>BSBM01000313.1:2369166-3100833 GCA_027924585.1 Larix kaempferi
TGACTCAATTTTTCATGCTTTCCGTGCATCCCCCGACTTGACGACGACAACAACTGGGCATCCAACGTGCCACTGGAAAAAGGATGTCTGCAAACCATGGGCATTGGATACTTTCACACGGAATGACGACTAGCTTCAGGCTAACATTCGATAGTTAAGTTGAAAGTGCCCAACGAGCAGATGAATGCATACAAACCGATTGTTCATGTTTTCAATCTTGTTCCCTGGTTCAAATCCAGATGTCTCCCTCTTTAATTTTGGACTACTCTGCAACATAAGTAATATTTCTTTAGGGTATCCTACCCTTGACCCAAGTATATAAGGATTGCAAAAGGGTTCAGTGGACCCAAGTAGATAAGGATTGCAAAAACATTCAGTGAAGAGACACTAGCGGTGGCCCACTCTATGAATGTAGCATATGTGCCTCTCTTCATAGAGCCATTATATTCTTGCATAAAATACGAGTCGAAATAAGAAGAAGAAGCATCTAAGGAGGAAGAATACCCGAATGGCGTGCCAGCGTAAGGGAAGCATCTACTGGCCGCAGTAAGGGTGCGAGAAACAGAGTTGGGTTCCAGGATACTAACACACTGACCAACATATAGTCTTACAAACACTGAATACACTTTGTTGTTGGCTCTGTAAAACAAGTTTGGCTGAATGAGTCCGTTGAGTCTCTTCGAATTGAAGATTTATGAGTAAGAAAATGGCAGCATTGAAAACAATTGCGGTGCCTATTGATTCTACGTCTGTTGGTCCTTCGAATGCCATTGAATCTTAAAAGTAGTGTCGTCTTCATCTACAGCCTCCTGGAGACAAGTCCATTTTGAAATGGCAGCAAAAAAAAGGTATGCAAAACTTTACAAACTTGTGGTATTGATTGATTGTTGGCAATGTGTGTGTGCATACCTAGTTTATTTATCTATTTTATTGGCCTTTAAATCGAATCCTTTGTTTGTCTGCCCCAGGGTTCGACCTCATGACTTGTCGCTACCACTAACCCATAATATTTATTAGGATTGATGAATGCAACGATAACTAACCCATAATCCCACATCCTCTACTCACAAATTTTTAGTTATCCATGTCCATGTTTTCACTAATAGAGGTCATATTAGTGAAACACAAGTCTGCTAGAGGACTTATTAGCGGTGCTTGCTTAGAACTTTAAACTCTTTGATTTGTATTGGCTCCTTATCAGTATGATGGTTTGGTGTTTGTCTATTCAAATACTCCTGGTACCGCTCTGGATAGTTACTGTTGGTTGCAAAGCTGAAGGTGTTGGTCTACACAGGCAGAACATGGAGAAAGTGGGTGAGGCTCCTCAATGGCATTCTTGCATTCATGATCATATTTTGAAGCAACGTCGTCGGTTTGGACCCAAGGAGTATTCTATAACTCCACATACATATGGAGATGAATCTGGTTTTGTCGAAAGTCATAGGAAAGGCAGGTAACTGTTGCATGTTTCCAACAAGAACTTGCAACTGAACAAAAAGCAGCCAATAAGGATATTCTTGAATTATGCTGCAGTAGGACTGCACCCATTGGACAGAGATTGTCGAAACATTGGTGACATTGTGAAGGTGTGTATGATTCTCCTTCTGTTCCATGACCACACTGTTCATAGATGTTTATGTGTTGATTATGGTTCATTTTTCTTATTATGCTCTTGAATATCTTGATATATTCAGGGGAGCTTCCTTTAAGCTCAATCCTAGGGGTTCCTGCTTGCGATCCACATGCAGAGCCTCTAGTTTATGGTGATTGTCAGTACAATTGCACTTCAGAGGATATATGAAGAGAAGACAAGAAAATGTGACTCCATGAGGTGATACAATCTTATGAACTATATCCTTTTTTTTTACTTGGTTGAATTGTATACGGTGATGATTATTTTAAATTATATATGGTTTTAAGTTATTACCTAGATTTATAGGAGAGAATGGGATTGGTGTTGATGTTTGTGTTATGACCTATCTTTATTGGAGAGTATGGGATTGGAGTTGATGTTTCTGTATGCTATTATCAGATATATTACAAGGAGTAGAAGTTGACAAATTATAGAATTCCTTTTGTGCCCATGGGCTCTCATCAGTTTGTGTTCTCAAATTGCTTTCTGATATGTTTGTTGAATTACAAAATGTGAATCTTGCATTATGAAAAACATAAGCACTTTGAAATTTTGAATCCTTAGAGATGGCTTGTTACCTATGGCACTGAAGCATTTCATTGGCATCTAAGTCTGAAGCCTCGGGTTTGAGGTTTCTGGTATCATTTTCTTTTTTTGCAAGCTAGTGAAGAACCTCGTATTGCCTTAAAAGAAAATATTGTTACAAACTATTTACCGCTATCTTCCCAAAGGCCAAGTGAGGCGGAAAGGAGTGGCTATCTACCAAAAGAAGATCATAGAACACCAGGGAAATTTTTAGGGGCGAAATTTCACCAATTGGCTATTTTTGGGGCTTTTTCTCAAAAAACAAATTCGCAATTTGGTCATTTTTAGTCTCTAATATCACCTATATTTACATAAAATGTGTTTTTTATCAGAATATTCGCCAAAATTTACAAGTTTTAGTAGTAAATTGTATGTTTCATATTTAATATTCGCCTACCAATCTATATATATGTTTTTTCAATCCAAAATAATTGCCTAGAATACTATACTTAAGTATACTTTTATAATCCTTAAAAAATATGCTATAGAAGACACAGTCGAGTTGGCACAACTAAATACTAAAGCCGGATCCCATAGAGGGTCCTAGCAGAGAGTAGCAGAAAAGCTATGACTTGGATATTACAAAGAAGAAAATCAAAGCCCTGAAATGGGATGATTCTCAGGTCTCCCCTTTTTTCCCTTGTTTTTTCTTGACTTGATCCATCCCCCTGAAGCTGGGGACACTAAGGCCAGTTGCAATGCAAGAATGGTATCATGGTGGAGTTCCTTATCAGAGTCTGAAGAGGAAGATTCATGATATTTTTTTTTCCCTTGTGAAGGGCCGCTTTTCGTGCTTTCATCTTCTTGAAGAGGCATGTGTACCTCGGGCGGAGGTGGAGTGGATCTCTGTTCCTGATTTGCTGGGGGCATATCTTCCTCAAGCTGGTCAGCTTGATTGTCTTCTTCATTCAAGGTCGTCCTGGGTTTTCAGCTTTTGGCTCTGTGAGCCTTCATTATCCTCAATTGTTGGGGATTTCTTTGTAGACATGCATTAAGAAGGTGTCCTGTTTGTCGACAAATATGACACCTGAAGGATATGTTTTCATAGTCCAAAGCTTGAGTCCAGATGGAGCTTCCTATTTTTAGATTGATCTTGCCAGGAAGGCCTGAACTGATGTCAATGGTGACGTAGATGTGTGCAAGTTTCTGGTATCATTTTCAAGAGGAAAGGCAGTTGACAATTACTTGTTTCACATGTTTCCTATGGTATATGGTGTGAAACTACATACTCTATGTTTTGACATACCCTTGGAGAGATTTATGGTTTTCCACATTTCTTTCTATTGCATGTAATGATAACATGTTGTGATGCTGCATGGTATATTTTGATAGTGTAAGAAGCTCTAAACTTGTCTGTTTTATATGTTTTGATGGGTCCTCTAGTACTGTATAAATTTATGATTTTGGATATCTCTTAACCGCTCTTTTTGGAAATATATTCCAACCAATGGTATAGTTGAGACTGAATGATCTATATCAACTTGTTTTTGGCTAGCAAAAAAATGATGAATTTTATTTTTGAAATTATATTTTAACTACATTAAGCAAACTTACATGCTTATGATCCTTATTTCCCATGACTCAGGAATCAGAGGTTGGAATATTTTAAATGATTAACGTAGAAGAGCATTTTCTATATCCACTAGAAAGACTATCTATGGTGTACAACAAGAGTGAAGAAACTTTGTAATATTACTGTTGTATTGTAATTTGTTTCTTGTTAATCGACAAGAAAAGTACATACAAATTGTCTTCAAAAGACAAGAAAAGTTCATACAGGATTTCTTGTTTCTTTGAAATAATATTTATGGAAAGATCGCAGCCTATATTACATGCTCATGATCCTTACTGCCCATGACTCAGGTTTGAATATTCCCAATGACCAACATTATAGAGAATTTTCTATTATGTACCTACTAGAAAGATTGTTTATGGCATACAATGAGACTAAAGAAGCTTTGTAATATTACTGCTGGTATTGTTTCTTGTTACCGGATAAAAGTCAAGAAAAATACAAACAACTTTTCTTATTCCCTTTCAAATAATTTTTTGGAAAGCATGCATCTTATAATACACAAAAAAATGCTAACTTCACAGTGTTCTTATCCGATGGCTGAGCTTATCTAGCCTGTACGTTCAGGCTAGATGATAAGCCAGTTGGATCCCCAAGCGGGTGAGCCCCCTTCACGGCGTTCAACTTCTCCGTTCGAGAATCCCTCTTCTCGTCTACATTGTTGTGCCATGGTCCCCAGTTCTCCATCGTGGGCCCTCCCCATACCATATACCCTTTCCGGTGAAGTATTTTTGGCAAGGATCTCCCCAGATCTTACAGAACATCTCTGGTATCAATTACGAATAGAGTACAGTGCAGTTTGCATATTGCCATGAATTTTCCATGCCATCATATCCATGGCTATAGGCCACTGCCATGCGATATGCCTATGGTCCAGAGCATCATTTATATGGGAATTTGAATTTCAGAGAAATCATGCCATACGACACATGCATTAATGTGTCATTGTAAATTTGAATTGTAAATTTCAATTTCAATTTCACAATGCGAGGCAAATTTAAATTTAAATTCAGGAGGCAAACTTCAATTTTAATTCACACAGGCATGTGGCATGTATTGAAGTCATTTCAACATTTTTTTAATCACTCGAGAGTCGAAGATTCGGGGTGTTTAGTCGCGGGAATGATGGTCATGGAGCCGAAGACAAGAAGAAAGTGATGGGTTTCTGCAACTCTGGTCTTCATATTTTCCTACAAGTTAAAGGTAGTTGCCACATACGATGGCTCATGCGACCTGCACTGATATCTTTCTCCACAAAGAAACTATGCAGTGTCCTTTCTATCTTTAACTGCCTTCTTAGAAGGCTATATTGTTTAGGTGGACATTGTGGAAATATGAGGACTTCTTGAAACAAAGAAGTTGCAAGATCAGCATGGTGATGGGCCATTCCACATGGAAAAAAAAACATGTCAACGTTTTAACATTTTGTTGTTTGATTGAACCGATTGTGAGAGACATCGACGGGTCCATGATAAGGAGGTTATCTCAACCTGCCTGGTTTTGCAATTCAGATTGCTGAGTAAGAGGAAAACTCACTGCAGTCATGTTTTGACAACATTAAAGCAAAATGCAGGTTCAAGACAGACCTTTCAACAATTGATTTTCGAGTTAATAGTACCTCTTAGAAACTCATGTTTTCTTGGTGCCAGTTTAGAACCGACTGCTTCCAAACCACAAAGATTCAGTTCACGCTAAAGTCCACGACCATTCCCTATTGAACATATTTCTCAGAGCATGTTAGCGAGCAGGGGGGTTTCTTTGGCCAACACTAAATCCAAATATCAGTTCAGCGAAGGGAAATAAACTGAAAAGAGCAACTGAAGACAAAGTGCCCACTGTGCTCTATAGTATCCGAAAATTATAAATTACCATCTACCATTATTTATAAATCACAAAATTACCATCTTCTATTTAAAAAGTTGTTGCTGCTATTTAAAAGTTTGAGATCTTTCGTAATCACAAAATAATACCATATACGATTTATATCACAAAATTACCATCTTGCTACTGCTGCTATTTAAAGGTTTGAGATTTTTCTTAATCACAAATTTACCATATTCCATTTATATATTATTATTTAAAAGTATGTATACCACAACGTGTCTGATGATTTAGAACATCTTGTAGTTATGTGTATAGAAAGCTTCATGTCTTTGTAGTTATGTGTATAGAAAGCTTCATGTCTTTGTAGTTCTTGTACATGAGTAACTTTATATGTTATAAAAAGTTCAATTTCAAATTGTGAGCCGACACATACATTATAAAAAGTTCAAGATCTCTTAAAGTTTAAAACTTTGATGCATTTGGCTATAGTGCATTGTTGCGAGAGCTAAAGATCTTTATGAATTTAAAGATAAAAGTGTATTTTCTTTGCTTTGCGATATTTAGATCGGATAAATGAGCTAATAGAACACAGTGTAATAATATTTATTATATGAGTTACTTAAATTTTAAAACATTTATTAAATTTATTATATGAGTTATTTATTATATGGGTAATTTTGGAACTATCGCGCCCACACTATAGTCTAAAACGCGATAGTTTGGGGAGATACGAGGTAAAAAAACGAGATTTCACCGCGGCCTCTCTCTAGGACAAAAAGCGGTAATTGGAACAAAGCCGCATTTTTTGACAAGTGCAAAAAGGTTTTTACTTTATGTGATTATTTTTTGACTTTCACACATTTATTGAGTAAGAATTTTTTATTTTTACAAGAGAAGAAGATATTTGAAGATATTTTTCAAATCTTGTTTAAGAGGGAGAATTATTATTTGTTTTTAAAAAAAAGAGAGGAAGGGAGATTATTTTGAATAGAGCCAGTGAAAGACTCCGCAACGTCAATGGTTCTAGCAGCAACAATCAATCTCAGATTTCTCCTCTTACAGGGAAAAAAGACTATGATGTCTGGGCCATGAGGATGGCAGTTTATCTCAGGTCAGAAGATGCATGGGAATATGTCGTGTATGGCTATTCCAAACTTGCAGATGATGCAGCATTTCAAGCCCTTTCAAACACTAAAAAGGATGTCTTGCGAGTGCACAGGAAGAAGGATGCAAGGGCTTTGCATCTCATAATGAACGCTTTGGATAACAACGTATTTCCAAAGATATGAGCGTCATTACATGCCAAAGCAGCATGGGATACCTTGGCGACTAGTTATCAAGGTGCCGGTAAGGTACAAACAACAACACTCCAAAACCTAAGAAGAGACTTTGAAGATCTAAAGATGAAAGAATCAGACTCTGTAGATGCTTTCATGACCAAAGTCATGGGGATTGTTAATCAGCTGAATATCTATGGTGAAAAGATTGGAGATCAAAGGGTGGTTGAAAGGGTTATAAGATCCCTACCCCACAAATTTGAGTTGAAAGTTTCAGCGATTAAAGAAGCAAAAGATCTAAGTACTCTCTCTATAGACGAGTTGACCGCATCTTTACTTTCATTCGAATCTAGACTCAATAGGAATGAAGAATCCTCTCTAGAGAATGCTTTCAAAGCACATGTCTCATTCTCAAGAGGCAAAGGAAGAGGCAGAGGAAGAGGAGGATCAAGAGGACGAGGCAAAAGTGGCTGAAGTAATGGCAATGGAGATCAAGATCACCATCATAACCATGAAGATATAAACTGCGACAAAAAAGGTCAGATAAATCTAATATTCAGTGTTATTATTGCAATAAATTTGGGCATTATGCTCATGAATGTAAAAAGAAAAAGTCTGATCAAGCAAATCATAATGCTAATGTGACTAATACCTCTGAGGATAAAAATGATATGTTATTCCTTACATGTCATGCTGTTAAATTTTCAGAATTTACTTCAATCTGATCTAGGATCTTAACTGAGAGAACAACATGTATAGCAAATCTACAGCATATCAATCATGGACACAATAACGCAAGCACACAAGAGACACAAAGTTTACTTGGGGAAAACCATAAAGGTGAAAAACTCCAATAACTTCCTCAAAGATAGATAGAGCAATGATAGAACTAGAATACAAGAGATAGTCTTCTCCTAGCAGCAGAGCCTCCTCCTCCACAAGTGCGCCACTCTCCAAAGTGTGAGTGAGATAATAGAATGTGTAAAATGAGAGAGACACACTCTCTATTTATACACTAACTTGACTTGACCTTTACTCAACTAGGTCGGCCTCAACTTAACCACTTAACATAATGCTGACTGGGCCGACCCCCACTAGGGTGGTCTAATAACCCTTTGACCCACATGGCCGACCCCCAATAGGGTGGTCTAATAACCCTTTGACCCACATGGCTTATACAGGGCCGACCCCAACAAGGTGGTCTAATAACCCATCAAGTATAAGTTACGACACTTACAATATAAATGACGACACTTCCGTATAGAGGAATAATAACATCTCTATAGGAATACAATATACATATATGTGAAATACATTCCGAAGTTACATATACATCAACGCATGCTGCACACAAAAGCCCAAAGGGACTTTGGCTTTTAGATAGTGGCTACAGTAACCATATGACAGGTGACAGAGGTCTAATTGCAGACCTAGATGAATCAGTGAGGACAGAGGTCAAAGTTGGCACGGATGAGGTAGTTCCAGTTCTTGGAAAAGGAGTGGTTAACAATCTGACCAAACAAGGCCAACAAAAGACAATCTCAGATGTCTATTATGCTCCAGGATTGAAACATAATTTGCTTAGCATTGGGAAACTCACTGAAAAGAAGTACAAACTTGCCTTTGATGGATCAGACTGTGAAATTTATGACCCAAATCAACATTTGATCATCAAAATACAAGTGACTAGGAACAAGATGTATCCACTAGTCATGAATTGCAGTAGCAAGGTAACCTCTTTTGCTCAAAAAGCCACTTGCATGGATGATTATTGGTTATGGAATTTTAGATATGGACATCTTCACTTTGGTGGTCTCAAGTTTTTGCAGCAGAAAGAGATGGTAAAGGGATTACCCCCTATGAAGGAGCCAGAAAGCAGTTGTGAGTGTTGCATCATTGCAAAGCAGCACAGGGATAGCTTTCCTAAAGGTATGTCTCGAAGGGCACATGCACCTTCAGAACTTATTCATACTGATCTAGTTGGACCAATGCAAACTCAATCGATTGGTGGAAGCTATTATTTCCTTACATTTATTGATGATTTTAGTAGAAAACATGGGTGTATTTCCTTCGTCAAAAGTCTGAAACTTTTGGCAAGTTCAAGGAATTTAGGGCTCTGGTTGAAAAATAGAGTGGTTATCAACTCACAGTATTGAGATCTGATGGAGGGGGAGAGTATGAATTAAAGGAATTTCATGATTACTGCAAGCATCATGGAATCAAGAGGCAATTCACTACAAGATATACTCCTCAGCAGAATGGTATTGCAGAATGCAAGAATAGAACCATCATGAATATGGCAAGGAGCATGCTGAAAGGAAGAAATTTGTCCCATGAATTTTGGGGAGATGCAGTGGCTTGCGCTGTTCATGTGATGAATAGATCTCCCACCAAAATTGTGAAGAACAGAGTACCAGAGAAAGCATGGTCAGGTATGAGTTGTAATGTTTCTCATTTCAGAATATTTGGTTGTGTTGTTTATTCTCATGTTCCTAAATAGCTAAGAGAAAAGCTAGACGATAGGAGTGAGAAATGTATATTTCTTGGATACGGTGAACAAACTAAAGCCTACAAGCTTTATAACCCTATTATCAAAAAGGTTATCCTCAGTAGAGATGTTTTATTCAAGGAGGAATTGTCATGGAATGGAACCATAGACAAGGGTGTGGGAGCTGCAATACCCCAACCAGAAGACGGAGAAGATGAGGAGTTGATTGGAAAACAAGATCTAATAGCATCTTCACCAGAAGCAAATACTCCAAAAAGAAAACCTAGAAACTCAGTTCGAGGTGAAGCATCAAGTCTGAAATCAGGTAATGAATCTGATCACAGCAATTAAAAGACTAGAAGATTGATAGATATTTATGATGAATTGGATGCAAATACCAATTATGTTTTTATTGCTAGTGAACCTGTGTTTTATGAAGAGGCTATAAAACAAGAGCATTGGGTAAATGCTATGGAAGAAGAGATAGATTCCATTGAGAGAAATGATACATGGGATCTAGTTGACCTACCAAAGAATAAGAAACCCATTGGTGTGAAGTGGGTTATAAAACCAAATTCAATGAAAAAGGGTGAGATTGATAGGTACAAGGCAAGGTTAGTAGCAAAGGGTTTATCACAACAACTAGGAATTGATTTTGGAGAAACTTTTGCACCAGTGGCAAGATTGGACACAGTAAGAGTAGTCCTAGCAATTACAACACATAAAAAGTGGAAAGTGTATCAGATGGATGTCAAGTCGGCATTCTTGAAGAAGAAATTTATGTGGAGCAGCCACATGGGTATGAAATAAAAAACATGAAGAGAAAGTTTACAAGTTGAAGAAAGCTCTATATGGGCTCAAGCAAGCTCCAAGAGATTAGTACAACAGAATTGATTCTTATCTGATCAAAAATGGTTTTAGTAGAAGCAGCAGCGAACCAACACTTTACACAAAGGTAAATCAACAAGGATAGATTTTAATAGTTTGTTTGTATGTTGATGATATGATTTTTACAGGTGAATTCTCAGTAGATGAGTTCAAGGCAGCTATAAAGAAAGAGTTCGAGATGATAGACCTTGGATTGATCAGGTTCTTTCTTGGCCTAGAAGTAGAACAGTCAGAAAAATGTATATTTATCTCTCAAAATAAATATGCTAATGAATTTCTTAAGCGATTCAGAATGCTTAATTGCAAAACCACACCTACACCAGTGGCAACAGGTACTAAGTTGAGCAAAGAATATGGCAGTCCCAATGTAGATCCAACAATGTTTAAGAGACTTGTAGGAAGTCTCATGTATCTCACAGCTACGAGACCTGATATTATTTATAAATCACAAAATTACCATCTTCTATTTAAAAAGTTGTTGTTGCTATTTAAAAGTTTGAGATCTTTCGTAATCACAAAATAATACCATATACGATTTATATCACAAAATTACCATCTTGCTACTGCTGCTATTTAAAGGTTTGAGATCTTTCATAATCACAAATTTACCATCTTCCATTTATACATTCAGATTTAAAAGTATGTATACCACAACGTGTTTGATGATTTAGAACATCTTGTACTTACGTGTATATAAAGCTTCATGTCTTTATAGTTCTTATACATGAGTAATTGTTATAAAAAGTTCAATTTCAAATTGTGAGCCGACACATACGTTATAAAATGTTCAAGATCTCTTAAAGTTTAAAACTTTGATGCATTTGGCTATAGTGCATTGTTGCAAGAGCTAAAGATCTTTATGAATTTAAAGATAAAAGTGTATTTTCTTTGCTTTGAGATATTTAGATCAGATAAGTGAGCTAATAAAGGACGTTGTAATAATATTTATTATATGAGTTACTTAAATTTTAAAATATTTTTTAAAACAATAATTTTTTATTAAAATATTTATTATATAAATTATTTAATTTTTAAAATATTTTATAAAGCAATATATATACATATCTATATGTAATTGTGAAAAGATAATAAAATAAAAATATATAATTGTTAAATGATAATAAAATATTTTCATAAATCAAACATATTTTTAATAAAAATTTTAAAATATCTAAAAGTATAGAATTAGATTTATGTTTAACTTGAATTTTATAAAAATAAATTAAGATAACTTTAATTCTATGAATTGTAATAAAAAAATTTAACTTATATTTTCATCATCAAATATTAATTTTAATTTTAAATTTATCATAAATTAATATTTAAAATATTTATATATTTAAACAAACCTCAATTGAATTTATATATTTTTAATATATTCTATGCATTACATAATTTTAAAAATAAAATAAAAAAATTTAAATTTATCATAAATTAATATTTAAAATATTTATATATTTAAACAAACATCAATTGAATTTATATATATTTTAATATATTCTATACATTACATAATTTTATAAATTAAATTAAAAAATAGACAAATTGGAAAAATAATATTCCTATATAATAATAAAAAAATAACTCAAAAAGTTAATGTTTACTTTCTACTTTCTCAAGTCCCTCTTATAGAGAGCATATTCTACATCCAAAATTCTATCCCCGGAAACGTTACCGGAATCTCTCCTACGCTAATCATCAGCAACTCAGATAATATCAACATCAATTAGGAGTTTTACCAGGATAAATCTTCAATTCTCTGCACAATAGACAACAAAATACATGCACAAAACTAGCAATAGTCACAGATATATGAACAACATACATATATATAACTTACCTTTCTCATTCTTTCTCGCCCCCACTCCCCTCTCTCTCTCTCTCTCTCTCTCTCTCTCTCTCTCTCTCTCTCTCCTCCCTAACCCTCACTAATCGCCTCTCTCGTTGTCTCTCTCCACTACTCCTCCACCTAAAACTAACCCCCACCTCTCTCTCCCCTCCAAAACCCTAAAAACCTCCCCACCTCTCTCTCCCCTCCAAACCCCTAAAAACCTCCCCACCTCTCTCTCTCACACTCTCACACTCTCACAACCCCTAAACCCCCTCCTACTCTCCCTACCCATAACCACCCCCTCCTCTCTCTCTCTCTCTACACCCATCTCTCTTTGTCTCTCCTAATATTACTCCCCATACCACTCACCACACCCTACCTCCTGATCTCTCTCTCTCTCTCTCTCTCTCTCTCTCTCTCCATACCTTCTCTCTTACTTCCCTAATCCTCCCTAATCCCATATCCCTCCCCACACCCCAATCTCTATCTATTTATCTCCCCCAACCCCACTCCTCCCTTCTCCATCTCCCCCCACCACAATATATATCTCTTTATCTCCCCAACCCCCCTCCTCCCCATACCATTAATAACCAACACCCTCTGTCCCTCTTCCCTTGGAATCTCTCTCTCTCTCTCTACTCCTCCACCTACTTGTATCCCCTACCAATCGCTCTCACCCCCAACCCACTAACACCCTCCCCCCCTTCTCTCTCTCTAACCCTTACTAACTCCCTCTCTAACTCTCTCACCCCCTACTCCCCCTTCTTTTAACCCCCATCCTCATCTCTGTCTCTCTCCCCCCTCTTTCCCGTAACCCTTACTAACCCCATATTCTCTCACTCTTTCTCTCCCTTAATCCTCCACCTACACCTTACCCCCACCACTCTCTTTCTTGCCCAACACCCTAACACCCTTTCCTGTCTCTTTCTCTCTATCAATCTCATTACCACTAACCGACACCTCTCTCTCTGTAACCCCCCTCCTACTCTCCCTACACATAACCATACCCTCCACCTTGCTCTTTCTCTCTCCTAATTCCCCTAACCCTACCCCTCTCTCTCTATCTCTCCTACTCCACCTACCCCTACCCCTCTCTCTCTCTATCTCTCCTAATCGCCCTCCCCCTAACACTTACCACCCCCAATCTCTCTCTCTACCCCAACCGCATACACCTTCTTTCTTCTAACTACCCTAATCCTCCCTAAACCCATACCCCCCCAACCTCCCTCCTCCCCCTTACCGTTAAGGTAAATTTGATTTTTACCAAAACGCATGCACGTCATGAAAACCAAAACACGTGCACGTTTTGTAGAGCTAAGACGCGCACACATTTTGGTTTTCATGACACCTAGATAGGAAAGAAAGGAAAATTTGAATTTAAAATAAATGCGCTTGCGTTTCTTGGCACTAAGATGGAGCCTTGTCACCATTCTGGGTGTCATCACTCTTCCTATGTGTCTTCTTTGGACTTAGCTTTGGGTTAACCAAACCTATGGTATGGAATATGGTAAACCATAACTAATTAGACATCTCACCAGTTTTCTCAATATGCCTGTGTTTAGCTGCTGGTTACAGTATGCTGCACACCATCATTGTTTTATGAAAATTAGACACATATAACATTTTTTCTGCAGATTCCAAATATGTAATTTTTAAAAAGAATAATATGTTTTTCGTATTTTTCTTGTGTCATGACTCCTTAAACAAAAAAACAAACTGTTAGTGTTTCGTCCATAAATCTTCTATTTCTCAACCATTTTGAAAAAAAAATGTATGGTGCAGTAAAGGACACCAACCTCTACATGCTATAAAAAAATTGTTTCAAAGTAATTGTATTAAGACCTTTAAAGGTTGCACCCACACTTGGTGTACTGTTTTTTAGGTTCAATCACTTAGATAATTAAAAAAATAATAAAAATTTTTAATTTGTTTTTGGAAAAATAGAAGTGCACTATTACTAGATGTTCTCTATATGTATACCAGTTTTCATAACTTGATTCCATCATTTAGTCACTCAAAGGCTGCACCCACAAAAAATATACCTTATAATTTGTCCAAAAAATAAAAATCGTCTGTTAAAAAGTTCAAACTTTAGATAGTTAAGAACATTTTCAATAAAAAAATTGATATATTCAGAAACGTCATTCAATTTCCCACATTTCATTTTATTTACACATCGCAAGATTCATTGTGTATGTGTCTCAAAATATCCATGTAAGTTGATGGATGACTATTTTTTCAGTTTTCTATTGCATCTAACGTGTCAAAAGAGACCCTCATTCGCTTGCACACACCCTTCAATAATTGGAGTAACATTGACAACATTGATTATGCTAATTCAATAGAAGGAAAGAATATTGTTGCAAAATATGGCATGATAAAAGAAGTGATTTAGTGGGATTGTGATAGATGGAATTGTCCTCATGTTACTAGTGATCCATCAGACTAAGTGCATAGAGTCCAATAAATTATTTTTCATTAAAATATAGATAAATAAGGATCTTATCACTATAAATTTTGATACTAGTAACTGTAATATTTCATCTTAGATGTAACAAAGAATAATCACCATCTACCCATAGTTCTACATCACAAACTCTATAGCTTGGGTTGGCTCAACAAACACAAGTATTCAGGTGTCTAAGATGAATGCAAGTTTATGTTTCCTTCTCAATTGATTTCATTTTGAAAGTAGAGTTCAATTGTGTTCCATTGGATGTGCGTAGTGTCATTTTTTACTTGATGCCATATCTTTGAGTTTGCAATGTTATCTATTGATGGTTAAAAAATAGTATTGATTAATCAAATATGATCATGATTATTTAATGATGGTCTACAAAGATCCAATATCCTTAGAGTTGGTTTCTATAATTAAACCTTAGACACTAACCAAAACCTAAGGATAGTTTATATTACTTATTTTATGACCAAAGATTTTTTATGCCAAATAAGATGTTGCACCGAATTTTATTGTTGAAAAACTATCAATAAGAATATTTAGGAGTTATTATATAAAGGACACATTTTCCCAAGTCATCATCATGTGAATTTTCCATTTTTTGATACCAAAGATAAATTACACATGGAGAATGAGCATGCATTATTAGCTTATTATTCAAATCACCAATAAAGATTACTATTTATTATGACACATTGATTTTATGACCTTAGTGTGATATATATGTTATCAAACATAAACTTAAATGAGTAATAATGAGTTTACTTGAGACATTCTTTGTTACAATCATAACATTGGTCCTACCTAAGTCCTTAGTTAACTTCATATAAGATAAGATTCATGCTAAACATCATTTTCCTTACTTATGACTCTCATCCATGTTGGGATTTATTTTCCCCTCATGTACATTGATTTATACAACTTTGCTTTTATTAAAGGCAAATTGCACAAATCCTGTGAGACAATGCTCTTAATAATATTTAGGAAAATAAAAACCATTGAGTTATAGTCTAAAGATATTAATTTTTTTGTTTGTGACCATATTTTTTTTTTAATCCAAATTTGATAAAACAATTTAGAATAATTGTTGAAATTGCATATATCAATTGGTATGATTGTAATAGGAGTATTTCACAAAATATTATTTATTTATACATTCAAAAGTGCAATTTCATCAATCAAAATTTGCAATTTATGATAACTGAAAAATATCCAAATCATATATAACAAGTAAAGTAATTTTTTTAGTGTTTTAATATATTTCATTTTAAATAGCAGATATAATATTTTATTATTTCTAAATTTATTTGAATTTAAATTTAAATATTATCAATAACAAATATAAAATGACAATAAAGATATTTTAATTATTTAATATATGTAATATAAATTACAAATATATAAATTTACTTAAGGTTTGTTTAAATATACAAATAAATTAAATATTAATTTATGATAAATTTAAATTTAAAATTAATATTTGATGATGAAAATATAAGTTAATTTGTTTTTATTACAATTTATAGCATCGAATCTATCTTATTTTTTTTTTATAAAATTCAAGTTAAACTTAAATCTAATTCGACACCCTTATATATTTTTAAAATTTTATAAAATATTATTAAAAACATGTTTTATATTTTATTATCATCTAACAATTATATATTTTTATTTTATTATATTTTTCACAATTATATATATTGTTTTATAAAATATTTGAAAATTTAAAAATTCATATAATAAATATTTCAATAAAAAGGTATTGTTGTATAAAATATTTTAAAATTTGAGTAACTCATATAATAAAAATTATTACACCGTACTTGAAAATACACTGTTATCTTTAAATTCATAGAGATCTTTAGCTCTGGCAACAATGCACTATCGCCAAATGCATCAAGTTGTTAAACTTTAGATGATGTTGAATTTTTGCTAATGTATGCCCGCTCACAATTTGAGATGAATCAAATTTTTAAATTAAACCTTTTATAACATATATAGTAACTCATGTACAAGAACTGAGAAGACATGAACGTTCTAAATCATCAGAGGTTTTGTGTTCTACATACTTTTAAAGATCTCAACATATGCCCCTTAAAGATCTCAATATATAAATGGAAGATGGTAAAGATCTCAATATATAAATGGAAGATGGTAAATTTGTGATTATGAAAGATCTCAAACCCTTTAAATAGCAACAGCAAGATGGTAATTTTGTGATATAAATGGTATATGGTAATTATTTTGTGATTACGAAGGATCCCAAACTTTTAAATAGCAGCAATAGATTTTTAAATAGCAAATGGTAATCTTGTGATTCATAAATATTGGTAGACGGTAATTTATAATGCCAGATCCAAAAAGAATACATAGGTATAATGCCAGATCCAGGAAGAATACATAGGTATAATGCCAGATCCAGAAAGAATACATAGGTATAATATTTGTTTGAAATGCCTTCGGTGCTAAACTTAAGAATACGAGTTTCTTCAAACTGCCCACACTCTAGCAATGACTCGAGAGCCATCCAAGTCAAATCTAAAACCTTAAGACATCATATCGATCATGTTTCTTAGAGTTTCAATGAACAAATAGAGGCCTTTTCCGGATACTATTCGGTTGCTCTTTTCAGTTTGTTTCCCTTAGCTGATTTGATATTTGGATTTGATGTTGGCCCAAGAAAGCCTGTTGCTCGCTAACATGCACGTGTGAAATATGCTCAATAGGGAAATCCTGTTGCTCGCTAACATGCTCGTGTGAAATATGCTCAATAGGAAATAGTCGCGGACTTGGGAAAACTGAATCTTTGTGGTTTGGAAGAAGTCGGTTCTTAACCCGCACCAAGAAAACTTGAGTTGCTAAGAGGTACTATTAACCCGGAAATCAATTGTGGAAAGGTCTGTCCTGAACCTGCATTTTACTTTAATGTTGTCAAAACATTACTGCGGTGAGTTTTACTCTTACTCAGCAATTTGAATTGCCAAATCAAGTAGGTCGAGATAACCTCCTTATCATGGACACATCGATGCATGTTTTCATGAAGGCACCTTGTAAGTCTTGTTGGTGTAACACCACTCAAAACCATCTCATCCAAAAGATTGGCAGCCTCTCGTGACTCGTTCTCGGAGCACAAACCGGTTATAAGCTTGTCGTACAATCCAGCATCTAAAGACCAACTCTTGAGCTTCACTTGATCTAGAATCTCCATGGCATCTTGAACTTTTTGTTCATTGCAAATCCCACTAATCAAAGTACTATAAGTGATCATATTAGGGGATTGGTGATTACTTATCATTTCTCTCAGAAGATCCATGGATTCCAGATATCTCCCGCCTTTGCAAAGGCCATGCATGAGAGCAATCTAAGTGAACTTATTTGGGTAAATTTTGCTCGCCACCATTTGATGTAAAAGGTTCACGGCATCATCTAGTTTCCCTTCCATGTAGAGACCATGAATGATGGTTGTATAACTAACAGCATCAGGAGCACAACCACCCTTGATCTCCATGTCCCTGAAGAGCTCCAGTGCCTCATCCAATTTGTAATGCTTGCAGAGCCTATTTATTAAGGTACTATATGTGAAGGAATCAGGAATGCATCCCCTCTTAGGCATCTCTCTACAAACCCTAAATGCTCCATTTAATGTTTTGGGGCTCTTGCTTAAGGCCTAGATTAGAATACTGCAGGTCGATACATTGGGCTCAATGTCAATTGCATTCATGTGGGCATATAATTTATGGGCCATCTTGAGGTGATTTTCCTTGACCAGAATAGAAAATATGGTTGTGTAAGATTTCTAGGTGGGTTTGCATTGGAAGTCTTTCATTCTGTGAAAGGTTTTGAGGGCTTTCAATGGTTTATGGGCCTGTCCATAGGCTCTGCACATCATTATGAAGATGTCTCGAGGGCACTTGCATTTTTCTTGATCCATCCTCTGCAAGAGGGACTCGGCTGCTGCGAACTGCCCCCAATTAACTAGTTTGCCTATCATGATCCCAAAAGTTGAGTTGTTATGCCTGAAGCCATTTGGGACTCGCCCATTGCGGAATTGAAGATGTCCAGAGCTTTTCCAACTACGTGGCTTGTACCTTTGAGAATTTCAACTCTGTTGCCCCATCACCCGTGAATGGTACCAAAACTAGAAAATTTCGACTTCTTGCCCCACTGATGATGGTGTATGTACGAATCCAAAGTTAAGGTGTTCTAGATGTCATTTTGTTTTTCATAATTATTGCCCATATTTATAAAATATTCAACTTCATGGTTAGCTTAAATTAGGATCCTTTGTTACTTGACTTTTCATGAATTTATTGTTTATTTATGACGATGTGCAGGCAGTGGGATATGCATTTGACTATAACGACTGCCACAGGTAGCTAAGAAATCTTATACACTCTATGCTTGAATTATAGATATTTAATATTTTTGTTGATTTTCTGAACATGTAGTTTGATGCTCACCTGTTCACGTTTCCACTATTTTCTGTTTCTCACGGCATAGTTCTATTACAGTTTGACATCGTGGCATCTTTAGCATTGTGTAAAGGAAGAAAGAGGTAAAGGAGACGTCATAAGCATAACCATGGAAATATGTCCACGGAATGATGTCATTGGGTTTCTTATTCCACTCCAAATTATTCAGGCCACATCACCACCTTATTGAGCGCTATGATTGGAGTTTGTTTCGTTTTCATCAAGGGAAGATGGCGCATCCTTCCAATGATCCTAAACTATATATATAATCTACGACAATGGTTTATTCCTGTAACAGAACATCACCATGGCCGCTTCTATAGCTGTTGTTGGCTCCATCAATAAGTATCAGGTTCTTATGTCTACTGCATCATCTCTTTATTTAAATTTATGTGTATACACATGTTTTACCAACCCACTATTTGCTTACCAATTTTGGAGCAACCCAGTTCACCATTTATGTTTGGAGCACCAATTTACATATATATACTTGATAATATCCATATTCTGTAGAAACCCAATTTATTGTTTGCTTCTTTGAATCTTTGAAAATTTATACATATTTGTTTTGTGTTGTGGACAGAAACAACATTTTTAAGCCCAAAGACTATAGGTAATGGCAAGTATCAAGCCCAAAGATTGTAGGTAACTCGTTATTCTTAAGTTGCAATGTGCAGAAGTCGGCCACCTCCACTCCGTTCTTCCGATGTTCAAAAGCCAATAACAAACACAGAGTTATTGCCGAGATAGATGAAATGAAGCAGAGTGAGAAGGACAGATGGAAGGGACCTGCCTTTGATATATCAGATGACCAGCAGGATATCACTCATGGAAAGGGAATGGTAGACTATTTGTTTCAAGCTCCCATTGGCTTAGGTACCCATAATGTTGTTATGAGTTCTTATGAATATGCCAGCACTGCCCAACGCAGGTCATATTATGTTCTCCAATCATGTCTAGTTTCACAACCTTGATGTGCATATTAGGCCTAGGTTTACATGGGTCTGATGGATTTGTGCTAGTGTTCTTATTCAATACAACTAATACATATTCTAGATTCAATGCACCATTACACATATGTGGGCATGAAGACTTGGGGTTTGAGGCTAGAGAATGCATCTTTCATGTCTTATTGCAAACACTACTCAGTTCCATCATCATATTTTTTACAACAAAAAAAGTGGTTTGCGAAGCTAAATCTAATACTACTAGCACGTTTTCAATGGACAACACTAAGGATGGTTACTACATTGCTCATGCTTTCATGGATGAGTTAGTTGTTCCCATTGCAAAGAACTTCATGAGCATGCCAAACATTAAGATATTGCAAATTGGTCCATCTTTAGGGATCTTTTAGTTTCAAGCTCCTTGAATCCATTAAGGTATTGCAACCTGGGGTATTGTTTTAGTTTCAAGCCCCATTTATTCATTAAGGCATTGCTAATTGGCCCATTTTTAGGGTTTTTTTTAGTTTCAAACCCCATGATTTTCTTTGGTTCTGATTTGATGTTTCTTCATTTTCAGGGTCCTCTTATTCTGGGTATATGGGGAGGCAAAGGCCAAGGGAAGTCATTCCAGTGTGACCTTGTGATTTCTAAGATGGGGATCAAGTAAATTTCCACTTCCTTTGAACTCTTTTGGATCATATTGTTTACATAAACTCTTACCTGGGTTTATTAATTCAATACAGGATAGGAATATTGAAAAGGATGACGTGTTGTAGGTGCTTAAAGTCCAGAAGGGTCAACTTTTATTGAATTCTATTTAGGTTTAGACTGATATTTTTTTTATTTGCAAAAGGTCATGTTCTGTCACAATTTATTTTGTATATGATTTTTTTTTTCCTCCTATAGCCTAGTCATGATGAGTGTTGGAGAACTTGAAAGTGGAAATGCAGAAGAGCCTGCTAAACTAATCAGACAGAGATACCGTGAAGCAGTTGATGTCATCAAAAAAGGGAAGATGTGTGTCCTCTTTATCAATGATCTTGATGCAGGGGCAGGAAGAATGGGAGGCACAACTCAGTATACAGTAAATAATCAAATGGTGAATGCCACCCTTATGAACATTGCAGATAATCCTAAAAATGTTCAGCTTCCCGAGATGTACAACAAGCAAGAAAATCCTCGTGTTCTTGTCATTATGACAGGAAATGACTTCTCTACTTTATATGTCCCTTTGATTCGTGATGGTCGTATGGAAAATTTCTATTGGGCTCTAACTAGAGAGGATAGAATTGGTATATGCAGGGGTATATTCCGTGCAGATGATCTCCACCCGAATGACAATATCAAAATGGTTGATGCTTTTCCTAGACAATCAATTGGTATGTGAATTCATAACAATTTATTTTCCATCTTATTTTGGTATCCAAAGGGTTTTGTAACAAAGAAAAATTCAAGGATTGTAGATTTCCGAAGTTGTTAATGTTGTTTATTTGTCTTTTGGATTCTTATGTTTCGGGTGAAATCCATAACCCATCTTAATCATTCCTTTATGTTGACAACTTAATTTCCTTTTATGCACACTGGTGCTAAATTTTGCCTGAAGATGGATGATGGGTTTCACTGGAAATGCCAGAATCCTGCACTGTTTCTCCCAAATCCAAATAACCAAAAAAACCAGTATTATAGAGGAATAAATCCAGTATTGTCCAAAGCTCTCTCCTTTCATATCTGGTCACAAGAATGTCATTTAAGAGTTGGGTGCGAAAAAATGACTTTTTCTTACTTGAGTTGACTACTGTTGCAAATTTCTTTGGTGCATTGAGACCAAGAGCATATGATGATGAGGGAAGAAAGTGGGCAGCAGAAATTGGAGTAGAAAACATTGGCAAGAAGCTAGCGAATTCAATAGAAGGACCCCCCAACCTTCAAGAAGCCTGAAACGACATTGGAAAAACTCCTAGAGTATGGAAACATGTTGGTGTAGGAGCAAGAGAATGTGAAGCGTGTGCAATTGGCTGAGAAGTATCTGAATGAGGCTGCTCTCAGAGATGCTAATGACGATGCGATTAGACATGGGACCTTCTATGGTTGGTTCTTTTCATTTTAAAAAATAATCTTACACCATTCCTTAATCTTACACCATACCTTACCATGTTGTGTGATGTCTTCTTGCTTATTAATATTACTTTGTGGTGTCTTTTTAATTGCAAGTTTACTAAAAAGTAATCCAAAGGCCCAACCAACTCACTTTCACAATCATCAAACATTGTCTAAAACTATCACTATATTGGTTCTCAGAATGGCAAGAGTTGTAATGATTGTTTGTTGTGCCAATTCAGGAAAATCTGCACAGCATGTGAACATGCATGTTCTTGAAGGTTGCACACACCCAAAAGTAGAAAATATGACCCAATAGCCAGAAGTGATGAGGGAACCTGTGTCTCCATTTCCAAGGAGAAACAAATATGCCTATTATCACCAATAAGATCAAGCTCTTGCTAACAGAATATTGTTACAATTACTAATTGAAGGACAGGCCTATTAGTAAAATATAATATGCCAAAGGTAATCCAGGTCCTCATACAAAGTAGCATTTGTATGCCTAAATGAATATGTATGAGTATCTCTTCCTTTGAAATTTACTTCCACATACATGAAAATATAGAAAACCAAGATTAAAGAAAACCCTGACCCATTTTGTAATTTGGCAGAACTAGGAGAAGGGCCCTATTATCACAATCACGAGGTTTTTACAAAATAAAAGAGAATGTCATTATGTCATTGTTTACTTTGTTTTGGCCTAACCCTATCCTGCTTCTCTCATTGAAAACAACTTTTTTTTATACAGTTTTATTAACAAAGGTTGCCATATGAGAATCTTGAACCAGACCCTGTGCTGAAGAACTTGTTATTAAGCATGCCTCAATGGAAAATTTTAAGCTGATGTCGATTCCTTCATATCTTTTGTATAATTATAACACATGACGATGGAGCCTAAGGTTTTTGGAAATTTGAAAGCATGTGTCTTAGTCATTTTTTTTTATGTGAACAGATTTTTACAAATGCTAACAAAGATCATGCTGTAAAGTCCCTTAACATGTTGGGGTTGGAAGATTGCTTTGAAAACATAATATGCTTCGAGACACTTAATCCTCCTTCGCAAATTACAAAAAAAATACTGATTGAGATATGCCTGTTGTTAACTCTACAATCCCAAAGACACCTGCTATTTTCAAGCCTTCAAAAGAGGCCATGGAGCAGGCTCTTCACCTTGCAAAAGCTGATCCACAAAGAACGGTATGAGACTAGAGACTTTGAAGGCCATTTCCCTTCAGCTATATATCATTTTTTTTCACAAACATGTAGACACATGTAGGTGCCACAGAGCGGTCACACCAGTTCCCCCAACTTGAAGAGTATCTTTATCTTTTTTATGAATGGCCATCATGGCTGAAATCTGGAAAGTCAAATTTAATATAAATGTAAAGGCTTCTTCTATGTCTTTTGAAAAGTTTTGTTATAAGATGGTTTCAATAAGAAAGTGATATAGGTTGGTTTGATCACACCTCTCGTGCTACCCAACAATCCACTTGTCCCAAACACAGTCTATGGAGCTATTACTTTCAATCATACTGTAACAACACATTGTTTCAATAACAAAACTCTACTTTTGAGGATCATCATATTATCTATCTAACAACACATTGTTTCAATAACAAAACTCTACTTTTGAGGATCATCATATTATCTATCGCATGCATCCAATGTGACCTTTCTTTTCTGTTTAATGCATCCACTTTGTAATGCATTGGTCTGGTAAATCTTGTCTTTGACTTTAAATATGTAAAATGGACTTTGGTGCAGATAGAGGAGATTAATTTTCTCATTTCTGAGCTTGCACAAGTAGTTGCTCAAGAGAGATCATTGCTTGACGAGTGCAGTCATTTGCTAGAAACAACAAATTTATTGGAGGTAAGTTCCATCCTTTGAGAACATCAAGCATGACCTTTCTTTAGTATATTATAAAAAATGTTAAGTTGTGGAGAATTAATTTTTGAATTTAACAGGTTGAGGAGTCCAGCTTGATGACACACTTAATTCAACTAGAACAAGAAAAGTATGGGAGTTTAATTGGACCAATGGAGAATGGTGCATCGGTTGTTTGAATTCAATAATTCAGGTCCAAGAGATCCGTGGAACAAAAGATTAATTAGTTTCCTTGTCAATCTATAATAAAAAGAAAATATTATTTCTCCATATGTGATGTCAGGAATGACATCTTGCATTCTTATGTTCAAAGTGGCAATAACACTGTAAAATAGTTATCTGATGATGGTTGCAATATGGATAGTAACCATCTATGCCAGTAGGCATTACTTCCTCAAAGCTCCATTATCAGTTACAAAATTTTGTTTTGTGATGTATGTCTGCAGAGCATTGAGTTCTATGTTCCTACACCCCGTGAATTTTTTCTCAGTAAAAGTCTTAATGGCTCGTCAATTGTGCAGTTATGAGAATATCAAATTTTATTTTTGTAGTTATTAGATAAGTAGATCTTGGCGAGCTAAATAAGCTTTGCCTCTTGTTTTCAAAAACTAATATTATAATTCTTGATTATTATACTATTAGTAATTCAGTCCCAAAACATTAAATGGCAGGATCGTTTGAACAAAAAAAGAGATGCTTTTAGTCTGATCACATCCAATACAATCCCTTTTTCCATACTACCAAATTACCCACTTATCCCCAAACATAGTCAATTTTCAATAGAGAGGAGCTAAAAGAGAATATTGTACTCAACTGTAATAAAGAGAATATTATATTCAACCACAAGAGTCTCAAAACATCATTGTAACCTTGCAATGCCACATCACAGTGCCTATTATATAATAAGTGTGTTTGGAAATGTTTTATTTTTCTGCATATTTTCTTTGACAACAATGCCCGGAACATTGCTGCAGGAAAGCGTGCAGCCCTACATACTGTTTTTGTAAAGGTCCATTTGGCTACAAATACGATTTGATGGTTTTGTAAGAAGGGTCCAATTTTTTTTAATGTTAATCTTAGCTTTCACTGTCTACAAGTGGCACTTATGTTCGATCGGAGGGAGCATATTTTTCCCTTGAAAGTATTTACAACATTAGAGCAGATATGCCTGAGATATGGGAAGAAGATGATGTAGAGAGCTCCAAAAATGTTGAGCATTCAGGAAGAGCAGTCAAAGCTATTGAAATTGTTGTCACTGCATAAGCCATGAGCTCATTGAACAATGTAGTGGAGAACTACTTTGGAATCTTGGACTGAAATTTGCATCTCCATAGGTGTGTATCCATTAACCGTAACCCTATTGATCGATGGGGAGACAAGCAGGCGTGTATGGAGTTAAAACAAGTAATTTAATGGTCGTTGAAGTGAGGCCAAGTGTCATTGGAGTGTAATAGTGGTGGTTGAAGAAAGTAGTATGTTGGACTCTCTCTAATTTGAGGTGTGAATGTGAATGGTACATGTTATATTTTGATTTTTTTTTTCACATTTAGTTTAAGATTATATATTATTATATTAATCTTGATTATTAATAGTAAATATGAATGTTTTAATTTTTATAAATTATTTAATTTCATACTTAATTTTATATTTACTTATTAGATCATATATTATTATATTAATTTTGATTTTT
This sequence comes from Larix kaempferi, assembly GCA_027924585.1. NCBI lineage: Eukaryota > Viridiplantae > Streptophyta > Pinopsida > Pinales > Pinaceae > Larix > Larix kaempferi. The sequence continues at coordinate 2,394,820 of BSBM01000313.1, forward strand.
AGTAAATATGAATTTTTAACTTTTGTCAAATATTTAATCTCATACTTCATACTTAATATTAGATGTAGACTAAATATTAGATGTATACTAGATTAATCACATTGTAGTGAATTTAGATAAAATAAATAAACTTTAAACATTAGTAATAATTTAAGTATTTTTTTTTTTTTAAAGCAAAAAAGGTAACTTTCATTCTATTATCATAAACAGAGAGTACATATTGACCTTCTTACAAACTCCAGGTGCTTCATGAGCCACCGAAAGATCCCACAGATCAGCACAGGTGCTGAAAGAGCCACCCTTCAATTTCTAGACAGCAGGTGCTAAATGAGCCACCTTCTAATTATGCACCCCACCCAGTCCCTATCGACAATCTTAGCAGAGAAAAGAGCCAAAGTTTCAACAGAACTGTTCAACCGAACCAAAAAGGTGAGACCATCATCATAAGTGTCACCAAGCATAAAACTACTGCTCGAGAGATAACACAATCATACTATTCAGGAGATTACAAAAAATCCTTCCCCTACACAGCAACGAAACATCTGACAACACTAACCCTACCCATAACCATAGCCCCAAACAGCTGTAGATACCCATTCAAGAAAAGAGCCTGAAGACAGCACCAAAGGAAGAGACACCGTATCCAAAAGACATTACCGCCGAGAATACCATGCCGCAGGATACAAGAACAGCAAAGACCTTAGGTTGTTGGTCCCGCCTCGTCATCACTCTGCACCAGAACAGGAGCATTAGGTACCTCCCCTATATCCATAGGTTCAGGACCCCGAGGAATAGCTTCCTTTTTCGGCATATCTAGATATGTAATACCCAGTTTGTCAACCAGCAGGTCCAACTTCATATGGATCCAGTTACAGTTATCCGCCGTGTCTTTGTTGACTTCCTCCAGCCTCTTGAGCCGAGGAGATCCAGATAAAGCATCACCATGCATGTCCAGACATTGGGAAATTAAGGTTTTGGTCACCCACAGAGTGACAATCACTCAATTATACAATGCTAGACGACCCATAGTATTCCTCGGGTCATGGATCCAATTGGCCATTGCCTCCGTTTCCTCCGGTAAATCAGCTTCCCCCACCAGATGCCATAAGTCGGCCTCAATTTCCTCCACCTCCTGCCTAACTCCCAAAGGAAAGAAACATCGAAAGAAAACAGTAGTAGCCGCTGAACTCCATTGATCACGGCAAGGACCAGTATGAGGTGTGACACCTCCACCCATCTTGCTCGTTTCCCCAAGGTCTTTCCTCCCCCATTTCACAGCACGACCTTTCGGAGGCATGATATTCTCAAACTTACAACTTCTCTGCACCCTCACAGTCACAATACACTTGCTGAAAGTAAACCAAGTATAAAACCGTCTGGAAGCTTTGTCCCTGATACCACCTCTCCATTCCATATTTATGGGTGAGACGCCTCCTATCGCCATTGAATTCGGCATCATGAGCCTGACGCTGAAATAATTATCAAAGCCTTCATTGTTAGTACCCATCATCCTTTGCTGATCACAAAACTCCATCATAATCCAGCAACTGCTTCGCCACCTTATCTTCGCATGCTGCAAGTTCTCCAAATTAAATTCCCCCTTTCATTTGATATCTCCACCATCCTTAACGATCATCCTTTGGTACTTCTTCCCTTTGTTCCATCTGTCCCTTTGAGTCGAGACGTGTACCATTCCTATATCAATTACCGGTAGTGGGGCTGAATCTGTCGTCATCTTTCACCAGCCATCCCTTATTATCACACTCGGCGATGTTAATGCACTTGATACGACACGTATCAGATGGTAAATTCGAGATCTTCCCATCCCATCTATCATTCACTTGTATGATGCCCTGGTTTGCCAACTCATCATCCAGACAGTTGGCGCTTCTTCTAACATGTTTGAACACGATGGAGTTAAATCCTCTAATCATGGTTTCCAGACAATTTATGCTCCACGCCAGATGCCACGTGGTGGTAATCTTTACAGTATGGGTTCCATTTAAAAGTTTGTTTGTCGTCTGTATAAAAATTTTAGAATCACCTTCTACAATACAATTATTAAATCCGCATCTGGTAATAAGCATGAGACCTTAAAGAAGAGCTTCACACTCTGCGGCATTATTCGTTTCATTACCAATATTACCATAATAGCATAACTGAATTTGGCCATGGCTATTTCTAACCACTCCGCCATACCCTGCCACTCCCGGGTTCCCTTTAGACGCACTGTCAAAGTTCAGTTTCAACCATCCCTGCTGTGGCGGAGACCACTGAGTCGGGATTTCCTATGGTTTCATAGCATTACGTTGAGTACCAATAAATTGAAGAATACCTCTGATGCCCTAGGTATGTAATAGCTTAGTTTCATTATTGAGGCCACTCAGATCTTCCATATTCCACCTCGTAAGTTTCAAGGTTTCATTTATTTCTTGCTTAAGACCTTCCCAGATGCACTTCCAAGTATTCAACTTTTGTTTTTCCTGAAACAAACGATAATTACATTCTTTCCACACCTCCCAGAGGAGGAAACCAGGAAACAATTTCCATATACGGTTCAGAATGTTCCCTTGAAAGGGCTTCATATTCCATTGCTTGATAGTTTCCTCCGGGTTTGATCTAACCTGAGTTGTCCTTCTAAAAAACCTGGTCCTTTCATCCCATAGCTCTGATGCAAAGCTACATTCGTCAAGAAGATGCGCCATTGTCTCATTATTCTAACCACATAGAACACACATAGATGGGCCCTCGAAACCTCATTTCACAAGCTTGTCCCATGTCAGGATACAACCTCTTAGGACTAACCAGAGAAAAAGAGTAATCTTGGGCCACAACTTGGCCTCCCATAAATACTTTCATACCTGATCCTCCTCAGAATTAATTGAGCTGGTTTGTAAATGATAAGCTTCTTTAATGGTAAACCTCCCTATCGGTAGATGACCCCATCGTAGGATATCCCGCCCTCCCTGGATTTTAACCTGCCTCAGTTTCACAATACCATAGATCCGCCTTCCTATTTCTTCCCCATAGGAGGTTATCCACCAATCTAAGGGCTTCCAGATGTGGAAACCTCTATCCTCAGAAGATTCGTTCCAGTAATTCTTGACTGAATACCAGTGAAATTGCCTAGTCCTAGTTTCTTCAGAGATCACCAACGATGCAATAGAAGGCTCCTATTGCCACGCATCAAACCAAAGGTTAGCCGTTGTTCCCTCATCGATTTCCCAAAAACTATTTTTTTTATTAAACCGTTACCAGCCCTTGCCATCTTCCAAATATGGGATCCATTATCCGGTCCTTCCTTCTTGATCCAATCCTGCTGATCGATGTTTGGCATGTATTTCCTTCCCCAAAAGCTTTCCCATTGCTCATTCGTATCAGTTAGCCACCGCCACCAAATTTTAGCCCCATACACCCTACTTAGCTCCTCAGGATCCCGTAACCCCAGAACCCCCTCCTTCTTAGTTTTATAGAGAGTCTTCCATCCTACCAATGGCCATTTCCTCTGATCTCCCTTTCCTCCCCACAAAAAGGTCCGTTGCAAATTCTGGATTTCCTTTAGCATTATCTTAGGAGCCGATAATACCGAAAATAAGTACAACAGCATTGCTTGCAAAACAAATTTGACCAGAACCACTCTTCCGGGAAAATTTAAGGTCCTAAGGGTCCAGTTCGATAGTTTTTCCTTTATTCTATTCAAAAGATCTTCCCAAGAAGCTTTTTTAAGGATCCCTTCGGTTAAAGGTGCCCCGAGATATTTGGTTGGAAGGGAGCTCTTCTTAAATCCCAGAATACGGATGATATTTCTCTGACTAATTGGCGGAGTATTAAAGAAAAATACAAGGGATTTATCCATATTGATCGTTAACCCCGAGGCTTGCAGAAAGATATTCAGAGCCTGTTTGATCTTACGAGCTTCCTACATAGAGGAATGACCCATCATTAGAGTGTCATCTACAAACTGTTGATGAGTTATCACCTTCTCATAGGGAGGAAATTTTAAGCCTTTGATGCTCCCCTAACTAACATGCTGAGATATGAGTCTCCCCAATCCTTCTGTCATTAGCACAAAAAGGAAAGGTGACAAAGGGTCCCCTTGCCTGATTCCCCTGGTAGGTCTTACCACACTAGACGGATGACCATTCACTAGAATGGAGAAAAGGCCGATGAAGTAAGATTAGCGATCCATGTGATCCAAGTATCACTAAATCCAAACGCTTTCATGACCTCTTTCATGTACTTCCAGTTTAACTTATCATAAGCTTTAGATAGATCCAGTTTCAGCATCATCCCCGCTTTTTTGGTATCTTTAAGTGAGTGAATCACTTCATGGGCTAAAATAATGCCATCCATGATCTGACAACCTTCCACAAAGCCTGATTGTTCTATAGATATGAGAGAAGGGAGAAGGGGTTTCAACCTGTTAGCCAATACCTTAGTGATGATCTTATAGATAATATTGCATAGGGAAATAGGGTGAAAAGAATTAGCATTCTCAGCCATAGGAGACTTAGGGATAAGGGTAAGAAAAGTAGATTTAAGTGCAGGAAGAACCCCTCTCATCCGGAGAGATTCTTTCACAACTTGCCAGACTTCCAGTTTAATCAAGTCCCAGAAAGTATGAAAAAAATTAGCAGTGAAGCCATCAGGACCAAGGGATTTCCCTTCTTCCATCTGAAAGATAGTTGTCTCCACTTCCATTAAGGATATAGGACCGATCAGTAAATCATTCTGTTCATCAGAGATAATTCAAGGAATAAATGATTTGATAATCCTACAAGCTTCAGTGCAATCCTCCTCCAGTTCAGTAGTAAATTTAGTAAAATGATCAAGCAATTCTTTTTCGATCTCCTCATGAGAATCCAGTACCACCCCTTCATCAGTATTGAGATTAACAATCTGGCTATAGTGCCTCTGTTGTAACGTGGCCCTATGGAAGAACTGGGTGTTTTTATCCCCATCCTTTAGCCACTGATTCCAAGATTTCTATTTCCAAAGCAGCTCTTCCTGATACTGTCTTTGTTTGATATCCCCCGAAATTCTTGTTTCCTCCTCCACAAGCTCACGGGTTATGCCCATCTGCATAATCCTTTCCTGAACTTGTTCCATACGATCCTCCAATTTAGCTTTTTCCTGCTGAATATTTCCAAAGACTTCTTTATTCCATCTTTCAATTTTTTGTTTGAGCATTTTCAGCTTTTGTTGGAAGCAAAACATTTTAGTTCCTTCCTGTGAATTAAAAGAAGTCCACCACTCCTCCACCCTAGCAGCAAAATCCACATGAGTTAGCCAAAAAATTTCAAAACGAAAGGGTTTAGACATATTCATACCTATCTTACTCCAAAGGAGTGACATCGGCCAATGATCCGACCCCGCAGATGCAATTGACCGTGAGGTCAAAGTACCCCCAAGAAGCATGATGCTTTCAGATAGGAGAAAACGATCCAGACGTGCAGCCACCAAGTTTTCATCACACCGACGATTATTCCAAGTGCACATCGTGCTACCAAGATCCACATCAATGAGACTGTTATCCTCTATAAATTCATCAAACAATATATTCTCAGGCGTGAGGTAACGTCTCCCCCCCTTTTCTCTGCTAAGGATCGAATCATATTAAAGTCTCCTCCCATAATCCAGTGAAAGCCCTCGAACAAACTTCTGAGGTAGGCCAGGCTACTCAGAAACTTTCGTTTTTCAGGGTAACTGCAGTGGCCATATACATTGGTTATAACGCCTTTGACCCTTGACCCAATGACATGAAATTCAACCGTGAGGCTAAACTCTGTCGACCGAAAATTAGTCAAGGTTATAGTCCTTGGATTCCATAAAACCGCTAGACCTCCCAAATACCCTGTCGCATCTAGAGCCATCCATCTACAGTTTTTCCAGAAATTGTCTGCTTTTATTGCTACTTGATTGCCAGAACATTTAGTTTCCTGTAAAAAAACCACAGAGGGTTTCTCCTTCAGAATCTTGTTTTTAAGGATCTTGATTTTTTGGGGACTATTAATCCCACGAGTATTCCAGGTTAGGATTTTCATTGAGTGCTATATTTGGCTATGAGGAGCGCCTCCTGTATAGTGGGATATTGTCCTGAGTCCACGAATCTAGCTCCAATTTCTCCAATCCTGTCTCTGTTGGACCGTCTTCCCCTCTTGGAGTTTCCTTCCTTTGTCTTCCTCTTGTTTTCCTTCAGTTTAAGAGGGCCAATTCCTAGACTCAGAGTCAATTTAACTTTTAGAATGGCAACTTTCAATAGTTGAAGTTGATTTTCAAGGATTGAATGAACCTTAATGTTTTTGCATGCTTATTCTATACTATCTAGGTCCAGATCTCCTAGCAGCATATCATCTAGATCTTCATCCATAAATTCAGTCTCCTTCGGTTGATTAGCCACCCAATCAGTAGGTGTTTCCTTCCCTATTTCTACTTTAGGTTGCACTCCCTCCACCTTCGAATAACCTTTGTCCTGCTTTGGGATAGAGTTTTCAACAAGGCTAGAATTTAAGACTTCAAAACTATTAGTCTGCACAATCTTTTTCCCCAGATCAATGCTTATGTGGCATCTTCCTGACTTTTTATGATTGGAAACTTTAATAAATCCATCTTGATCTTTCTGTTCCAATATGCTACTACCAGGAATTCCATTCAGAAGATTAAGATGACAATCCCTTGCCAAGTGACCATGTGCATGGCACCATCGACATCGAAAATGGATGTGTTCATAATCCAGGGTTTGGAACCATTCAGAATCATCCCAATTAAGAGTAATCCCTTCTGGGAGTGCTTTTTCTATATTCATATAAACATAGATTCGGGCATAAGACGCATACCTTCCTTGTTTGGTCTGATCTGATATCTTGACGAAATGTCCAAGGGTTTCACCAATAGCTTGTAAAACTTCTAGATCCCAATATTCAGCAGGAAGAGAGTAGAGGCGAATCCAGACTGGGGAAATAGATAGATCTTCCTTATCCAGATTGAAATGGTCTTTCCAGATTCGCAGAAAGAGGCCTGTAGAAAAGTAAAAGTATGCCCCCCCCTCAAAAATCCTATCCTTATCTTCCACACTTAGAAATACAACAGTAAAAAAACCTTTTGATCCCAACAAGAGATCGAAATGGCCTTTGGGTTTCCAAGTTTCTTTAATCCACCATGTCAGAGCTTTTTCCGTTGGCCAAATCCCCATGAACTTGCCAATCAATGCGTGTTCCGTCATGTATTGGATGCGTTCCTTAACTTTGGTAGAGTTGATAGTAATCACTGGGCTTCTTCTGGCTTTCAGGATACACACACCACCAGTATCTCCTCTGTCCATACCCATCTTCCCACCTCCCGATCTCACTGCTATGCCTTTCCTTACCTCTCCCTGGATCTCTGATCGAGGCTCCAAACCCTCTCCTCCTATCCCGCTGGGCCCATTCATATTCTTTGCGACATTCGGCTGAGCTTTGCTTTGCACCGATACATCGTCCTCTTCGATTACTCTGAAGGAGAGGAGGGAGAGTGCCCCTCCCCTGCGATCGCACCATCCCTCTGGTGGCCAAACCCTTCATGCTTAACCACTAAACGCTGATACAGAGGCTAATGCAAAGAAAGCCTCGAATCAACCGTTATAGAGGAGCATTTCTTGGAGCTCGTTCACTATATTAATATTTTTAATCCGACCTAGTTAGGTGTAATAATTTAAGTATTGGTAACATAAGATCTACTTAAATTTGAGGATGCTGAATAATTTCGAGGTAGCAGTGAATTAGGATAAAATAATTAAACTTTAAGCATTAGTAATATAGGATCTACCTGAATTTGAGGACGTTGAATAATTTTGAACTAATAGTGAATTTGGATAAAATAATTAAGCTTTAAGCATTAGTAACAAAGAATCTACCTAAAATTGAGGATGTTGAATAATTTTGATCTACATGTTACTAGTTATACTTGAAAATTTATCTCTTTTTCACATTTCTTTTAATTCAATTAGATTATATACTATTGTACTAATTTTAATTATTAGTAAATACGAATGTTTTATTTTTTATGAATTATTTCATCTCATACTTAATTTTAGATGTATGAAATTATAACATATATTATTGTACTATTGATTAGTAAATATGAATTTTTTAATTTTTATGAAAATATTTTATCAAATGATAACAATGTTGTAAATGGGCATGTTTTAAACAGTTGGTCAAACTAAAATTCCAAGTTTTAAACAATTGGTCAAACTAAAATTCATGAGTCATTTAACTTTGCATGCTTTTTCTTCTGCTAATGGAGAGGGAATTAATTCCACGTCATTCGAATTCAAAACTATATAGTAGATTATTTTTTTAATATAAATGTTGTTGAAAATTATAGTTTCAATTAAAATTATAGTTCCAAGTGGGCTGTGTTATTGTTGCCTAGTTGTGTAGGTAACGATATAAGTTCCAAGCTCCAAGCAATAACTTCAAGAGCCATTCATTGTATTAAGTTATTTTATTAAGTTTGTTACTTAATTTAAAATCAAGAGTGTACATCTCATTAATGAAAATTAAGAAACACATGTAGCATTTAGTTGTAGCACTTTGATTATATGTTATGTATGCAAGTAGTGATGTCAATATTTATCAAGCAACTATGTTCTCAATTTTGAAGTTTTTATTTTTATACTAAGGGTAGATTTTATATTAAAAACATAAAGATTATATTGTGATATATTAAATATTTTCATTCTTGTGGGGTTTTAGGTGAAAGTTATAATAACAAAGTAAGTGATCCTCTTGTTTATATATTAAAATCTCATTTAAGTTTGAAACTTTTTCAAAATCTACAAAATAATTGATTACATTTTTTATCAATATTAAGGTAGATATGATATTCCTAAGAATGCTTATGATTAAAATTATTCCACCCTTAATTTTTGCTTCTAGTTTTATGCTTATATGCTTCATCATCTCTCACTTCTTTTTTAGTACAAATATTTATGATATGACAAAAGGTAAATGAAAAATTGGTATTCTCTCCACTACTTTAAATGTTTTGAACTTTTCATTGCTCTTACTCTCTCCTCTCTCATAGTCCTACAAGTTGACACCCAAAAGTGTATTGAAAATAAACATATTTTGAATCAGATTACGTGTTTGTCCTCTTCTACCAAAGTCTCTATTCTTTAAGTATATTTTGAACTGGATTAAGTGTTTGTCCTCTTCTATCAAAGTCTCTATTCTTGACTTGATCTCTCGCTCTTTTAAATCCTCCCATTTGGTTACAAAGAAAACCTTTCTAAATTAGCCTTCGACACCAAAGTTTGTTAGAGCATAGACCATCACTTTATTATTTCCTCTTTTGGTGTGATAGACACTAACAATTTCAAAGTGATATGGGGCTTCCATTATTTCCAATCATTTTGGGATCAAATTCTAGTGAATCCTATCAAGATCCAACGTCTTGATTATGGGCATTTTATTTAAAAGGTGCATAATGACTTATGAATCCCTTGCACCACTAGTTGTTCGAAACGATGATGAAAAGCGATATTTAAACCCAACTCTATTGCTTGGACCTCCACTAAATTGTCAGTAACAATGCCTATATTGGCTATAAAAATTGCCATGGCTATCATGCGAAGTTATCGAATTGTTCTTCATTGTCTTGGATTGCTACTCTTTATTAAATAAAAGTGAAAGGTTCCATGTTTTTGGAGATTTAAAGTTTAAATATTTATTTCATTGTAATCAAATTTGTTATTTTATAGTATTCATTGTTATTCTTCATTTGTACTTGTACTAGTTGGATGGCCATACAGATGTGTCTAAGACAACTCCTTATTCACCACTTTTGTTTTTAAAATTTTATTAGACACTTTGTGTAAAATACTATCTCTTTCCTCAAAATAAATAGCTAGAAATTCAATTTGGTTTCTTTGGTATTTAATGTAAGGGATTTTCAATTGGTTTCTTTGGTATTTGGTGTAAGGGATTTAAGGTTACAATGATATTTGGAGATTGAAAGGCAATTGAATCTAGTTCTTATATTATTTGAATATTATTTTTGGATTTTATTTTGATATATTTCTTATTGTTTAAAATTTTCAAATATATCAAATTCCTCTAAATTAATCTAAAGCAAGGCAGGGACTAGCTGTTTTGCAGCTATTTCACTTGTCTTTTTACACGAGGCAACTTGCAAACAAGAGCCACAAAGTGGCAATGTTCCCGACGTTGCCTATAGTTCTTGTTATAAGACAGTAACTGCAGAAAGCACATGTGAAATTGGAATTGTGACTATGGTAGGCATTATCATATTTAATACTATGGTGTTATACATTTTATTGTTAAATTTTATGTTTCTAAGTTCTTGAGTGTGCCATAAGTAACATATTATTTTTTCCTTTTATGTGGCTAAAAAGGCTAGGGAATTCTTCGTGTGCATTGATTTGTGTACGGGTACCATAAGTGTGCCATGAATAGCATATTGTTTCTTCTTTTTGTGTGACTCAAAAAGGCTAAGAGCCCAATTCAAAATGTAGTAATGATTTTAAAAACAAAGATTTTACTAAGTATAATGCATAGTTATTCAATTCCACTTAACATACATATAATGTTTTGGAATTTTTTTATCACTGAAATCATGTTCTCTTAAACATAATGTGTATCTGACCTACACAAGTTATGGTGCAATGAACATATTATATATAGTTCCTGGAATTTTTCACAAAGACAATAGGGTAAAAACGTGAAGGTGGGTAACACTTTCGTGAGAAACTAGTGCAAAATCGTTTTAGCGGAGGGTATTCGGCCGAATAATGTAGTGGTTATTCGGCCGAATAACCACTAACATTTCTCCGTTCCGTTTAACGGCTATCCTTGAAATGTGTGCAAACGGCTGCCGGACGGAAAAAAAATTTCGGGTGTTGGTTTATTCGGCCGAATAATTATTCGGCGGAACAATTATTCGGCCGAATAATTATTCGGCCGAACAATTATTCGGTCGAATAATTGGTCGACCGAATACTGTTTCTGCATAAAAGCCTGGCCTGGACTGCCATTTGGCATTCTTTGCTGGAATTTCCAGGACCCTGCAAGCGGGCCCGTATTCGATTTGCGCCACCCTGCGTCGTCGTCGCTTGATGCTGTTGCTTCACCGGTATCGATTCTTGTTCGGGTGGTGTTGATGCATCCCTCCCTGTACGTTGCTTGTTCGTCAGGTGTTGATCCATCCCTTCCCGTCCGCTTATTGTTTGTCTGGTGTTGAGGCATCCCTTCCCGTCTGCTGTCTTGTTGTATCGTGTCGCGGCTGTGGAAGTTTGTTCGTTGGCGAGGTGGCAGGCCGGAACTGTAATTGACAAAGGGTGGTGGGCGGATGTTGTGTTCGTTGACGGGGTTCTGCTTGGCGTGACGAGGTGGAGTCAACGTCCTAGTGTAAGTAAGTGTTGTTTGCTGATCTCTTCTTTTGAATTTGAATTTTAATTTTATACAGTCTGTTTCTGTACCAATTTGACGAACTGTGCTTCATTTGCAGGGTTGTTCGTTTGCAGGGTTGTTTGTTTGCTTTTGAGGTGCTGTGATCGGTGTGTTGTCGGTTTTGCGGTTTTCACGCAGCATTTACAGTTAAATTGAAGGTACGTTTGATTGTTGAGTTGTTTTGTTTTGATTTTGTTATCCTATTTTTATAGTTTTTAGTTGACAACATAATTCGGTGTTGTGTGAAGGAAATATTTGCTGTTTGAAGAGTTGGTGGTTCGAACCGGCGAGGCTTCGTGGACTTAGAGTCTTTTCGCTAGCGTCTTGGGTTACAGGTATGTATCCTTCGCGAAATTAGATATTTTAGTTTTTTAATTTTTAATTTTCTGTTAAGCAATTCAATATTTATTCCGTTAACATGAACTCTGTTCGTGATCTCTGCTCATGAACTCTGTTCATGAGCAGAGTTCGTGTTCATGAACTCTGCTCAAGAACTCTGTTCATGAGCAGAGTTCATGTTTATGAACTCTGCTCAAGAGCTCTGTTCATGAGCAGAGTTCATGTTCATGAGTTGTTCATGAACAGAGTTCATGAACACTGGTCATGAACAGAGTTCATGAACTCTGTTCATGAGCCGAGCTCATGAACTCTGTTCATGAGCCGAGCTCATGAACTCTGTTCATGAGCCGAGCTCATGAACACTGTTCATGTTATCTTTTCCATTTTTGTTAACAGAGTGAAGATATCTCCATTTCTTCTTTCTCTATATTTTTATTTTTATAAATATAGGGAGAGTTTTTATAGTTTCACCTAAATGAGTGTGGCGTTGATTGGGTAATTAAGTTGAAATTTGGAAATCAAGATTTATGAAGAGGTTGTATTTTTCGTAGAAGTATATACTTTTATATGATCTCTATTGTATAACCTATGTTTCTTTAAAGTAGATTAAGGAAAAACACGTAACACAAAAATTAAAATTTACACAATTTACCATAATATTTCTATTACACCAAAATCTATGAAGTCACAAAACTCTGTTCATGAACTGTGTTCATCAACAGAGCTCATGATCATGAGCTCTGTTCATGAACAGAGCTCATGATCATGAAACGTGTTCCTGTATGTTTCATCATATTAGCACAGTAGGGCGTTAAATCATAAATATGAAACTTTTAAATTAAATCATAAAATAGTCATATAAATTTTATTGGTTGTGTTCATGAACAGAGTTAAAGAACTCTGTTCATGAACAGAGTTCCCTAATTATTTTTTTTATGAATATTATGAAATGTTCGTTTATTGAAATATAGATTAAAATCATAAGTGATTGATGAAAAATTTTCAAGGTTACTATACGTTTACAATTAACTGCATTATACTTTTTATTTGATTATGAAATGAATATCGATGTTATCTTTATCGGGCAATAGTAGTGCTCTTACATTTGGTATGCAGTTCTTTATGAGATATGCCTTTAAGTATGTAGAATTAACATGTACAACTTGAGTGTGTAAAATTTTCTATTATAAATATAAAGTAGAAATCTTCTAGTAAGTGTATATATATATATTTTGTGAGATGTTTTTTAATTGAGATATATAATTCTACCAGATTTGATGGATGAAAAGTTTTTAAGGTTACTATAGTACTACAATTAAATGTGTTATAATTTATATTTGATAATGAAATGACTATTACTTATATCTTTACGTTGCAATAGTAGTAATGGTAAGGAATTTTAGTTAATTAATTAGAGTTAGGAGAGGCACTTACAAAAAATATTAGCTTATAATACTTTAGACACCCTTACATTTTGTTGTAGTTTTTATAAGATATGACTCTATGCTTGTAGGATAAACATGTACTATTTCAATTTGTTAATTTTTGTGTGAATTTAGAAATCATATCAAATGGAAAGAGTGGAGTCTTCGAGGGGAAAGCGCAGGAGGTCATCACATTCATCAGGAATTGGTGTTCCAATTGGTAGTCCAAGGTTGTCGAATTCACCACGGGGTTCGAGTTTATTGTATGCATCACAGTCGTCTGATCACCAACGAGTTGATAGGGGTATAAATGATTCTCCTTTGTCATCTGTTGGAGAGCGTCGATCTCAACCTTTTGTTGGTATGAACATTAATGTTTAATTGATGTATAATTTGTATTTTTGTGTGTTTTGAACTTTTGGAAAAGGTTAACTTTTCACTATGGCTATATTTGAAGCAGAGCGAGGTTCAGAAGATGTTCGTAATTCGACAGAGCGAGACGAAGATCAAGATAGGATTGTAGATGATGGAATGGGTTTGGGTGCGGAGCAGGGTCCTGAAGATCCTCCTAGAGCGAGGACGACATATGTTCCATTGGCTGAGGGTTGTACACCCATATCAACTTATCCGTCTGATTTACCTGATGAGCTTCCATGGCAAGGTGTTGAGCAACAAACTATCCTAGAAAGTTGTAGATCCCACTATGACAAGTTGAACAATGATCTTTGTTCTTTAGATCTCCCTCCAGAGAGTCGACAAAGTCTGGAGATTGTTTTGGGGTCTTTGCACACATTCATTGATGCATATGAAGAACTTGGGCCAACTACGAATGGTTTTGTTCATTTGATGCACAGGCGAAGGGAACAAGTTATGGGTCCAGACAACTGGGAGGTTGTGAAGGAGAGAGTTACCAGAGAACAAGCCAATTCAATGTTTAATTTCAAAGAAGGCCTTAAGTGAAAAATGTTGAAAGTGCAATATTTTAAGCATCCTCAAATTGCACATTTTATATATGATCAGTTTCTTGCAGCTTATGGTCGATTGCCATGGAATGATGAGGTTCCTAATTATTTTGCTAGATTTTTCTATGCGGAGTTTTTTTTAGGTATGAAGCCAAACTATACTGATGTTCCTTCTGACTTTTATGGAGTTGGAAATGGACGAATATATAATCGAAAAGGTGCTCTCAGAGACCCTACGACTATTCAACCTCCACCTGAGATACCTCGTCCACCTAGGCTTGTGGCTTTAAGATCAGAGATGGAGCCCACATCCCAACTAGGGACAGTTGCAAGGGAATCGGTAGGTGATGGTTTAGCATCAGCTCTTGTTGGAGTTGAAGTGGGTTTGGGTCGAGAGAGGGCTCGTGCTATTGTCCATCAAAATTTTGTTTACAAGACGAATGATGAGGTAGATGCATTGAGCATCGATGATCTCAGGGTTTATGCTAAGTCTTGTCGAGATATAGCTTCAGATTTGTTATCCAATGACACATCAAGTATGGGAGAGGTTTGTTGATTATACTATGACAATCAATTTGATTTTTTATTATTCATTTTGAATTGAAGTTTTTGCTACATAGTAATAAATATATTAAGCAAATGTATTTTGTTTGCAGTTTTCTAGAATGTTAAATGCACATAATTTTCGAGTCTCCAGTAGTCAAAATGAAGAGCAACCTATTCAAAATGAAGAGCATTTTAGAGAGGTATTTTAATTATAATATTTATAATTGAACTTGATTTTTTTTGTTTGTTTGAATTTTAATAAATATCAATGTATCTTATTGTTAATTTGACTTATCTATGCAGGTTTCTTTAGATTCCAACTTTTTAGATGATTTACCATCTCTTGTGAGCTAATGATTTTAATTTTTTTGTTTTGGTTTTAAGTTAATTGCTTAATTTTTTATATGTATTTAAGTTATGTTTTATTCATTAACAAAATTTAAATTTTAGGGGAGAGATCATTTGGAAATTGGGGGTGAAGATGTGGGCTCTTTAATGAATGCGTATATTGGCACCGAGGTAATTTTGTTGAACTAGAAATGATATTTGATATAAGTTTAATGTTTTAAATTTTTAGGATTTATTTGAAGCTTGTTTGCATGCTTTAGGATTCATAAATTACTTTTGTACATGTTGTAGCTTGGCTCTTTGAGATCCTTTGGAGCCAAAGGGAAGGCTCTAGTGGAAAAAAGTGGTGGACATGCATTCAAAGAATTTGATGTATGATTTTTTTAATAATTGAATTGTATTTTTGGTATAAGTTTAATATTTTAATATCTTGAATTTAGTTTAAAATTGTTTAAATAATTTATGATCTAGATTTATAATTTGTTTTTTTGTGTATTGTAGGTTGAGTTGAGTCCCAGGGAAGGTCCTAGTGGAAAATAGTGGAAAGATATTGGTCCAGATGGACAGTGGTTCAGGCTTTATTGTTTTTGTTGATATATATATGTTGTAGTTCAGACATGGAGGGTGTTTATTTTTTGATTATACATACATGTACATTGAACTCACATGTTCATTAACTTTTTTTGGATTATATATGAGTACATGTTTAATTATTTCTCGTTTGGTAAAATGTTTAAAATATGTTTTGAATGAATGTTTTAAATGTTTTGATAATGTTTATAATGTGTTTTGCATGAATGTTTAAAATGTCTTGATAGGTACAATTTAAAGTTAGGAAATGTTGAATGATGAAAATGAATATTATTATAAAGTTAGAAAATGTTGAATGATGAGAATGGATGTTATGGAAGAATGAATGTTGGGAAAGAATGAATGGGAGGGGTTAGGAATGTTTACAATGTTAATTTAAGTTAGAAAGTATTCAATGTTGAGAATGAATGTTAGAAAATATTCAATGTTGAAAATGAATGTTAATTGAATGTTGGGAAAGAATGAATGGGAGGTGTTATGGAAGAAGGAATGTTTTCAATTTAAAGTCTGGAAATGTTGAATTTGTAAAAAATTTCATTATGTTATGTTAAGAAATGTTATGAAAATAATGAATGTTGAGAAAGTGTTGAACCATAAGAATGAAGGTTTAAAATAAACTAAGAAATGGGATGCTAAAATGCAAAGAAATGAAATGATAGGAATTTTTAATAGAAAATGTACGAAATGTTTGATAAGAGTTTCAATTTTTTGGTAGTTTGATTCATATGTTTATTGTTTGATATGCGTATGTAAATTTCAAAATTTAACTAATGTTTTTCATGTGTTCATTGTTCAGGTACTTTGTAGTTCGTGAATTTTTAAATGTTGAAATCATGGCAAATGGGGATAATGATTTTTTGTTTTTTAATCACAAGTGAGGATTTCCGGATTGTGAAGTTTATGTTAAGTTAGAGCAATGAATTTTAGACAACAATTCGATGAATTTTTATCGATTTGTTGTAAATAATCATTGCTCTAATTTAGCATAAGCTTCACAATACAGGAATTCTTGTTTGTGATTAAAAATCAAATGATTGTTATCTTCATTTGCCATGATTTCAGTTATGTGAACTTACATGTGAGATATATTATTTGTGTGCAACAATTATATATTTAAACATTATATAGATGAACAACTTGTTTTAAAAAATTCATTCAGATCATATTTATGGTGAAGTACGTATTAAAAAAACATGTTTGATGGATTAAAAGAATACAAAATGTAATAGGTCTTTTTGTGATTTTTCGTTAGCATCAATCAATCAAAAGTAAAAATTCGGGGCGGAGTGGCGATAGCCACATCCGTTATCTCATCCCTTAGTGGTCTAATAGACATATGGGGACCCGAATAAAGTACTTTTGAATTTTCAAATTATATTTGAATTCATTTTTAAGCATGTTAAAGTACAACCATTTAAGCTCTTATGTTAGTTGTCATTCAAGAAAATATTCATAAAAACTTAATGAAAAAATATACTGTGCACAACAATTTTGATAATTGGATAAAAAATATATTCCACACAACAATTGACATGGACAAAAATATAGATCAATTTATTTTTCATATGTAGTTAAAAACATCGCAATGGAATGCCATCTTCAACTATCCGTTCATGGTCACATATGGATAGTTTCCATCTTTTGGTTTTTAACTGTTTTTTTGATGGAACTTGTATCAATTTTATTCGAGATGCACATACTAAATGACTATACTGACAACATATGACATCGGGCTCATAATCTTGAAAGTAGACATAATTTTTAGTCATATGCGTCTGCTGAAAAAAGTAGCCTTTTAAAATGATGGATCCTCTTTCGTATGTAAATCCGTTGTCGTTGTAGTCCTCCAATAACTTCATTTTTCCTTCAGTGCATCGCATCAAATAATATTTGACATTTTCGTTGTTGTTTACAGGTGCAATCACAGCGAAAACATCTCCTGCGCAAGTTATGATTGGTGTTAGCGTATTTAAATGAATTAAATTGACTATATTTATGGCGATGGACTAGAATGAACAATTGACTTAAAAGTCAAAAACAAGTTTATTACCTTCTCTTACGAGATATGAAATTCTATCGCCATCAGACGATATTGCTATTTCTTCTGATTCTAATTCTTCTACACTTGCCAGTGGCATTTTTCCTTTTGGATTAATCTCTGTGTGTCTCCAAGCTTTTACGTAGTTGTTTGTTATGTTTTCACAAACTTCTGTAGACTCAACATTTTCAATGCAAATATGACAAAAGCATGATTGCTTTCTACTGTCAAATGCAAACACGTTGTGAAATGATTTTGTTTGAATAGAGTGAAGATCTCTAGTTCCATGTATGGTGCTAGCGTCATATGGTATTGATCTATTTATATCTTGGACCCCAACAAGCCAAAAAAACCTACACAATAAATGATGAATCACTTTCAAAGAACAATTTTTAGTGTTAGTGTACATGTACACTTAAATGTTAGTATATACATTTTTTTAAATTTTAAGAAATAATATAAATTAAAAAAATAGTGGACATACCTGCGCACGTCTTTTGATTGTTGATTATAATCATGGCTTAGATTTAATTGACACCATTGGACAACCTCTGCATCTGAATGAAACCGTGCAGAAGAATAGTTCATTTGCCATCTTCGAAGTGCTCTTTTCACGCATGCTCCTGCACCATCATGCTCACCTTTTCCATGCCCAGTTTCAAAGAAATTCCAGCGATGTTTAATGTTCAGCGCTTTATGAAGTCGACATAACCAAAAAAATGATCGTGAAGATTTAAATTGACCCGCACATCCATCAGAACATATCCAATGCTCTTTGAATTTGACTTCGCGTTTTTTCAGTGAGTCATAGAAAATATTTTCTATACAATGTTGGACAAAATGTGTGTCGTGTGTACGATCATCGCTGATATAGAAGTGATATTCTTTAATCACATCTCGATTGTCACATGTGCTTTCAATGCCATCGACATCCTGTTGAGAATGTCTATATACAACATGGACAAATATCGAAACTTGGTCAGAGTGATAGTATTCACTCTGTATTTCTTTTTGTGCAGCAAATGTATAGTTTTCAGCAAAATCAACCACCGACAAAATTGTTCCGGGTGGAAAAATTTCACGAGACTGTTTGAATTGAAGATCTTGCCATCGTGCTCTATGTGAATGCTGGGTGTATTTATAAATTTCGCTTTCAAATTTTTTGAAAAAATCTGTGACGCATATCTTGTCTTCTAGCAAATCAATTCTTTTGGAATGTGAATCACTAGAACTTGTATTATAGTTGATGTATTCATATCTCTTCCAATCAACATTTACATTTGACAACGATTGATCATTATCCATAGGATATTTATTGTGGAATAACACCAAATTTCCACAATGATGACAATGTTTTCCATTGACACATTTCTTTGAATAAAATACTTCATCGTGATTTCTCTCACATAAAATTTGAGATATGAATTCACGTATCGTCGACGGAGGTGGTGAATTTGTCCAAAACATTTTACCAAATTCAAGAAACGTGTCATAATATAACTGAAATTGCACATGATAACGACAACAACATGTATCACGTATAGTTATAGGTCGAACATACCATGGTTTTTGTTGCACAAATGTAGTGATTGATATATTAATTCCACGATGATCTTCCTTGAATTTATTGAACAATTGTACTTGTGTCATGTCCATTATATGTTTTGGTTGGCTTTCATATACATTTCGTGATATTCTTTTGCGTATCACATCTCTTGAATTTGGTGAAAACTCGAGCATGTTCCAACCAATATTCTCGTATAATATCTTTAACACCTGCTCCTAATCTATCTTTGTAAGGTTGTCTACAAATAATTGCCGAACAAGCAAGTTCATTATTTTCATCTATTTGCATTCTGAATTTGCTATGTTTGTATAATGTCTTTCTTGATGTTCCAACTACTTTTGCTAGTTCTGTTGTCAAACGTTTTTGTTTAGTACTAGCTGAAAGAATTGTTGTATGAATTGCTTTACGTGCAGCACTGATATCTTTCTTCCTGGATTTTCCAAATTTTTTTATTGCATCACCTATATTTTCCATCACATTTTGTTTCAATTTCGACTCTTTTGTCGCTTTGTGAATACCCAATAATGATGTAGCACCTTCTAACTTCTTGGACACTAATAAACATCTCAAAATTTGTGCTTGTCCTGCTATTGAGTAATCTTTGAGAACTTCATCATAAATTTTTGTAGCACGATATCGTGCAACATGTATTGGTAGTTTTTCTCCATATTTGTCGCAATCAATGTCTTCTAACATTTCATCATCAATAGTAAAAGTACCTATACATCAAGTTAAATTTAATTTAACATATATCAAAAAATAAAATTCATTATAAAAAAATGAATTGGGAAAATATATGATATATACATACCAGGTCTAATTTCTGGATCTTGAACTTGATCTTCAATATTGACTTCATCGACATTAGCATGCATCTTCTACAATGTTCTTGTCAACTTCAATTTGTTCTTCTTGTACTCTATTTTCAATTTCCATCTCTTCAACATTATCATTTAAATCTGTATTTATATCTTCAATAGTTCTCTCTTCCGTTTCGGCAACCCTTTGGTTTTTGGCAATATATCTAAGTTTTTGTTTCTCTCTATTATCATCATCATCACGTTTACGATTAGCTTTTCTTTGACGTTTTCTCTTATTGCCCATGGTTGTTTAATCTATAGATGATAAATTAAAGAATCATGTTACTTTATAGTAAAAATAAATAAATTAAGATTTAAAAATATTTTCGGAATTTATAAAAACATGAACTGAAATTTACTCTACCTTATAAAAATTTTGTAAGAGTCTTTTGAAGAAGATTTCTTTGGAATTAACTTTCCTTTGAAAAAACTCTCTGAACAAAAATCTTCTTTGAAAAAACCTTCTTCGAAAGAAATAAGAAACTTCTCGACAATAAATTACCTACCCATTGGAAAATAATAAAAACACCTTGTAAATAAATCCTTGTTGTAAAAATCATTGCAAAAAAACTTCTTTGAAAAAATATCTACAAAAAAAGCCAATAGAAAAAAGTACTTTGAATAAAAACTTATTTGTAAACATATCTGGGAAAAAACCATTGTAAAGAAATAACTCTTTGAAAAAACTCATTTTAAAGAAATAAGAAGTACAAAACTACCTTGCAAAAAATCCTTTGCAAAATACCTTAACAACATAACTATTTGAAAAAACTCCTTTCAAATAAATAAGAAGTGCAAGACTACTTTGGAAAGTGCAAAACTACTTTGGAAAAAAATCATTTGTAAATTATCTTACCAAAACAACTCTTTGAAAAAATCTCTTTCAAAGAAATAAGAAGGAAAAATACATTTCTTTTGCAAAAATACTTTCGAATACACACTTTTTAAATACAATCCTTGCAAAGAATCTCATTGCAAACATGTCTAAGAAAAAAATATTTTGAAAAAACTCCTTGCAAATATGCCTTAAAAAAAACACTTTCAATGTGTCTTTTGGAAAAAAGAAAAAGAAACATACCTTGTAAAAACTTCTTTTTGCAAAAAATGTCTTCTTTGCAAATATGCAATAAGAAAATAAATATTTTGGAAAAACTCCTTGCAAATATGCCTTAGAAAAAAATCACCTTCAATGTGCCTTTTGGAAAAAAGAAGAAGAAACATACCTTGTAAAAACCTCCTTTTGCAAAAAATGTCTTTTTTGCAAATATGCAATAAGAAAAGAAATATTTTGGAAAAACTCCTTGCAAATATGCCTTAGAAAAAAATCACCTTCAATGTGCCTTTTGGAAAAAAGAAGAAGAAACATACCTTGTAAAAACCTACTTTTGCAAAAAATGTCTTCTTTGCAACTATGCAATAAGAAAAGAAATATTTTGGAAAAACTCCTTGCAAATATGCCTTTTGTAAAATAGAAGAAGAAACATACTTTGTAAAAACCTCCTTTTGCAAAAAATGTCTCCTCCTTTCAAAATTAGTTTGACAAAAAAATGCAAAGTTAAAACATGCGAAAATAATGAATTAACTTTAAGTTTATTTATATGAGTATAAAAAACAATTTTTTTTTTTTTTTTTTTTTTTTTTTTTTTTTGCCGACGAGATTTTTTTCAGTTTCATTATTCGGCCGAATAACTTTCGCCATAATTAACGGCGCCGTTATGGAAAAACGTTATTCGGCCGAATAATCTCTAAAACATGTAAAATTCAGATTGCTGCAGAATTTTCAGGTTTCCCCATTTTCGGAAGGGACAAACGACCTCTTACACAACAAAACGAATGTCGGACTTCATACCAGTAGATTCATCATTGAATCTACTTTACGAGGGTATAAATTTTGTTGTATATAGATAAGAAATGATATTTTTTAAGTTTTATTTTCGTAACATGTGTTGAGTTATGATTCAACTCTTTAAAAAAACGACGAAAAGAAAAATCCATAACTTTAAAAATACAACACCAAAAAAATCGAAAAAAATGTCGGACTTTTCAATGGTGTGTCTACTTCAAAAGGGTGTTCGTAGATTTTTTGCTTTTATAGCGGATTGAGAGAAAAGTGGTGCAACAAAAAAGTTGTTGAAAATCAACTGAGTTTCCCCATTGATCGACTTTAAAAAAATATAATAATTAGTATATAGATCCATTGGATGCAAACTTATAGTCAGGCACTAGTACATTGTGTGTAGATTGTCGTAGCATTTTCCGTTTTTGCAAAACACAAGTCTAACAATGATTTTAGTGGTGCAACAAATCATAACACTTTTGTAGTCTTTTCATTTTATAAGAACACACTGTCAAACATTTGCGAAATCGACATATCAAATCTTAATAAAAAAAATTGAAAAAATTATGAGTAGAAATCTAACATAATTCTACAAAAGTTTTCTTTTTACGGCAAAGTGAAATTTTCAACAAAAATATCACTTTTGTTCGCCCGAAGTTGAAAAACATGAAAAAACTAGAATTATTTTCTCACGAGACCCCCCAAAATAGACACCCATCTTCATTTTTTCACCCAATAGGCTTTGGTAAAATGTTTCAATATTTAGTAGTATCCACTTTGTCATGACGACCAACAATAAAATATATGAAAAATATACCATAAAGAATAAATAAAATTAATCAGATTAGGCCATGCATTTGGAAAGCATATGAATACCTTCATGAGATAGTAATGAAACATGTGAATATGTTCAGAAATGTTGAAGCAATCACTCAAGTAATACAATGCATCTTACGCTAATTGACATGTCCTTCCATACAAGTTCAATTAATAGAATGCATGGATGCAAGTTTATATTACATCCAAGAAATTGATGAAAGGTTAATATAGAACATATCCCAAGATACTCATAATGAAAGTTCCCAAAACCTGATCGCATAATTACTCAGATGTTTAGATAAGATGTCGGAGCTTTGAAACGATGATATTCTGCAAGGAAAACAAATGTTTTACATATTCTTTTCCCTAAGCATTGCAAATTGAATGCCCAATAATTGGAAATAATTTCCATTGAATGGCACTTAAAAACATGAATGATAAAACAAGCATATTAATAATGAAAACTATAACAACTACAAAGAAAAGTGTCCCCAAAATAAATTAGAATTGCGGAGATGATCTCTTGCTGGATTACTATTTCTTCTTCATTTTACTAGCCCTTTCCAAAGTATGCATTATAGTGGGAACTCAACTCTAACTTCTTTGCTTCATTCAATTTCCAAACAGCCTGCAATTATTTAGACAGATAACATTCAAATTACAAACTAATTCTTTAGGGCAATCAAATATGATCTCTTTGGAATGTTAAAAAAAAGGTAGGATAAATCACCTTCATAAAATCTTCATGAATTACAATATCATGCTCTGCTCGGATGGTTTCCATGCCAACTTTTGTGTAAATATTTTGAAGGCCTGCTCCATTGAAGCCCAATGAAAGTAAAAAAGAATGCTTTATCAATGTAGGCAATTTTATAACATTGACAAACTCCATAGAAAAAACATTGCAAAAGAAAACTACAAGTGAAACAGAGGAATACCTCATCCATCTTTACCACAACTTCATAATCTATGTCTGCATGTCTTGCTATTCCTGCTGCATGTATTTTCAGAACTTCCATTATTGCTTTTTCATTTGGTGATGGAATTTCAACCTTATGATCCAAGCGACTAGGTCAAAGCAAGGCCGGGTCCAGAACATCCGATCGATTGGTGGCCGTGATCATTTTTACCTGTACCAAAATATATAAAGGGCCCAGGTTTTCCAGATGGAATGAAAAACAAACATGACTAAACTGAAAAAAGCTTAAATACCAAGAGTCGATGGGCTTGAGGTCTTGACAGAATCAATATACATCATGACAAGAAAAATCAATAGTGGGTATTACTCCTATTAGCTTCACGAAGGAAAAATATATAAACAAAATTAACTGTATCCTTTCCCGGGTGCTAGTTATCCTACAAGGGATGGAGATTTTAATCATCATTGTATATGATCCATATATGATCCCCTTCAAGGACTATAACGTTGGTCCGTCAATCATTTGTCTAGCTGTTCGGTTGTCTTGAAGCGGCATTTCCGTTGATCCGTGCGGCAGGTGGAAGGGCATTTCCTGCTCGAGCAATGACAAAGTTACGGGGATCAACATTCAGGGAATGGGTTTGGAAGGGACATTGCAGGTTAATTTCAACAAGCTGAGTGCCTTGAGCTCCATCAGCATGTCGAAGAATTTTTTTAGGTTTATCCATTGTGCTATTTGATTCGTTGTCTTGCCTCAATTTTTCATGCTTTCCCTGCATCCCCCGACTTGACGACGACAACAACTGGGCATCCAACGTGCCACTGGAAAAAGGATGTCTGCAAACCATGGGCATTGGATACTTTCACACGGAATGACGACTAGCTTCAGGCTAACATTCGATAGTTAAGTTGAAAGTGCCCAACGAGCAGATGAATGCATACAAACCGATTGTTCATGTTTTCAATCTTGTTCCCTGGTTCAAATCCAGATGTCTCCCTCTTTATTTTTGGACTACTCTGCAACATAAGTAATATTTCTTTAGGGTATCCTACCCTTGACCCAAGTATATAAGGATTGCAAAAGGGTTCAGTGGACCCAAGTAGATAAGGATTGCAAAAACATTCAGTGAAGAGACACTAGCGGTGGACCACTCTATGAATGTAGCATATGTGCCTCTCTTCATAGAGCCATTATATTCTTGCATAAAATACGAGTCGAAATAAGAAGAAGAAGCATCTAAGGAGGAAGAATACCTGAATGGCATGCCAGCGTAAGGGAAGCATCTACTGGCCGCAGCAAGGGTGCGAGAAACAGAGTTGGGTTCCAGGATACTAACACACTGACCAACATATAGTCTTACAAACACTGAATACACTTTGTTGTTGGCTCTGTAAAACAAGTTTGGCTGAATGAGTCCGTTGAGTCTCTTCGAATTGAAGATTTATGAGTAAGAAAATGGCAGCATTGAAAATAATTGCGGTGCCTATTGATTCTACATCTGTTGGTCCTTCGAATGCCATTGAATCTTACAAGTAGTGTCGTCTTCATCTACAGCCTCCTGGAGACAAGTCCATTTTGAAATGGCAGCAAAAAAAAGGTATGCAAAACTTTACAAACTTGTGGTATTGATTGATTGTTGGCAATGTGTGTGTGCATACCTAGTTTATTTATCTATTTTATTGGCCTTTAAATCGAATCCTTTGCTTGTCTGCCCCAGGGTTCGACCTCATGACTTGTCGCTACCACTAACCCATAATATTTATTAGGATTGATGAATGCAACGATAACTAACCCATAATCCCACATCCTCTACTCACAAATTTTTAGTTATCCATGTCCATGTTTTCACTAATAGAGGTCATATTAGTGAAACACAAGTCTGCTAGAGGACTTATTAGCGGTGCTTGCTTAGAACTTTAAACTCTTTGATTTGTATTGGCTCCTTATCAGTATGATGGTTTGGTGTTTGTCTATTCAAATACTCCTGGTACCAGCTCTGGATAGTTACTGTTGGTTGCAAAGCTGAAGGTGTTGGTCTACACAGGCAGAACATGGAGAAAGTGGGTGAGGCTCCTCAATGGCATTCTTGCATTCATGATCATATTTTGAAGCAACGTCGTCGGTTTGGACCCAAGGAGTATTCTATAACTCCACATACATATGGAGATGAATCTGGTTTTGTCGAAAGTCATAGGAAAGGCAGGTAACTGTTGCATGTTTCCAACAAGAACTTGCAACTGAACAAAAAGCAGCCAATAAGGATATTCTTGAATTATGATGCAGTAGGACTGCACCCATTGGACAGAGATTGTCGAAACATTGGTGACATTGTGAAGGTGTGTATGATTCTCCTTCTGTTCCATGACCACACTGTTCATATATGTTTATGTGTTGATTATGGTTCCTTTTTCTTATTATGCTCTTGAATATCTTGATATATTCAGGGGAGCTTCCTTTAAGCTCAATCCTAGGGGTTCCTGCTTGCGATCCACATGCAGAGCCTCTAGTTTATGGTGATTGTCAGTACAATTGCACTTCAGAGGATATATGAAGAGAAGACAAGAAAATGTGACTCCATGAGGTGATACAATCTTATGAACTATATCCTTTTTTTTTACTTGGTTGAATTGTATACGGTGATGATTATTTTAAATTATATATGGTTTTAAGTTATTACCTAGATTTATAGGAGAGAATGGGATTGGTGTTGATGTTTGTGTTATGACCTATCTTTATTGGAGAGTATGGGATTGGAGTTGATGTTTCTGTATGCTATTATCAGATATATTACAAGGAGTAGAAGTTGACAAATTATAGAATTCCTTTTGTGCCCATGGGCTCTCATCAGTTTGTGTTCTCAAATTGCTTTCTGATATGTTTGTTGAATTACAAAATGTGAATCTTGCATTATGAAAAACATAAGCACTTTGAAATTTTGAATCCTTAGAGATGGCTTGTTACCTATGGCACTGAAGCATTTCATTGGCATCTAAGTCTGAAGCCTCGGGTTTGAGGTTTCTGGTATCATTTTCTTTTTTCGCAAGCTAGTGAAGAACCTCGTATTGCCTTAAAAGAAAATATTGTTACAAACTATTTACCGCTATCTTCCCAAAGGCCAAGTGAGGCGGAAAGGAGTGGCTATCTACCAAACGAAGATCATAGAACACCAGGGAAATTTTTAGGGGCGAAATTTCACCAATTGGCTATTTTTGGGGCTTTTTCTCAAAAAACAAATTCGCAATTTGGTCATTTTTAGTCTCTAATATCACCTATATTTACATAAAATGTGTTTTTTATCAGAATATTCGCCAAAATTTACAATTTTTAGTAGTAAATTGTATGTTTCATATTTAATATTTGCCTACCAATCTATATATATGTTTTTTCAATCCAAAATAATTGCCTAGAATACTATACTTAAGTATACTTTTATAATCCTTAAAAAATATGCTATAGAAGACACAGCCGAGTTGGCACAACTAAATACTAAAGCCGGATCCCATAGAGGGTCCTAGCAGAGAGTAGCAGAAAAGCTATGACTTGGATATTACAAAGAAGAAAATCAAAGCCCTGAAATGGGATGATTCTCAGGTCTCCCCTTTTTTCCCTTGTTTTTTCTTGACTTGATCCATCCCCATGAAGCTGGGGACACTAAGGCCAGTTGCAATGCAAGAATGGTATCATGGTGGAGTTCCTTATCAGAGTCTGAAGAGGAAGATTCATGATATTTTTTTTTCCCTTGTGAAGGGCCGCTTTTCGTGCTTTCATCTTCTTGAAGAGGCATGTGTACCTCGGGCGAAGGTGGAGTGGATCTCTGTTCCTGATTTGCTGGGGGCATATCTTCCTCAAGCTGGTCAGCTTGATTGTCTTCTTCATTCAAGGTCGTCCTGGGTTTTCAGCTTTTGGCTCTGTGAGCCTTCATTATCCTCAATTGTTGGGGATTTCTTTGTAGACATGCATTAAGAAGGTGTCCTGTTTGTCGACAAATCTGACACCTGAAGGCTATGTTTTCATAGTCCAAAGCTTGAGTCCAAATGGAGCTTCCTATTTTTAGATTGATCTTGCCAGGAAGGCCTGAACTGATGTCAATGGTGACGTAGATGTGTGCAAGTTTCTGGTATCATTTTCAAGAGGAAAGGCAGTTGACAATTACTTGTTTCACATGTTTCCTATGGTATATGGTGTGAAACTACATACTCTATGTTTTGACATACCCTTGGAGAGATTTATGGTTTTCCACATTTCTTTCTATTGCATGTAATGATAACATGTTGTGATGCTGCATGGTATATTTTGATAGTGTAAGAAG
Source organism: Larix kaempferi (assembly GCA_027924585.1). NCBI lineage: Eukaryota > Viridiplantae > Streptophyta > Pinopsida > Pinales > Pinaceae > Larix > Larix kaempferi. The sequence continues at coordinate 2,422,830 of BSBM01000313.1, forward strand.
CTCTAAACTTGTATGTTTTATATGTTTTGATGGGTCCTCTAGTACTGTATAAATTTATGATTTTGGATATCTCTTAACCGCTCTTTTTGGAAATATATTCCAACCAATGGTATAGTTGAGACTGAATGATCTATATCAACTTGTTTTTGGCTAGCAAAAAAATGATGAATTTTATTTTTGAAATTATATTTTAACTACATTAAGCAAACTTACATGCTTATGATCCTTATTTCCCATGACTCAGGAATCAGAGGTTGGAATATTTTAAATGATTAACGTAGAAGAGCATTTTCTATATCCACTAGAAAGACTATCTATGGTGTACAACAAGAGTGAAGAAACTTTGTAATATTATTGTTGTATTGTAATTTGTTTCTTGTTAATCGACAAGAAAAGTACATACAAATTGTCTTCAAAAGACAAGAAAAGTTCATACAGGATTTCTTGTTTCTTTGAAATAATATTTATGGAAAGATCGCAGCCTATATTACATGCTCATGATCCTTACTGCCCATGACTCAGGTTTGAATCTTCCCAATGACTAACATTGTAGAGCATTTTCTATTATGTACCTACTAGAAATATTGTTTATGGCATACAATGAGACTAAAGAAGCTTTGTAATATTACTGCTGGTATTGTTTCTTGTTACCGGATAAAAGTCAAGAAAAATACAAACAACTTTTCTTATTCCCTTTCAAATAATTTTTTGGAAAGCATGCATCTTATAATACACAAAAGAATGCTAACTTCACAGTGTTCTTATCCGATGGCTGAGCTTATCTAGCCTGTACGTTCAGGCTAGATGATAAGCCAGTTGGATCCCCAAGCGGGTGAGCCCCCTTCACGGCGTTCAACTTCTCCGTTCGAGAATCCCTCTTCTCGTCTACATTGTTGTGCCATGGTCCCCAGCTCTCCATCATGGGCCCTCCCCATACCATATACCCTTTCCGGTGAAGTATTTTTGGCAAGGATCTCCCCAGATCTTACAGAACATCTCTGGTATCAATTACGAATAGAGTACAGTGCAGTTTGCATATTGCCATGAATTTTCCATGCCATCATATCCATGGCTATAGGCCACTGCCATGCGATATGCCTATGGTCCAGAGCATCATTTATATGGGAATTTGAATTTCAGAGAAATCATGCCATACGACACATGCATTAATGTGTCATTGTAAATTTGAATTGTAAATTTCAATTTCAATTTCACAATGCGAGGCAAATTTAAATTTAAATTCAGGAGGCAAACTTCAATTTTAATTCACACAGGCATGTGGCATGTATTGAAGTCATTTCAACAATTTTTTAATCACTCGAGAGTCGAAGATTCGGGGTGTTTAGTCACGGGAATGATGGTCATGGAGCCGAAGACAAGAAGAAAGTGATGGGTTTCTGCAACTCTGGTCTTCATATTTTCCTACAAGTTAAAGGTAGTTGCCACATACGATGGCTAATGCGACCTGCACTGATATCTTTCTCCACAAAGAAACTATGTAGTGTCCTTTCTATCTTTAACTGCCTTCTTAGAAGGCTATATTGTTTAGGTGGACATTGTGGAAATATGAGGACTTCTTGAAACAAAGAAGTTGCAAGATCAGCATGGTGATGGGCCATTCCACATGGAAAAAAAAACATGTCAACGTTTTAACATTTTGTTGTTTGATCGAACCGATTGTGAGAGACATCGACGGGTCCATGATAAGGAGGTTATCTCAACCTGCCTGGTTTTGCAATTCAGATTGCTGAGTAAGAGGAAAACTCACTGCAGTCATGTTTTGACAACATTAAAGCAAAATGCAGGTTCAAGACAGACCTTTCAACAATTGATTTTCGAGTTAATAGTACCTCTTAGAAACTCATGTTTTCTTGGTGCCAGTTTAGAACCGACTGCTTCCAAACCACAAAGATTCAGTTCACGCTAAAGTCCGCGACCATTCCCTATTGAACATATTTCTCAGAGCATGTTAGCGAGCAGGGGGGTTTCTTTGGCCAACACTAAATCCAAATATCAGTTCAGCGAAGGGAAATAAACTGAAAAGAGCAACTGAAGACAAAGTGCCCACTGTGCTCTATAGTATCCGAAAATTATAAATTACTATCTACCATTATTTATAAATCACAAAATTACCATCTTCTATTTAAAAAGTTGTTGCTGCTATTTAAAAGTTTGAGATCTTTCGTAATCACAAAATAATACCATATACGATTTATATCACAAAATTACCATCTTGCTACTGCTGCTATTTAAAGGTTTGAGATTTTTCTTAATCACAAATTTACCATCTTCCATTTATATATTATTATTTAAAAGTATGTATACCACAACATGTCTGATGATTTAGAACATCTTGTAGTTATGTGTATAGAAAGCTTCATGTCTTTGTAGTTATGTGTATAGAAAGCTTCATGTCTTTGTAGTTCTTGTACATGAGTAACTTTATATGTTATAAAAAGTTCAATTTCAAATTGTGAGCCGACACATACGTTATAAAAAGTTCAAGATATCTTAAAGTTTAAAACTTTGATGCATTTGGCTATAGTGCATTGTTGCGAGAGCTAAAGATCTTTATGAATTTAAAGATAAAAGTGTATTTTCTTTGCTTTGCGATATTTAGATCGGATAAATGAGCTAATAGAACACAGTGTAATAATATTTATTATATGAGTTACTTAAATTTTAAAACATTTATTAAATTTATTATATGAGTTATTTATTATATGGGTAATTTTGGAACTATCGCGCCCACACTATAGTCTAAAACGCGATAGTTTGGGGAGATACGAGGTAAAAAAACGAGATTTCACCGCGGCCTCTCTCTAGGACAAAAAGCGGTAATTGGAACAAAGCCGCATTTTTTGACAAGTGCAAAAAGGTTTTTACTTTATGTGATTGTTTTTTGACTTTCACACATTTATTGAGTAAGAAAACCATTGAGTTATAGTCTAAAGATATTAATTTTTTTGTTTGTGACCATATTTTTTTTTTAATCCAAATTTGATAAAACAATTTAGAATAATTGTTGAAATTGTATATATCAATTGGTATGATTGTAATAGGAGTATTTCACAAAATATTATTTATTTATACATTCAAAAGTGCAATTTCATCAATCAAAATTTGTAATTTATGATAACTGAAAAATATCCAAATCATATATAACAAGTAAAGTAATTTTTTTAATGTTTTAATATATTTCATTTTAAATAGCAGATATAATATTTTATTATTTCTAAATTTATTTGAATTTAAATTTAAATATTATCAATAACAAATATAAAATGACAATAAAGATATTTTAATTATTTAATATATGTAATATAAATTACAAATATATAAATTTACTTAAGGTTTGTTTAAATATACAAATAATTTAAATATTAATTTATGATAAATTTAAATTTAAAATTAATATTTGATGATGAAAATATAAGTTAATTTGTTTTTATTACAATTTATAGCATCGAATCTATCTTAATTTTTTTTTATAAAATTCAAATTAAACTTAAATCTAATTCGACACCCTTATATATTTTTAAAATTTTATAAAATATTATTAAAAACATGTTTTATATTTTATTATCATCTAACAATTATATATTTTTATTTTATTATATTTTTCACAATTATATATATTGTTTTATAAAATATTTGAAAATTTAAAAATTCATATAATAAATATTTCAATAAAAAGATATTGTTGTATAAAATATTTTAAAATTTGAGTAACTCATATAATAAAAATTATTACACCGTACTTGAAAATACACTGTTCTCTTTAAATTCATAGAGATCTTTAGCTCTGGCAACAATGCACTATCGCCAAATGCATCAAGTTGTTAAACTTTAGATGATGTTGAATTTTTGCTAATGTATGCCCGCTCACAATTTGAGATGAATCCAATTTTGAAATTAAACCTTTTATAACATATATAGTAACTCATGTACAAGAACTGAGAAGACATGAACGTTCTAAATCATCAGAGGTTTTGTGTTCTACATACTTTTAAAGATCTCAACATATGCCCCTTAAAGATCTCAATATATAAATGGAAGATGGTAAAGATCTCAATATATAAATGGAAGATGGTAAATTTGTGATTATGAAAGATCTCAAACCCTTTAAATAGCAGCAGCAAGATGGTAATTTTGTGATATAAATGGTATATGGTAATTATTTTGTGATTACGAAGGATCTCAAACTTTTAAATAGCAGCAATAGATTTTTAAATAGCAAATGGTAATCTTGTGATTCATAAATATTGGTAGACGGTAATTTATAATGTCAGATCCAAAAAGAATACATAGGTATAATGCCAGATCCAGGAAGAATACATAGGTATAATGCCAGATCCAGAAAGAATACATAGGTATAATATTTGTTTGAATTGCCTTCGGTGCTAAACTTAAGAATACGAGTTTCTTCAAACTGCCCACACTCTAGCAATGACTCGAGAGCCATCCAAGTCAAATCTAAAACCTTAAGACATCATATCGATCATGTTTCTTAGAGTTTCAATGAACAAATAGAGGCCTTTTCCGGATACTATTCGGTTGCTCTTTTCAGTTTGTTTCCCTTAGCTGATTTGATATTTGGATTTGATGTTGGCCCAAGAAAGCCTGTTGCTCGCTAACATGCACGTGTGAAATATGCTCAATAGGGAAATCCTGTTGCTCGCTAACATGCTCGTGTGAAATATGCTCAATAGGAAATAGTCGCGGACTTGGGAAAACTGAATCTTTGTGGTTTGGAAGAAGTCGGTTCTGAACCCGCACCAAGAAAACTTGAGTTGCTAAGAGGTACTATTAACCCGGAAATCAATTGTGGAAAGGTCTGTCCTGAACCTGCATTTTACTTTAATGTTGTCAAAACATTACTGCGGTGAGTTTTACTCTTACTCAGCAATTTGAATTGCCAAATCAAGTAGGTCGAGATAACCTCCTTATCATGGACACATCGATGCATGTTTTCATGAAGGCACCTTGTAAGTCTTGTTGGTGTAACACCACTCAAAACCATCTCATCCAAAAGATTGGCAGCCTCTCGTGACTCGTTCTCGGAGCACAAACCGGTTATAAGCTTGTCGTACAATCCAGCATCTAAAGACCAACTCTTGAGCTTCACTTGATCTAGAATCTCCATGGCATCTTGAACTTTTTGTTCATTGCAAATCCCACTAATCAAAGTACTATAAGTGATCATATTAGGGGATTGGTGATTACTTATCATTTCTCTCAGAAGATCCATGGATTCCAGAGATCTCCCGCCTTTGCAAAGGCCATGCATGAGAGCAGTCTAAGTGAACTTATTTGGGTAAATTTTGCTCGCCACCATTTGATGTAAAAGGTTCATGGCATCATCTAGTTGCCCTTCCATGTAGAGACCATGAATGATGGTTGTATAACTAACAGCATCAGGAGCACAACCACCCTTGATCTCCATGTCCCTGAAGAGCTCCAGTGCCTCATCCAATTTGTAATGCTTGCAGAGCCTATCTATTAAGGTACTATATGTGAAGGAATCAGGAATGCATCCCCTCTTAGGCATCTCTCTACAAACCCTAAATGCTCCATTTAATGTTTTGGGGCTCTTGCTTAAGGCCTAGATTAGAATACTGCAGGTCGATACATTGGGCTCAATGTCAATTGCATTCATGTGGGCATATAATTTATGGGCCATCTTGAGGTGATTTTCCTTGACCAGAATAGAAAATATGGTTGTGTAAGATTTCTAGGTGGGTTTGCATTGGAAGTCTTTCATTCTGTGAAAGGTTTTGAGGGCTTTCAATGGTTTATGGGCCTGTCCATAGGCTCTGCACATCATTATGAAGATGTCTCCAGGGCACTTGCATTTTTCTTGATCCATCCTCTGCAAGAGGGACTCGGCTGCTGCGAACTGCCCCCAATTAACTAGTTTGCCTATCATGAGCCCAAAAGTTGAGTTGTTATGCCTGAAGCCATTTGGGACTCGCCCATTGCGGAATTGAAGATGTCCAGAGCTTTTCCAACTACGTGGCTTGTACCTTTGAGAATTTCAACTCTGTTGCCCCATCACCCGTGAATGGTACCAAAACTAGAAAATTTCAACTTCTTGCCCCACTGATGATGGTGTATGTACGAATCCAAAGTTAAGGTGTTCTAGATGTCATTTTGTTTTTCATAATTATTGCCCATATTTATAAAATATTCAACTTCATGGTTAGCTTAAATTAGGATCCTTTGTTACTTGAATTTTCATGAATTTATTGTTTATTTATGACAATGTGCAGGCAGTGGGATATGCATTTGACTATAACGACTGCCACAGGTAGCTAAGAAATCTTATACACTCTATGCTTGAATTATAGATATTTAATATTTTTGTTGATTTTCTGAACATGTAGTTTGATGCTCACCTATTCACGTTTCCACTATTTTCTGTTTCTCACGGCATAGTTCTATTACAGTTTGACATCGTGGCATCTTTAGCATTGTGTAAAGGAAGAAAGAGGTAAAGGAGACGTCATAAGCATAACCATGGAAATATGTCCACGGAATGATGTCATTGGGTTTCTTATTCCACTCCAAATTATTCAGGCCACATCACCACCTTATTGAGCGCTATGATTGGAGTTTGTTTCGTTTTCATCAAGGGAAGATGGCGCATCCTTCCAATGATCCTAAACTATATATATAATCTACGACAATGGTTTATTCCTGTAACAGAACATCACCATGGCCGCTTCTATACCTGTTGTTGGCTCCATCAATAAGTATCAGGTTCTTATGTCTACTGCATCATCTCTTTATTTAAATTTATGTGTATACACATGTTTTACCAACCCACTATTTGCTTACCAATTTTGGAGCAACCCAGTTCACCATTTATGTTTGGAGCACCAATTTACATATATATACTTGACAATATCCATATTCTGTAGAAACCCAATTCATTGTTTGCTTCTTTGAATCTTTGAAAATTTATACATATTTGTTTTGTGTTGTGGACAGAAACAACATTTTTAAGCCCAAAGACTATAGGTAATGGCAAGTATCAAGCCCAAAGATTGTAGGTAACTCGTTATTCTTAAGTTGCAATGTGCAGAAGTCGGCCACCTCCACTCCGTTCTTCCGATGTTCAAAATCCAATAACAAACACAGAGTTATTGCCGAGATAGATGAAATGAAGCAGAGTGAGAAGGACAGATGGAAGGGACCTGCCTTTGATATATCAGATGACCAGCAGGATATCACTCATGGAAAGGGAATGGTAGACTATTTGTTTCAAGATCCCATTGGCTTAGGTACCCATAATGTTGTTATGAGTTCTTATGAATATGCCATCACTGCCCAACGCAGGTCATATTATGTTCTCCAATCATGTCTAGTTTCACAACCTTGATGTGCATATTAGGCCTAGGTTTACATGGGTCTGATGGATTTCTGCTAGTGTTCTTATTCAATACAACTAATACATATTCTAGATTCAATGCACCATTACACATATGTGGGCATGAAGACTTGGGGTTTGAGGCTAGAGAATGCATCTTTCATGTCTTAGTGCAAACACTACTCAGTCCCATCATCATATTTTTGACAACAAAAAAAGTGGTTTGCGAAGCTAAATCTAATACTACTAGCACGTTTTCAATGGACAACACTAAGGATGGTTACTACATTGCTCATGCTTTCATGGATGAGTTAGTTGTTCCCATTGCAAAGAACTTCATGAGCATGCCAAACATTAAGATATTGCAAATTGGTCCATCTTTAGGGATCTTTTAGTTTCAAGCTCCTTGAATCCATTAAGGTATTGCAACCTGGGGTATTGTTTTAGTTTCAAGCCCCATTTATTCATTAAGGCATTGCTAATTGGCCCATTTTTAGGGTTTTTTTTAGTTTCAAACCCCATGATTTTCTTTGGTTCTGATTTGATGTTTCTTCATTTTCAGGGTCCTCTTATTCTGGGTATATGGGGAGGCAAAGGCCAAGGGAAGTCATTCCAGTGTGACCTTGTGATTTCTAAGATGGGGATCAAGTAAATTTCCACTTCCTTTGAACTCTTTTGGATCATATTGTTTACATAAACTCTTACCTGGGTTTATTAATTCAATACAGGATAGGAATATTGAAAAGGATGACGTGTTGTAGGTGCTTAAAGTCCAGAAGGGTCAACTTTTATTGAATTCTATTTAGGTTTAGACTGATATTTGTTTTTATTTGCAAAAGGTCATGTTCTGTCACAATTTATTTTGTATATGATTTTTTTTTCCTCCTATAGCCTAGTCATGATGAGTGTTGGAGAACTTGAAAGTGGAAATGCAGAAGAGCCTGCTAAACTAATCAGACAGAGATACCGTGAAGCAGTTGATGTCATCAAGAAAGGGAAGATGTGTGTCCTCTTTATCAATGATCTTGATGCAGGGGCAGGAAGAATGGGAGGCACAACTCAGTATACAGTAAATAATCAAATGGTGAATGCCACCCTTATGAACATTGCAGATAATCCTAAAAATGTTCAGCTTCCCGGGATGTACAACAAGCAAGAAAATCCTCGTGTTCTTGTCATTATGACAGGAAATGACTTCTCTACTTTATATGTCCCTTTGATTCGTGATGGTCGTATGGAAAATTTCTATTGGGCTCTAACTAGAGAGGATAGAATTGGTATATGCAGGGGTATATTCCGTGCAGATGATCTCCACCCAAATGACAATGTCAAAATGGTTGATGCTTTTCCTAGACAATCAATTGGTATGTGAATTCATAACAATTTATTTGCCATCTTATTTTGGTATCCAAAGGGTTTTGTAACAAAGAAAAATTCAAGGAGTGTAGATTTCCGAAGTTGTTCATGTTGTTTATTTGTCTTTTGGATTCTTATGTTTCGGGTGAAATCCATAACCCATCTTAATCATTCCTTTATGTTGACAACTTAATTTCCTTTTATGCACACTGGTGCTAAATTTTGCCTGAAGATGGATGATGGGTTTCACTGGAAATGCCAGAATCCTGCACTGTTTCTCCCAAATCCAAATAACCAAAAAACCCAGTATTATAGAGGAATAAATCCTGTATTGTCCAAAGCTCTCTCCTTTCATATCTGGTCACAAGAATGTCATTTAAGAGTTGGGTGCGAAAAAATAACTTTTTCTGACTTGAGTTGACTACTGTTGCAAATTTCTTTGGTGCCTTGAGACCAAGAGCATATGATGATGAGGGAAGAAAGTGGGCAGCAGAAATTGGAGTAGAAAACATTGGCAAGAAGCTAGCGAATTCAATAGAAGGACCCCCCAACCTTCAAGAAGCCTGAAACGACATTGGAAAAACTCCTAGAGTATGGAAACATGTTGGTGCAGGAGCAAGAGAATGTGAAGCGTGTGCAATTGGCTGAGAAGTATCTGAATGAGGCTGCTCTCAGATATGCTAATGACGATGCGATTAGACATGGGACCTTCTATGGTTGGTTCTTTTCATTTTAAAAAATAATCTTACACCATTCCTTAATCTTACACCATACCTTACCATGTTGTGTGATGTCTTCTTGCTTATTAATATTACTTTGTGGTGTCTTTTTAATTGCAAGTTTACTAAAAAGTAATCCAAAGGCCCAACCAACTCACTTTCACAATCATCAAACATTGTCTAAAACTATCACTATATTGGTTCTCAGAATGGCAAGAGTTGTAATGATTGTTTGTTGTGCCAATTCAGGAAAATCTGCACAGCATGTGAACATGCATGTTCTTGAAGGTTGCACACACCCAAAAGTAGAAAATATGACCCAATAGCCAGAAGTGATGAGGGAACCTGTGTCTCCATTTCCAAGGAGAAACAAATATGCCTATTATCACCAATAAGATCAAGCTCTTGCTAATAGAATATTGTTACAATTACTAATTGAAGGACAGGCCTATTAGTAAAATATAATATGCCAAAGGTAATCCAGGTCCTCATACAAAGTAGCATTTGTATGCCTAAATGAATATGTATGAGTATCTCTTCCTTTGAAATTTACTTCCACATACATGAAAATATAGAAAACCAAGATTAAAGAAAACCCTGACCCATTTTGTAATTTGGCAGAACTAGGAGAAGGGCCCTAGTATCACAATCACGAGGTTTTTACGAAATAAAAGAGAATGTCATTATGTCATTGTTTACTTTGTTTTGGCCTAACCCTATCCTGCTTCTCTCATTGAAAACAACTTTTTTTTATACAGTTTTATTAACAAAGGTTGCCATATGAGAATCTTGAACCAGACCCTGTGCTGAAGAACTTGTTATTAAGCATGCCTCAATGGAAAATTTTAAGCTGATGTCGATTCCTTCATATCTTTTGTATAATTATAACACATGACGATGGAGCCTAAGGTTTTTGGAAATTTGAAAGCATGTGTCTTAGTCATTTTTTTTATGTGAACAGATTTTTACAAATGCTAACAAAGATCATGCTGTAAAGTCCCTTAACATGTTGGGGTTGGAAGATTGCTTTGAAAACATAATATGCTTCGAGACACTTAATCCTCCTTCGCAAATTACAAAAAAAATACTGATTGAGATATGCCTGTTGTTAACTCTACAATCCCAAAGACACCTGCTATTTTCAAGCCTTCAAAAGAGGCCATGGAGCAGGCTCTTCACCTTGCAAAAGCTGATCCACAAAGAATGGTATGAAACTAGAGACTTTGAAGGCCATTTCCCTTCAGCTATATATCATTTTTTTTCACAAACATGTAGACACATGTAGGTGCCACAGAGCGGTCACACCAGTTCCCCCAACTTGAAGAGTATCTTTATCTTTTTTATGAATGGCCATCATGGCTGAAATCTGGAAAGTCAAATTTAATATAAATGTAAAGGCTTCTTCTATGTCTTTTGAAAAGTTTTGTTATAAGATGGTTTCAATAAGAAAGTGATATAGGTTGGTTTGATCACACCTCTCGTGCTACCCAACAATCCACTTGTCCCAAACACAGTCTATGGAGCTATTACTTTCAATCATACTGTAAAAACACATTGTTTCAATAACAAAACTCTACTTTTGAGGATCATCATATTATCTATCTAACAACACATTGTTTCAATAACAAAACTCTACTTTTGAGGATCATCATATTATCTATCTCATGCATCCAATGTGACCTTTCTTTTCTGTTTAATGCATCCACTTTGTAATGCATTGGTCTGGTAAATCTTGTCTTTGACTTTAAATATGTAAAATGGACTTTGGTGCAGATAGAGGAGATTAATTTTCTCATTTCTGAGCTTGCACAAGTAGTTGCTCAAGAGAGATCATTGCTTGACGAGTGCAGTCATTTGCTAGAAACAACAAATTTATTGGAGGTAAGTTCCATCCTTTGAGAACAACAAGCATGACCTTTCTTTAGTATATTATAAAAAATGTTAAGTTGTGGAGAATTAATTTTTGAATTTAACAGGTTGAGGAGTCCAGCTTGATGACACACTTAATTCAACTAGAACAAGAAAAGTATGGGAGTTTAATTGGACCAATGGAGAATGGTGCATCGGTTGTTTGAATTCAATAATTCAGGTCCAAGAGATCCGTGGAACAAAAGATTAATTAGTTTCCTTGTCAATCTATAATAAAAAGAAAATATTATTTCTCCATATGTGATGTCAGGAATGACATCTTGCATTCTTATGTTCAAAGTGGCAATAACACTGTAAAATAGTTATCTGATGATGGTTGCAATATGGATAGTAACCATCTATGCCAGTAGGCATTACTTCCTCAAAGCTCCATTATCAGTTACAAAATTTTGTTTTGTGATGTATGTCTGCAGAGCATTGAGTTCTATGTTCCTACACCCCGTGAATTTTTTCTCAGTAAAAGTCTTAATGGCTCGTCAATTGTGCAGTTATGAGAATATCAAATTTTATTTTTGTAGTTATTAGATAAGTAGATCTTGGCGAGCTAAATAAGCTTTGCCTCTTGTTTTCAAAAACTAATATTATAATTCTTGATTATTATACTATTAGTAATTCAATCCCAAAACATTAAATGGCAGGATCGTTTGAACAAAAAAAGAGATGCTTTTAGTCTGATCACATCCAATACAATCCCTTTTTCCATACTACCAAATTACCCACTTATCCCCAAACATAGTCAATTTTCAATAGAGAGGAGCTAAAAGAGAATATTGTACTCAACTGTAATAAAGAGAATATTATATTCAACCACAAGAGTCTCAAAACATCATTGTAACCTTGCAATGCCACATCACAGTGCCTATTATATAATAAGTGTGTTCGGAAATGTTTTATTTTTCTGCATATTTTCTTTGACAACAATGCCCGGAACATTGCTGCAGGAAAGCGTGCAGCCCTACATACTGTTTTTGTAAAGGACCATTTGGCTACAAATACGATTTGATGGTTTTGTAAGAAGGGTCCAATTTTTTTTAATGTTAATCTTAGCTTTCACTGTCTACAAGTGGCACTTATGTTCGATCGGAGGGAGCAGATTTTGCCCTTGAAAGTATTTACAACATTAGAGCAGATATGCCTGAGATATGGGAAGAAGATGATGTAGAGAGCTCCAAAAATGTTGAGCACTCAGGAAGAGCAGTCAAAGCTATTGAAACTGTTGTCACTGCATAAGCCATGAGCTCATTGAACAATGTAGTGGAGAACTACTTTGGAATCTTGGACTGAAATTTGCATCTCCATAGGTGTGTATCCATTAACCGTAACCCTATTGATCGATGGGGAGACAAGCAGGTGTGTATGGAGTAAAAACAAGTAATTTAATGGTCGTTGAAGTGAGGCCAAGTGTCATTGGAGTGTAATAGTGGTGGTTGAAGAAAGTAGTATGTTGGACTCTCTCTAATTTGAGGTGTGAATGTGAATGGTACATGTTATATTTTGATTTTTTTTTTCACATTTAGTTTAAGATTATATATTATTATATTAATCTTGATTATTAATAGTAAATATGAATGTTTTAATTTTTATAAATTATTTAATTTCATACTTAATTTTATATTTACTTATTAGATCATATATTATTATATTAATTTTGATTTTTAGTAAATATGAATTTTTAACTTTTGTCAAATATTTAATCTCATACTTCATACTTAATATTAGATGTAGACTAAATATTAGATGTATACTAGATTAATCACATTGTAGTGAATTTAGATAAAATAAATAAACTTTAAACATTAGTAATAATTTAAGTATTTTTTTTTTTTTAAAGCAAAAAAGGTAACTTTCATTCTATTATCATAAACAGAGAGTACATATTGACCTTCTTACAAACTCCAGGTGCTTCATGAGCCACCAAAAGATCCCACAGATCAGCACAGGTGCTGAAAGAGCCACCCTTCAATTTCCAGACAGTAGGTGCTAAATGAGTCACCTTCTAATTATGCACCCCACCCAGTCCCTATCGACAATATTAGCAGAGAAAAGAGCCAAAGTTTCAACAGAACTGTTCAACCGAACCAAAAAGGTGAGACCATCATCATAAGTGTCACCAAGCATAAAACTACTGCTCGAGAGATAACACAATCATACTATTCAGGAGATTACAAAAAATCCTTCCCCTACAAAGCAACGAAACATCTGACAACACTAACCCTACCCATAACCATAGCCCCAAACAGCTGTAGATACCCATTCAAGAAAAGAGCCTGAAGACAGCACCAAAGGAAGAGACACCGGATCCAAAAGACATTACCGCCGAGAATACCATGCCGCAGGATACAAGAACATCAAAGACCTTAGGTTGTTGGTCCCGCCTCGTCATCACTCTGCACCAGAACAGGAGCATTAGGTACCTCCCCTATATCCATAGGTTCAGGACCCCGAGGAATAGCTTCCTTTTTCGGCATATCTAGATATGTAATACCCAGTTTGTCAACCAGCAGGTCCAACTTCATATGGATCCAGTTCCATTTATCCGCCGTGTCTTTGTTGACTTCGTCCAGCCTCTTGAGCCGAGGAGATCCAGATAAAGCATCACCATGCGTGTCCAGACATTGGGAAATTAAGGTTTTGGTCACCCACAGAGTGACAATCGCTCGATTATACAATGCTAGACGACCCATAGTATTCCTCGGGTCATGGATCCAATTGGCCATTGCCTCCGTTTCCTCCGGTAAATCAGCTTCCCCCACCAGATGCCATAAGTCGGCCTCAATTTCCTCCACCTCCTGCCTAACTCCCGGAGGAAAGAAACATCGAAAGAAAACAGTAGTAGCCGCCGAACTCCATTGATCACGGCAAGGACCAGTATGAGGTGTGACACCTCCACCCATCTTGCTCGTTTCCCCAAGGTCTTTCCTCCCCCATTTCACAGCACGACCTTTCGGAGGCATGATATTCTCAAACTTACAACTTATCTGCACCCTCACAGTCACAATACACTTGCTGAAAGTAAACAAAGTATAAAACCGTCTGGAAGCTTTGTCCCTGATACCACCTCTCCATTCCATATTTATGGGTGAGACGCCTCCTATCGCCATTGAATTCGGCATCATGAGCCTGACGCTGAAATAATTATCAAAGCCTTCATTGTTAGTACCCATCATCCTTTGCTGATCACAAAACTCCATCATAATCCAGCAACTGCTTCGCCACCTTATCTTCGCATGCTGCAAGTTCTCCAAATTAAATTCCCCCTTTCATTTGATATCTCCACCATCCTTAATGATCATCCTTTGGTACTTCTTCCCTTTGTTCCATCTGTCCCTTTGAGTCGAGACGTGTACCATTCCTATATCAATTACCGGTAGTGGGGCTGAATCTGTCGTCATCTTTCACCAGCCATCCCTTATTATCACACTCGGCGATGTTAATGCACTTGATACGACACGTATCAGATGGTAAATTCGAGATCTGCCCATCCCATCTATCATTCACTTGTATGATGCCCTGGTTTGCCAACTCATCATCCAGACAGTTGGCGCTTCTTCTAACATGTTTGAACACGATGGAGTTAAATCCTCTAATCATGGTTTCCAGACAAGTTATGCTCCACGCCAGATGCCACGTGGTGGTAATCTTTACAGTATGGGTTCCATTTAAAAGTTTGTTTGTCGTCTGTATAAAAATTTCAGAATCACCTTCTACAATACAATTATTAAAGCCGCGTCTGGTAATAAGCATGAGACCTTAAAGCAAAGCTTCACACTCTGCGGCATTATTCGTTTCATTACCAATATTACCATAATAGCATAATTGAATTTGGCCATGGCTATTTCTAACCACTCTGCCATACCCTGCCACTCCCGGGTTCCCTTTAGACGCACTGTCAAAGTTCAGTTTCAACCATCCCTGCTGTGGCGGAGACCACTGAGTCGGGATTTCCTATGGTTTCATAGCATTACGTTGAGTACCAATAAATTGAAGAATACCTCTGATGCCCTAGGTATGTAATAGCTTAGTTTCATTATCGAGGCCACTCAGATCTTCCATATTCCACCTCGTAAGTTTCAAGGTTTCATTTATTTCTTGCTTAAGACGTTCCCAGATGCACTTCCAAGTATTCAACTTTTGTTTTTCCTGAAACAAATGATAATTACATTCTTTCCACACCTCCCAGAGGAGGAAACCAGGAAACAATTTCCATATACGGTTCAGAATGTTCCCTTGAAAGGGCTTCATATTCCATTGCTTGATAGTTTCCTCCGGGTTTGATCTAACCTAAGTTGTCCTTCTAAAAAACCTGGTCCTTTCATCCCATAGCTCTGATGCAAAGCTACATTCGTCAAGAAGATGCGCCATTGTCTCATTATTCTAACCACATAGAACACACATAGATGGGCCCTCGAAACCTCATTTCACAAGCTTGTCCCATGTCAGGATACAACCTCTTAGGACTAACCAGAGAAAAAGAGTAATCTTGGGCCACAACTTGGCCTCCCATAAATACTTTCATACCTGATCCTCCTCAGAATTAATTGAGCTGGTTTGTAAATGATAAGCTTCTTTAATGGTAAACCTCCCTATCGGTAGATAACCCCATCGTAGGATATCCCGCCCTCCCTGGATTTTAACCTACCTCAGTTTCACAATACCATAGATCCGCCTTCCTATTTCTTCCCCATAGGAGGTTATCCACCAATCTAAGGGCTTCCAGATGCGGAAACCTCTATCCTCAGAAGATTCGTGCCAGTAATTCTTGACTGAATACCATTGAAATTGCCTAGTCCTAGTTTCTTCAGAGATCACCAACGATGCAATAGAAGGATCCTATTGCCACGCATCAAACCAAAGGTTAGCCGTTGTTCCCTCACCGATTTCCCAAAAACTATTTTTTTTATTAAACCGTTACCAGCCCTTGCCATCTTCCAAATATGGGATCCATTATCCGGTCCTTCCTTCTTGATCCAATCCTGCTGATCGATGTTTGGCATGTATTTCCTTCCCCAAAAGCTTTCCCATTGCTCATTCGTATCAGTTAGCCACCGCCACCAAATTTTAGCCCCACACACCCTACTTAGCTCCTCAGGATCCCGTAACCCCAGAACCCCCTCCTTCTTAGTTTTGCAGAGAGTCTTCCATCCTACCAATGGCCATTTCCTCTGATCTCTCTTTCCTCCCCACAAAACGGTCCGTTGCAAATTCTGGATTTCCTTTAGCATTATCTTAGGAGCCGATAATACCGAAAATAAGTACAACAGCATTGCTTGCAAAACAAATTTGACCAGAACCACTCTTCCGGGAAAATTTAAGGTCCTAAGGGTCCAGTTCGATAGTTTTTCCTTTATTCTATTCAAAAGATCTTCCCAAGAAGCTTTTTTAAGGATCCCTTCGGTTAAAGGTGCCCCGAGATATTTGGTTGGAAGGGAGCTCTTCTTAAATCCCAGAATACGGATGATATTTCTCTGACTAATTGGCGGAGTATTAAAGAAAAATACAAGGGATTTATCCATATTGATCGTTAACCCCGAGGCTTGCAGAAAGATATTCAGAGCCTGTTTGATCTTACGAGCTTCCTACATAGAGGAATGACCCATCATTAGAGTATCATCTACAAACTATTGATGAGTTATCACCTTCTCATAGGGAGGAAATTTTAAGCCTTTGATGCTCCCCTAACTAACATGCTGAGATATGAGTCTCCCCAATCCTTCTGTCATTAGCACAAAAAGGAAAGGTGACAAAGGGTCCCCTTTCCTGATTCCCCTGGTAGGTCTTACCACACTAGATGGATGACCATTCACTAGAATGGAGAAAAGGCCGATGAAGTAAGATTAGCGATCCATGTGATCCAAGTATCACTAAATCCAAACGTTTTCATGACCTCTTTCATGTACTTCCAGTTTAACTTATCATAAGCTTTAGATAGATCCAGTTTCAGCATCATCCCCGCTTTTTTGGTATCTTTAAGTGAGTGAATCACTTCATGGGCTAAAATAATGCCATCCATGATCTGACAACCTTCCACAAAGCCTGATTGTTCTATAGATATGAGAGAAGGGAGAAGGGGTTTCAACCTGTTAGCCAATACCTTAGTGATGATCTTATAGATAATATTGCATAGGGAAATAGGGTGAAAAGAATTAGCATTCTCGGCCATAGGAGACTTAGGGATAAGGGTAAGAAAAGTAGATTTAAGTGCAGGAAGAACCCCTCTCATCCGGAGAGATTCTTTCACAACTTGCCAGACTTCCAGTTTAATCAAGTCCCAGAAAGTATGAAAAAAATTAGCAGTGAAGCCATCAGGACCAAGGGATTTCCCTTCTTCCATCTGAAAGATAGTTGTCTCCACTTCCATTAAGGATATAGGACCGATCAGTAAATCATTCTGTTCATCAGAGATAATTCAAGGAATAAATGATTTGATAATCCTACAAGATTCAGTGCAATCCTCCTCCAGTTTAGTAGTAAATTTAGTAAAATGATCAAGCAATTCTTTTTCGATCTCCTCATGAGAATCCAGTACCACCCCTTCATCAGTATTGAGATTAACAATCTGGCTATAGTGCCTCTGTTGTAACGTGGCCCTATGGAAGAACCGGGTGTTTTTATCCCCATCCTTTAGCCACTGATTCCAAGATTTCTATTTCCAAAGCAGCTCTTCCTGATACTGTCTTTGTTTGATATCCCCCGAAATTCTTGTTTCCTCCTCCACAAGCTCACGGGTTATGCCCATCTGCATAATCCTTTCCTGAACTTGTTCCATACGATCCTCCAATTTAGCTTTTTCCTGCTGAATATTTCCAAAGACTTCTTTATTCCATCTTTCAATTTTTTGTTTGAGCATTTTCAGCTTTTGTTGGAAGCAAAACATTTTAGTTCCTTCCTGTGAATTAAAAGAAGTCCACCACTCCTCCACCCTAGCAGCAAAATCCACATGAGTTAGCCAAAAAATTTCAAAACGAAAGGGTTTAGACATATTCATACCTATCTTACTCCAAAGGAGTGACATCGGCCAATGATCCGACCCCGCAGATGCAATTGACCGTGAGGTCAAAGTACCCCCAAGAAGCATGATGCTTTCAGATAGGAGAAAACGATCCAGACGTGCAGCCACCAAGTTTTCATCACACCGACGATTATTCCAAGTGCACATCGTGCTACCAAGATCCACATCAATGAGACTGTTATCCTCTATAAATTCATCAAACAATATATTCTCAGGCGTGAGGTAACGTCTCCCCCCCTTTTCTCTGCTAAGGATCGAATCATATTAAAGTCTCCTCCCATAATCCAGGGAAAGCCCTCGAACAAACTTCTGAGGTAGGCCAGGCTACTCAGAAACTTCCGTTTTTCAGGGTAACTGCAGCGACCATATACATTAGTTATAACGCCTTTGACCCTTGACCCAATGACATGAAATTCAACCGTGAGGCTAAACTTTGTCGACCGAAAATTAGTCAAGGTTATAGTCCTTGGATTCCATAAAACCGCTAGACCTTCCAAATACCCTGTCGCATCTAGAGCCATCCATCTACATTTTTTCCAGAAATTGTCTGCTTTTATTGCTACTTGATTTCCAGACCATTTAGTTTCCTGTAAAAAAACCACAGAGGGTTTCTCCTTCAGAATCTTGTTTTTAAGGATCTTGATTTTTTGGGGAATATTAATCCCACGAGTATTCCAGGTTAGGATTTTCATTGAGTGCTATATTTGGCTATGAGGAGCGCCTCCTGTATAGTGGGATATTGTCCTGAGTCCACGAATCTAGCTCCAATTTCTCCAATCCTGTCTCTGTTGGACCGTCTTCCCCTCTTGGAGTTTCCTTCCTTTGTCTTCCTCTTGTTTTCCTTCAGTTTAAGAGGGCCAATTCCTAGACTCAGAGTCAATTTAACTTTTAGAATGGAAACTTTCAATAGTTGAAGTTGATTTTCAAGGATTGAATGAACCTTAATGTTTTTGCATGCTTATTCTATACTATCTAGGTCCAGATCTCCTAGCAGCATATCATCTAGATCTTCATCCATAAATTCAGTCTCCTTCGGTTGATTAGCCACCTAATCAGTAGGTGTTTCCTTCCCTATTTCTACTTTAGGTTGCACTCCCTCCACCTTCGAATAACCTTTGTCCTGCTTTGGGATAGAGTTTTCAACAAGGCTAGAATTTAAGACTTCAAAACTATTAGTCTGCACAATCTTTTTCCCCAGATCAATGCTTATGTGGCATCTTCCTGACTTTTTATGATTGGCAACTTTAATAAATCCATCTTGATCTTTCTGTTCCAATATGCTACTACCAGGAATTCCATTCAGAATATTAAGATGACAATCCCTTGCCAAGTGACCATGTGCATGGCACCATCGACATCGAAAAGGGATGTGTTCATAATCCAGGGTTTGGAACCATTCAGAATCATCCCAATTAAGAGTAATCCCTTCTGGGAGTGCTTTTTCTATATTCATATAAACATAGATTCGGGCATAAGACGCATACCTTCCTTGTTTGGTCTGATCTGATATCTTGACGAAATGTCCAAGGGTTTCACCAATAGCTTGTAAAACTTCTAGATCCCAATATTCAGCAGGAAGAGAGTAGAGGCGAATCCAGACTGGGGCAATAGATAGATCTTCCTTATCCAGATTGAAATGGTCTTTCCAGATTCGCAGAAAGAGGCCTGCAGAAAAGTAAAAGTATGCCCCCCCCTCAAAAATCCTATCCTTATCTTCCACACTTAGAAATACAACAGTAAAAAAACCTTTTGATCCCAACAAGAGATCGAAATGGCCTTTGGGTTTCCAAGTTTCTTTAATCCACCATGTCAGAGCTTTTTCCGTTGGCCAAATCCCCATGAACTTGCCAATCAATGCGTGTTCCGTCATGTATTGGATGCGTTCCTTAACTTTGGTAGAGTTGATAGTAATCACTGGGCTTCTTCTGGCTTTCAGGATACACACACCACCAGTATCTCCTCTGTCCATACCCATCTTCCCACCTCCCGATCTCACTGCTATGCATTTCCTTACCTCTCCCTGGATCTCTGATCGAGGCTCCAAACCCTCTCCTCCTATCCCGCTGGGCCCATTCATATTCTTTGCGACATTCGGCTGAGCTTTGCTTTGCACCGATACATCGTCCTCTTCGATTACTCTGAAGGAGAGGAGGGAGAGTGCCCCTCCCCTGCGATCGCACCATCCCTCTGGTGGCCAAACCCTTCATGCTTAACCACTAAACGCTGATACAGAGGCTAATGCAAAGAAAGCCTCGAATCAACCGTTATAGAGGAGCATTTCTTGGAGCTCGTTCACTATATTAATATTTTTAATCCGACCTAGTTAGGTGTAATAATTTAAGTATTGGTAACATAAGATCTACTTAAATTTGAGGATGCTGAATAATTTCGAGGTAGCAGTGAATTAGGATAAAATAATTAAACTTTAAGCATTAGTAATATAGGATCTACCTGAATTTGAGGACGTTGAATAATTTTGAACTAATAGTGAATTTGGATAAAATAATTAAGCTTTAAGCATTAGTAACAAAGAATCTACCTAAAATTGAGGATGTTGAATAATTTTGATCTACATGTTACTAGTTATACTTGAAAATTTATCTCTTTTTCACATTTCTTTTAATTCAATTAGATTATATACTATTGTACTAATTTTAATTATTAGTAAATACGAATGTTTTATTTTTTATGAATTATTTCATCTCATACTTAATTTTAGATGTATGAAATTATAACATATATTATTGTACTATTGATTAGTAAATATGAATTTTTTAATTTTTATGAATGATTTAATCTTATACTTGATTTTAGATGTAGATGAGATTAATCACATTGTAGTGAATTTGGATAAAATAAATAAGCTTTTCAGCATTAGCAACATAGGATCTATGTAAATAATTTTGATGTAGATGAGATTAAGACTATTGGGGACATCACATTGTAGTGAATTTAAATAAAATAAATAAGTTTTAAGCATTAGCAACATAGGATCTACTTAAATTTGAGGAGGTTGACTAATTGTTAAGATTTGAAAATTTATATACAATTTTGTAAATTATTTTTTCTTAGCCTTATTTATTAAAGGCATCAAGGATATACGAAAAAAAGAAGAATATAAACTTAAGGCACTCCACATTATCATGAACACATGGGAATTGAGAGTATAAAGTGCATTGTTACTACTGAATTTTGCATTGCAACAAGGTTTGTGTGCATTTACTAGTGCCTAAAAATAGAGTTGTCAAGAATTATAAAATAAGTGGAAAATGGTTGATGACTTTTAACTATCATGATAGCTTTACCATTGTTAATATTTGGCAAAACATAGAGTGCATGATGATACTTATTATATAGAATATATAGAATATGTACATATCTAAAATAGTTTATGCATTCACTATGTTCCTCAGCAATGATAGTTTTCATAAGTTGACCTCTGGTCATTTGATTTTACCATATGGTCAACAATATCTTTGCTTTGCTCACCGTCCTTTTGTGCTTCATCTCCAATTGGTGGTCTACGTAAAAATTGTTAAAGTTGCCCAATTGTGCTCTCTTAATGTCTTGTATTCCAGAAACATCCTTGAACATTAATAACCAATTCTTTGATCAAAACTCAGTCCAAGCCATGATGTATTCACAATAGTTGACACATGGATATGTATATACATCGATCATACATTAGTCTAGCAGATGCACTGGAATTAGATAGCAACTACAATTGTTTTTTGTATCTTTCCTCTTTTCTTCTCGGCGTTCCTTTTGCCTCTCTTGGGACAATTGCTAGTCACACCCAATGACATCGATGGAAGGTACGTCTTCAAAATATAATACATGGAAAATAGCACAAGAAATGCCCTACCATCAAATTCATGAACCGCGAACAAAATGATGACAATAATCTAAGATGTTTTAAATGCCGAGATAGGCATAGATCACGCAAATATGGTAAATTCTTATTACAATTTAATATATCGTTCATTTTTTATATTTTTATAATAACAAAATAATAATTATTTAGCGTTAGAACAGATTGTAGCCATGCTGGGAGAGCGAGGGAGGGTTTCTGCAGAAAGGATGGTGACGCGGCGGGCGAGGGTTAGGATTTCCTGCAGAATGATTGTTGTCGCGATAGAGGTAGATGTTGTTTTGTTTTTGTGATAAGGAAAGTTTTTGTCGGTTTATGCCTGTGACGTGGTGTTGTTTGGCGGTGATGGGTGGAGAGGAGGTAGACATCTGGCGGGTGGTATCTGGTCTCAGCGGGCCCAACAGATGCCATTGAGAGTTACCTGCTCGATGGGTAAAAATGATACATAAAAGAAGAAGCTCTTCCTTTTCCCCTTTTTTTGCTTCTTCAAACTCGGTTGGAGGGGATAGGGTTATGGAGGTAGGGGAAGATCGAAGGGAGAACAAGGGTGTATCCGGTTATGATGCTAGTGAATTTTCTGATACATTTGGTCAAGGTTTCGTGAAGAAGAGACGATGCAGGCCAAATAAGATTAATCCCATCAGTGTCAGGGAGGGTTTAGACAAATACAGTATTTCACATGATTCAAATGTGGACAGGATAAATATGCTAGCCACCAAGGCAATTGTAGGGAAATTTGAGTTTACAAATAGAGATAAGGGAGAACTCTTGGACTAGGTTCGGAAAAATTGGACACCAGTTGTGGGTGACTACCCTAGGATTAATATGTTGATAAACGGCTGGTTGCTCTTCATTTTTTCTAAGCCAGAGCATGTTGGGCTCATCCTTAAGAGGCCGTGGCTTTTCAAAGAAGGTTCACTGTATTTAAAACCTTGGCACTTGGTCTTTGACCCCTTAAAGGAGAGGCAGACAAAGCAGCATCTTTGGATGTTGATTCTAGGTTTCCCCATAGAACTATGGACAGAACAAATATTGATGGGTTTAGCAAATACTGTGGGGAAATTCATTAGACTGGACAAACATTCATTGTTTGGATTTGACCGGAGATTCCCTAAGGTAATGGTAGAATTTGATATGGGTCGTGGGTTACCGGCAGAAATTGAGTTAAGCTGGGGAAATCGACAGTGGGTTCAGTGTCTTTATTATTTCAAGGTGCCTTTTGTTAATTTTTGAGCATTAATTCAACATAATCTAGGATCTTTACTGAGAGAATAACATGTATAGCATATCAAGCATATCAATGCATATCAATCACAACAAGCAATCACGTGAGACAATGGACACACCGAGTTTCACTGGGGAAAACCATAAAGGTGAAAAACCCCACAACTTCCTCTGAGATAGAAAGAGTAATGATACAACCCAAGTACAAGAGATAGTCCTCCTAGCAGCTACTCTCCTTCCTCACTTGTGCATCACTTTCTGGAGAGTGTAGAAGTGAATAATGAAGTGATCAAATAGAGTGCCTCTTGCGCTCTATTTACGCATGACTTGACCTGCCTAATAAACTAGCAGGGCCGACTTGTCTAATTCAGTCTAATAACCCATGGTAATATAATCATGGCCGACCCCACACTTGGTGGTCTAATAACCCATCACATGCAAGTTGTGACACTTGCGACACTTGTCAATACAAATGATGACACTTCCATATAGAGGAATAATAACATCTCTATAGGAGTACAATATACATAGGTGAAATACATTCTGAAGTTACATATACATCAACACTCCCTCTTAACTAGGAAGGTATTTCTTGACACAGATCTGCTAGCAGAAATCTTCTTCTCTAGATCATCGTCATTGGATCCTCGCCATCGAATCATCGTCATCGAATCATCATCATCGAATCATCGCCATCATCACTGCTGCTGCTATCTCAATCAATCTCCGATCTACTTGTCATAGGAAGTTCTACAGAGCCAGTCCTTTTTCATACTGGATGTAGGCCCACCACCTGAAGGTCTTCATCATCACTAGCCATACTATGGAATCCTCATGACTGATTACGTGCATCAACAAAACCTAGCGCAGACTATAGGATCTTTTACATGTTGACCTTCACAAAACATACTCAAATCATCCAAGGATGTTACGAGCACACTGCTCTACCTGTCCAGATCTCGATAGAGCATCCCCGGCTGTTATGAGCACACCGCTCTACCTGTCCGGATTTTAAAGGATCTTTTCTATGCGAACTTTCTCAAAACCTACTCAGAGCATCCCAGGATGTTATGAGCACACCGCTCTACCTGTTCGGGTCTCGATAGAGCATCCCAGGATGTTACGAGCACACCGCTCTACCTTTCTGGATTTTAAAGGATCTTTTTTATGCAAAACCGTAGCAAAACCTACTCAGAGCATCCCAGGATGTTACGAGAACACTGCTCTACCTGTCCGGATCTCGATAGAGCATCCCAGGATGTTACGAGCACACCGCTCTACCTGTCCGGATTTTAAAGGATCTTTTCTATGCTACATGCACAACCTATCCACAGCCACAGAGTATCAACTTGATACTCAACATACATCATCCTGATGTATACATGATCAATCCGATCATCATCACTGCATCATCCTGACCCATTTCATCTAGAGCAACATCCTAAAGCTCGTCATCTGTGATCATCCTGATCATCATCATAGTATCATCCTGATGCATGTCATCTGGAGCAACATCCTAAAGCTCGTCATCTGTGATCATCATAGCATCATCATGATGCATGTCATCTGGAGCAACATCCTGAAGCTCATCATCCATGATCAACCTGATCATACCATGCATCCACCTGATGCATACAATGTATCTTCCTAATACATATCATCATACATGATCCACTTGATCATACAATGTATCTTCCCGATACATATCATTATACATGATCCACCTGATCATACAATGTATCCACCTTATACATATCATCATACATGATCCACCTGATCATACAATGTATCCACCTGATACATATCATCATACATGATCCACCTAATCATACAAGTATCCACCTGATACATATCAAATACATGATCTACCTAATCATACAAGTATCCACTTGATACATACATAAATACATGATCCACCTGATCATATCAAGCATCCAACATGATGCATATACAAATGCATGATCCAGCCGATCATATCAAGCATCCAACATGATGCATATACAAATGCATGATCAAAATGATCAAAGCATCCAACTGATGCATATACAAATACATGATCAAATTGATCAAAGCATCCAACTGATGCATATACAAAGCAGTAACTGGAGCATCGCCCTGATGCTCATCATCTAGCGCTTACATCCGTAGCCATGGGAAGGATCCTCCTCTCACCATGCTTGGAATGGATCCTGCAAATGTGTCCATCACTTCTTCCTCGAAGTGTCATCAATCTGAAAAACACCAAGCCTTTCTCTCAAGTATTCAAACTTCACTCTGGCTAGTGGTTTCTTCAACACATCTGCAACCTGCTCATCTGTCGCAACATACAGGAGCTTCATTTCTCCTCTCTGCACCATATCTTTGATATAGTGATATTTAATCTCAATGTGTTTCGACCTATCGTGGAACACCAGGTTCTCAGACAACTTCACACAACTCTGGTTGTCACAAAAGATACCAGTAGCCTCCAACGGTAGATCAAATAACTCAGACAATAGCTTCCGGAGGCATACTACCTCACAACTAGCTGGACAAGCTGCAACATACTCTGCCTCGGCTGTACTCAGTGCTACGCAGGACTGCTTCCTGCTAAACCAAGAGATCACACCTGATTCCATACTGAAGCAGCACCCAGATGTGCTCTTCCTATCTGCAGCACTGCCTGCCCAGTCTGAATCAACATAACCCTATAGGTTAAACTTTTGATTCGCATCATACTTGAGCCCATAATCAATTGTACCCTTCAGGTACCTCAGAATATGCTTTACAGCAACCAGGTGAACACCTCTGGGATCCGTCAGGAACTGGCTCAATGTGTTCACCGCAAAGCAAATATCTAGTCTCATGTTCATCAAGTACATCAAGGAACCAATCATCTGACGATACACAGTGACATCAATCGGATGAGATGAAGCATCACACAGAAGCTTCAGGTTCGATGCCATAGGTGTGGCCATGGCCTTGTAGTCCATCATCCCGAACCTCTTCAAGATCTCTACTGCATACTTCCCTTGTCCAAGGAAGATTCCATCTACACTCTGCCACACCTCCATGCCTAGGAAATAGTGCATCATCCCCAAGTCCTTCATCTCAAACTTGGCAGCAAGCTTCCTCTTGGTGTCAGCAATCAACCCATCCTCACCTGTTACAAACAGGTCATCCACATACACTAGTAGTATAACAGGATTGCCTTCCTCAACCTTGTAGTAAAGGTTGGAATCTGCTTTACTCTTGGTAAAGCCCAAACTCGATAGAAAGCTATCTATCCTACCATACCAAGTCCTAGGAGCTTACTTCAACCCATACAAGGATTTCTTCAACTTGCACACATATGACCCCCTGTCATGTGTCTCAAAACCAAGTGGCTGCTCCACATACACTTCCTCTTCGAATACACCATTCAAGAAAGTTGTCTTGACATCCATCTGGTGTATCTTCCATTTCATCACTGCGACCAGGGAAAGTACTGATCTGATGGAAGTGTACCTGGCTACTGGAGTAAAATCCTCTTCATAGTCTATCCCCTCTTTCTGGGAGAAGCCACGAGCTACAAATATCGCTTTGTATTTCTCTATGCTGCCATTTGCAGCATGCTTGATCTTGTAGATCCACTTGGAAGTTGCCACAAACTTCCCTCAGGTCTTGGGACAACATCCCAAACATCATTCTTCATGATCAATTGGTATTCCTCGACCATGGCATCCTTCCATTCTTTCTTTTCCGCTGCTTCTTCATAAAAGGAAGGTTCTTTGTTCATAATATCACAGAGTAAGGCAACATAGCTGGTATGAGATCTAGTCCTCTTCCTTTCTCTGTGTTCTTTTTCTAGAATGCCATAAATTTCTGCATCTTGAATGAGCTCTCTAGCCCATGCAGGTTTCCTCTTGTGAGAGTTATTCTCACGGGGTGGATCTACAGGTTCTTGCGGATCTTCCATTTCATGATCTACATCTGGAATTGTTTCAGTCATGGTGGTGTCTTGAAATCTGGTTTCCTTTGGTTCTTCATGATCTTCAACGGGTGTTTTCTTTGACTTGATGAAGGTTGAGTTTTCATCAAATGTCACATCCCTATTGACATCAATCTTCTTGAACCCTAGAAAGTATATTCTATAAGCTTTCGAGCTTTCACTGTACCCCACAAAGATGCCCTTCTTTCCTGAAGGATCTAGCTTTGTTCTCTTTTCCTTTGGAACATGTGTATATACTGGACAACCAAATATTCTGAGATGGCCGACTTTAGGTTTCTTACCAGAGAATACTTTTTATGGTGTCTTGTTGTCCAATATCTTGTGAGGTGTTCTATTATGCACATACACAGCTGTCCTAGCTGCTTCTACCCATAGATGCATAGGCATATCCTGGTCATGAAGCATTGCCCGTGCTGCTTCCATGATTGTTCTATTTTTCCTTTCTGCAACTCCATTCTGTTGTGGATTGTAGGGAGCAGTCAACTCCCTCTTAATCCCTGAATCACTGCATAGCTTCTTGAAATCACCTGAAGTGAATTCTCTACCATTGTCGGATCTGAATGTCTTGATCTTCTTATCAGTTTGATTTTCCATTAAGGCTTTGAATTCCTTGAACTTATCAAACACTTCATCTTTGTTCTTTAAGAAGTAAACCCAAGTCTTCCTGGAGAAATCATCAATGAAAGAGACATAGTATACATACCCACTCAGAGAACTGGATGACATCGAACCACATACATCGGAGTGGATAATTTCCAAGATTCCTTTTGCTTTGCTTTCACTGCTTGGAAATGCCTTCTTAATTTTCTTTCCTTTTGCACATCCTTTGCAAACACCTTCATGTTTTGTCTTGATTTTAGGAAGACTCTCTACAGCTTTACGTGCAATTGGTAGTGCCCTATAGTGCACATGTGCAAGCATTCTATGCCAAAGTTCACTTGGCTGCATGGATTCATGTACCATGGCATGTTCGGGTTGTCCCTTCAATTTGTACAATCCTCCCCCTTGCTCTCCAATCACTACTGCATCATCTATGGTTTTACCCTTTCGCCACATTAGGACTTGGACATCTACAAATGCAACCCTCATGCCTTTTGCATCCAATGTAGATATGGAGAGTAGGTTCTTCTTGAGCCCAGGTACATATAAAACATCTTTCATTTTCAAAGACTTTCCAGAGTTTAGGTTGTAGGAGGCTTCACCACTTCCCTTGATGGGATATTGATAGTCATCCCCAAGTTTCACCTTATGGGGTGACTCATGTTCAGATAGATTTGCAAAAGATTCTTTAAACCCAGTCATGTGTTTGAAAGCCCCACTATCAATAAGCCAATCATTACATCCATGAGAGATAGTACCCATGAGAGCAGAGATTAGAACATATTCATCTTCGCTTGATTAAGCATCACTTTTTTCCCTAGCCTTCTTCTTTGGAGGTTCATCATCCTCAGCAACATGGGCATGAAATCTCTTCTTGTTGTACCTCTTCTTCTTGTTGAATTTGTTGTTGTTGTCTTTCTTCTTCTTGGGACAATTTGAAGCAAAGTGTCCTATTTCATTACAATCAAAACATCGAACATGAGATAGATCTTTCTTCTTGTGATGAGGGTGAGAATGTTTCTTGTTATGAGATCTCTCCCTCTTAAACTTGCTTCCCTTGGTGTGTGTTGTGAGAGCTTGATCTTCATTCCCTATCTTTTCTTCTCGAGCCACAAGCCTTGCTTCTTCTTGTGAGAATTCCTCCCATAGTCTATTGAATGAGATCAACTTCCTTCTTGCACAAATTCCCTAGATGAAGGAATCCCATGACCTAGGTAGGCCATTCAATGTGGTCATGACAACTTCACCATTGTCCACTACTTCATCCACAACTTCAAGTTGTTCCTTGATTTGAGAGACCTTAGAGAAATAAGATTGAATGGTCTCTCCATTCTAAAGCTTTACCCCTTTCAATTGGTTCCGCAGAGTCATCTTCGGATTTATGTTCTTCCCTTCAAATAGCTTGGTTAGGGAATCAAACATCTCCTTGGGTGTCTTCAGAGATGACACATGTGGTATGAGATGGTCTTTGATAGAATCAGCAATGATCCTCTTTGCCTTGACCAATTTCTTCTTATGTAAGGCCTTAGCCTCTTCTCCCTCTGGGACAGGGATTTCTTCACTTATGTAAGTGTCTAATTCATTTTCTTCCAGGATTAACCCAATCCTATACTTCCATGCTTGGAAGTTATTAGCCCCTTCAAGATTATCCTCAATCTTGGTGTGGTGAGACATCTTAAAGAGTACTTCAAATGGAAATAGAAAAGATTTTGGTCTTACCACTTGATTTGCAGAAAAGTGGATCTCGTGCTGGATTAGGGTTTGTCAAAGAAACCATAAAATTCAAAATGTGATTTTCAAACTTCTGAAAGGATAGAAAGATGTGCCTTGATGAGCTAATCACCCTGGTATATTCAGAATTTGAAATCTGCAAAGTTTCACCCTTCAGAAATGCCTTTTAGTCTCCTGGATTCATTAGGGAGGACCCTAAATTAGGGTTTGATTTTCCTAGAGCTTCACCCAACCAAAAAGTTCGATCCAAAGCTCTAAACTTTGATTTTTCCAAGGAGCTTCCAACTATGGTCTCATAATTCAGAAATTCCTATTTTTGTAGAAACCCTAATTTTTAGGGCCAAAAATGAAAGTGCCCAGAATTGAATTCTGATTGGACAGAAAGATGTGCCTTCTTGAGGAGAGTCAAAATACCCTACTTCCTTTCAATATATGTGGAGAGAAACCCAATAAACAAGAAGCCCTAGCTTCCGCAACTGCAGAGTGTCTTCTTCTCAGGTTAGCTCTGATACCATGTTAATTTTTTAGCATTAATTCAACATACTCTAGGATATTCACTGAGAGAATAACATGTAAATCATATCAAGCATATCAAAGCATATCAATCACAACCAGCAATCACATGAGACAATAGACACACGGAGTTTCACTGGAGAAAACCATAAAGGTGAAAAACCCCACAACTTCCTCAGAGATAGAAAGAGAAATGATACAACCCAAGTACAAGAGATAGTCCTCCTAGTAGCTACTCCTCCTTCCTCACTTGTGCGCCACTTTGTGAGAGTGTAGAAGTGAATAATGAAGTGATCAAATAGAGTGCCTCCCATGCTCTATTTATACATGACTTGACCTGCCTAATAAACTAGCAGGGTCGACTTGTCTAACTCAGTCTAATAACCCATGGTAATATAATCAGGGCCGACCCCACACTTGGTGGTCTAATAACCCATCATATGCAAGTTGCGACACTTGCGACACTTGTCAATACAAATGACAACACTTCCGTATAGAGGAATAATAACATCTCTATAGGAGTACAATATACATAGGTGAAATACATTCCAATGTTACATATACATCAACACCTTTTAGATTCTTTATTTGTCATAATACAGGACATATTCAGGCAGATTGCCCTGTTGCTTCAAAGTCCAGATTCAAGATATCGAAGGTGTTTGATA
Source organism: Larix kaempferi (assembly GCA_027924585.1). Lineage (NCBI taxonomy): Eukaryota > Viridiplantae > Streptophyta > Pinopsida > Pinales > Pinaceae > Larix > Larix kaempferi. Next base: position 2,453,792 of record BSBM01000313.1, read on the forward strand.
TTGTTTCTGTCAACAAAACTCTGCCGGATAGAATTTTGGAGAATATGGAGATGATAAGGGTCGAAGGTGGATTGGATCCGGTCACGGTTGGATTGTCAGCCCCTTAAGGTAGCAAGCATTTATCGGGTAAGTCCAAAATCTCCCCTGATATAAATTTAACTGAGGAAGAAATTGTCACATACCCAATTTTCTAAACTAGTGAAAATTGGAAATAAATTTATTTATCTATATATATATATTCATCATGGACAATAACAATAAAATGTAAAACACGCAAATTCCTCTTTCAACATAACGCTGGTCAATTATTCGTCAAAGATATGGAACATACATAAGCCTTTTACTTTCATCGACCAATATCTTAGAGGTATTAGTCAAGGTTTCTAATATTTATAAACAACATCCATATAAGTAAGAACTATACTACCTCCTTCATTCTAGCTAGAGCCATTACATGTATGGCAATTGTACACTATATTGAACACTGGCAATTAGCTTCAATAAGCTCTTAACTATATATATAGTCAAACAACATTCAACACATGCTTTCATTATACCCAAAGTTACACTATGAAGTTTATCATATAAGTCTAACCAAATAAGTCCCAATGGTCAAAAATACCTCAAACTTTACATATAAAGGTACTTACATATTAACATACATTGAGAAGCTAATATTGTTATTACCAACTTATATCTTCATACTGGGATTATATATATATAATCAAGAACATTTTAATGTATTACTATTTCTGTAAAACCATATGAAAAGCTTGCAATAAATATATAATTGTTCTAAAGGTCTTAGGCCGTTATGAACTACCATGAGTTTTCACATGGACATAGATCTCTCTAGATAGCTTCAATGATTAGGTAAACGTGGTTTACAATACCCATTTCATGTAATTCAGGTACAACTCTTCTCCAATGGCAAGCTTCATAAAAACGTCAATAAGATAACCCATGATATGGTACTATTAAGGGATAAGTTCAAAGCATATCAACATTCTTCATAACTTTAAGTTCATAATGGTTTTTCAAATTCTATTGAATCCTATCAAGATCCAACATCTTGATGATGTGCATTTTACTTAAAAGGTGCATAATGATTTATGAATCCCTTGCACCACTAGTTGTTAGAAACGATGATGGAAAGTGAGATTTAAACCCAACTCTATTGCTTGGACCTCCACTAAATTGTCGGTAACAATGCCTATATTGGCTATAAAAATTGCCATGGCTATCATGCTAAGTTATCGAATTGTTCTTCTTTTTTCAGCGAAAAAAACCATACTATTGCTATTCATAGAAGAATCAAATAGTACAAATGTTCATAATTTTGAGTAGATGACTTATCATACAGTCCAAACGAGCACCAAAACTGAATGCCTTTCGACTTTCATCATACTGCAAAAACTTCAAAAACCTTGGATTGCTTCTCTTTATTAATAAAAGTGAAAGGTTCCCTATTTTTGGAGATTTAAACTTTAAATATTTATTTCATTGTAATCAAATTTGTTATTTTATAGTATTCATTGCTATTCTTGTACTAGTTGGATGGCCATATAGATGTGTCTAAGACAACTCCTTAGTCACCACTTATGTTTTTAAAATTTTATTCAACACTTTGTGTAAAATCCTATCTCTTTCCTCAAAATAAATAACTAGAAATTCAATTTGGTTTCTATGGTATTTAAAGTAAGGGATTTTCAATTGGGTTCTTTGGTATTTGGTGCAAGGGATTTAAGGTTACAATGATATTTAGAGATTAAAAGGTATTTGAATCTAATTTTTTATATTATTTGAATATTATATTTGGATTTTATTTTGATATATTACTTATTGTTTAAAATTTTCAAATATATTAAATTCTTCTAAATTAATCTAAAGCAAGACATGGACTAGCTGCTTTGCTGTTTCACTTGTTTTTTGACACGAAGCCACCCACAAATAAAGTCTTCCTTTCAATTGATATCTAAGTAGTTGTAATAGAATTCTTCACTAACTTTCATCACATCTAAGTAGTTGTGATTGTCTTCCAAGTGTATGATTTCTCTCTCTGTCTCATCACTTATGCAACCAACTTTACAGCTTACACACGGCAACATGCCTTTCCAACAAACTTTACAATTTACACACGGCAACATGCCTTTCCAACAAATTGACAAGGTGTCCATCAGATTTTCGTGACTTTGCAAGTATAAGCAATAATTGACAAGGTGTCCATCAAATTTTCCAACATGACTTTCCAACAAATTGACAAGGTGTCTATCAGATTTTCGTGACTTTCCAACAAATTGACAAGGTGTCCATCAGATTTTCGTGACTTTCCAACAAATTGACAAGGTGTCCATCAGATTTTCGTGACTTTCCAACAAATTGACAAGGTGTCCATCAGATTTTCGTCTTACACACGGCAACATGCCTTTCCAACAAACTTTACACTTTACACACGGCAACATGCCTTTCCAACAAATTGACAAGGTGTCCATCAGATTTTCGTGACTTAGTCAACGAAAATTATTTGGTCCCACGCGGTCATTACGGCGATGTAAAACACCTCGACTATCGTGATTTGAATGCTCAAATCGTAATTTAGTTGTTGACTTTATTCTACTCGCTATGGAAGTCTTTGCACTGTGACACGTAAGACGTTTCGGCGATGTGACACGTTTCGGCGATGTGACACGTTTTAGTTGTCTTTCGTATGTGACTTTCTTACCATGCCTGTCTTTCTTATGTGACTTTCTTACCATGCCTGTCCCAAGTTTCGAGCGCGGCTGAGTTTATATTTATGTACATCGCTGAGAGCAGAGCACAAAGCTCTGAAGGACGTATCACCGAGAGAGAGAGAAATGGCTGTTAAAGTGGTTCTTCCTCTGATGATGACGATGCTGCTGCTGCTTGTGTGCTTGGCCATTGAAATAACTTCTTTTCAATCTCATTCTGTTTCTGAAGATGTTGTTTTGAATAGACGTAATATGGTGGTGGAAGGTCATAAACTTCCACTGAGTATGGACGTGCAGGCTCTTTTATCTTTTAAAAAGGAGATCAAAGATCCATCTGGAATGCTGTCTAATTGGACAACTCAGAACTCGGAGAAGGCATGTTCCTGGTATGGTATTACCTGCAGACAACACACTCCCAGGGTCGTTGCCGTAATCCTTCCTGGATTGAATTTAGCAGGTACCCTTTCGCCTTCTATTGGCAGCCTCTCGGTATTACATACTTTGAATCTTTCTTAGAGCGCTACAAGAAAGGGTACATAATTGTTTGAGAGGGGAAATTCCACAAGAAATTGGGCAGCTTAGAGCGCTACAAGTCCTTGACCTCACGGGATCTCGTCCAGAAGAATGGGGTTGGCAGACACTGGTCACAAGGTCGAGGACTATTAGGATAGCTAAATATATGGAGGATCATCAAATGCTCACGGGATCTATTCCAAAGTCACTGTCAAATTGCACAAGCCTTCAATATATCCGCTTTGCATGGAACAACTTCACAGGTTCCATACCAATAGAGATTGGTCGTCTAGTCGAGTTGGAACAGCTCGACTTGTCAGGCAATTATTTGAGTGGAAGCATCCCTCTATCTCTCAGCAATTGTACTAAGCTATCGACCCTCTCCCTTCCTGGTAACTACTTCAAAGGTGCCATACCGACAGCGATGTTTGTCCGTCTAGTCGAGTTGGAAAAGCTTGACTTGAATTGGAATGCTTTGAGTGGCCACATTCTTCCAACTCTCACCAATTGTACTAAGCTATCTATGCTCGACCTTTCTAATAACAACTTCACAGGTACCATACCAACAAAGTTTGTCCATCTAGTCAGGTTGGAACAGCTTCGTTTGATTGGCAATTCTTTTAGTGGCCGCATCCCTCAAATTCTCAGCAATTGTAGTAAGCTATCTACAATCGATCTTTTTTATAACAAATTCACTGGTACCATACCAACAGAGTTTGTTCGTCTAGTCGAGCTGGAAGATCTTTCCTTGGAATACAACTTATTAAGTGGTCGCATCCCTCTATTTCTGGCCAATTGTACTAAGCTATCGACCCTCTCCCTTGGTGGTAACTACTTCACGGGCACCTTACCGACAGAGTTTGGTCGTTTAATCAAGTTGACATATCTCCACCTGTCAGACAGCAGCTCACTAAATGGTCGCATCCCTCCCACTTTTGGGCATTTTACTGAGCTACAGTTTCTCGATTTGAGCTACAGCGGATTTTCTGGTGGAATTCCTCCAAGTCTCGGCAATTGTACTAAGCTAAAGTACCTCTACCTCCAAAATAACATCATCACCGGTGCCATACCAAGAGAGTTTGGTCATCTAGTTAAGATGGATTATCTTGACTTGTCATACAACTCACTAAGTGGTCACCTTCCTTCAACTCTCGGCAATCTAGTTAAGATGGATACTCTTGCCTTGTCATACAACTCACTAAGTGGGCACCTTCCTTTAACTCTCGGCAATTGTAGTAAGCTAACTCGACTCTTTTTGCAGGGCAACCGATTCTCAGGCAGTATTGAACAGTTTCCAATTTCTATGGAAATCTTCACTGCACATTCTAATATTTTTTCTGGATCTCTGCCTTCATCTCTGGCCAATTGCAGTGAACTCCGTTTACTGGATTTAAGGAAAAACAGATTTACAGGTGAACTTCCCAAATATATCTCATCTTTGCACCAGTTACAAGTTTTAAGCATTGGTTATAATAAACTTCGTGGTGGTATTACTAGTGGGATCACAAACCTCACTAAATTGTTTATATTGGATTTATCCAATAATGAATTGACTGGAAGGATACCATCCGGACTTCAGAGCCTTCAAGGATTTGCAAAAAATGTATCTTGGCAAAACGACATTGCCGAGGGAGAGAGAAATGGCTGTTAAAGTTGTTCTTCTTCTGATGATGACGATGCTGCTGCTGCTGGTGTGCTTGGCCATTGAAATAACTTCTTTTCAATCTCATTCTGTTTCTGAAGATGTTTTTTTGAATAGACGTAATATGCTGGTGGAAGGTCATAAACTTCCACTGAGTATGGACGTGCAGGCTCTTTTATCTTTTAAAAAGGAAATCAAAGATCCATCTGGAAAGCTGTCTAATTGGACAGCTCAGAACTCGGAGAAGGCATGTTCCTGGTATGGTATTACCTGCAGACAACACACTCCCAGGGTCGTTGCCGTAATCCTTCCTGGATTGAATTTAACGGGTACCCTTTCGCCTTCTATTGGCCGTCTCTCGTTATTACATACTTTGAATCTTTCTTATAATTGTTTGAAGGGGGAAATTCCACAAGAAATTGGGCAGCTTAGAGCGCTACAAGTCCTTGACCTCACGGGATCAAGTCCAGAAGAAATCGAATTGGTGACCAGGGGGTCGAGGATACTTAAATATATGGAGGATCATCAAATGCTCACGGGATCTATTCCAAAGTCACTGTCCAATTGCACAAGCCTTCAATATATCCGCTTTGCATGGAACAACTTCACAGGTTCCATAGAACAGCTCGACTTGTCAGGCAATTATTTGAGTGGAAGCATCCCTCTATCTCTCAGCAATTGTACTAAGCTATCGACCCTCTCCCTTGGTGGTAACTACTTCAAAGGTGCCATACCGACAGCGATGTTTGTCCGTCTAGTCGAGTTGGAAAAGCTTGACTTGAAATGGAATGGTTTTTTGAGTGGCCACATTCTTCCAACTCTCACCAATTGTACTAAGCTATCTATGCTCGACCTTTCTGCTAACAACTTCACAGGTACCATACCAACAAAGTTTGTCCATCTAGTCAGGTTGGAACAGCTTTATTTGGGTGATCACAATTCTTTTAGTGGCCCAATCCCTCGAATTCTGAGCAATTGTAGTAAGCTATCTACAATCGATCTTTCTTTTAGCGAATTCACTGGTACCATACCAACAGAGTTTGGTCGTCTAGTCGAGCTGGAAGATCTTTCCTTGGAATACAACTTATTAAGTGGTCGCATCCCTCTATTTCTCGCCAATTGTACTAGGCTATCGACCCTCGCCCTTGGTGATAACTACTTCACGGGCACCTTACCGACAGAGTTTGGTCGTTTAATCAAGTTGACATATCTCGACCTGTCAGACAGCTCACTAAATGGTCGCATCCCTCCAACTTTTGGAAATTGTACTGAGCTACAGCTTCTCGATTTGAGCGACAGCGGATTTTCTGGTGGAATTCCTCCAAGTCTCGGCAATTGTACTAAGCTAAAGTACCTCTACCTCCAAAATAACAGCATCACCGGTACCATACCAAGAGAGTTTGGTCATCTAGTTAAGATGGAAGATCTTTGGTTGTCATACAACTCACTCAGTGGTCACCTTCCTTCAACTCTCGGCAATCTAGTTAAGATGGATACTCTTGCCTTGTCATACAACTCACTAAGTGGTCACCTTCCTTCAACTCTGGGCAATCTAGTTAAGATGGAATATCTTGAGTTGTCATACAACTCACTAAGTGGTCACCTTCCTTCAACTCTCGGCAATCTAGTTAAGATGGATACTCTTGCCTTGTCATACAACTCACTAAGTGGTCACCTTCCTTCAACTCTGGGCAATCTAGTTAAGATGGAATATCTTGAGTTGTCATACAACTCACTAAGTGGTCACCTTCCTTCAACTCTCGGCAATTGTAGTAAGCTAACTCGACTCTTTTTGCAGGGCAACCGATTCTCAGGCAGTATTGAACAGTTTCCAATTTCTATGGAAATCTTCACTGCACATTCTAATATTTTTTCTGGATCTCTGCCTTCATCTCTGGCCAATTGCAGTGAACTTCGTTTACTGGATTTAAGGAAAAACAGATTTACAGGTGAACTTCCCAAATATATCTCATCTTTGCACCAGTTACAAGTTTTAAGCATTGGTTATAATAAACTTCGTGGTGGTATTACTAGTGGGATCACAAACCTCACTAAATTGTTTATATTGGATTTATCCAATAATGAATTGACTGGAAGGATACCATCCGGACTTCAGAGCCTTCAAGGATTTGCAAAAAATGTATCTTGGCAAAACGACACTTTGTTCAACCAGTTTTCAATATTTCTATCTCGGAATGGTGAAGAAATGGAGATTGGTGAAGAAATGGAGATTGACATAAAAGGAAATGAATATAATCTATCTTATTTGATTCCTACCAATTGTATATTTGATTTGTCAAGAAATAATCTTGTAGGTGAAATACCTGCAAGTATTGGAAGCTTGACTGCTTTGCGAATATTGAATTTATCTTGGAACCAGTTGGAAGGGGAAATTCCGGCCTCTCTTGGTAACATATTTGCATTGGAGGAGTTGGATGTGGCCAAAAATAATTTGAGTGGAGAGATTCCTCGAAATCTTTCTAAATTAACAATGTTGGGGGTAGTGAACTTTTCCTCCAATAACCTATGCGGGCCAATTCCAATAGGGACTCAGTTTTCCACTTTCAGTGTAGCTTCATTTCAAAGGAATAAGTGTTTGTGCGGGTATTCTATGCAAGCATGCAATAAGATAAGTTTAGTGGAAGGTGTTGGTAGGCAAAGTGATGTTAAAGTAGGATTGTTGAGTCGAGTGGATGAATATATGTCATTAATAGCATTATGTATAGGAGTAGTAATTGGATTTGGGGGAGTAGTTATTGTTTTCATAGCTTGGGAGCGAGCAAGGAATTGGGTGTTGTCCCCCAATAAACCAAAACCTTTTTATGGGGTGTATCGATTCCCTAAATAGTGTAACATGGGGAAGTTCCATTTTCTATATAAATTTAGCAAAATCACTAAAATATTAGTATGTGATTGAATCACTGATGTATATGATACTATTATGCATATAAAGTTTGAAATTTATAATAGCTTTTTTCTTTTAAATATGTGTGAATTAAGATTTATTTAAATGTTTAATCATTGCAATTCACAAGTTGTTATTCATTTAATTCATTATGTAACTTTATGTTTTAATGCAATATGTTTATTTAGCTAATTCTAATGTAATATATAATTATTGTATTGTATTTTTATTATTTTATTTTTAGCAATATGCAATTATTGTATTTTTATTATTTTAATTTAAATAATAATACTCTTTTTGTTTTAAATAACAATACCAAATTATTCATCTTATTAATTTTTAAAATTACATCAAAAATATTATTATAACTTATCTCTTGGCATAAAAATGTAGACTCTCAACTTGCCACCACCTATTCTTTCACAAGGTGAGGGTGTGCATGCACGTGCTTTGGGTGATTAAGAGTGAAGGCCTATATGTGCTTGAAAAATACAAACATTCACATTATCAACCCTCATCACTCAAAGTAACATTTTTTAAATATATCTTCCCTTAACAGTTTTGAAGAATATATTTGATTATTAAATTCTTTCTTGTGACTTAGGTAATTTAATTTAAATAATTAAAACATGTAGAAAATTAATTTAAATAATTAAAACATGTAAAAAATTAAAATGATTAAAACATATAAAATTTGATTCACTTTTAATTAAATTGTGTTATAAACATGAAACAATTTTTAAGGTGTTATTAAAGCGCACTTAGTTAAAGAGCCCACGAACAAAATGATTATGGTTGGAGATATTTCACTTAGACTCTGTGTTTGAACAAGAACTTCAAGTAGTATTCTTTGCCACTCGCTTCCATAGAAAATGAAATGCAAGTTCAATAACTACCATCAAGTTTGATGGATTGTTCAAATATAAGTTAAAGTGCTTATGTATCTATATAGAGGGTGAGGAACTTGGCCCTTTTTCAGAGTATAGGGACTCACTCTCATAAAACCATCAAGTTTGATGGATTGTTCAAATATAAGTTAAAGTGCTTATGTATCTATATAGAGGGTGAGGAACTTGGCCCTTTTTCAGAGTATAGGGACTCACTCTCATAAAATTTAGGTGTTGGCTATTTGCATAAAGTTAGTCTATATGATCGAAAATATTTTAGTATAGAAAGGGGTGTGTTTTCTCAGAGCTTACCAATACTGTACTTGAATCTTATCATTTCCCCATAAATTTGGTTGGTTTTGGGGCACATATTTCTACTTCCAATTGCTAATTTGGTTGATGATTCCAGATTTATTTTCCAAGGTAGCAAGTTGTTTGTCTATTTTTTATTATTTAGTGTTTAGGCTTTTGAATTCTATCTATGGTTGGTTTCATGTTTAGGCTTTTGAATTCAATGGTTGGTAAGCTCTATTCCTATTAAGACTCTGTAATGTGGCATTTTGTGGCTTTAATCCAGTATTTTCTATCATGCTTATTTTGTTTGGTGAAAAAATCCTTCACAATTAATGGATATATACAATCAATTGGAGATTGTTGTATGGTACAAAACATGAACAAATATTAGTATAAATTTATAACTTTATATTCATAAATAAAGTGGTGCAAATCCCTAGGCAATGTCTTTATACCATGAAAATTCAATTTAGAATAGTGTCAAAGATTTGACGATATTTCAACTTATAAGAAAAATTGAATGCTATCACAAGCACACGGATTTACTATTTGTGTATATCCAAGTATAATATTCATATAATGTTCTTTAAATGATCAACGCATCACTTTCCTCATAGTTAAGTTAATCATGGAATCTTGAGAGGCAAAATTAAATAAGGCAATGAATGAAATAGGCTCTGTGAAATGTAAAATGTAAACTTTATCAATTCAAAGCTCCTCATATGCATATTATAGACTCTCTTATTAGTAGTTTGTCCACTAGAGCCTCAGTATTACATTTTTATGTGCCTTGGGAAATGATCAAGGTAAGCTCAAAGATGCAAAAGTATGGTGGAATATACAACTAGGCACGTAGCATATATTGTTTCAATTGAATGGTATTTCCAAACCATGGTTCCTAGGATCTAGTGTTGGAATTTTGTCTTTTTCAATAAATCTCTTCTTCTCATAGGTTACAGCCTCAAAAAAATAAAAATATAGCTAATGTTAACATTGCAGTTTGTATAATTACATAGTGTTGGAAGAGTTATAAGCTACATCCATACCCATGGCTCACAGGGTTGATGTCCAAAATACAAAGACATGTTTCCTTTTCATATAACTGATAATAGACCCTTCATAATTGATTTTCACCCTTATATAGGCTATGATAGATTCCCAACAAGCCCAAAAATAAAACTAGCCATCACTTGTTCCTACTCACAACCTTGGGGCCCTTAAGATGTCTATTTCTACCATAGAGGAACCTCCACAATAGTATTGTCCTATAACTCCCAAGGTTCCACTTCTATTGTCCCACCACAAGCTAACTTCTCTTTATAGACTATGTTTTAGTAACAACCACAACATAATCCTACAGTTATACCTTCATCATCTCAATAGTCACCACCATATTACAATGTCTTTACTAGGAATGTATCAACTCAAATAGCTCATGTATTATCTGTCACACTACCTTTTGGAGAGATACCTGTTTTAGGACAAGATGCTTTAGGTCTAGTTACCCACACTTATTTCAAGTCTCCTTTGCACCTAGACATTCATAACACCATGCTGCCACATGAAATTCCAAAACTACTAACAAATAATGGGAAAGATGATGTGCAATTACACATTTCTAAGTTTGTTATTATATGTCAAGACTTGAGATCATAGTTGAACGTACGTCTAAACTCATTCCATGCACTCTTATTGAGATAATATTTGAGTGTTTCCAAACCTTCCTAAGAACTCTATAGAGACCTTTGATCAACTTTGTGATAAGTTCCTAAGGATGTATACTCTTAGGCCAACTTATGTGTTTTAGGTATTTAGCCCGACCTATATAAAACAAGCTAAATTGGAGGTTGTCACCTCTCCCATCCATCAATTTTAGTTTGCTTTGGCTACACGTGAGATCAATTTTTCCCCTGATGGGATTAGGAATACCTTTGTAGAGAAATTAAGGCAAGACTTGTAAATAGAGTGTGCAGAAAGCAAACTAGTCACCTTGCCCTCCTATCATCGAGCAAGCAATAAATTCCTTTTATGATGCTATCAATAAGGTCCTTCACTTATAAATAGTGAACATTAGACATAATATTAGAGAATATGACCCATCATATTAGAGAATATGAGACATCATCCCTATTAGGTGACCCACAATCTAGAGTGACAAATATAAAGGGAATAAGGAAATTTAAAGCAAAAAATAGAAATGCTTATTGTTTGTCTTAATAAAAGTGCTTTAGTCGCATTGTAATACAAAATAGAATCATTTGTTTCAGGTTCCTATCCTTTCTTTAAACAACAAAAATAAAAAATTATTGCATAAGATTTTTGTTGATATTCTATCTTCCTTCACAAAGGAAATGTTATTTAACTTACTAGTAAAGACTAACCAAAAGACTCCAAGATATAAAGAGGTTTTACAAAACATAACAGACGGTAAAATGTTTTAGAGTGGCCCAGTTTTGTTGCTTCCCTCCTCCTATTCAACATGGACTTGTTTGTCCTCAATGTTATCCATGCCATCCCATTCCATTTTAGTCTCCACTGTGTCTTGAACTCTTGGATTATTTTCTACTATCTATTGTTGGTGTTATTGGATGGTTGAGTAAAGTGTTCCATTTGATGAGGAAATATCATGTGCTTATACTTGCTTTCTGGATAAAGCTTCTATTTTGAAATGGTTTTGAGATATCGATCAGGTAAGTTTCTTCTCCTTTGTACTATTATTGTCTTTGGAAATCTTATATTGTTGCATGTTTCTCTATGTATGGTTGTATGCACTTGTAGGTCATTCATGATAATCATTCTATAATGACCATTTGAGTTTATCTCTTTTAGTAATCTCCTTGGATAAATTTCTGAAGTGGAGTTAATAAGAAAGGGGTTTTAAAAGCTTGAATCTTTCATCCATATTCATCATTTCCACTCATTGACCAAGTACCCTCACCTGAACGTTAATAACCCCATATGCCCAATGCTATTTACCTAGGCACTAGTCCTACTTCTAGCCACCAAAAAAATTATGTTTTAATTCATTTTTATGTTGTTTTACAGATTTGGAAATTACAGTCAATTAGTTTACATTACTCCAGCCCTCAAATCCCTAATATAATTGGTAGGTTGTGTTTCCCCACAGCCCATGGGTAACCAGATGATATTTTCCGTCATGATTTTTTCATGACTAACTATGATTTTAGTCACGATGATCAGATCTAGCTTTTCCGTGATGATACTTTTGTGCCTTACTTCTCAGTTTAGGATGCCATGTTGTATTATCTGATGCATGATATATGCTCAAAATGGTCATGATTCATTCAGTTACATATGATTGGTGCCAGTTTCAGTGTGTTATGGATGTGACAGATGCTTCATTTAACTTATGTGGCTATGCATTTATGTTGATTGCTCAAATGTGTATCTTAGTATGTTATGGTCATTAACCCTCCCTTTTCCCTTATGTGGTATGATCCAAACCAATTTTAAGTAATTTCTATTGTGACAATGCTCCTTCCCTAATAGCTTGAGTGATTAGATGTTCCATTGCATTCCATGTCTACCCTTGGTTCCTAGTTTCCATGATCCATACATATGTCACTTTGTAAAATCTCTATCACAATAGGATCTAGCTACTATAGATACCTCACAATTGAAATATTTAACTTATTATGCAAGAGAGAAGTGCATATACACTTCTGGAAAACAAATGATAAAAAACCAAGCATAAATGATCAAATATCAGCACAAATGATAAAAAACCAGGAAACACAAATGATCAAATATTAGAGTTTATTAACTGTCCAATGTTACAATGAGATTGGATCATCCTTATATAGAAATATGAATAAATAGGATGCACTTGGAGTGTCCACACTTAGCCAGCTTAGATTGAGCCACAATCCCTCGTAGGTTGACCAAATGGTGACATTTGATAGCAGGTCATTAGGTGATTTGGAAAAGGTGTTTGGAATTCAGAGAATATGGGATGATGTATGGCACCTTGATGATTACTCTGTGATGATCATCCCTCTATTGCACTCACTTGCATGGCATATTTGGACATTGGGATTGCACTCTCCCCACATATGCATGATGTTTTGGGTCTTTTGGCATATGTTGAGGCACTTACTTGATGACATGGCAAACGAGTGGAGGAATGATATCACTTGATTGTTAGCATATTCATGGTTTAGATGGTTTGCTTCACCTTCACAGTCCACTTATAATGGGACACCCTCCTTCTTCACTCATGCAGTGGGCGACTTGTACACATGGCACTTGACCTTATGTCTTGAGAGTTGACTTGGCACATGTTCATGCACCTTGGACACTTGGAATTCACTTCCTATTGAAGCGCTTGGTCTAGAATACCCTTTGGAGGGCCCTATGGTGTACTATGAGGACATATCCTCCCCTTTTATGACCTCATACCACACGTGTTGACTTGTTGAGGCATATTTCTAGCATATTACTCGTGGGCTCATCTTCTACTCCGAGAAAGGAGACTCCGATCCACCCATTGCTCTGACATTATTACAAACAATCCAACAAGAAGTCAGCAAAATAATATCGCTTCACATTTATCCAACAAAAGCTGAAGAGTATTATACCTCGACTCCGAACTGGAAGACCCCGCAAGTAACGCCATTAGATTATAATCCCTCTTCCTCCTGCACTGGAATGCATGCCTTTGGGAGAATGGAGAAAGGTTATTTTATATTACTACTGGGTTTGCGGAAAGCGCGCAGAAAGACACAGCTTTCGTCTACAATTTGGCTTCTTCAAAGTCAAGAGCTTTCTACTGCAATAGTCAATTCAACCAAATCAATTTTATCCTTTTCGAAACCATTCCAGAGTTTAAAATTTGCGTTAGGGGTTATTGATGTTTTGATTTTAACTTTCACACCTCACTCAATAAGTTTCATGTATTTTCTTGGTTACTTTTTATAAAATAAAAAGTTTAGATGTTGATTAATCAAACTTTATGACAATTAATCAAACATCAATAATAAAGAATAATTTAATGTTGATTAGCCCCGCAGCAGGAACACTGAGTTAGGAATCCTTATATGAAAAGTCAATGACCTTAAACAAAGAAAATATTTTATCAAATGATAACAATGTTGTAAATGGGCGTAAATGGGCATGTTTTACACAGTTGGTCAAACTAAAATTCCAAGTTTTAAACAATTGGTCAAACTAAAATTCATGAGTCATTTAGCTTTGCATGCTTTTTATTCTGCTAATGGAGAGGGAATTAATTCCACTTCATTCGAATTCAAAACTATATAGTAGATTAATTTTTTAATATAAATATTGTTGAAAATTATAGTTTCAATTAAAATTATAATTCCAAGTGGGCTGTGTTATCGTTACCTAGTTGTGTAGGTAACGATATAAGTTCCAAGCTCCAAGCAATAACTTCAAGAACCATTCATTGTATTAAGTTATTTTATTAAGTTTGTTACTTAATTTAAAATCAAGATTGTACATCTTATTAATGAAAATAAAGAAACACATGTAGCATTTAGTTGTAGCATTTTGATTATATGTTATGTATGCAAGTAGTGATGTCAACATTTATCAAGCAACTATGTTCTCAATTTTGAAGTTTTTATTTTTATACTATGGGTAGATTTTATATTAAAAACATAAAGATTATATTGTGATATATTAAATATTTTCATTCTTGTGGGGTTTTAAGTGAAAGTTATAATAACAAAGTAAGTGATCCTCGTGTTTATATATTAAAATCTCATTTAAGTTTGAAACTTTTTCAAAATCTACAAAATAATTGATTACATTTTTTATCAGTATTAAGGTAGATATGATATTCATAAGAATGCTTATGATTAAAATTCTTCCACCCTTAATTTTTGCTTCTAGTTTTATGCTTATATGCTTCATCATCTCTCACTTCTTTTTGAGTACAAATATTTATGATATGACAAAAGGTAAATGAAAAATTGGTATTCTCTCCACTACTTTAATTGTTTTGAACTTTTCATTGCTCTTACTCTCTCCTCTCTCATAGTCCTGCAAGTCGACACCCAAAAGTGTATTGAAAATAAACATGTTTTGAACCAGATTACGTGTTTGTCCTCTTCTACCAAAGTCGTTATTCTTTAAGTATATTTTGAACTGGATTAAGTGTTTCTCCTCTTCTATCAAAGTCTCTATTCTTGACTTGATCTCTCACTCTTTTAAATCCTCCCATTTGGTTACAAAGAAAACCTCTCTAAAGTAGCCTTCGACACCAAAGTTTGTTAGAGCATAGACTATCACTTTATTATTTCCTCTTTTGGTGTGATAGACACTAACAATTTCAAAGTGATATGGGGCTTCCATTATTTCCAATAATTTTGGGATAAAATTCTAGTGAATCCTATCAAGATCCAACATCTTGATTATGGGCATTTTATTTAAAAGGTGCATAATGACTTATGAATCCCTTGCACCACTAGTTGTTCGAAACGATGATGAAAAGCAAGATTTAAACCCAACTCTATTGCTTGGACCTCCACTAAATTGTCAATAACAATGCCTATATTAGCTATAAAAATTGCCATGGCTATCATGCTAAGTTATCGAATCGTTCTTCATTGTCTTGGATTTCTACTCTTTATTAAATAAAAGTGAAAGGTTCCATGTTTTTGGAGATTTAAAGTTTAAATATTTATTTCATTATAATCAAATTTGTTATTTTATAGTATTCATTGTTATTCTTCATTTGTACCTGTACTAGTTGGATGGCCATACAGATGTGTCTAAGACAACTCCTTATTCACCACTTTTGTTTTTAAAATTTTACTAGACACTTTGTGTAAAATACTATCTCTTTCCTCAAAATAAATAGCTAGAAATTCAATTTGGTTTCTTTGGTATTTAATGTAAGGGATTTTCAATTGGTTTCTTTGGTATTTGGTGTAAGGGATTTAAGGTTACAATGATATTTGGAGATTGAAAGGCAATCGAATCTAGTTCTTATATTATTTGAATATTATTTTTGGATTTTATTTTGATATATTTCTTATTGTTTAAAATTTTCAAATATATTAAATTCTTCTAAATTAATCTAAAGCAAGGCTGGGACTAGTTGCTTTGCAGCTATTTCACTTGTCTTTTTACACGAGGCAACTTGCAAACAAGAGCCACAAAGTGGCAATGTCCTCAACGTTGCCTATAGTTCTTGTTATAAGACAGTAACTGTAGAAAGCACATGTGAAATTGGAATTGTGACTATGGCAGGCATTATCATATTTAATACTATGTTGTTATACATTTTATTGTTAAATTTTATGTTTCTAAGTTCTTGAGTGTGCCATAAGTAACATATTAATTTTTCCTTTTATGTGGCTAAAAAGGCTAGGGAATTCTTCGTGTGCATTGTTTTGTGTACGGGTACCATAAGTGTGCCATGAATAACAGATTGTTTCTTCTTTTTGTGTGACTCAAAAAGGCTAAGAGCCCAATTCAAAATGTAGTAATGATTCTAAATCACTTTCAACTTCATGTATAAACTGGGTAAGAAATACCACACACTTTTGAACTTGGTGCAAGACTCTCAGCTAGAGTCCATTTAACATCATAAGCATGCCTATGCACCATAAGTCTCATATAATCATAAACCAAGATATGCACCTATCTTTCCGTATAATGACGTGCAATGCATTATATTAATTAACAAAAAATACATCACGGTGTGCCTACTTGTAGAGTTATGAATCATTTCGATACTCGTACCTACTTGGTAATTAAAACATTGAATGCGACAATGTACAAATAAACATCCATGTGTTAGATTCCATTTCCTGCAAAGATACTCATTCAATAAGCTACATACTTAATCGACCTTTAGAAAGCTTGTCGACACATCATTAATGCATAATGGAAACCTTTTCAAACACATAAATATACAACTAAATAATATTCCACAGCATGGTGTCGTAGTTTCATTAACAAGGAATCTAACTAACTGTTAGATGAAAATGTGCTATAAATCTCACCATAAGTCAATGACGACGAAATTAAGCACATGCATAATAATATGAGAACATCTCAAGTCTTTCTTTTACATCAAATGAATTCTAAGTCAACCATGGACTATATTGCAAAGTGTAATCATAACCTTAGGCTAGGTTGTAATGGCTAAACTCTTTTACATCAGACACAAATTGTATACCGACATGTTCTTTTCACACATACCCTTACGTAGATCATTACCAATACAAATTGATCTAAGGTCATGCTTCAATCATACTCCACATAAGACTGTACACATTTATTCCAATGCATAGGAAGCTCATTCATTCTTTGATGCATTCACAATCACATGCTTTCCCACTAGCTGTAACGCTTAATCTACGTTCTCAAATTAATGACATAAAATGGTATAACTCTAAGCATGTGTAAGAAACTAACTTCCATAGAGTTAGCATCATATTGAAATCTCTTTTCGACAATGGTAGTCTCTTTCCTTTAGCCTTCTACCAATCAACTTCACATGGATACATGAGTAGGTAAACATTATAGACAATACTATCAA
Organism: Larix kaempferi; assembly: GCA_027924585.1. Classification (NCBI taxonomy): domain Eukaryota; kingdom Viridiplantae; phylum Streptophyta; class Pinopsida; order Pinales; family Pinaceae; genus Larix; species Larix kaempferi. Next base: position 2,471,295 of record BSBM01000313.1, read on the forward strand.
CGTACATTCATCGAATATAAGTAAGATACAACTGGACAAGCCAATATATATGTTAAGGCGTAAGATATCTTTACAACATACTCTTCTTACCACCTTGGTAACATTGAGGAAGGCTTATTCCTTCCGTCGTCTTATTCCTGTATCCAACATTCATACTTACAACACACATTAGTACAATAAAACATATTACCAAACTGTAGATATCTTTTCATTAATCAAGATACATAAATTCAACCATAAAACATAATCATGTAATAAAGAGAAAAATGTGGGCAATGCAACTCTCCACCCAATAGTAGGCTCTTCGACGGCATATACTCAGTCCGTCCGAAGGCCACCCTTGAGCTGGGCATGGTGATCCACAATTAGGATAAAGAGGCTTAAGTCTCGTCCCACTAGAACAAAATCACACAGCTCTAGAGGTTAATGCAGTACTCCTGCAAGTCAAAGGTAGTACTCCTACCTAGACACTTCTCGTCTCCTAACCTCGTGCAGAGCTTGTGGTGTTGTTCTCGGTGGTAATACCATAAATAATAAAACCAGTGCATTCGACAAGCCACCCAAGCATTAGACATGCACTCAAACATTCAACATGCAATCAAATATATCATGTGAGACAAACATCCATACAAATGTAGATGAAATATAAGACATGCATTCGACATGCGACCACACAAAAGTTGTACATAACAAAATAACATGACTATGTAATATAAGCCCCATCCAATGCATTCGACATGCAATGTGTGCATTCGTCATGCAACTACTGGACATAAAGAGCTACCGGCATCATACATTATGTACTTAACCAATGCCTACCATTTTCGCCTTAAATTATAAAAAAAATTGCCACCTTCACCTAGATATGAATAAGACCTACACCCTTTGCTTGAGAGTTCCGATTGCATGCAACATTCCATAACAAAAATTATGAATACAATCCAAATTCATGTAAGTCTATGAATGCATACCACATTCATATGACGAGTACGAGGCCTACTAAATTACTAATACATCCGATATCAACATAATTTGTGATTTTAATAGCAATGTATGTATATATATATATATATATATGTGTGTGAACCTATCTAATAAGGAGTCGATCCCCAAAGTCTACGCAAATGTCAATATAAGTAATGCATTCCACAAGTAATACATGCAAACCCAAAAATGTCAAGTGATACTAGCATTAGTTGTACACGTGCATGTAAAATACAAACTTAAAACATATGTATCACATCACAACCTTTGCACAACCTATATATACATATCTTTGCACAACCTATATATACATATCATAACTCTTTTATGTAGAAAGTAACACCTACCCATTTTATACTTTTTACATAAAGTATAGCCAATATATAACATATATAAATCTATATCAATGCTATACCCAAAGTTATGAGATGAGACCCATTGTATAAATATCACCACTATACAATATATTCAAGGCACCACTCAACCAAGATATATCTAGTGACCACTTTATATAACATGCATAAAATATACTATTTTTATGCAATAGGGAAAACAAGGTTTGTAAAAATAGATGAAACCACTCCATAAAGTATAACCAACATGTAATAAATATATATACCGTTATGTCCATGTACACAATATGCATGAAACGAATCCATTCTATACCCTATCTACATGTAGCATGACCCCTATTTTATAGTTATATAATCATGCTTCATTTCCATATGTCTTCCCACAATATCGATATATGCACATTTGAATGCATCTTTTGAGAACGAGCTAACCTATATAAAATTTATAAGAAAAGTATGATGCATACATTATGATTAAGTTGCATTATCAATGCCATTCCACGCTTAATATATATGTACATACAGTATCACAATATGGATAAAAGAAACAGTGGAAACAACTAAACGTGAGAACAGAGTTTCCAACTCATGGCATGGGTCGATCCATGGAAGGCGATTGCCCAGCCTCTTCCAGGACTATTAACATAAAAGAATTTTTATAAATGGCATGGGTCGATTTCCTCCAAGGAAATGCCCAGCCTCTCCAAGACTGATAACAAAAAAACACACTCAGGAAAACTCTGGCTGCCGCCATTACGCCACTGGGCCAAGATGCAGAGCATCATACAGAGAATATAAATTCTTTTTAACTTGCATGCACCATTCCCGAATGCCCCAAAACGTTTTTGCATGAGAATAAAAAAATCGATATCCAACCAGCATTGACACTAAATCGTTTTTGCCAAGCAATGGGGTGCGTACTGAGCTTCCAAGGTCGGTTTCCAGCCACATTCACAATAAAACGTTTTTGCAAAACACTTAGGTACACACAAAGGTGGGACACTTCGTTTTCCAACCAGCAATCACACTAAAACGTTTTTGCAAAACAATGGGATAAATACTGAGCTTCCAGCGCTCGGTTTCCAGCCACATTCACAATAAAACGCTTTTGCAAAACCCCATTAGATGCATACAGAGCTTTTCCCCAAAAAAACCTCTGCATGAAGACTGCCGAAAAAACCAAAAGAAAATAACCCCCCAAACTAGGTCAAGATATCATATATATCTCTCCAACCCAAAAACAATATAATATTAATTAAACTCCCACGTGGAACACCACTACTAAGCGAATTAAACACAAACAATACACAAATGGTTTATCACGTGTGTTTTGTAATTATAATGCACATTATAACCATAATAATAAACCTTAAAATATTAAGTTCAACGTTATGCTTTATTATGCTTTTTAAGTTTACTTCGAAAAGATTATGTCATAAAAATAATGACAATAATATATATAAAATTTCTCCATGGTAAAAATGTGCATTTATATAAATATTATTTTTATACTTTCATCAAAAGCATGAGCATGTAATACATGCATTTCAGCATATAAAAAAAACACACAAACATCAAACTTAATTTTCATAGTTAAAATAATATATATATGTGTATTTTCACAAAGGGTATATATATATATATATTTGCATAATTGGATAAAGCATAATTTTCATAATTAAAATATGTGCATCTTTATAACTAAAAGCATGCTTATATAAAATGTATGATCATAAATATAAGTGTATAAATATATATACTAAATATATGTCATCAATATAATGCACTACTTAATAAAAAAAACATGTGCACACCATTGTATTGGTTGGCATTAGATTCATACTTATGGCGTTCTAAACATATAGATAAGATATAAGTTTTTCCATTTAAATCTAGACGATCATAAGCATGCCTACAACAATGCCACACACATAAAATAACTTAACTCAAAAACAAGAGTTAAACCAAGTCAAAGACTACAACGACGTTTAAGACTTAATTTCTCTCCCCCTTGTGGTTCACCATGCCCTTTTTCACTCTTGGTTGCATTGCGGGAAAAATAGTTTAGCCTCTAATTAATGTCGTCATATAGATAGGCAAGAATTAAATAATTAAAAGCTTTTACCAGAGATGGAGACTTGATAGAGACATAATAACATTTTCAATAAAATATATGATCCCCTTCAGGGACATAATGACATTTTCAATAAAATATTTATAGTATTTTTAATGATAACCATCATACAAATATTCTAAATACATGTAAAAAATAAATTAAAATAACATTTTAATGATTTTTTTTAATAATCTTGTTGAATGCATTATTCTATATTGTAATAGTTTTTTTTTGTATGATAAGCAACATTCAATTTAAACTGGATAGATTAGATGTAATAATCATTACTCATAAAAAATATTAAAAATACAATAATTTAGATTTTTTTAAATTAATATATTATTTTTTACATAATAAAAATAGATATAAATTAATTAAATAATTTAACTTTTATTATAATAATAGTTTTTTTTATTTTGTGATCTTTTATAATAAGTCATTCTCATGTAATCTTAAATTTATTATCATTTTAATAAAAATATAATAATATATACATGTCAACCTGACTAAAAAAATTTATTAAAACAATATATTCCAAAGTAGTATATTTACGTCGTAGGCATTTAAACAACGTAAGACGTTCCTCGCCACTGTAGTTGGATTCCTCGCTCATTGAGCCAATAGAATTACGCCACACATATTTGTTTTGGTCCGTCAATCATTTGTCTAGCTGTTCGGTTGTCTTGAAGCGGCATTTTCGTCGATCCGTGCGGCAAGTGGAAGGGCATTTCCTGCTCGAGCAGCGACAAAGTTACGGGGATCAACATTCAGGGAATGGGTTTGGAAGGGACACTGCAGGTTAATTTCAACTAGCTGAGTGCCTTGAGCTCCATCAGCATGCAGAAGAATTTTTTTAGGTTTATCTGCTGTGCTATTCAACTCGTTGTCCTGCCTCAATTTTTCACGCTTTACCTGCATCCCTTGACTTGACGACGACAACAATTGTGCATCCAACGCGCCACTGGAAAAAGAATGTTTGCAAACCATGGGCATTGGTTACTTTCACACGGAATGATGACCTACTTTAGATTAACATTCGATAGTTAAGTTGAAAGTGCCCAACAAGCCACAGGGGGCTTCACTCAATAAACCGCTATCATAGCACGTTCATTCGTGGAATATGAAACAATACCCTTAATTTCCCTAAATATTGGGAAATACCTTCCAAATCATTTTTTTAACCCCCTCCCAATATTCCTTACCAATTTAAAAAAACCCCTATTTTCACTAGATATTGTATGTATCAATTTTTTCATTAACATTTTTTATACCCCTTTATATTTCTACCTAGTATATTGATATGATACCCCTCTTATGACCCCACATGCATTCTACAACGCACCTTGCTTCTTTTGATGTATATTGTGGATGCACATTACTTCACCCACAATGCAATTACTCAACCACATATCATTATGATTTGCAACATCTAATGGTCTAATGAAGAGATAGGAGATAACTTTTTGTATGTCACTAGAGCCAATGCATATTGTACAACATTTAGATTGCATGTTGCAGTTCCCCAATCGATGACTAAGCCTGTTGTGGGCTAGGTATCCAAGCCCCCAGGGCTTGTAACAAGCTCTAGGAGGCTGACTAAACCTCCCAAGGCCTGTAATAGGCATGTGTGGTTGGGTATTCAAGCCCCCAAGGCCTATCGAGGGACTATAACAGGCCCTGGAGGCTTAGATCCTCCCAAGGTTATTGGTAACAATTGGCTGAGCGTTATTGGTAACAATTGGCTGTTAATGACCACTGTCTCTCGACTATGATCAATTGGAAACCCACTTCACCACGAAACCCCTGGCCTCAATCATGCCTTAGGACGCGATTTCCCTACGTACTGGTAAGCCCGAGCCTTGCCTCAACCCGATTTCTCATCCTGCCGTGATCCCTCCATCTCCATTTGGCGGATATTTGTCAGCCCGCCCATATAAAAAAACCCCAAAGTATTTTTGTATTGTTACATTAAATAAAAAAATTCCTTTGCCCCTTAATATATAAGCAATATATTTTTTAGGTTTTCATGAATATTTAATACCGCAATATGAATGAACGTGATATTATATTGCCTTCTAGTGATGCCCCCGTGCAACAAGCAGATGAATACGTACAAACCGATTGTTCAAGTTTTCAATCTTGTTCCCTGGTTCAAATCCAGACGTCTCCCTCTTTAATTTTGGACTACTCGGCAACATAAGTAATATTTCTTCAGGGCATCCTACCCTTGACCCAAGTATATAAGGATTGCAAAAGGGTTCAGTGGACCCAAGTAGATAAGGATTGCAAAAATGTTCAGTGAAGAGACACTAGCGGTGGCCCGCTCTATGAATGCAGCATATGTGCCCCTCTTCATAGAGCCATTATATTCTTGCGTAAAATACGAGTAGAAATAAGAAGAAGAAGTAGCTAAGGAGGAAGAATACCCGAATGGCATTCTAGCGTAGGGGAAGCATTTGCTGGCCGCAGTAAGGGTGCGAGAAACAGAGTTGGGTTCCAGGATACTAGCACACTGACCAACATATAGTCTTATAGACACTGAATACACTTTGTTGTTGGCTCTGTAAAACAAGTTTGGCTAAATGAGTCCCTTGAGTCTCTTCGAAATTGCAGATTTATGAGTAAGAAAATGGTAGCATTGAAAAAAATTGTGGTGCCTATTGATTTTGCGTCTGTTGGTCCTTCGAATGCCATTGAATCTTACAAGCAGCGTCGTCTTCATCTATAGCCTCCTGGAGACAAGTCCATTTTGAAATGGTAGCAAAAAAAAGGTATGCCAAACTTTACAAACTTGTGGTATTGATTGATTGTTGGAAATGGCTGTGCGCATACCTGGTTTATTTATCTATTTTACTGGCCTTTAAATTGAATCCTTTGTTTGTCTGCCCCAGGGTTCGACCTCGTGACTTGTCGCTACCACTAACCCGTAATATTTGTTAGGATTGATGAATGCAACGACAACTAACCCATAATCCCACATCCTCTTCTCACGAATTTTTAGTTATCCGTGTCCACGTTTTCACTAATAGAGGTCTTATTAGTGAAACGCGAGTCTGCTAGAGGACTTATTAGCGGTGCTTGCTTAGAACTTTAAACTCTTTGATCTGTATTGGCTCCTTATCAGTATGATGGTTTGGTGTTTGTCTATTTAGATACTCCTGGTACCGCTCTGGATAGTTACTGTTGGTTGCAAAGCTGAAGTTGTTGGTCTACACAAGTAGAACATGGAGAAAGTGGGTGAGGCTCCTCAATCGCATTCTTGCATTCATGATCATATTTTGAAGCAACGACGTCGGTTTGGACCCAAGGCATATTCTGTAACTCCAAATACATATGGAGATGAATCTGGTTTTGTCGAAAGTCAGAGGAAAGGCAGGGAACTATTGGTTGTTGCCAACAAGAACTTGCAACTGAACAAAAAGCAACCAATAAGGATATTCTTGAATTATGATGCAGTAGGACACCCATTGGACAAAGATTGTTGAAATATTGGTGACATTGTGAAGGTGTGTATGATTCTCCTCTTGTTCCATGACCACACTGTTCATAGTTGTTTATGTGTTGATTATGGTTCCTTTTTCTTATTCTGCTCTTGAATATCTTGATATAGTTAGGGGAGCTTCCTTTAATCTCAATCCCAGGGGTTCCTGTCTGCTACACAGGAAGAACATGGAGAAAGTGGGTGAGGCTCCTCAATCACATTCTTGCATTCATGATCATATTCTGAAGCAATGCCGTCGGTTTGGACCCAAGGAATATTCTGTAACTCTACATACATATGGAGATGAATCTGGTTTTGTCGAAAGTCATAGGAAAGGCAGGGAACTGTTGCATGTTTCCAACAAGAACTTGCAACTAAACAAAAAGCAGCCAATAAGGATATTCTTGAATTATGATGCAGTAGGACTACACCCATTGGACAGAGATTGTCGAAACATTGGTGACATTGTGAAGGTGTGTATGATTCTCCTTCTGTTCCATGACCACACTGTTCATAGATGTTTATGTGTTGATTATGGTTCCTTTTTCTTATTATGCTCTTGAATATCTTGATATATTTAGGGGAGCTTCCTTTAAGCTCAATCCCAGGGGTTCTTGCTTGCGATCCACATGCAGCGTCTCCAGTTTATGGCGATTGTTGGTACAATTGCACTTCATAGGATATGTGAAGAGAAGACAAGAAAATGCGAATCCATGAGGTGATACAATCTTACGAACTATATCCTTTTTTTTTACTTGGTTGAATTGTATCTGGTGATGATTATTTTAAAGTATACCTGGTTTTAAGTTATTACCTAGATTTATAGGAGAGAATGGGATTGGTGTTGATGTTTGTGTTATGACCTAGCTTTATTGGAGAGTATGGAATTGGAGTTGATGTTTCTGTATGCTATTATCAGATATATTACAAGAAGTAGAAGTTGACAAATTATAGAATTCCTTTTGTGCCCATGGGCTCTCATTAGTTTGTGTTCTCAAATTGCTTTCCAATATGTTTGTTGAATTAAAAAATGTCAATCTTGCATTATGAAAAACATAAGCACTTTGAAATTTTGAATCCTTAGAGATGGCTTGTTACCTGTGGCACTGAAGCATTTCATTGGAATTTAAGTCTGAAGCCTCGGGTTTGAGGTTTCCAGTATCATTTTCTTTTTTTGTAACCTAGAGAAGAACCTTGTATTGTCTTAAAAGAAAATATTGTTACAAACTATTTACCGCTACCTGCCCAAAGGCTAAGTGAGGCGGAAATGAGTGGCTATCTGCCAAAATAAGATCATAGAACACCAGGGAAATTTTTAGGGGCGAAATTTCACCAATTGGCTATTTTTGGGGCTTTTTCTCAAAAAACAAATTCTCAATTTGGTCATTTTTAGTCTCTAATATTGCCTATATTTACATAAAATGTGTTTTTTTATCATAATATTCGCCAAAATTTACAAGTTTTAGTAGTAAATTGTATGTTTCATATTTAATATTCGCCTACCAATCTATATATATATTTTTTCAATCCAAAATAATCGCCTAGAATACTATACTTAAGTATACTTTTATAATCCTTAAAAAATACCCTATAGAAGACATAGCCGAGTTGGCACAACTAAATACTAAAGCCGGATGCCATAGAGGGTACTAGCAGAGAGTAGTAGAAAAGCTATGACATGGATATTACAAAGAAGAAAATCAAAGCCCTGAAATGGGCTGATTCTCAGGTCTTCCCTTTTTTCCCTTGTTTTTTCTTGACTTGATCCATCCCCTTGAAGCTGGGGACACTAAGGCCAGTTGCAACGCGTCAATGGTATCATGGCGGAGTTCCTTATCAGAGTCTGAAGAGGAAGATTCATGATATCATTTTTTCCCTTATGGAGGGCCGCTTTTCATTCTTTCATCTTCTTGAAGAGGCATGTGTACCTCGGGTGGAGGTGGAGTGGATCTCTATTCCTGATTTGTTGGGGGCATATCTTCCTCAAGCTGGTCATCTTGATTGTCTTCTTCATTCAAGGTCGTCCTGGGTTTTCACCTTTTGGTTCTGTGAGCCTTCATTGTCCTTAATTGTTGGGGCTTTCTTTGCGGGCATGCATTAAGAAGGTGTCTCGTTTGTCGACAAATCCAACACCTGAAGGCTATGTTTTCATAGTCCAAAGCTTGAGTCCAGATGGAGCTACCTATTTTTAGATTGATCTTGTCGGGAAGACCTGAACTGATGTCAATGGTGATGCAGATGCATGCAAGTTTCTGGTATCATTTTCAAGAGGAAAGGCAGTTGACAATTACTTGTTTCACATGTTTCCTATGGTATATGGTGTGAAACTACATACTCTATGTTTTGACATACCCTTGGAGAGATTTATGGTTTTGCACATTTCTTTCTATTGCATGTAATGATAACATGTGATGCTGCATGGTATATTTTGATAGTGTAAGAAGCTCTAAACATGTCTGTTTTATATGTTTTGATGGGTCTTGTAGTACTATATAAAATTATGATTTTGGATAGTTGAGACTGAATGATCTATATCAGCTTGTTTTTGGCTAGTAAAAAAATGATGAATTTTATTTTTGAAATTATTTAAATACATTAAGCAAACTTACATGCTTGAGATCCTTACTGCCCATGACTCAGGAATCAGAGGTTAGAATATTTTAAATGATTAACATAGAAGAGCATTTTCTATATCCACTAGAAAGACTGTCCATGGTATACAACAAGAGTGAAGAAACTTTGTAATATTATTGTTGTATTATAATTTGTTTCTTGTTAATTGACAAGAAAAGTACATACAAATTGTCTTCAAAAGGCAAGAAAAGTTCATACAGGATTTCTTGTTTCTTTGAAATAATATTTATGGAAAGATCACAGCCTATATTGCATGCTCATGATCCTTACTGCCCATGACTCAGGTTTGAATATTCCTAATGACTAACATTGCAGAGCATTTTCTATTATGTACCTACTAGAAAGATTGATCATGGCATACAATGAGATTGAAGAAGTTTTGTAATATTATTGCTTGTATTGTTTCTTGTTACCTTATAAAAGTCAAGAAAAATACAAACAACCTTTCTTATTCCCTTTCAAATAATTTTTTGGAAAGCATGCATCTTATAATACACAAAAAATGCTAACTTCACAGTGTTCTTATTGGATGGCTGAACTTATCTAGCCTGTACGTTCAGGCTTGATAAGCCAGCTGTATCCCCAAGTAGGTGAGCCCCTTCACGGCGTTCAACGTCTCCGTTCGAGAATCCCTCTTCTCGTCTCCGTCATTGTGTCGTGGCCCCCAGCTCTCCGTCGCGGGCCCTCCCCATACCATATACCCTTTCCAACGAAGTATTTTTGGCAAGGATCTCCCCGTATCTTACAGAACGTCTCTGGTATCAATTACGAATAGAGTGCAGTGCAGCTGGCATATCGCCATGAATTTTCCATGCCATCATATCCATGGCTATAGGCCACTGCCATGCGATATGCCTATGGACCAGAGCATCATTTATATGGGAATTTGAATTTCAGAGAAATCATGCCATACGACACATTCATTAATGTGTCATTGTAAATTTGAATTGTAAATTTGAATTTCAATTTCATAATGCGAGGCAAATTTAAATTTAAATTCAGGAGGCAAACTTCAATTTTAATTCACACGAGCATGTGGCATGTATTGAAGTCATTTCAACAATTTTTTAATCACTCGAGAGTCGAAGATTTGGGGTGTTTAGTCGCGGGAATGATGGTCATGGAGCCGAAGACAAGAAGAAAGTGATGGGTTTCTGCAACTCTGGTCTTCATATTTTCCTACAAGTTAAAGGTAGTTGCCACATACGATGGCTCATGCGACCTGCACTGATATCTTTCTCCACAAAGAAACTATGCAGTGTCCTTTCTATCTTTAACTGCCTTCTTAGAAGGCTATATTGTTTAGGTGGATGTTGTGGAAATATGAGGACTTCTTGAAACAAAGACGCTGCAAGATCAGCATGGTGATGGGCCATTCCACATGGAAAAAAAACATGTCAACGTTTTAACATTTTGTTGTTTGATCGAACCGATTGTGAGAGACATCGACGGGTCCATGATAAGGAGGTTATCTCAACCTGCCTGGTTTTGCAATTCAAATTGCCGAGTAAGAGGAAAACTCACCGCAGTAATGTTTTGACAACATTAAAGCAAAATGCAGGTTCAGGATAGACCTTTCAACAATTGATTTTCGAGTTAATAGTACCTCTTAGAAACTCATGTTTTCTTGGTGCCGGTTCAGAACCGACTGCTTCCAAACCACAAATATTCAGTTCGCGCTAAAGTCCGCGACCATTCCCTATTGAACATATTTCTCAAAGCATGTTAGCGAGCAGCGGGCTTTCTTTGGCCAACACCAAATCCAAATATCAGATCAGCAAAGGGAAATAAATTGAAAATATCAACTGAAGACAAAGTGCCCACTGTGCTCTATAGTATCCCAAAAAGGCTTCTATTTTTTCATTGAAACTCTAAGAAACAAGATCGGTATGATGTCATAAGATTTTAGATTTGACTTGGATGGCTCTCGAGTCATTGCTAGATTTTAGGCAGTTTGAAACGACTTGTATTCTTAAGTTTAACATTGAAGGCATTTCAAACAAATATTATACCTCTGTATTCTTTCTGGATCTGGCATTATAAATTACCATCTACCATAATTTATAAATCACAAAATTATCATCTTCTATTTAAAACGTTGTTGCTGCTATTTAAAAGTTTGAGATCTTTCGTAATCACAAAATAATACCATATGCGATTTATATCACAAAATTACCATCTTGCTACTGCTGTTATTTAAAGGTTTGAGATCTTTCATAATCACAAATTTACTATCTTCCATTTATATATTCAGATTTAAAAGTATGTATACCACAACGTGTCTGATGATTTAGAACATCTTGTAACGTGTATAGAAAGCTTCATGTCTTTGTAGTTCTTGTACATGAGTAACTGTATATGTTATAAAAAGTTCAATTTCAAATTGTGAGCACACATACGTTATAAAAACTTCAAGATCTCTTAAAGTTTAAAACTTTGATGCATTTGGCTATAGTGCATTGTTGCGAGAGCTAAAGATCTTTATGAATTTAAAGATGAAAGTATATTTTCTTTGCTTTGAGATATTTAGATCGGATAAATGAGCTAATAGAGGACGGTGTATTAATATTTATTATATGAGTTACTTAAATTTTAAAATATTTTTTAAAACAATAATCTTTTATTAAAATATTTATTATATAAATTATTTAATTTTTAAAATATTTTATAAAACAATATATATACATATATATATGTAATTGTAAAAAGATAATAAAATAAAAATATATAATTGTTAAATGATAATAAAATATTTTCACAAATGAAACATATTTTTAATAAAATTTTAACAACATCTAAAAGTGTAGAATTAGATTTATGTTTAACTTGAATTTTATAAAAAAAATTAAGATAACTTTGATTCTATGAATTGTAATAAAAAAAATTTAACTTATATTTTCATAATCAAATGTTAATTTTAATTTTAAATTTATCATAAATTAATATTTAAAATATTTATATATTTAAACAAACTTCAATTGAATTTATATATTTTTAATATATTCTATGCATTACATAATTTTAAAAATAAAATAAAAAAATTTAAATTTATCATAAATTAATATTTAAAATATTTATATATTTAAACAAACCTCAATTGAATTTATATATTTAATATATTCTATACATTACATAATTTTATAAATAAAATAAAAAATAGATAAATTGAAAAAATAATATTCCTATATAATAATTAAAAAATAACTAAAAAATTAATGTTTTTAAAAATATATCATAATTGTTTAAAATAAAAGTTTCAAAATTTTCAATTTCAATTATAATATGAAACAAATTCAATTTCACTATATATATATTATTATAAATATATGAAAAAATAAATGTGTATATATATTATTTATTATTTTAAATATATTAAAAAAAGGTTTAGGGCTATTTGTTTTTAATTTTTTTATTTTAAGTAATGTATTTTTAAAAAATATTATTATATTTTTGTTTTTAAATTATTTTATATAATATTTTATTGGTGAATTTATGAAGACGGTTTTTAATATTTTGTTATATTGAAAAACATATTAAATATAATTGTTTATTTATTCAATATTGAAAGAATTCAATTAAGATGATAAATTTAAGAGCAAAATTATACTATTGAAAATATTTTTTAGATCCCTAAAAGTATAATTTTCAATTTAAAAAAAAAATAAAAATAAAAATTATTTTTATAATTTATATTAAATTAAAAATTATTTTAAAAAATATATCATTTTTTCTTAAAAAATAAATTTCATAAAAATAAACAAATTATAAAAATGAATATTACTGTATAATAATAATAATAATAAAATTCAATCTGTTGATAGTTTTTAAAATATATTGTAAATTTTTAAGAGAATTAAATACACATACTTTTAAAATAAAGTTCCAAAAATTTCAATTCCAAATATAATATAGTGCAGATAATAGAAATTCAAGTTGACATTTCAAATGTGTATATATATACTATTCATTATTTGAAATATATGAAAAAATAGGTTTAGGGCTATTTGTTTTTTATTTTATGAAAAAATAGGTTTAAGGCTATTTGTTTTTTATTTTACTTTTAGTGCTTTCATTTTATATTTATAAGGTATATTTGAAAACATGTCATTATATAAAATTATAAACATATTTTTTCTTTTAATTTTTTATATAATATTTTATGAGTGAATTTATGAAGACGGTTTCTAATTTTTTTATATAATATTTTATGGGCGAATTTATGAAGATTGATCAAGACACACAAGTCTTTATGATTGGTCATGATTTGTGGTACTAGCCTACAAAGGAGGACATTTATTTCATCACTTAGCTATCTAGGAAGGGGGAGGATTTACCCTATTTCAATAGTTTTTCACCTAGTGTTTCCTAAATTATGTAGTCTATGCCCATTGTCACATACCCAAATGTTCAAGTTAGTATTTTGTGAAATTTTCAGAAAATTTTCCACAATAATTACTTGACTCCAAGGACTTCATATAGAGAAGATATAAGATGCGCTATTTCTCTTAAGCATAATGACGATTAGTTAAACATAAGAAATACTGGACATGCATAATCAATCCTATCTTGCTTACTTGTGCAAAGATCTAGTCAATGGTTACAACACCGTGTCATTTCAACTATAATGTTAAATAAACATCTAAATAACTTCTTCTATCTCACCCTTTTATACATGGTAAATTGCTTCAACTAAACTGATAGCAGTATGAATCCAATACTTCATCTATCATTCAAATATCCCTAATTTTACCTTGAGCATCTTCATGAAATCACTCACCATTTAGATCACAATGTCATAGAATAAAACACATAAGATGCAAATGTAAGAGAGAGACCAATATACATGGTTCACCCAAATCTATGGGCTACGTCCACAAAGAGATTTCATATTATTATTTTAACAACCCGGAGGGGTACAATCTGCAACACAATTGTTGCGATGCTTAGTTTCTACTTTCTCAAGTCCCTCTTATAGAGAGCATATTCTACATCCAAAATTCTATCCCCGGAAACGTTACCGGAATCTCTCCTACGCTAATCATCAACAACTCAGATAATATCAACATCAATTAGGAGTTTTACCAGGATAAATCTTCAATTCTCTGCACAATAGACAACAAAATACATGCACAAAACTAGCAATAGTCACAGATATATGAACAACATACATATATATAACTTACCTTTCTCATTCTTTCTCACCCCTACTCCTCTCTCTCTCTCTCTCTCTCTCTCTCTCTCTCTCCCCCCCCCTAACCCTCACTAATCGCCTCTCTCGTTGTCTCTCTCCACTACTCCTCCACCTAAAACTAACCCCCACCTCTCTCTCCCCTCCAAACCCCTAAAAAACTGCCCACCTCTCTCTCTCACACTCTCACAACCCCTAAACCCCCTCCTACTCTCCCTACCCATAACCACCCCCTCCTCTTTCTCTCTGTCTAGACCCGTCTCTCTTTGTCTCTCCTAATCTTACTCCCCATACCACTTACCACACCCTACCTCCTGATCTCTCTCTCTCTCTCTCTCTCTCTCTCTCTCTCTCTCCCTCTCCATACCTTCTCTCTTACTTCCCTAATACTCCCTAAACCCATATCCCTCCCCACACCCCAATATCTATCTATTTATCTCCCCCAACCCCACTCCTCCCCTCTCCACCTCCCCCCACCACGATATCTATCTCTTTGTCTCCCCAACCCCCCTCCTCCCCATACCCCTAATAACCAACACCCTCTGCCCCTCTTCCCTTGGGATCTCTCTCTCTCTCTCTACTCCTCCACCTACTTGTATCCCCTACCCATCACTCTCACCCCCAACTCACTAACACCCTCACCCCCTTCTCTCTCTCTAACCCTTACTAACTCCCTCTCTAACTCTCTCACCCCCTATTCCTCCCCCTTCCTTTAACCCCCATCCTCATCTCTGTCTCTCTCCCCCCTCTTTCCTGTAAACCTTAATAACCCCATATTCTCTCACTCTTTCTCTCCCTTAATCCTCCACCTACACCTTACCCCCACCACTCTCTTTCTCGCCCAACACCCTCGCCTGTCTCTCCCTCTTTATCAATCTCATTACCCCTAACTCACACCTCTCTCTCTGTAACCCCCCTCCTACTCTCCCTACATATAACCATACCCTCCACCTCGCTCTTTCTCTCTCCTACTTCCCCTAACCCTACCCTTCTCTCTCTATCTCTCCTACTCCACCTACCCCAACCCCTCTCACTCTCTATCTCTCTTAATTGCCCTCCCCCTACCACTTACCACCCCCAATCTCTCTCTCTACCCCAACCCCATACATCTTCTTCCTTCTAACTACCCTAATCCTCCCTAAACCCATACCCCCCCCAACCTCCCTCCTCCCCCTTACCATTAAGGTAAATTTGATTTTTACCAAAATGCATGCACGTCATGAAAACCAAAATGCGTGCGCGTTTTGTAGAGCTAAGACACGCACACATTTTGGTTTTCATGACACTTAGATAGGCGGGAAAGGAAAATTTGAATTTAAAAGAAACGCGCTTGCGTTTCTTATCACTAAGACCGAGCCTTGTCACCATTCCGGGTGTCATCACTCTTCCTATGTGTCTTGTTTGGACTTAGCTTTGGGTTAACCAAACCTGTGGTATGGAATATGGTAAACCATAGCTAATTAGACATCTCACCATTTTTCTTAATATGCCTGTGTTTAGCTACTGGTTACACTATGTTGCACGCCATCATTTTTTTATGAAAATTAGACACATATAACATTTTTCTGCAGATTCCAAATATGTAATTTTTAAAAAGAATAATATTTTTTTCGTATTTTTCTTGTGTCATGACTCCTTAACCAAAAAAACACACTGTTAGTGTTTCGTCCATAACTCTTCTATTTCTCAACCATTTTGAAAAAAAAATGTATGGTGCACTAAAGGACACCGACCTCTACATGTTATAAAAAAATTGTTTCGAAGTAATTGTATTAAGACCTTTAAAGGTTGCACCCACACTTGGTGTACTGTTTTTTAGGTTCAATCACTTGGATAATTAAAAAAATAGTAAAAATTATTAATTTGTTTTTGGAAAAATAGAAGTGCACTAGTACTAGATGTTCTCTATATGTCTACCAGTTTTCATAACTTGATTCCATCATTTAGGGACTCAAAGGCTGCACCCACAAAAAATATACCTTATAATTTGTCCAAAAAATAAAAAGCGTCTGTTAAAAAGTTCAAACTTTAGATAGTTAAGAACATTTTCAATAAAAAAATTGATATATTCAGAAACGTCATTCAATTTCCCACGTTTCATCTTATTTACACATTGCAAGATTCATTGTGTATGTGTCTCAAAATATCCATGTAAGTTGATGGATGACTATTTTTTCAGTTTTCTATTGCATCTAACGTGTCAAAAGAGACCCTCATTCGCTTGCACACACCCTTCAATAATTGGAGTAACATTGACAACATTGATTATGCTAATTCAATAGAAGGAAAGAATATTGTTGCAAAATATGGCATGATAAAAGAAGTGATTTAGTGGGATTGTGATAGATGGAATTGTCCTCATGTTACTAGTGATCCATCAGACTAAGTGCATAGAGTCCAATAAATTATTTTTCATTAAAATATAGATAAATAAGGATCTTGTCACTGTAAATTTTGATACTAGTAACTGTAATATTTCATCTTAGATGTAACAAAGAATAATCACCATTTACCCATAGTTCTACATCACGAACTCTATAGCTTGGGTTGGCTCAACAAACACAAGTATTCAGGTGTCTAAGATGAATGCAAGTTTATGTTTCCTTCTCAATTGATTTCATTTCGAAAGTAGAGTTCAATTGTGTTCCATTGGATGTGCGCAGTGTCATTTTTTACTTGATGCCATATCTTTGAGTTTGCAATGTTATCTATTGATGGTTAAAAAATAGTATTGATTAATCAAATATGATCATGATTATTTAGTGATGATCTACAAAGATCCAATATCGTTAGAGTTCGTTTCTATAATTAAACCTTAGACACTAACCAAAACCTAAGGATAGTTTATATTACTTATTTTATGACCAAAGATTTTTTATGCCAAATAAGGTGTTGCACTGAATTTTATTGTTGAAAAACTATCAATGGGAATATTTAGGAGTTATTAAATAAAGGACACATTTACCCAAGTCATCATCATGTGAATTTTCCATTTTTTGATACCAAAGATAAATTACACATGGAGAATGAGCATGCATTATTAGCTTATTATTCAAATCACCAATAAAGATTACTATTTATTATGACACATTGATTTTACGACCCTAATGTGATATATATGTTATCAAACTTAAACTTAAATGAGTAATAATGAGTCTACTTGAGACATTCTTTGTTACAATCATAACATTGGTCCTACCTAAGTCCTTAGTTAACTTCATATAAGATAAGATTCATGCTAAACATCATTTTCTTTACTTATGAGTCTCATCCATGTTGAGATTTATTTTCCCCTCATGTACATTGATTTATACAACTTTGCTTTTATTAAATGTAAATTGCACAAATCCTATGAGACAATGCTCCTAATAATATTTAGGAAAATAAAAACCATTGAGTTATAGTCTAAAGATATTAATTTTTTGTTTGTGGCCACATTTTTTTTTTAATCCAAGTTTGGTAAACAATTTAGAATAATTGTTGGAATTGCATATATCAATTGGTATGACTGTAATAAGAGTATTTCACAAAATATTATTTATTTATACTTTCAAAAGTGCAATTTCATCAATCAAAATTTGCAATTTATGATAACTAAAAATATCCAAATCATATATAACAAGTAAAGTAATTTTTTTAGTGTTTTGATATATTTCATTTTAAATAGAAGATATAATATTTTATTATTTCTAAATTTATTTGAATTTAAATTTAAATATTATCAATAACAAATATAAAATAACAATAAATAAAATAACAATAAAGATATTTTAATTATTTAATATATATAATATAAATTAAAAATATATAAATTTAGTTAAGGTTTGTTTAAATATACAAATAATTTAAATATTAATTTATGATAAATTTACATTTAAAATTAATATTTGATGATGAAAATATAAGTTAATTTGTTTTTATTACAATTTATAGCATTTAATTGATCTTAATTCTTTTTTATAAAATTCAAGTTAAACTTAAATCTAATTCGACACCTTTATATATTTTTAAAATTTTATAAAATATTATTAAAAACATGTTTCATATTTTATTATCATCTAACAATTATATATTTTTATTTTATTATATTTTTCACAATTATATGTATTGTTTTATAAAATATTTAAAAATTTAAATAATTCATATAACAAATATTTTAATAAAAATATATTGTTGTATAAAATATTTTAAAATTTAAATAACTCATATAATAAAAATTATTACACCGTACTTGATTAAATATCTCAAAGAAGAAAATACACTGTTCTCTTTAAATTCATAGAGATCCTTAGCTCTGGCAACAATGCACTATCGCCAAATGCATCAGGTTGTTAAACTTTAGAAGATGTTGAATTTTTTCTAACGTATGCCCATTCACAATTTGAGATGAATCAAATTTTGAAATTAAACCTTTTATAACATATATAGTAACTCATGTACAAGAACTGAGAAGACATGAACGTTCTAAATCATCAAGGTTTTGTGTTCTACATACTTTTAAAGATCTCAACATATGCCACTTAAAGATCTCAATATATAAATGGAAGATGGTAAAGATCTCAATATATAAATGGAAGATGGTAAATTTGTGATTATGAAAGATCTCGATCCCTTTAAATAGCAGCAGCAGCAAGATGGTAATTTTGTGATATAAATGGTATATAGTAATTATTTTGTGATTACGATGTATCTCAAACTTTTAAATAGCAGCAACAGCTTTTTAAATAGCAAATGATAATCCTGTGATTCATAAATAATGGTAGACGGTAATTTATAATGTCAAATCCAGAAATAATACATAGGTATAATATTTGTTTGAAATGCCTTCAGTGCTAAACTTAAGAATACGAGTTGCTTCAAACTGCCCACACTCTAGCAATGACTCGAGAGCCATCCAAGTCAAATCTAAAACCTTAAGACATCATATCGATCATGTTTCTTAGAGTTTCAATGAACAAATAGAGTCCTTTTCTAGATACTATTCAGTTGCTCTTTTTAGTTTGTTTCCCTTAGCTGATTTGATATTTGGATTTGATGTTGGCCCAAGAAAGCCTATTGCTCGCTAACATGCTCGTGTGAAATATAATCCATAGGGAATAGTCGCGGACTTGGGAAAACTGAATCTTTGTGGTTTGGAAGAAGTTGGTTCTGAACCCGCACCAAGAAAACTTGAGTTGCTAAGAGGTACTATTAACCCGGAAATCAATTGTGGAAAGGTCTGTCCTGAACCTGCATTTTACTTTAATGTTTTCAAAACATTACTGTGGTGAGTTTTACTCTTACTCAGCAATTTGAATTGCCAAATCAGGTAGGTCGAGATAACCTGCTTATCATGGACACATCGATGCATGTTCTCATGAAGGCGCCTTGTAAGTCTTGTTGGTGTAACACCACTCAAAAGCATCTCATCCAAAAGATTGGCAGCCTCTCATGACTTGTTCTCGGAGCACAAACCGGTTATAAGCTTGTCGTACAATCCAGCATCTGGAGACCAACGCTTGAACTTCATTTGATCTAGAATCTCCATGGCAGATCTTGAACTTTTTGTTCATTGCAAATCCCACTAATCAAAGTACTATAAGTGATCATATTAGGGGATTGGTGATTACTTATCATTTCTCTTAGAAGATCCATGGATTTCAAAGATCTCCCGCCTTTGCAGAGGCCATGCATGAGAGTAGTGTAAGTGAAATTATTTGGGTAAATTTTGCTCGCCACCATTTGATGTAAAAGGTTCACAGCATCATCCAGCTGCCCTTCCATGCAGAGACCATGAATGATGGTTGTATAACTAACAGCATCAGGAGCATAACCACCCTTGATCTCCATGTCCTTGAAGAGCTCCAGCGCCTCATCCAATCTGTAATGCTTGCAGAGCCTATCTATTAAGGTACTATATGTGAAGGAATCGGGAATGCATCCCCTCTTAGGCATCTCTCTACAAACCCTAAATGTTCCATTTAATGTTTTGGGGCTCTTGCTTAAGGCCTAGATTAGAATATTGCAGGTCGATACATTGGGCTCAATGTCAATTGCATTCATGTGGGCATATAATTTATGGGCCATCTTGAGGTGATTTTCCTTGACCAGAATAGAAAATATGGTTGTGTAATATTTCTAGGTGGGTTTGCATTGGAAGTCTTTCATTCTGTGAAAGGTTCTGAGGGATTTCAATTGTTTATGGGCCCGTCCATAGGCTCTGCACATCGTTATGAAGATGTCTCCAGGGAACTTACATTTTTTCTTGATCCATCCTCTGCAAGAGGGACTCGGCTGCTGCGAACTGCCCCCAACTAACCAGTTTGCCTATCATGAGCCCAAAAGTTGAGTTGTTATGCCTAAAGCCATTTAGGACTCGCCCGTTGCGGAATTGAAGATGTCTTGAGCTTTTCCAACTTCGTGGCTTGTACCTTTGAGAATTTCAACTCTGTTGCCCTATCACCTGTGAATGGTACCAAAACTAGAAAATTTCAACTTCTTGCCCCACTGATGATGGTGTATGTACGAATGCAAAGTTAAGGTGTTCTAGATGTAATTTTGTTTTTCAGAATTATTACCCATATTTATAAAATATTCAACTTCATGGTTAGCTTAAATTAGGATCCTTTGTTACTTGACTTTTCATGAATTTATTGTTTATTTATGACGATGGGCAGGCAGTGGGATATGCATTTGACTATAACAACTACCACAGGTAGCTAAGAAATCTTATACACTCTACGCTTGAATTTACAGCTATTTAATATTTCTGTTGACTTTCTGAACATGTAGTTTGATGCTCACCTGTTCACGTTTCCACTATTTTCTGTTTCTCACGGCACAGTTCTATTACAGTTTGACATCATGGCATCTTTAGCATTGTGTAAATGAAGAAAGAGGTAAAGGAGACGTCATAAGCATAACCATGGAAATATGTCCACGGAATGATGTCATTGGGTTTCTTATTCCACTCCAAATTATTCAGGCCACATCACCACCTTGTTGAGCGCTATGATTGGAGTTTGTTTCGTTTTCATTAGGGGAAGATGGCGCATCCTTCCAATGATCCTAAACTATATATATAATCTACGACAATGGTTTATTCCTGTAACAGAACATCACCATGGCCGCTTCTATAGCTGCTGTTGGCTCCATCAATAAGTATCAGGTTCTTATGTCTACTGCATCATCTCTTTATTTAAATTTATGTGTATACACATGTTTTACCAACCCACTATTTGCTTACCAATTTTGGAGCAACCCAGTTCACCATTTATGTTTGGAGCACCAATTTACATATATATACTTGACAATATCCATATTCTTTAGAAACCCAATTCATTGTTTGCTTCTTTGAATCTTTGAAAATTTATACATATTTGTTTTGTGCTGTGGACAGACAATGACATTTTTAAGCCCAAAGACTATAGGTAACGACAAGTATCAAGCCCAAAGATTGTAGGTAACTCGTTATTCTTAAGTTGCAATGTGCAGAAGTCGGCCACCTCCACTCCGTTCTTCCGATGTTTAAAAGCCAATAACAAACACAGAGTTATTGCCGAGATAGATGAAATGAAGCAGAGTGAGAAGGACAGATGGAAGGGACTTGCCTTTGATATATCAGATGACCAGCAGGATATCTCTCGTGGAAAGGGAATGGTAGACTATTTGTTTCAAGCTCCCATTGGCTCAGGTACCCATAATGTTGTTATGAGTTATTATGAATATGCCAGCACTGCCCAACGCAGGTAATATTCTATTCTCCAATCATGTCCAGTTTCACAACCTTGATGTGCATATCAGGCCTAGGTTTACATGGATCTGATGGATTTGTGCTAGTGTTCTTATTCAATACAACTAATACATATTCTAGATTCAATGCACCATTACACATATGTGGGCATGAAGACTTGGGGTTTGAGGCTAGAGAATGCATCTTTCATGTCTTAGTGCAAACACTACTCAATCCCATCATCATATTTTTGACAACAAAAAAAAGTGGTTTGTGAAGCTAAATTTGATACTACTAGCACGTTTTCAATGGACAACACTAAGGATGGTTTACTACATTGCTCATGCTTTCTTGGATGAGTTAGTTGTTCCCATTGCAAAGAACTTCATGAGCTTGCCAAACATTAAGATATTGCAAATTGGTCCATCTTTAGGGATCTTTTAGTTTCAAGCCCCTTGAATCCATTAAGGTATTGCAACTTGGGGTATTGTTTTAGTTTCAAGCCCCATTTATTCATTAAGGCATTGCTAACTGGCGCATTTTTAGGGTTTGTTTTAATTTCAAACCCCATGATTTTCTTTGGTTCTGATTTGGTGTTTGTTCATTTTCAGGGTCCTCTTATTCTGGGTATATGGGGAGGCAAAGGCCAAGGGAAGTCATTCCAGTGTGACCTTGTGTTTTCTAAGATGGGGATCAAGTAAATTTCCACTTCCTTTGAACTCTTTTGGATCATATTGTTTACATAAACTCTTACCTGGGTTTATTAATTCAATACAGGATAGGATTATTGAAAAGGATGACATGTTGTAGGTTCTTAAACTCCAGAAGGGTCAACTTTTATTGAATTCTATTTAGGTTTAGACTAATATTGTTTTTTTATTTGCAAAAGGTCATGTTCTGTCACAATTTATTTTGTATATGATTTTTTTTTTCCTCCTGCAGCCCAGTCATGATGAGTGTTGGAGAACTTGAAAGTGGAAATGCAGAAGAGCCTGCTAAACTAATCAGACAGAGATACCGTGAAGTAGTTGATGTCATCAAGAAAGGGAAGATGTGCGTCCTCTTTATCAATGATCTTGATGCAGGGGCAGGAAGAATGGGAGGCACAACTCAGTATACAGTAAATAATCAAATGGTGAATGCCACCCTTATGAACATTGCAGATAATCCTACAAATGTTCAGCTTCCCGGGATGTACAACAAGCAAGAAAATCCTCGTGTTCCTGTCATTGTGACAGGAAATGACTTCTCTACTTTATATGTCCCTTTGATTCGTGATGGTCGTATGGAAAATTTCTATTGGGCTCCAACTAGAGAGGACAGAATTGGTATATGCAGGGGTATATTCCATGCAGATGATCTCCACCCGAATGACAATGTCAAAATTGTTGATGCTTTTCCTGGACAATCAATTGGTATGTGAATTCATAACAATTTATTTGCCATCTTATTTTGGTATCCGAAGGGTTTTGTAACAAAGAAAAATTCAAGGAGTGTAGATTTCCGAAGTTGTTCGTATTGTTTATTTGTCTTTTGGATTCTTATGTTTCGGGTGAAATCCATAACCCATCTTAATCATTCCTTTATCTTTACAGCTTAATTTCCTTTTATGCACACCGGTACTAAATTTTTCCTGAAGATGGCTGATGGGTTTCACTGGAAATGCCAGAATCCTGCACTGTTTCTCCCAAATCCAAATAACCAAAAAAGTCAGTATTATAGAGGAATAAATCCAGTATTGTCCAAAGCTCTCTCCTTTCATATCTGGTCACAAGAATGTCATTTAAGAGTTGGGTACGAAAAAATGACTTTTTCTGACTTGAGTTGACTACTGTTGCAGATTTCTTTGGTGCCTTGAGAGCAAGAGCATATGATGATGAGGGAAGAAAGTGGGTAGCAGAAATTGGAGTAGAAAAAATTGGCAAGAAGCTAGCGAATTCAACAGAAGGACCCCCCAACCTTCAAGAAGCCTGCAACGACATTGGAAAAACTCCTAGAGTATGGAAACATGTTGGTGCAGGAGAAAGAGAATGTGAAGCGTGTGCAATTCGCTGAGAAGTATTTGAATGAGGCTGCTCTCGGAGATGCTAATGACGACGCGATTAGACATGGGACCTTCTATGGTTGGTTCTTTTCCTTTTAAAAAATAATCTTACACCATTCCTTAATCTTACACCATACCTTACCATGTTGTGTGATGTCTTCTTGCTTATTAATATTACTTTGTGGTGTCTTTTTAATTGCAAGTTTACTAAAAAGTAATCCAAAGGCCCAACCAACTCACTTTCACAATCATCAAACATTGTCTAAAACTATCACTATATTGGTTCTCATAATGGCAAGAGTTGTAATGATTGTTTGTTGTGCCAATTCAGGAAAATCTGCACAGCATGTGAACATGCATGTTCTTGAAGGTTGCACACACCCAAAAGTAGAAAATATGACCCAATAGCCAAAAGTGATGAGGGAACCTGTGTCTCCATTTCCAAGGAGAAACATATATGCCTATTATCACCAATAAGATCAAGCTCTTGCTAACAGAATATTGTTACAATTACTAATTGAAGGACAGGCCTATTAGTAAAATATCATATGCCAGAGGTAATCCAGGTCCTCATACAAAGTAGCATTTGTATGCCTAAATGAATATGTATGAGTATCTCTTCCTTTGAAATTTACTTCCACATACATGAAAATATAGAAAACCAAGATTAAAGAAAACCCTGACCCATTTTGTAATTTGGCAGAACTAGGAGAAGGGCCCTAGTATCACAATCACGAGTTTTTACGAAATAAAAGAAAATTTCATTATGTCATTGTTTACTTTGTTTTGGCCTAACCCTATCCTGCTTCTCTCATTGAAAACAACTTTTTTTTATACAGTTTTATTAACAAAGTATTACCATATGAGAATCTTGAACCAGACCCTGTGCTGAACTTGTTATTAAGCATGCCTCAATGGAAAATTTTAAGCTGATGTCAATTCCTTCATATCTTTTGTATAATTATAACACATGATGATGGAGCCTAAGGTTTTTGGAAATTTGAAAGCATGTGTCTTAGTCATTTTTTTTATGTGAACAGATTTTTACAAATGCTAACAAAGATCATGCTGTAAAGGCCCTTAATAGGTTGGGGTTGGAAGATTGCTTTGAAAACATAATATTCTTTGAGACACTTAATCCTCCTTTGCAAATTACAAAAAAAATACTGACTGAGATATGCCTGTTGTTAACTCTACAATCCCAAAGACACCTGCTATTTTCAAGCTTTCAAAAGAGGCCATGGAGTAGGCTCTTCACCTTGCAAAAGCTGATCCACAAAGAACGGTATGAGACTGGAGACTTTGAAGGCCATTTCCCTTCAGCTATATATCATTTTTTTTCACAAACATGTAGACACATGCAGGTGCCATAGAGCGGTCACACCAGTTCCCCCAACTTGAAGAGTATCTTTATCTTTTTTATGAATGGCCATCATGGCTGAAATCTAGAAAGTCAAATTTAATATAAATGTAAAGGCTTCTTCTATGTCTTTTGAAAAGTTTTGTTATAAGATGGTTTCAATAATAAAGTGATATAGGTTGGTTTGATCACACCCCTTGTGCTACCCAACAATCCACTTGTCCCAAACACAGTCTATGGAGCTATTACTTTCAATCATACTGTAACAACACATTGTTTCAATAACAAAACTCTACTTTTGAGGATCATCATATTATCTATCTAACAACACATTGTTTCAATAACAAAACTCTACTTTTGAGGATCATCATATTATCTATCTCATGCATCCAATGTGACCTTTCTTTTCCATTTAATGCATCCACTTTGTAATGCATTGGTCTGGTAAATATTGTCTTTGACTTTAAATATGTAAAATGGACTTTGGTGCAGATAGAGGAGATTAATTTTCTCATTTCTGAGCTTGCACAAGTAGTTGCTCAAGAGAGATCATTGCTTGACGAGTGCAGTCATTTGCTAGAAACAACAAATTTATTGGAGGTAAGTTCCATCCTTTGAGAACAGCAAACATGACCTTTCTTTAGTATATTATAAAAAATGTTAAGTTGTGGAGAATTAATTTTTGAATTTAACAGGTTGAGGAGTCCAGCTTGATGACACACTTAATTCAACTAAAACAAGAAAAGTATGGGAGTTTAATTGGACCAATGGAGAATGGTGCATCGGTTGTTTGAATTCAATAATTCATGTCCAAGAGATCCGTGGACCAAAAGATTAATTAGTTTCCTTGTCAATCTATAATAAAAAGAAAATATTATTTCTCCATATGTGATGTCAGGAATGACATCTTGCATTCTTATGTTCAAAGTGGCAATAACACTGTAAAATAGTTCTCTGATGATGGTTGCAATATGGATAGTAACCATCTATGCTAGTAGGCATTACTTCCTCAAAGCTCCATTACCAGTTACAAAATTTTGTTTTGTGATGTATGTATGTAGAGCATTGAGTTCTATGTTCCTACACCCCGTGAATTTTTTCTCAGTAAAAGTCTTAATGGCTTGTCAATTGTGCAGTTATGAGAATATCAAATTTTATTTTTGTAGTTATTGGATAAGTAGATCTTGGCAAGCTAAATAAGCTTTGCCTCTTGTTTTCAAAAACTAATAGTATAATTCTTGATTATTATACTATTAGTAATTCAATCCCAAAACATTAAATGGCAGGATAGTTTGAACAAAAAAAGAGATGCTTTTAGTCTGATCACATCCAATACAATCCCTTTTTCCATACTGCCAAATTACCCACTTATCCCCAAACATAGTCAATTTTCAATAGAGAGGAGCTAAAAGAGAATATTGTACTCAACTGTAATAAAGAGAATATTATATTCAATCGCAAGAGTCTCAAAACATCATTGTAACCTTGCAATGCCACATCACAGTGCCTATTATATAATAATTGTGTCCGGAAATGTTTTATTTTTCTGCATATTTTCTTTGACACCAGTGCCCGGAACATTGCTGCAGGAAAGCGTGCAGCCCTACATACTGTTTTTGTAAAGGACCATTTGGCTACAAATACGATTTGATGGTTTTGTAAGAAGGGTCCAATTTTTTTTAATGTTAATCTTAGCTTTCACTATCTACAGGTGGCACTTATGTTCGATCGGAGGGAGCAGATTTTGCCCTTGAAAGTATTTACAACATTAGAGAAGATATGCCTGAGATATGGGAAGAAGATGATGTAGAGAGCTCCAAAAATGTTGAGCATTCAGGAAGAGCAGTCAAAGCTATTGAAACTATTGTCACTGCATAAGCCATGAGCTCATTGAACAATGTAATGGAGAACTACTTTGGAATCTTGGACTGAAATGTGCATCTCCATAGTTGTGTATCCATTAACCGTAACCCTATTGATCGATGGGGAGACAAGCAGGCGTGTATGGAGTTAAAACAAGTAATTTAATGGTTGTTGAAGTGAGGCCAAGTGTCATTGGAGTGTAATAGTGGTGGTTGAAGAAAGTAGTATGTTGGACTCTCTCTAATTTGAGGTGTGAATGTGAATGGTACGTGTTATATTTTGAATTTTTTTTCACATTTAGTTTAAGATTATATATTATTATATTAATCTTGATTATTAATAGTAAATATGAATGTTTTAATTTTTATAAATTATTTAATTTCATACTTAATTTTATATTTACTAATTAGATCATATATTATTATATTAATTTTGATTTTTAGTAAATATGAATTTTTAACTTTTGTCAAATATTTAATCTCATACTTCATACTTAATATTAGATGTAGACTAAATATTAGATGTATACTAGATTAATCACATTGTAGTGAATTTAGATAAAATAAATAAACTTTAAACATTTGTAATAATTTAAGTTTTTTTTTTTAAAAGCAAAAAAGGTAACTTTCATTCTATTATCATAAGCAGAGAGTACATATTGACCTTCTTACAAACTCCAGGTGCTTCATAAGCCACCAAAAGATCCCACATATCAGCACAGGTGCTGAAAGAGCCACCCTTCAATTTCCAGACAGCAGGTGCTAAATGAGCCACCTTCTAATTATGCACCCCACCCAGTCCCTATCGACAATCTTAGCAGAGAAAAGAGCCAAAGTTTCAACAGAACCGTTCAACCGAACCAAAAAGGTGAGACCATCATCATAAGTGTCACCAAGCATAAAACTACTGCTCGAGAGATAACACAATCATACTATTCAAGAGATTACAAAAAATCCTTCCCCTATACAGCAACGAAACATCCGACAACACTAACCCTACCCATAACCATAGCCCCAAACAGCTATAGATACCCATCCAAGAAAAGAGCCTGAAGACAGCACCAAAGGAAGAGACACAGGATCCAAAAGACATTACCACCGAGAATACCATGCCGCAGGATACAAGAACAGCAGAGACCTTAGGTTGCCGGTCCTGCCTTGTCATCACTCTGCACCAGAACAGGAGCATTAGGTAGCTCCCCTATATCCACAGGTTCAGGACCCCGAGGAATAGATTCCTTTTTCGGCATATCTAGATATGTAATACCCAGTTTGTCAGCCAGCAGGTCCAGCTTCATATGGATCCAGTTACAGTTATCGGTCGTGTCTTTGCTGACTTCCTCCAGCCTCTTGAGCCAAGGAGGTTTAGATAAAGCATCACCACGCATGTCCAGACATTGGGAAATTAAGGTTTTGGTCACCCACAGAGTGACAATCGCTCGATTATACAATGCCATACGACCCATAGTATTCCCCGGGTCATGGATCCAATTGGCCATGGCCTTCGTTTCCTCCGGTAAATCAACTTCCCCTACCAGACGCGATAAGTCGGCCTCAATTTCCTCCACCTCCTTCCTAACTCCCGGAGGAAAGAAATGTCGAAATAAAACAGTAGTAGCCACCGAATTCCATTGATCACGGCTAGGACCAGTACGAGGTGTGACACCTCCACCCATCATGCTCGTTTCCCCAAGGTCTTTCCTCCCCCATTTCACAGCACGACCTTTCAGAGGCATGATATTCTCAAACTTACAACTTCTCTGCACCCTCACAGTCACAATACACTTGCTGAAAGTAAACCAAGTATAAAACCGTCTGGAAGCTTTGTCCCTGATACCACCTCTCCAGGCCATATTTATGGGTGAGCCACCTCCTATCTCCATTGAATTCAGCATCATGAGCCTGACGCTGAAATAATTATCACAGCCTTCATCATTAGTACCCATCATCCTTTGCTGATCACAAAACTCCATCGTAATCCAGCAACTGCTTCGCCACCTTATCTTCGCATGCTGCAAGTTCTCCAAATTAAATTCCCCCTCTGATTTGATATCTCCACCATCCTTAACGATCATCCTTTGGTACTTCTTCCCTTTGTTCCATCTGTCCCTTTGAGTCGAGACGTGTACCATTCCTATATCAATTATCGGTAGTGGGGTTGAATCTGTCGTCATCTTTCGCTAGCCATCCCTTATTATCACACTCGGCGATGTTAATGCACTTGATACGACACGTATCAGATGGTAAATTCGAGATCTGCCCATCCCATCTATCATTCACTTGTACGGCGCCCTGGTTTGCCAACTCATCAGCCAGACAATTGGCGCTTCTTCTAACATGTCTGAACACGATGGAGTTAAATCCTCTAATCATGGTTTCTAGACAAGTTATCCTCCACGCCAGATGCCACGTGGTGGTAATCTTTACAGCATGGGTTCCATTTAAAAGTTGGTTTGTCATCTGTATAAAAATTTCAGAATCACCTTCTACAATACAATTATTAAAGCTGCGTCTAGTAATAAGCATGAGACCTTAAAGCAGAGATTCACACTCCGCGGCATTATTCGTTTCATTACCAATATTACCATAATAGCATAACTGAATTTGGCCATGGCTATTTCTAACCACTCCACCATACCCTGCCACTCCCGGGTTCCTTTTAGACGCACCATCAAAGTTCAGTTTCAACCATCCCTACTGCGGCGGAGACCACTAAGTTGGGATTTCCTGCGGTTTCATAGCATTACGCTGAGTACCAATAAACTATGGAAGACCTCTGATGCCCCAGGTATGTAATAGCTTAGTTTCATTATCGGGGCCACTCATATCTTCCATATTCCACCTCGTAAGTTTCAAGGTTTCATTTATTTCCTGCTTAAGACGTTCCCAGATGCACTTCCAAGTATTCAACTTTTGTTTTTCCTGAAACAAACGATAATTACGTTCTTTCCACACCTCCCAGAGGAGGAAACCAGGAAACAATTGCCATATACGGTTCAGAATGTTCCCTTGAAAGGGCTTCATATTCCATTGCTTGATAGTTTCCTCCGGGTTTGATCTAACCCGAGCTATCCTTCTAAAAAACCTGGCCCCTTCATCCCACAGCTCTGATGCAAAGCTACATTCGTCAAGAAGATGCGCCATTGTCTCATTATTCTGACCACATAGAACACACATAGATGGGCCCTCGAAACCTCGTTTCACAAGCTTGTCCCATGTCAGGATATGACCTCTTAGGACTAACCAGAGAAAAAGAGTAATCTTGGGCCACAACTTGGCCTCCCATAAATACTTCCATACCTGATCCTCCTCAGAATTAATTGAGCTGGTTTGTAAATGATAAGCTTCTTTAATGGTAAACCTCCCTATCGGTAGATGACCCCATCGTAGGATATCCCGCCCTCCCTGGATTTTAACCTGTCTTTGTTTCACAATACCATAGATCTTCCTTCCTATTTCTTCCCCATAGGAGGTTATCCCCCAATCTAAGGGCTTCCAGATGTGGAAACCTCTGTCCTTAGAAGATTCATGCCAGTAATTATTGACCGAATACCAGTGAAATTGCCTAGTCCTGGTTTCTTCAGAGATCACCAACGATGCAATAGAAGGCTCCTATTGCCACGCATCAAACCAAAGCTTAGTCGTTGTTCCCTCACGGATTTCCCAAAAACTATGTTTTTTTATTAAACCGTTACCAGCCCTTGCCATCTTCCAAATATGGGATCCATTATCCAGTCCTTCCTCCTTGATCCAATCCTACTGATCGATGTTCGGCATGTATTTCCTTCCCCAAAAGCTTGCCCATTGCTCATTCGTATGAGTTAGCCACTGCCACCAAATTTTAGCCCCACACACTCTACTTAGCTCCTCAGGATCCCATAACCCCAGACCCCCCTCCTTCTTAGTTTTGCAGAGATTCTTCCATCCTACCAATGGCCATTTCCTCTGATCTCCCTTTCCTCCCCACAAAAAGGTCCGTTGCAAATTCTGGATTTCCTTTAGCACTGTCTTAGGAGCCGATAATACCGAAAATAAGTACAATGGCATTGCTTGCAAAACATATTTGACCAGAACCACTCTTCTGGGAAAATTTAAGGTCCTAAGGGTCCAGTTCGATAGTTTTTCCTTTATTCTATTCAGAAGATCTTCCTAGGAAGCTTTTTTAAGGATCCCTTCGGTTAAAGGCACCCCGAGATATTTGGTTGGAAGGGAGCTCTTCTTAAAGCCCAGAATACAGATGATATTTCTCTAACTGATTGGTGGAGTATTAAAGAAAAATACAAGGGATTTATCCATATTGATCGTTAACCCCAAGGCTTGCAG
This sequence comes from Larix kaempferi, assembly GCA_027924585.1. NCBI lineage: Eukaryota > Viridiplantae > Streptophyta > Pinopsida > Pinales > Pinaceae > Larix > Larix kaempferi. The sequence goes on from BSBM01000313.1 coordinate 2,503,351, forward strand.
AAAGATATTCAGAGCCTGTTTGATCTTATGAGCTTCCTACACAGAGGAATGACCCATCATTAGAGTATCATCTACAAACTGTTAATGAGTTATCGCCTTCTCATAGGGAGGAAATTTTAAGCCTTTGATGCTCCCCTGACTAACATGCTGAGATATGAGTCTCCCCAATCCTTCTGTCATTAGCACAAAAAGGAAATGTGACAGATGGTCCCCTTGCCTGATTCCCTTGGTAGGTCTTACCACACTACACGGATGACCATTCACTAGAATGGAGAAAAAGGCCAATGAAGTAAGATTAGCGATCCATGTGATCCAAGTATCACTAAATAAAAACGCTTTCATGACCTCTTTCATGTACTTCCAGTTTAACTTATCATCAGCTTTAGATAGATCCAGTTTCAGCATCATCCCCTCTTTTTTGGTATCTTTAAGTAAGTGAATCACTTCATGGGCTAAAATAATGCCATTTATGATCTAACGACCTTCCACAAAGCCTGATTGTTCTGTAGATATGAGAGAAGGGAGAAGGGGTTTCAACCTGTTAGCCAATACCTTAGTGATGATCTTATAGATAATATTGCATAGGGAAATAGGGCAAAAATAATTAGCATTCTCAGCCATAGGAGACTTAGGGATAAGGGTAAGAAAAGTAGAGTTAAGTGCAGGAAGAACCCCTCTCATCCGGAGAGATTCTTTCACAACTTGCCAGACTTCCAGTTTAATCAAGTCCTAGAAAGTATGAAAAAAATTAGCAGTGAAGCCATCAGGACCATGGGATTTCCCTTCTTCCATCTGAAAGATATCTGTCTCCACTTCCATTAAGGATATAGGACCGATCAGTAAATCATTCTGTTCATCAGAGATAATTCGAGGAATAATTGATTTGATAATCCTATAAGCTTCAATGCGATCCTCCTCCAGTTCAGTAGTAACTTTAGTAAAATGATCAAGCAATTCTTTTTCAATCTCCTCATGAGATTCCAGTACCACCCCTTCATCAGTCTTGAGATTAACAATCTGGTTATAGTGCCTCTGTTGTAACATGGCCCTATGGAAGAACCGGGTATTTTGATCCCCATCCTTCAGCCACTGATTCCGAGATTTATGTTTCCAAAGCAGCTCTTCCTAATACTGTCTTTGTTTGATATCCCCCAAAATTCTTGTTTCCTCCTTCACAAGCTCGCGGGTTACGCCCATCTACATAATCCTTTCCTGAACTTGTTCCATACGATCCTCCAATTTAGCTTTTTCCTCCTGAATATTTCCAAAGACTTCTTTATTCCATCTTTTAATTTTTTGTTTGAGCATTTTCAGCTTTTGTTGGAAGCAAAACATTTTAGTTCCTTCTTGTGAATTAAAAGAAGTCCACCACTCCTCCACCCTAGCGGCAAAATCCACATGAGTTAGCCAAAACTTTTCAAAATGAAAGGGTTTAGACATATTCATACCTATCTTACTACAAAGAAATGACACCGACCAATGATCCGACCCCGCAGATGCAATTGGTTATGAGGTCAAAGTACCCCCAAGGAGCATGATGCTTTCAGATAGGAGAAAACGATCCAGACATGCAGCCACCAGGTTTTCACCACCTCGGCGATTATTCCAAGTGCACATCGTGCTACCAAGATCCACATCAATGAGATTGTTATCCTCTATAAATTCATCAAACAATATATTCTCAGGCATGAGGTAACGTCTCCCCCCCCCTTTTCTCTGCTAAGGATCGAATCATATTAAAGTCTTCTCCCATAATCCAGTGAAATCCCTCGAACAAACTTCTGAGGTAGGCTAGGCTACTCAGAAACTTTCATTTTTCAGGGTAACTGCAGGGGCCATATACATTGGTTATAACGCCTTTGACCCTTGACCCAATGACATGAAATTCAGCCGTGAGGCTAAACTTCGTCAACCGAAAATTAGTCAAGGTTATAGTCCTTAGATTCCATAAAATCGCCAGACCTCCCAAATAGCCTGTTGCATCTAGAGACATCCATCTACAGTTTTTCCAGAGATTGCCTGCTTTTATTGCTACTTGATTTCCAGAACATTTATTTTCCTGCAAAAAAACCACAGAGGGTTTCTCCTTCAGAATCTTGTTTTTAAGGATATTGATTTTTTGGGGGACTATTAATCCCACGAATATTCCAGGTTAGGATTTTCATTGAGTGCTATATTTGGTTGTGAGGAGCGCCTCTTGTATAGTGGGATATTGTCCCGAGTCCACGAATCTGGCTCCAATTTCTCCAATCCTGTCTCTGTTGGACGATCTTCCCCTCTTGGAGTTTCCTTCCTTTGTCTTCCTCTTGTTTTCCTTTAGTTTAAGAGGGCCAATTCCTAGACTCGGAGTCGGTTTAACTTTTAGAATGGCAACTTTCAACAGTTGAAGTTGATTTTCAGGGATTAAATGAACCTTAATGTTTTTGCATGCTTATTCTATACTATCTAGGTCCAGATCTCCTAGCAGCATATCATCCAGATCTTCATCCATAAATTCAGTCTCCTTCGGTTGATTAGCCACCTGATCAGTAGGTGTTTCCTTCCCTATTTCTACTTCAGGTTGCACTCCCTCCACCTTCGAATAACCTTTGTCCTGCTTTGGGATAGAGTTTTCAACAGGGCTAGAATTTAAGACTTCAAAACTGTTAGTCTGCACAAACGTTTTTCCCAGAACAAGGCCTATGTGGCGTCTTCCTGACTTTTTACGATTGGCAACTTTAATAAATCCATCTTGATCTTTCTGTTCCAATATGCTACTACCAGGAATTCCATCTGGAAGATTAAGATGACAATCCCTTTCCAAGTGACCATGTGCATGGCACCGTCGACATCGAAAAGGTATGTGTTCATAATCTAGGGTTTGGAACCATTTAGAATCATCCCAGTTAAGAGTAATCCCTTCCGGGAGTGCTTTTGCTATATTCATATAAACATAGATTCAGGCATAAGACACATACCTTCCTTGTTTGGTCTGATCTGATATCTTGACGAAATGTCCAAGGGTTTCACCAATAGCTTGTAAAACTTCCAGATCCCAATATTCAGCAGGAAGAGAGTAGAGGCGAATCCAGAACGGGGCAATAGATAAATCTTCCTTATCCGGATTGAAATTGTCTTTCCAGATTCGAAGAAAGAGGCCTGCAGAAAAGTAAAAGTATGCCCCCCCCTCAAAAATCCTATCCTTATCTTCCACACTTAGAAATACAACAGTAAAAAAAACCTTTTGATCCCAACAAGAGATCGAAATGGCCTTTGGGCTTCCAATTTTCTTTAATCCACCATGTCAGAGCTTTTTCCGCTGGCCAAATCCCCATGAACTTGCCAATCAATGCGTGGTCTGTCATGTATTGGATGCGTTCCTTAACTTTGGTAGAGTTGATAGTAATCACCAAGCTACTTGTGGCTTTCGGGATACACACACCACCAGTATCTCCTCTGTTCATACCCATCTTCCCACCTCCCAATCTCACTGATATGCCTTTCCTTACCTCTCCCTGGATCTCCGATTGAGGCTCCAAACCCTCTCCTCCTATCCCGCTCGGCCCATCCATATTCTTTGCGACATTCGACTGAGCTTTGCTTTGCACCGATACATCGTCCTCGCTTCGATTACTCTGAAGGAGAGGAGGGGGAGTGCCCCTCCCCTGCGATCGCACCATCCCTCTAGCGGCCAAACCCTTCATGCTTAACCACTAAACGCTGATACAGAGGCTAATGCAGAGAAAGCCCCGAATCAACCGTTATAGAGGAGCATTTCTTGGAGCTCGTTCACTGTATTAATATTTTTAATCCGACCTAGTTAGGTGTAATAATTTAAGTATTAGTAACATAAGATCTACTTAAATTTGAGGATGCTGAATAATTTCGAGGTAGCAGTGAATTAGGATAAAATAATTAAACTTTAAGCATTAGTAATATAGGATCTACCTGAATTTGAGGATGTTGAATAATTTTGAACTAATAGTGAATTTGGATAAAATAATTAAGCTTTAAGCATTAGTAACAAAGAATCTACCTAAAATTGAGGATGTTGAATAATTTTGATCTACATGTTACTGGTTATACTTGAAAATTTCTCTTTTTCACATTTCTTTTAATTCAATTAGATTATATACTATTGTACTAATTTTAATTATTAGTAAATATGAATGTTTTATTTTTTATGAATTATTTGATCTCATACTTAATTTTAGATGTATGGAATTATAACATATATTATTGTACTATTGATTAGTAAATACGAATTTTTTAATTTTTATGAATGATTTAATCTCATACTTGATTTTAGATGTAGATGAGATTAATCACATTGTAGTGAATTTGGATAAAATAAATAAGCTTTTCAGCATTAGCAGCATAGGATCTATGTAAATAATTTTGATGTAGATGAGATTAAGACTATTGGGGACATCACATTGTAGTGAATTTAAATAAAATAAATAAGCTTTAAGCATTAGCAACATAGGATCTACTTAAATTTGAGGAGGTTGAATAATTGTTAAGATTTGAAAATTTATATACAATTTTGTAAATTATTTTTTCTTAGCCTTATTTATTAAAGGCATCAAGGATATATGAAAAAAAGAAGAATATAAACTTAAGGCACTCCACATTATCATGAACACATGGAAATTCAGAGTATAAAGTGCATTGTTACTACTGATTTTTGCATTGCAACAAGGTTTGTGTGCATTTACTAGTGCCTAAAAATAGAGTTGTCAAGAATTATAAAATAAGTGGAAATGGTTGATGACTTTTAACTATCATGATAGCTTTACCATTGTTATATTTGGCAAAACATAGAGTGCATGATGATACTTATTATATAGAATATATAGAATATGTACATATCTAAAATAGTTTATGCATTCATTATGTTCCTCAGCAGTGATAGTTTTCATAAGCTGACCTCTGGTCATTTGATTTTACCATATGGTCAACAATATATTTGCTTTGCTCACCGTCCTTTTGTGCTTCATCTCCAATTGGTGGTCTACGTAAAAATTGTTAAAGTTGCCCAATCGTGCTCTCTTAATGTCTTGTATTCCATAAACATCCTTGAACATTAATAACCAATTCTTTGATCAAAACTCAGTCCAAGCCATGATGTATTCACAATAGTTGACACATGGATATGTATATACATCAATCATACATTAGTCTAGCAGATGCACTGGAATTAGATAGCAACTACAATTGTTTTTTGTATCTTTCCTCTTTTCTTCTCGGCGTTCCTTTTGCCCCTCTTGGGACAATTGCTAGTCACACCCAAATGACATCCATGGAAGGTACATCTTCAAAATATAATACATGGAAAATAGCACAAGAAATGCCCTACCATCAAATTCATGAACCACGAACAAAATGATGACAATAATCTAAGATGTTTTAAATGCCGAGATAGGCATAGATCACGCAAATATGGTAAATTCTTATTACAATTTAATATATCGTTCATTTTTTATATTTTTATAATAACAAAATAATAATTATTTAGCGTTAGAACAAATTGTAGCCATGCTGGGAGAGCGAGGGAGGGTTTCTGCAGAAAGGATGGTGACGCGGCGGGCGAGGGTTAGGATTTCCTACAGAATGATTGTTGTCGCGATAGAGGTAGATGTTGTTTTGTTTTTGTGCTGAGGAAAGTTTTTGTCGGTTTATGCCTGTGACGTGGTGTTGTTTGGCGATGATGGGTGGAGAGGAGGTAGACATCTGGCGGGTGGTATCTGGTCTCAGTGGGCCCAACAGATGCCATTGAGAGTTACCTGCTCGACGGGTAAATATGATACATAAAAGAAGAAGCTCTTCCTTTTCCCCTTTTTTTGCTTCTTCAAACTTGGTTGGAGGGGATAGGGTTACGGAGGTAGGGGAAGATCGAAGGGAGAACAAGGGTGTATCCGGTTATGATGCTGGCAAATTTTCTGATACATTTGGTCAATGTTTTGTGAAGAAGAGACGATGCAGGCCAAATATGATTAAGCCCATCAGTTACAGGGAGGGTTTAGACAAATACAGTATTTCACATGATTCAAATCTGGACAGGATAAATATGCTAGCCACCAAGGCAATTGTAGGGAAATTTGAGTTTACAAATGGAGATAAGGGAGAACTATTAGACTGGGTTCGAAAAAATTGGACACTAGTTGTGGGTGACTACCCTAGGGTTAATATGTTGATAAACGACTGGTTGCTCTTCATTTTCTCTAAGCCATAGCATGTTGGGCTCATCCTTAAGAGGCTGTGGCTTTTCAAAGAAGGTTCACTGTATTTAAAACCTTGGCACTTGGTTTTTGAGCCCTTAAAGGAGAGGCAGACAAAGCGGCATCTTTGGATGTTGATTCCAGGTTTCCCCATAGAACTATGGATGGAACAAATATTGATGGGTTTAGCAAATACTGTGGGGAAATTCATTAGACTGGACAAACATTCATTGTTTGGCTTTGATCGGAGATTCGCTAAGGTAATGGTAGAATTTGATATGGGTCGTGGGTTACCGGCATAAATTGAGTTAAGCTGGGGAAATCGACAGTGGGTTCAGTGTCTTAATTATTTCAAGGTGCCTTTTGTTAATTTTTTAGCATTAATTCAACATACTCTAGGATCTTTACTGAGAGAATAACATGTATAGCATATCAAGCATATCAATGCATATCAATCACAACAAGCAATCACGTGAGACAATAGACACACAGAGTTTCATTGGAGAAAACCATAAAGGTGAAAAACCCCACAACTTCCTCAGAGATAGAAAGAGCAATGATACAACCCAAGTACAAGAGATAGTCCTCCTAGCAGCTACTCCTCCTTCCTCACTTGTGCGTCACTTTCTGGAGAGTGTAGAAGTGAATAATGAAGTGATCAAATAGAGTGCCTCCTGTGCTCTATTTATACGTGACCTGACCTGCCTAATAAACTAGCAGGGCCGACTTGTCTAACTCAGTCTAATAACCCATGGTAATACTAATCAAGGCCGACCCCACACTTGGTGGTCTAATAACTCATCACATGCAAGCTGCGACACTTGCGACACTTGTCAATACAAATGATGACACTTCCGTATAGAGGAATAATAGCATCTCTGTAGGAGTACAATATACATAGGAGAAATACATTCCGAAGTTACATATACATCAACACTCCCTCTTAACTAGGGAGGTATTTCTCGACACAGATCTCCTAGCACAAATCTTCTTCTTTGGATCATCATCATTGGATCATCATCATCGAATGATCTCCATCGTCATTGCTGCTGCTATCTCAATCAATCTCCGATCTACTTGTCATAGGAAGTTCTATAGAGCCAGTCCTTTTTCATACTGGATGTAGGCCCACCACCTGAAGGTCTTCATCATCACTGGCCATACTATGGAATCCTCACGACTGATTGCGTGCGTCAACAAAACCTAGTGCAGACTATAGGATCTTTTACATGTTGACCTTCACAAAACCTACTCAAAGCATCCAAGGATGTTACGAGCACACTGCTCTACCTGTCCGGATCTCGATAGAGCATCCCCGGCTGTTATGAGCACACCGCTCTACCTGTCCGAATTTTAAAGGATCTTTTCTATGTGAACTTTCGCAAAACCTACTCAGAGCATCCCAGGATGTTATGAGCACACTGCTCTACCTGTTCGGATCTCGATAGAGCATCCTAGGATGTTACAAGCACACCGCTCTACCTGTCTGGATTTTAAAGGATCTTTTTTATGCAAAACCGTAGCAAAACCTACTCAGAGCATCCCAGGATGTTACGAGAACACCGCTCTACCTATCCAGATATTGATAAAGCATCCCAGGATGTTACGAGCACACCGTTCTACCTATCTGGATTTTAAATGATCTTTTCTATGCTACATGCACAACCTGTCCACGGCCACAGAGTATCAACTTGGTATTCAACATACATCATCCTGATGTATACATGATCAAGCCGATCATCATCACTGCATCATCCTGATGCATTTCATCTGGAGCAACATCCTGAAGCTCATCATCTGTGATCATCCTGATCATCATCATAGCATCATCCTGATGCATGTCATCTGGAGCAACATCCTGAAGCTCGTCATCTGTGATCATCCTGATCATCATAGCATCATCATGATGCATGTCATCTGGAGCAACATCCTGAAGCTCATCATCCATGATCAACCTGATCATACCATGCATCCACCTGATGCATACAATGTATCTGCCTAATACATATCATCATACATGATCCACCTGATCATACAATGTATCTTCCTGATACATATCATTATACATGATCCACCTGATCATACAATGTATCCACCTTATACATATCATCATACATGATCCACCTGATCATACAATGTATCCACCTAATACATATCATCATACATGATCCACCTGATCATACAAGTATCCACCTGATACATATCAAATACATGATCTACTTGATCATACAAGTATCCACCTGATACATACATAAATACATGATCCACCTGATCATATCAAGCATCCAACATGATGCATATACAAATGCATGATCCAACTAATCATATCAAGCATCCAACATGATGCATATACAAATGCATGATCAAAATGATCAAAGCATCCAATTGATGCATATACAAATACATGATCAAATTGATCAAAGCATCCAACTGATGCATATACAAAGCAATAACTGGAGCATCGTCCTGATTCTCATCATCCAGCACTTACATCCGTAGCCATGGGAAGGATCCTCCTCTCACCATGCTTGGAATGGATCTTGCAAATGTGTCCATCACTTCTTCCTCGAAGTGTCATCAATCTGAAAAACACCAAGCCTTTCTCTCAAGTATTCAAACTTCACTCTGGCTAGTGGTTTCTTCAACACATCTGCAACCTGCTCATCTATCGCAACATACAGGAGCTTCATTGCTCCTCTTTGCACCATATCCTTGATATAGTGATATTTGATCTCAATGTGTTTCGACCTGTCGTGGAACACCGGGTTCTCAGATAGCTTCACACAACTCTGGTTGTCACAAAAGATACCAGTAGCCTCCAACGGTAGATCAAATAACTCAGACAGTAGCTTCCGGAGCCATACTGCCTCACAACTAGCTAAACAAGCTGCAACATACTCTACCTCAGCTGTACTCAGTGCTACGTAGGATTGCTTCCTGCTAAACCAAGAGATCACACCTGATCCCATACTGAAGCAACACCCAGATGTGCTCTTCCTATCTGCATCACTGCCTGCCCAGTCTGAATCAACATAACCCTACAGGTTAAACTTTTGATTCGCATCATACTTGAGCCCATAATCAATTGTACCCTTCAGGTACCTCAGAATATGCTTTACAGCAACCAGGTGAACACCTCTGGGATCCGTCAGGAACTGGCTCAATGTGTTCACCGCAAAGAAAATATCTAGTCTCGTGTTCGTCAGGTACATCAAGGACCCAATCATCTGACGATACACAGTGACATCAACCGGATCAGATGAAGCATCACACAAAAGCTTCAGGTTCGATGCCATAGGTGCGGCCATGGCCTTGTATTCCATCATCCCAAACCTCTTCAAGATCTCTACTGCATACTTCCCTTGTCCAAGGAAGATTCCATCTGCACTCTGCCACACCTCCATGCCTAGGAAATAGTGCATCATCCCCAAGTCCTTCATCTCAAACTTGGAAGCAAGCTTCATCTTGGTGTCCCTAATCAACCCATCCTCACCTGTTACAAACAGGTCATCCACATACAATAGTAGTATAACAGGATTGCCTTCCTCAACCTTGTAGTAAAGGTTGGAATCTGCTTTACTCTTGGTAAAGCCCAAACTGGATAGAAAGCTATCTATCCTACCATACCAAATCCTAGGATCTTGCTTCAACCCATACAAGGCTTTCTTCAACCTGCACACATATGACCCCTATCATGTGTCTCAAAACCAAGTGGCTACTCCACATACACTTCCTCTTCGACTACACCATTCAAGAAAGTTGTCTTGACATCCATATGGTGTATCTTCCATTTCATCACTGCGGCCAGGGAAAGTACTGATCTGATGGAAGTGTACCTGGCTACAGGAGAAAAAGCCTCTTCATAGTCTATCCCCTCTTTCTGGGAGAATCCACGAGCTACAAATCTCACTTTGTATTTCTCTATGCTTCCATCTACAGCATGCTTGATCTTGTAGATCCACTTGGAAGTTACCACAGACTTCCCTTCAGGTCTTGGGACAACATCCCAAACATCATTCTTCATGATCAATTGGTATTCCTCGACCATGGCATCCTTCCATTCTTTCTTTTCCGCTGCTTCTTCATAACAGGAAGGTTCTTTGTTCATAATATCATAGAGTAAGGCAACATAGCTGGTATGAGATCTAGTCCTCTTCCTTTCTCTGAGTTCTTCTTCTGGAATGCCATATCTTTCTGCATCTTGAATGAGCTCTCTATCCCATGCAGGTTTCCTCTTGTGAGAGTTATTCTCACGGGGTGGATCTATAGGTTCTTGCGGATCTTCCATTTCACGATCTGCATATGGAATTGTTTCAGTCATGGTGGTGTCTTGAAATCTGGTTTCCTTTGGTTCTTCATGATCTTCAACGGGTGTTTTCTTTGACTTGATGAAGGCTGAGTTTTCATCAAATGTCACATCCCTGCTGACATCAATCTTCTTGAACCCTGGAAAGTATATTTTGTAAGCTTTTGAGTTTTCAAGGTACCCCACAAAGATGCCCTTCTTTCCTGAAGGATCTAGCTTTGTTCTCTTTTCCTTTGGAACATGTGTATATACTGGACAACCAAATATTCTGAGATGGCTAACTTTAGGTTTCTTACTAGAGAATACTTCTTCTAGTGTCTTGTTATCCAATATCTTGTGAGGTGTTATGCACATACACAGCTGTCCTAGCTGCTTCTGCCCATAGATGCATAGGCAGATCCTGGTCATGCAGCATTGCCCATGCTGCTTCCATGATTTTTCTATTTTTCCTTTCTGCAACTCCATTCTGTTGTGGATTGTAGGGAGCAGTCAACTCCCTCTTAATCCCTGAATCACTGCATAGCTTCTTGAAATCACCTGAAGTGAATTCTCCGCCATTGTCGGATATGAATGTCTTGATCTTCTTATCAGTTTGATTTTCCATTAAGGCTTTGAATTCCTTGAACTTATCAAACACTTCATCTTTGTTCTTTAAGAAGTAAACCCAAGTCTTCCTAGAGAAATTATCAATGAAAGAGACATAGTATACATACCCACTCAGAGAACTGGATGACATCGGACCGCATACATCGGAGTGGATAATTTCCAAGATTCCTTTTGCTTTGCTTTCACTGCTTGGAAATGCCTTCTTAATTTTCTTTCCTTTTGCACATCCTTTGCAAACACCTTCATGTTTTGTCTTGATTTCAGGAAGACCCTCTACAGCTTTATGTGCAATTGGTAGTGCCCTATAGTGCACATGTGCAAGCATTCTATGCCAAAGTTCACTTGGCTCCATGGATTCATGTACCATGGCATGTTCAGGTTGTCCCTTCAATTTGTACAATCCTCCCTCTTGCTCTCCAATCACTACTGCATCATATATAGTTTTACCCTTTGGCCACATTAGGACTTGGACATTTACAAATGCAACCCTCATGCCTTTTGCATCCAATGTAGATATGGAGAGTAGGTTCTTCTTGAGCCCAGGTACATATAAAACATCTTTCATCTTCAAAGACTTTCTAGAGTTTAGGTTGTAGGAGGCTTCACCACTTCCCTTGATGGGATATTGATAGTCATACCCAAGTTTCACCTTATGGGGTGACTCATGTTCAGATAGATTTGCAAAAGATTCTTTAAACCCAGTCATGTGTTTGGAAGCCCCACTATCAATAAGCCAATCATTACATCCATGAGAGATAGTACCCATGAGAGCAAAGATTAGAACATATTCATCTTCGCTTGATGAAGCATCACTTTCTGCCCTAGCCTTCTTCTTTGGAGGTTCATCATTCTCAGCATCATGGGCATGAAATCTCTTCTTGTTGTACCTATTCTTCTTGTTGAATTTGTTGTTGTTGTCTTTCTTCTTCTTGGGACAATTTGAAGCAAAGTGTCCTATTTCATTACAATCAAAACATCGAACATGAGATAGATCTTTCTTCTTGTGATGAGGGTGAGAATGTTTCTTGTTATGAGATCTCTCCCTCTTAAACTTGCTTCCCTTGGTGTGTGTTGTGAGAGCTTGATCTTCATTCCCCATCTTTTCTTCTCGAGCCACAAGCCTTGCTTCTTCTTGTGAGCATTCCTCCCATAGTCTACTGAATGAGATCAACTTCCTTCTTGCACAAATTCCCTAGATGAAGGAATCCCATGACCTAGGTAGGCCATTCAATGTGGTCATGACAACTTCACCATTGTCCGCTACTTCATCCACAACTTCAAGTTGTTCCTTGATTTGAGAGACCTTAGAGAAATAAGATTGAATGGTCTCTCCATTCTGAAGCTTTACCCCTTTCAATTGGTTCCGCAGAGTCATCTTCGGATTTATGTTCTTCCCTTCAAATAGCTTGGTTAGGGAATCAAACATCTCCTTGGGTGTCTTCAGAGATGACACATGTGGTATGAGATGGTCTTTGATAGAATCAGCAATGATCCTCTTTGCCTTGACCAATTTCTTCTTATGTAAGGCCTTAGCCTCTTCTCCCTCTGGGATAGGGACCTCTTCACTTATGTAAGTGTCTAATTCATTTTCTTCCAGGATTAACCCAATCATATACTTCCATGCTCGGAAGTTATTAGCCCCTTCAAGATTATCCTCAAGCTTGGTGTGGTGAGACATCTTAAGGAGTAATTCAAATGGAAATAGAAAAGATTTAGGTCTTACCACTTGATTGCAGAAAATTGGATCTCGTGTTGGATTAGGGTTTGTCAAAGAAACCCTAAAAATGCAAAATGTGAATTTCAAACTTCTGAAAGGATAGAAAGATGCGCCTTGATGAGCTGATCAGCCTGGTATATTCAGAATTTGAAATCTACAAAGTTTCACCCTTCAAAAATGCCTTTTAGTCTCCTGGATTCATTAGGGAGGACCCTGAATTAGGGTTTGATTTTCCTGGAGCTTCACCCAACCAAAAAGTTCGATCCAAAGCTCTAAACTTTGATTTTTTCAAGGAGCTTCCAGCTATGGTCTCATAATTCATAAATTCCTATTTTTGTAGAAACCCTAATTTTTAGGGCCAAAAATGAAAGTGCCCAGAATTGAATTCTGATTGGACAGAAAGATGTGCCTTCTTGAGGAGAGTCAAAATACCCTACTTCCTTTCAATATATGTGGAGAGAAACCCAATAAACAAGAATCCCTAGCTTCTGCAACTGCACAGTGTCTTCTTCTCAGGTTAGCTCTGATACCATGTTAATTTTTTAGCATTAATTCAACATGCTCTAGGATATTCACTGAGAGAATAACATGTACATCATATCAAGCATATCAATGCATATCAATCATAACAAGCAATCACATGAGACAATAGACACACAGAGTTTCATTGGAGAAAACCATAAAGGTGAAAAACCCCACAACTTCCTCAGAGATAGAAAGAGCAATGATACAACCCAAGTACAAGAGATAGTCCTCCTAGCAGCTACTCCTCCTTCCTCACTTGTGCGCCACTTTCTGGAGAATGTAGAAGTGATCAAATAGAGTGCCTCCCACGCTCTATTTATACATGACTTGACCTGCCTAATAAACTAGCAGGGCTGACTTGTCTAACTCAGTCTAATAACCCATGGTAATATAATCAAGGCCGACCCCACACTTGGTGGTCTAATAACCCATCACATGCAAGTTGCGACACTTGTCAATACAAATGACGACACTTCCGTATAGAGGAATAATAACATCTCTATAGGAGTACAATATACATAGGTGAAATACATTCCAAAGTTACATATACATCAACACCTTTTAGATGCTTTATTTGTCATAATACAGGACATATTCAGGCAGATTGCCCCGTTGCTTCAAAGTCCAGATTCAAGATATCGAAGGTGTTTGATACTGTTTCTATCGACAAAACTCTGCCAGATAGAATTGTGGAGAATATGGAGATGATAAGGGTCGAAGGTGGATTGGATCCGATCACGGCTGGATTGTCAGCCCCTCAAGGTAGCAAGCATTTATCGAGTAAGTCCAAAATCTCCCCTGATATAAATTTAACTAAGGAAGAAATTGTCACGTACCCAATTTTCTAAACTAGTGAAAATTGGAAATAAATTTATTTATCTATTTATATATATATATATATATATATATTTTCATCATGGACAATAACAATAAAATGTAAAACACGCAAATTCCTCTTTCAACATAACGCTGGTCAATTGTTTGTCAAAGATATGGAACATACATAAGCCTTTTACTTTCATCGACCAATATCTTAGAGGTATTGATCAAGGTTTCTAATATTTATAAACAACATCCATATAAGTAAGAACTATACTACCTCCTTCATTCTAGCTAGAGCCATTACATGTATGGCAATTGTACACTATATTGAACACTGGTAATTAGCTTCAATAAGCTCTTAACTATATACATAGTCAAACAACATTCAACACATGCTTTCATTATACCCAAAGTTACACTATAAAATTTATCATATAAGTCTAACCAAATAAGTCCCAATGGTCAAAAATACCTCAAACTTTACATATAAAGGTACTTACATATTAATATACATTGAGAAGCTAATATTGTTATTACCAACTTACATCTTCATACTGGGATTATATATATATAATCAAGAACATTTTAATGTATTACTATTTCTGTAAAACCATATGAAAATCTTGCAATAAATATATAATTGTTCTAAAGGTCTCAGGCCGTTATGAACTACCATGAGTTTTCACATGGACATAGATCTCTCTAGATAACTTCAATGATTAGGTAAACATGAATTACAATACCCATTTCATGTAATTTAGGTACAACTCTTCTCCAATGGCAAGCTTCATAAAAACGTCAATAAGATAACCCATGATATGGTACTATTAAGCGATAAGTTCAAAGCATATCAACATTCTTCGTAACTTTAAGTTCATAATGATTTTTCAAACAAAAAATACTCATTTAAACAAAAGAGTATGAATTAACCACGGGTTATATCTTCTAATTCACATACTTACATAAACTACAAAATCATCATAAAACCCACATAAGAAGTACATACCAAAGAGACAATATTTTGACATGGTTCACCCATCTTGGGCTACGTCCACAAACAGAAGGTTGTTTCTTTCATTAATCAACAAGAAGGGGGTTTTACATATGCAACCAATTGTTGTGTTCTTCAGTTCCCAACTTCCCAACTTCTTCTAACTATATAAATAGCACTGGTATTTACAGGATCAACTCTACATAAGGTACAATTATCTGTCTCTGTAATAAATATAAATAAACACATTTCCTTCACTCTAAATCTTGACATAATTTACAGAATGTTATCTCCTATTATATTATCTCTTACTCTAAACCTAAAAATGAACGGAGATAAAACTTCATAGAATATTCGTGGTATTCATGATACAAGAAGGAAAAGACCACACAAACTATGGGATCTAAGAAAACCGGGAGTTTAATAAAGATACGCTGCTCTCGCAGAGATCTAGCTTGACTGAGTGCTAACTCTATTGCGCATTCAGGGTTCGAGCTTCGGCACCATAAGCAACTGAGATTTCGTTATATAAATAATGAAGGAAGTCACGTAGGACTTAAGCCTCAACATCAATCCGAGGTAAGAAAGCCACATAGATTCAAATGGTTTCATGCGGAAGTACTTAAACATATATAGCTAGAGATCAACTGGATCCAGCATTTCAGGCGATATATATATATATATATATATATATATATATATATATATATATATATAATTAACTATAAATTAGTGAGAGATCACACTAAAACAAATTAGTGTATCAGACCTAGCGATTTTTCTTTACAGAGATAATTAAATGGAAAATCTATGAACTCTATTTTCACAAAGCTTACACCAATCTGGCGTTACCTGATCATATGGGGATCAACAAAAATAGACAGTGCAAAAGTTATTTAACAAAAAACCAACGGTGTCTGTTGCACACGGAGATCTTCACGAGCTGGGCATTACTCTGATCACAGAGATCGCGATTTTACCAGGACAGAGCTTTTAAGAGAAGACCCACGATCTTCAATGCACACAACGATAATAAAAAAATAGACAAGCAGACGTTTTTCATCAATATAAAGATACAAATCGAAAATATAATGTCAAGTTGGACATAGTATTCATGCATTCAAAAGCTATCTCACACTTTCAGCGTTTTTAGATCTAATACCACCAAGGTTGAATGTATTGAAAATGATGTCTAACAGTTTGACGTTCCAGATCTAGAATAAGAAACGATATTGATAGAGTACTTGAACTAGCGAGGGCGCAGGAGACCGTTTAACTTCATCGCAGAGTTTGCCTCAGATCGTAATTCATCAAGAAACAATGTTTATAAACTATCGCAGAGGTCGCATAAAGAAGGTTAAAATTACGGAGTAGAGACTTGCTTATATCGAATAACTTACCAACTGCTCTCATTACAGAGATACAACGATACAAATCTTCAAACACGAGGATCATTATTTAGCAGTAATTTCAGAGATGTAAATAACCAATTCTTATAGCATGGTCTGGAAATGAAAAGTTTAAACAGGAAGTAAAGATTCGTCGGTCAACCATCAACTGATTCAGCATGAAGAAGCAATATATAGGGATCACTACAATTAGTGCAAAAAATATATATATAAAGATATCTCCGCAGAGATCAGGCGTTTTACTAAACAATCGCTCACATAGGTAGAGGTCTAACTAGCAACGGGAATCCATACTTTTCTTAACAGCAAGGTGTAAATGCAGGGATGACCGTTCAAGTCAAAAGTGCAATGGTGATTCAACCTGGGTTTACTAGTAAAATATATTAATAATAGAGAAAGGAATGGGGCTTAGCAACCACACTGTCTCTGCAATCTTCTTGTGTACTCTTCTTGTCGTGCCGGATGTTCTAAGATAACGTTCCTCATCTATTTAATGTAATTGTTATAAGTCGCTATAGTATTTCCCCAGTGCTTGTTGGATAGGATGACCCTACGTCATTAATGCATGCTTTATCGTTGTAGTTGTTTAAAATCTTAAGAACAGGACGGCGAAGAAGAACCGACCATACCTCCGCCCATACTATCTCAAGAACAGGACGGCGAGGAAGAACAGTAACGAAGACAGCTGATGGAAGGCCCACCCGCGGCAATTATCTGAGTGGGAACAGCTTGACTTGTCAGGCAATTATTTGAGTGGGAGCATCCCTCTCTCTCTCAACAATTGTGCCATACCAACAGCGATGTTTGTCCGTCTAGTCGAGCTGGAAAAGCTTGACTTGAGTTGGAATGCTTTGAGTGGCCACATTCTTCCAACTCTCACCAATTGTACTAAGCTATCTATGCTCGACCTTTCTGGTAAGAAAGTTTGTCCGTCTAGTCATGTTGGAACAGCTTCATTTGAGTGGCAATTCTTTTAGTGGCCGCATCCCTCGATTTCTCAGCAATTGTAGTAAGCTATCTACAATCGATCTTTTTCATAACGAATTCACTGGTACCATACCAACAGAGTTTGCTCGTCTAATCGAGCTGGAAGAACTCTCCTTGGAATCCAACTTATTACGTGGTCGCATCCCGCTATTTCTCGCCAATTGTACTAAGCTATCGACCCTCTCCCTTGGTGGTAACTACTTCACGGGCACCTTACCGACAGAGTTTGGTCGTTTAATCGAGTTGACATATCTCGACCTGTCAGACAGCAGCTCACTAAATGGTCGCATCCCTCCAACTTTTGGGCATTGTACTGAGCTACAGTTTCTCGCTTTGAGCTACAGCAGATTTTCTGGTGGAATTCCTCCAAGTCTCGGCAATTGTACTAAGCTACAGGCCGTCTACCTCCAAAATAACATCATCACCGGTACCATACCAAGAGAGTTTGGTCATCTAGTTAAGATGGATTATCTTGACTTGTCATACAACTCAGTAAGTGGTCACCTTCCTTCAACTCTCGGCAATCTAGTTAAGATGGATTCTCTTGACTTGTCATACAAGTCACTTATTGAGATAATATTTGAGTGGTTGTTATTATATGTCAAGACTTGAGATCATGGTTGAACGTTATGTCTAAACTCTTTCCATGCACTCTTATTGAGATAATATTTGAGTGGTTCCAAACCTTCCTAAGAAATCTATAGAGACCTTCGATCAACTTTGTGATAAGTTCCTAAGGATGTATGCTCTTAGGCCAACTATGTGTTTTAGGTAATTACCCTGACATATATAAAACAAGGTAAAATGGAGGTTGTCAACTCTCCCATCCATCAGGTTTAGTTTGCTTTGGCTACACGTGAGTTCAAGTTTTCCCCTAATGGGCTTAGGAAGACCTTTGTAGAGAAATAAAGCCAAGACTTGTAAATAGAGTGTGCAAAACGCAAACTAGTCACCTTGCCCTCCTCCTGTCGAGCAAGCAATAAATTCCTTTGATGATGCTATCAATAAGGTCCTTCACTTATAAATAGTGAACATGAGACATCATATTTAGAGAATATGACCCTCCAGTTTCAACCAATGAGACATCATCCCTATTAGGTGACCCACAATCTAGAGTGACAAATATAAAGGGAATAAGAAAAAAAACAAAAAACAGAAACGGGTATTGTTTGTATTAATAAAAGTGCTTTAGTCGCACTGTAATACAAAATAGGATCATTTGTTTCAGGTTCCTATCCTTTCTTTAAACAACAAAATTCCAAAATTATTGCATATGCTTTTTGCTGATATTCTACCTTCCTTTGCGGTGGAAATGTTATCTAACTTATTAGTAAAAACTAACCAAAAGACTCCAAGATATAAAGAGGTTTTACAAAACATAACAGACTCTAAAAAGTTTTAGAGTGGCCCAGTTTTGATGCTTCCTTCCTTCTATTCAACATGGACTTGTTTGTCCTCAATGTTATCCATGCCATCCCATTCCATTTTAGTCTCCATTGTATCTTGAACTCTTGGATTATTTTCTACTATCTATTGTTGGTGCTATTGGATGGTTGAGTAAAGCATTCCATTGGATGAGGAAATATCATGTGCTTATACTTGCTTTGTGGATAAAGCTTCTATTGTGAAATGGTTTTGAGATATCGATCAGGTAAGTTTCTTCTCCTTTGTACTATGATTTTCATTGGAAATATTATATTGTTGCATGTTTCTCTATGTATGGTTGTATGCACTTGTAGGTCATTCATGATAAGCATTCTCTGATGACCATTTGAGTTTATCTCTTTTAGTAATCTCCTGGGATAAATGTCTGAAGTGGAGTTAATAAGAAAAGGGTTATAAAAGCTTGAATCTTTCATCCATATTCAACCTTTCCACTCATTGACCAAGTACCCTCACCTGAACCTTAATAACCCCATATTCCCAATGCTATTTACCTAGGCACTAGTCCTACTTCTAGCCACCAAAAAAATTATGTTTTAATTCATTTTTATGTTGTTTTATAGATTTGGAAATTACAGTCAATTAGTTTACATTACTCCAACCCTCAAATCCCTAAAATACTTGGCAGATTGTGTTTCCCCATAGCCCGTGGGTAACCAAAGGATATTTCTCGTCATGAGTTTTTCATGACTAACTGTGATTTTAGTCACGATGATCAGATCTAGCATTTCCATGATGATACTTTTGTGCCTTACTTCTCAGTTCAGGATGCCATGTTGTATTATTTGATGCAGGATATATGATCAAAATGCTCATGATTCATTCAGTTACATATGATTGGTGCCAATTTCAGTGTGTTATGGATGTGACAGATGCTTCATTCACCTTATGTGGCTATGCGGTTATGTTGATGGCTCAAATGTGTATCTTAGTATGTTATGGTCATTAACCCTCCCTTCTCCCTTATGTGGTATGATACAAACAAATTTTAGGTCAATGTCTATTATGACAATCCTTCTTCCCTAATAGCTTGAGTGATTAGATGTTCCATCACATTCCATGTCTACCCTTGGTTCCTAGTTTCCATGATCCATTCATATGTCACTTTTCCCCTTCATTGATTAGCTATTAAGGTATGCCAAATCAAGGTAAAAGAAAAGGTATGTAAAAAGCCAAAATGTAAAAAGCAAGGTACAAAAGAAAAAGAGAAATATGCAAAAGCAAATGTAAAGAGCAAAGTACAAAAAGAAAAGTAAAGAGCAAGTGCAAAAGATAAAGGCAAAAATAACTAATTTGGGAAAAAGACAACCCCAGAAAGAGGTACTAGTAAAAGTACCTAAGAGAAAAAAGGATGTTGTGCATAGCTAATGCTTAGTCAACATGTTTTTTTAATTGTTCTCTTGTTGATTATTAATGAAGGAGCTAGTTGATGAGATACCCTAGCAGAGCCTGCATACCTTGTCCCTGCAGTAGCCTTACAGATTAAGAGGGAACAAATAACAGGATTGCCTCATGGCCCAGGGATCGATAACTCATCATGGCACTCCCTATATATATCATTTGGAAAACACTTTGGGTATCTTATACTTGCAAACATTTCCAAGATGACATAATCATGAAGAACAGTCCCCTTCCTTCTGCATAGGGTAAATCTCAAAATTCGAAAGAGAGACCTTTGACTTACATAGGGATCTAGGATTTTGTGGCCCAATACCATGCCTCCCTTATACTTTGGTAGATGACCTATACCTAACATAATAAATTGAACAGCTTGCACATTTTCTTTATGGTTCAAATGTCTTGAGGTAGTCACATTTCTCGAGATATTGCACTATTATACATGTCTCATTTATATTGCACATGTACAAGGTTCACACATTGATTTTGAGATGGTTCACATTTATCGAGGCAAATGCAGTTCCTAATGTAGTTCACAGTTCCCTAGGTAGATGATACACTAGATCCTCATAGGGGCTCCACCTCTTTGTGATGTTTTACATAGGGATACTATTCACAGACAGACATTGCATAGCATACTCGAGGTTTATCACTATACATGGTCCCTATCTTGAACATGTAGGGTTTTGAGCATTGATGGTCATGCATGGCATAGTTTGAAGGCTACTTTCATAGGGCGTCCTGCATAGATTGACCATTGATGATATCTCCTACACAAGACTTCTCAAGTCCTAATAAGCCTTGATAATTCAATGGATATGACAACATGTAGAATTTGGGGCCCACACATATGAGGATGACATCACACTTGATAGCAGATCATTGGGTGATTTGGAAAAGGTGTTTGGAATTCAGAGAATATGGGATGATGTATGGCACCTTGATGATTACTCCGTGATGATCATCCCTCCATTGCACTCACTTTCATGGTATATTTAGACATTGGAATTGCACTCTCCCCACACATGCAAGATGTTTTGGGTCTTGTGGCATATGTTGAGGCACTTACTTGATGACATGGAAAATGAGTGGAGGCATGATATCACTTGCTCGTTAGCATATTCATGGTTTAGATTGTTTGCTTCACCTTCACAGTCCACTTATAATGGGACACCCTCCTTCTTCACTCATGCATTGGGCGACTTGTACACATGGCACTTGACCTTATGTCTTGGGAGTTGACTTGGCACCATTGCACACATGTTCATGCACCTTGGACACTTGGAATTCACTTCCTATTGAAGTGCTTGGTCTAGAATACCCTTTGGAGGGCCCTATAGTGTACCATGAGGATATGTCCTCCCCTCTTATGACCTCATACCACACGTGTGGACTTGTTGAGGCATATTTTTAGCATATTATGTTGTTTTATATGGATTCTTGTTGAGACACATTCTCTTTGTGGCCCACTTTCACTTTCACTTGTGAGCTCGATTTGCCTTTATTATCTCATTGATTTTCATGGAGCTATTGGATTTCCTACTTTTATCTCTCTTGCCCCTTTGGTTCTTTGTGCTTAAGTTAATATCTATATGATCTGTTTAGCATTGATAAAAAGTACTCTTGTTTGCTAGCAACCACATGGGTATATCTAGGTAAGATTGGTATGTTTAATTGCTAGCAACCTCACTCATCTTATTTTTCTTTAGATCTTTTCATTGCTATTAATCTAACCCTTGTTGTAGGTGCTTGCTTGGCATTGTATTTTTGGAGAACTCCTTTGTTTTGTAGGTTTTCTCAAGGAAATTGAGCAAATACATCATTAAGCTCAAGTATAGCTTGATGCTTTTTGAGACTTTTGGACAAGTAATTGTTGAGGGGTGTTTTAGACTTCGTTGTCCCTCCATCAAGATTTGAAGGAAATGCACTTGGTCCTCTACTTATCTCTTGTAATTTCTCTCTTTATCTCACTCATACATTTTGTCAAACACTTCACATCCATCCTCTCTTCTTCCATCTTCTTACTAGTTTTCTTCTAGTTCATGTAATAAGGCTTGAGTCAAGGTTTAATATTCGTCTTCGGAAAATCTATAAGCTTCCCATTATTTTACTTAATCACAAGATACCTTAAGGAAAGCCAAATCACTCACACAACCTAAGAAGGACTAAGAAAACACTAAGTAATAAGTGAATATATAAGTTAATGGTGTGTTTTCTTGGCTTGTCTTTGTTTACATTATTGCCCAAAAGTCACAAGGCCAGTCTTTGGATTGTAAGAACAAGAAAATGTATTGGATGCAAGTGCCAAATCAATTGGGAGTGATTGTAATATTGAACAATTTTATTAAAAAATATCGGCATCACCCAATTGAAGATGATGACAAAATTATTTAAGGCTAGAAATCCAAGTAGGATAGGAAGGCCAAGAGTTTATAAGCTAGAAGCTCAAGATTCATTGGTAAATATTATAGAAGGAACCTTTGCAGTCAAGAAAAAGGTCCTCTTTTGGTATTGTAAGCTATCTTCATATGTGGAATAGAGACGTTGTTACCTTGTCTTCTTACGCTTTTGCAAGTTGTGATTTGTTATAAACTATCTTTTCCATTTATAGTTTTCTCGAAGCTTGTAGGGATGGGTGTTGCAACCTCTAGTATATTCCCATGCTTGTAATTTATATGTTTACTTATCATATGCAATGCTAAAAAAATGATGTAAAGCAGGTATCTGTCGGCAACATGTAGGCTATCCTTAATTTATTAGAGTTGCTTTCGGGTTTGTGCAAGTTGTAGTCCATGGACTATTCTCCCTGTTGTTTGCATTTATTCCTTTGTTTCATGTTAATTGGTTCTTAAACACTTATAATCAATATTAGATTAGTTGCATTTATGCATTTGCATTCATAGTTGTTGTTAATGCCTAAAAGTCACACACATGCGAGATTTCGGCGATTCACCTGGTAAAGTGTCATCAACATAAAGAATGCATCTCATCGCAAGCATCCCCAACAGATCCAAAGAACAATATGAGTCCATAAGTGCCAAGAAACAATCACAACAAAGGGTAGCATGGGTATTACACAGTTAACCCATGCTATAGTGTAGGTTATCAGAACAATGCCCGTGCTACACCTGCACGACCTTTCCTTCGGTAGTCGCGCTACTATCAAAACAACGGGACCACTTACTCCCAGCGGAACATTGAAGACTCAATCCTCCCCAAGGATCCCAATTCGGCTCCTTGCACACTTGGTGGCATTAATCAACCCCCCTTATGTATCTTGGAACCAGTTCATGAAGAAGGAGAGTTCACATTTGGATCTAGTTGTCTGTTGGCCACCTCTTGGCCTATAAAAGAAAGCCATTGGCATGAATTTTGTGGAGAGAAATTAGAGCAAGGTTGTGGTACTGGATTTGAGTTGGAGCTTCCTCATAGCCCACCATTTCCTACCATTGTGAGCACTCCCAAGCTTTCTTTCCACCTACCATCAAGGGGCAAGTGTTTCGCTCCATTGTTCTTCCATCTACTTAGCATTTAGTTTGGACAAGAAAGGACTCCATAAGGGATATTGTTGGATTCCCTTGAATCTCTCACCTCCTAGGTGTTGTACAGCTATTCCATTGGGTAATACAAGAGTGGTTTAGTATATCTTTGGTTGTTGGTGGAGTTTGCATCCTCCCCCCATCTCTTTCATTTTGTTTTTTTATTAATATTTTCATGTTTGGATGTGAACTACACTGACAATCTCTTGAAAAATCACTTGGAGGAATACCAAACATCAAAAGGGGCTCCAAAGACTGAGGCCTTGCAACAACCTACAGGGATTAGCCCCTCACCAAGTGGAAGAGTGCACTTGTGCAATTTTTTTCCATAACAGTTCTAATTGCGACCATACTTATTTTTGTTAATTTATTTTTAAACCAGGTTGTTTTATGCTAAGTATCTAATTTTGGGTGTTTGTCACTTGCAGGATAGAAGTTATTCCACCTATTGCATCCAGAATTTGGCCCCGTCACGGCCATAGGTTACTTTTTTCACGCAGCCACGTGGTTCCCAGCGTCTCTGTCGTGTTGACAACACGAAATCAACTCTGACAGTTGTGCGTACATACAAGTTACCAGTTCACAACCCACGCTACATCACTCATTGTATCCGCTTGGCAGGTCAGTACCTTACCTGCACATATGTTTTGTATTTACCTGTGTCTACACAATAGAGTGTGGTTTGGTCGCGCTACTGTTAATTATTTTCTTTTTATCTACATAGTTTAGATTGGAATCCCAATTGTTGCATACTAGTGAACTTAAATTAAGGCTAATTCACCCAATTAGTTAATTTTTTAGTAATTAGTGCACCTAGACTAATATTAGGAAGTAAAGAGTACATCTCCCTCGAAACTTAACTAGGTAACCAACTTTGAGGATTTCAATAGGCCCCCTTGTTATCACTAGTATTCAAGACCATTTCTTGTTTATGTATCAATCAACATGTTGTTTTTAGTAGTATTGTTAGTGTAGAAAACACTTTTTGCACACAAGCAAGGACCTAAAGACACTTGTCGCCCGAAGTATGCTCTTCACCTCACACTTCATGTGAGCTTGGTGAATTAGAAAAAGGGTGATAAGTGTGAAATACCTCCATTGCACACTTTTGTATTAGTTAGAATATTTGATTTTGCAAAGTAGTTAGAATATTTGATTTTGCAAAGCGTCATGAGCATCTCTTAGAGTTAAAATTACATATTGCTTGATATACTCTTTTAGTTAATTTGCCGATAAAATCATTTTTTGCTTTCATCACATGTGTTTTATCCATTAGCACACAATAAGAGGCCTAAAGACTCTTCCAATCCTAGTATGCTCTTCACCTTGCACTTCATGTGAGCTTGGTGAATCAGAAAGGTAGAGATTGTGAAATACCCCTCTTACACTCCATAAGTGAAACATTCAAACCCCTTAAAATCAACATTGTAATTGTCTTAACCAACTAAAATCCTCCACATGAGGTCACAAAACAATCTTTTAGTTAGTTAGGATTTATTGGGCTAGGCATCCATTAATGCCCACCAATCTAGTTTCATTAGTGATATTTTGAAACATAGGATTGTTGTCTGTTAGGGTACTTACAAAATCCTGCTATAAGCAAGTGTTAAAAGAAAACCCAAATCAGAAGTGCGTCGTGACCAAGGAGGTGAAATCCAAGGTATATCTTCCCTGCTCTCCCCTACAAGTCACTCAGCTTGTTGTAGGAATACGACACTATACCGTGCAGGCCGAACCACTAAACCACACTTGATGCAAGGTATCTTAGTGGCCCAATTTAGCATATCACCAACGAGCAATTGTGAGTGCAGTTGACTCTTGAAGTTAGCTATTTCTGTTGGGAGGTGTTTCCAAGTCTTCTTGATTGGATCATTGGCCCCATCGCTGGTAGAACTAGCTCTTTGTTACCTTCACTAGTCGATTGGTGAGTAGATACCATTATCACCATCAATTGCACTTTTGGGAGGCTCAGTTACATTTGAGAGGAAGGACGTTAGGTCTTCTAGGGAATTTACATCTATTTTATTTTTAACGGCAAGTTCACTAACTCGTAATAAAAATAACCTACATGTAGGAACTCATGCAATAAAACCAATATTTCACATATCACTCACTTATCGCACCATTTTGCATCTGTTGTGGTTGGCATATTTTTTCATTTGTTCAATTATGTTTATTCCACTATCACTCTCATATTCCACTATCACTCTCATATGTTTATTCCACTATCAATTATGTTCAATTATGTTTATTCCACTATCACTCTCATATTGGCACAAATCGTTCACCATTGAGGAACACAACAACATCCTAAGACAGTCTCGTAGACTGCAAGGCCTATCCCCTCTCTCGAGGGGTGTTTTCACACCTTCCCCCCATGTTACATGTGGAGGGAATTCAAGCCGGGTTCATTCCCAGGCAACATTGATATGATCATCTAGTCAAGGCCAACCCTTGATAGGTATATTTTATCCTCTCGAAGAATCTATTAATTACACAAATTCCTCCCCCATCATAAGTAGTACCCCGCTGGCTTCTCCCCAAGGAGATCCCTTGGATCCCTTTGACATATCCTCTCTCATAGGAGGTCAACCATTTTTTACAACACCACTTGGGTTTCCTCCTCATGGAAATCACAACCCAAACAGAATGGCAAGACCCGTCATCCCTACCTTACCATTTATGGCTAGTTTAAATCTACCTGATTTGACCAAACTGACAAATGACCCCATTGCTCATGATGCGACATGGCTAGCTATGCCAATCAAGCTTCCTTCTGATATTCCAAAATTCGAAGGAAAACAAGGAGACGATCATGCCAACCACATTATGTCTTTCCACTTCTGGTGTTCATCTAACAAAATAGTGGATGAACCCGTGAGGCTTCACCTCTTCCAACGTACCCTCACTAGAACGACAACAAAATGGTAGGTAAACTTAGAAAGTGGCACCCACTCCACATTTGCAACATTGGCCACTGCATTTCTTACGTATTTCCAACCACCAATAAAACATGATCTAGGCCTCGAAATTCTCACCGAGTTTCATCAAAATACCTCAAACCACATCGTGGACCACATCCATGAGTGGCGTAGACGCCGCACACTATGAAAGATCGAACTACAACCTCCCTTTTTGTTGGATTGGTTTATCAAATCTCTCTAACCCGCCATAGCTCAATATGTCTCCACTTCCATGCCACAAAGAGAGGAAGAGGCTATTATGAAAGAAAAACATTTCGACCTCATATATGCACATTTTGGATACCTTTACACAATCCTCCTTGATGCCTCGCAGCATCAGTCTTTGGATCATACACCTTCGGGCTCGTCACACTCGGCGAATGGGATTATTGGGTCCATTTACCATTTAGGAAAGGTTCCTCCCACCACATTGGTGCCATTTAACATGGTTCCGTATTGGTGGGAGGAACCTTTCCTAAATGGGAAATGGGGGTACCAAATAACCAAAGTCAAAAGGTCCCCTATTACCAAACCAAACGTCTAATTTAGTATAAACTGCGAAGCCTAAAGCAGGGGGCATCAACCATTAGGAGTTAAAAGCCCTAGTTATGTTCAATATTCCCACCTAAAGTGTCACACCACTGTGTTCTCTTTGTGGGAAACAAGGCCACGCAACTAATCTATGTCCTACTCTACTAGAGCTAAGGAATCTGCTTAACACTCCCCTTAGCATCACCCACTCTCAACCAATAGTGAAAAGGGGCACACCTCCCTCTCACATATAAGTCCAAAACATTGCATACGAATCACGCATGTTCCATTTGCGCTCAGCATGGGAACTATATGCACAATTGCACTGAACTGGCAACAGTCGGTCTCACCTAAGTAACAATTGAGAAACCCCCTTTTGTAAACCAAGAAGTAGCATCCATTAATTTAATCACCACATCAGCGACACCACCAATCACACCTCCCACACAAGTTGCACCAAATATAGACAACGTGGTAGAGCCTGTAACATCGCAATACCCATATCAACTTACAGCAACGCAATCACACAATGAATGCTCGTCATGTGGGAACTCCACCCATATGCTCTCTCCTAACGCCATCGCAGACATAATGGAGCAAATCAACACCCAAGAAGACCAATAACGCTTTCGTCCATGTGTACCAAGACCTTGTCGATCTTGTGGAGAGACCACCCATTGCTCCTTTAAATGCCCCATGGTGCACGCAGAATGAGAAACTTGCCTCAAGCTAATGAGAATGAAAGGCCAATTACAACCCCTCCATATAACCCCGCAAAGGTTACCAACCGAGGAAGCAATACTGACCTTACCAAATATCGTCGATGTTGAATCTCCTTTAGTGGGTGTCCTCACTTGCAGTGATTCCTCGTCTTCTGATGAAGACGCAGATCACCTGCAAGCATTCCCAAAAAACTAACGAATCAAAAGGAGGTTTGTACCCCCTCGGAACAAACAAGACATCCAACACCAACCGTTGATATTCTTATTTTGTGTCATTTTTTTTACTTTCGTTTCAACTATATTGAATTAGAAGGTAAACTTCCTCTCTTCTTCAAATGCAGATGGCCTTTTAGATAGACATCTACATCGAATATGCGGACGGTTCCAGTCGATGGTCTAAACATCTCGCATCTGCCACTTGGGTTATATATTCCCCCTCCCATGCACTCCACCACACCGGCGGGGTGTATTTGGGGGAACTAACAAACAACCAAGCAGAGTACGATGCCGTAATAGGTTTGTTAAGCGATGCCCTACACTTAGGAATTCACCATCTACAAGTGCACCTCGACTCCCAACTTGTCGTATCGTCATTGAATAATGCATTTTGTGTCTGCAACGCGCTCCTCTTCCAAAATTTTCTACACATGCGCCTTCTCATTCGACAATTTGAAACCATAGCTTTCACACATATACCAAGAAATGCCAATGCATTCACTGACTCCTTGCTAATGAGGTATTGAATTGGCACCTAGTACATCACCTAGTTGCATAACCTTGCACATCAATCATATGCCCATGCGTTTCACCTACGACTACACATACATATATCTCATCATCACAAAGTCCTACAGTTGATAGTACAATAATGGAAACAAATATGCTAGTATTAACTACTACATATGTATCACATCAACACATAAGAAGCATAAATCAAAATACACATACATCACATACATATAGAGACGTATACATTATGTTCTGCACAAATGGTATATATATATATATATATATAATATTATCAAGAAATGTATGTCATGTACAAAAAATGGCCCTCATGGGGCATATACATCGCATCCTTATGGGGGATACATCAAAAACCTGCCACCCATAGGCTCATAAAAAAATGTATACATTAAAAAATGGGGCTCATCAGCCCTATACACAAAGAATCAAGCTGCCCCACCAACTAGAGGATCTCGAGGTCCCAAAATAACTAATGGATGCATAGCCTCCCCTTGCGCTAGCTCTGGTCCCTGTCGTGGTTGTTGTCATGGAGGAGGAGCCACTCCCCCTACACCTCCCGTTCCATATGACACACAACTACGACCCGCAGCATGATCTTCCACCAAGATGGCCGACACTCAGCTGGTAGGTGAAGTGTCAAATACACCTCATCATCCTTGAGGTCGACCCAATCCCGCTCATCAACCCCAACCGAAATCCCACCAAAATGCCACTCTAAATCCGCTAGACGGTCCCTAGCAACTGCCCCCCTGCCACAACTCCTCCAACATCGGCTCCTCCTACTTTGGAAGCACCACCCTCGGCCGCACCTACTCCTCCGATGGCCTGCCCTGCCCTAGCAGCTGGCTAATCTCTCCTCGGTCTCGGCCTCTAAGGTGGCCTCACAGGACCAACATCTCCATCACAAAAGAGAAAACCATCTTCAGTACTTGATAAACATATATATCACAAATGTCCAGAAATCAAAGTATGTACAAATATATATGTGAAAAGTACAAAACCATAAAAACATATTGGTTGCATCGCAACCACTAGCAGGAACAAGAAGATCCAGATCTCCTCGAAAGTCCATCCCTCTCCAAGGATACCTCTCTGGTTAGCCTATGCGGCCCTCCCATACATCTAGCACCTGTGGCGTAAAATAGGCCCCCATGGGACCACCACCAGCACACGGCATAATATGCCCCCAAAATTCCATCTACAGCTCCCGTGGTCCCCTCGGTGGCACCACTACCTATGGCCTCAATGACTGATAGCACTCTAAGAAGAATGAGCATAAAACACTACCATAACCAAAGATGTGCCACCCCACACCCGCCGTAAATTTGAAATATGCTGCATCATAGACTGCACCATCAATGAGCCCCACTCCATGGGTCAACCAACCATCACCCTCTCCACCAACTAGAACTGGCCTCCTGTAACCAGGTTGGGGGACGGGCCCCCCAACACACGCAAAACAGTTGTCACCACAGTCTCCACCGGTAGAGCTCTCAGATGGCTCACCAACACGCCACCGGATTTCATAGAACTCTTGTCACCACTGCAGTACCGTTCCACTAAAGTATGGAATGTCTCCCCAACCAACCACTAGTACAAAATGAGAGATAAGTGACCCAAAAAAGGACCAAAATCCGCATATAAATGACCACTTTTGAGTTGGTGATCACTGGTAGCAAATTAGCGGTCATATATCATGTAGCGAAAAATGTGTTCATATTTAGCTTGGTCATTTATAGTTTATCTTGTGGTCATATATTTGGTCGTATATTTGGTCATTAATTTGGTAATATATTTGGTCATTAATTGTGACCACATTTTTTGTCACGTGATAAATGACCACTAATTTGCTACCAGCGATCGCCAACTCAAAAGTGGTCATTTATATGCATATTTTGGTCATTTTTTTGGTCACTTATCTCTCATGTTGTAATGGTGGTCGTTTTTATGCAAATTTTGGTCATTTTTTTAGTCATTTATCTATTTTTAGTGGTTTCAGAATATAAATAGGGCACGATGGAATCGAACCACCAACCTCCTGCCTATAAGGCAGGTGCTCTACCATTGAGCTAGAACCCTTGAATAGAACACAGGAGCTTGAAAGATGAGCATTTGCTTGCGTGTTGTGGACAACTTCTTGCACCTGTATCATGTACCATGAAAAATACCTCATGTTAGTTTAAAAGATAATAAAATTATAATTATAATAAAAAAACCACATTACTTCTATACATATCAATATCTGCACCCTCCCATTATCTCACATTATTAATATCTTCACAAGTTGAATAATAGTACAGAAACCCTTTAGCTAAACTAAGATGATAGCAATTAGAAGCCTTGTTTCCAATAATCAGATTGTTCAGATTGTTCCTATTGATTGACTTGCCTATGAGAGGCACAGTCTAGTCTGAAAGTTTTTTCTGAGTATAAAGGAAGGTTTTCACCCCAGGTAAGTTATCAGACTTGTTCGTTAGATACTTTACTAATGTTATAAATTTGTTTAATTTACACTATTGCTGCTGATTACATGTTAGTACACGTGTAGTACTAAGGACTCTTAATGCTTGTATTACAATAATTTCGCATTTATACAAGCAAATAATTAATTAATTTGCCTGACTTGTGTGTGTGTGTGTGTGTGTGTATGTGTGTGTGTATATATATATAAGCAAAAGATAACTAAAATAAAGTGTTTTCAGCCTGCATGTTTTTCAATTATTTTTTAAATATACAAACGATAATTAATTATTTATGACCCTGTAAAGCTACCAATTACGAGTATGGACTAATTTTATTTTAGTTTTATGTACAATTAATAAGAATTGTGATTATCTATTTCTCTCAAGACACAAACAGAAGTCAAGCCAGCTTATCCAAATAATTTTCATCTCATACTTTTCCAAGCAAATGGTTTTCTTTTCCCTTTGCTACAGAAATATTCTCACCTGGAGGGCACTCATCTACTGAAAGTAAAAGAAAGTTGACTTGCACATAATCTGTAATATTAGAAAATGGCAATTAAACATTACACATTAATAAACTGAAGTTGAAGTTGGGTAGGTTAGCTCGAGTGGTCAAACACTTTGAATTGAGATAAGAGATCTCAGGGACAAGGCACCTCGCTGGTTATATGTGATATGTCCATACTCTATGGACATGCTAGGACAGGCATACTAAAGACTATAGTCTATGTGAAGGTTTACTCTGGTTACCACCTGTCGACAGCTTGAAGTCTCCAAGGGTTTCCTGTGCATGGTTACATGGTAGTGATTAAAAATATATAAAAACCTCAAATTGACTATATCCTATAATTTCCTAGATAGAATTAGTCAAGTGCTCAACCAAGGGAGGATATTTACAGGGAGACCGCTGGAAGTGGATTTCATTCAATGGTTGATATTTTTTTTGTTATATTGTGGACAACAAGGGACATCTATACATACTCCACTTCAACCTGTGCAAAAAATGAACTATTCATGGGTGTTTCAACATTTTGTGGAAGGCTAGGCACATATGAATATACCCACTTCGGCCACAGTAAAAATCATTTGTTGGAGTATTTTTTGACTTTGTGTGAAGAATATACTGCTAATAAAAAAATTGCAGGTCCATAGGTCGAGAAAGAATGCCATTGCAGGGTTTATTCTATGCATGTTTTGTGGTCATTTGTTTGCAAATCATCTTCTCTATTTCTCTACAAATATATATTATTTCGATAAATTAGCAAAACTTTCCATACTTATCATACCAAAATCTGGTCCCTCGTACTTTCCCAATATCTGTCGCACCTTTCATACTGTGTTTGGTAGCAAAGAATAAAAAATTCATTGTTTGTCAGTTCTTATATCCATATACTAACTTTCCCAGAGCCATCAACATTTACAACAGGCTAAAAAATCCCTACTAAACAAATGTGAGACCCTTCAATAGGAAAATATTTTGAGAATTTTCATTGTGCGCGTCCAAAAAAAACTGATAAAACATGTATGCAGGTATCAATGTAGAACAAATATTTGGAATTTTGGAGAATTAGAGAAACAGAAAAGGGAGGTGAGTCTGTGGCTCTACAATTGCCACCACTGTAAGAGTTTATAGTGCAGATATGTAGCAGTGCCCAAGGAGATACTGTAGTGCAAGCTTGAGCAGCAATATCAGCAATGTTGTGAAGCCAAAAGGAGCATGCCTATGGGGCATCCTCAATTCCCTTCAGGGACTCTCAAAGAGAGGAGTTAGAGGTGAGGGGGGAGAAATCCTTCTTCCAGTGTTTGTAGTAAAACAAGAAACTCTGGGGAAGAGGTGTATTGTTTGAATGCAGGCTCTGTTATGTGATTTAAACACTTTCTTGAGCTCATGATGCAATTAAAGCATGGCAAACACTATGTGCAGATAATAAGTAGCCTAGCACATCTTGGAAAATTATTTGGCATTTTTCTAAAATAAAAAAATGTGTGAAACCTGAGCTAAAGTAACTGAAGGTTGCAGATAAAAGGCGAGATCTTCGTTTCCTTGTGAGAGATTTTGTATAGTTATTTCACTAGAGGAATTTTCAACATTGAAGTACACTTCATGCCTGAAATTGGGTTATATTTAAAATATTGGTCCCACAACCATAATAATATTTAACTCCTCTATAAATCAAATTGCCTTTCCCTCAGATAAGATATTCAATACCATACTTAGAACAGTAGGGAATATGTTGGGATCTTCTTCAAGATGGCAGAGACCATAGTGGACAAGAAAAATATAGCAACATATGCCAAAAAAGGTGAGGTGACTTGAATAAACAAATATTATGTATATTGCACTGCAGAAGATGAAAAATAGTGACCACTCAATCAAATTATCTAGAAGGGACCATATATACAGACTTAACTCCACCCCGATGACCCTCATTTAGTTGTACCACAATGACATGATTCCATCAGGTCACCATCATACTCACAATAATAATAAGAATAGAGTCAATAGACTTGCTTCTAGCAATCACAATTTATATCATGGGCTAGGCAAACTTGAAGAAGTAAAAGACGTATATGAAGTCAAAAATCAAATTCTTCCTTGTATAGAACAAATAGTTTACAATATTTGTAATCTTAACTTGGGTGGTTTCTTGCAAGATATCGATAGCAACTGCCTGATATCTCTCTCTTCGAGCCATGAGACTTTGAAACAAAATTGTTGATGAATTATAGCAATTTTGTATTCCATATACTTGTGTGTGTGGAGAGGTTATGTTTATATCCAATGAAAAAAATGAATCTAAATGATGGAAGAAAGAGAGACTATATAACTTGGATTGTGATAAAGCACTTAATACATTCTTGGCAATCATCCAGATAAAATCACTCCAAACATGTAAGTTCAGAGAATAAAATATGAATCTTACAAAAATCTAGACAAAAATGTTGTCTGTGTAGCTTGGAAAAGGAAGATAGGGCCTTGAATCTCCTCATTATGGTTGCCTCACATATTGTTCTGCATAAAGGATAAGCCATAGAATGGTATCAGATCTTTCAGATTAAAAAAAAACATATTTTTTTATCAAGCTTATGTGGCAACACCCACAAAGCTGAATGCCATCTATAGCACAGATCATGAACTAAACTGCTAAACTTTGTAGTACCTATGCACCAGGACAAGAAGGAGATAAAGATAAGTTCAAATGAGGTACTGCATAAAACTATGGATGTAACGAAAAATTGAGATGCAGATATCATTACCAAGCAGACTAGCTGCAAAGATATCTATTCCACACACATAATAATGCCTAAATAATTATATAGCTTGATTGATACATAGATAGATAGTTAACAAAGAATGATCATACTTACCAATATAGTCCAGAGGATGAGCATCTAACAACCACAAAAGTGTTTGATGTGGTATAAAATCTAGAGGTGATCTCGATGTTGATTGCAGACCAAAGGTAATCAGCCTACGCAAAGCCTCAACCATGTTCAAAGTAACCTGATGTTATTAAATGACAAGTTAGAAGTTTCACCAGACAAGATAAAATAGAAAAAAAAAATGAGGTTGGTCAATTCAACAGTTAAGAATATGAACCCACGAACTGGCAATTTCCTCACCTAGCAGAAGTCACTGACAAATTAAACTAACTGAAATACAAAATATTAGTAACAATAGGCAAAAAATCTGAAAATGTCATTTCTTCTTCGATGGTCCCAAATATTTGTAGAGTTTAAAAATATCAAGTAATGGCTTTTTTCTGTACAATTATTTTTATCAGCAAGAAACAAGAATTACAGAGTTCTTTGTAGCCATGTTAAGTTGCAGACAACTCACCCGATGCTGATCCTTGGTATATGGAAGAAGTCTTTCTGAGAGTGATTTAAGCAATACCAAGTCCAGACACAAACTCTTATGGTCTGATAATGGGAGAATCTGAACCCAAAAATCAAGAGCTGAAGAGGAACACAAAATCTCAGGTGGAAAGCAATTATCCAAATGATTTGAAGAACATTTGCAGGAACTTGTCAGCATTATAGATCCCTGGATACTTGGATATAACATTGAATTAGATGTAAGTTTATTTCCAAGTAATTTTTTTTCCACCTCAAATCTTTCTGAAAGCATCTACAAAAAGTTAAATATGTCAATAACCCAAATATTAATCTAAAAAAAAGAATTTTCTCCATGACTCTGACTCAAGTTAAAATAATAAGCTTTTTGCCTTGAGAAGGAAGATAATAAGCTTGCCTTATATATATCTTTGCATTCATTACCTACTTTGTGGGACTGATCAGGAGTACCCTCATAATCCAAAGACAAAGCCATGGTTACTCCTGGAATTCAAGGTTAAAAAGGATTAATAATATAACTAAATACCTGGACAACAAAACTTACATACAATTAATATAAAAGAAATAATAAAATCCCTAGTAATAAGCAGCTTGTGAGGTGTTTTTAAGCCAATAGGATATGGTGTTCCTTCAATAGGTTAAGTCTGTCGGCTTTGAATTAAAATTTAAGATGTCATAAGAATTCCTGCTGGAATGGTCCATTTTGGGCTACGGATCATGAGCAAGGGGGAGGAGGTGTAGTTCTGGCTATCTCTCACTCTCTTCAGAGATTTGCAGTGGATCATGCGTTAGACCTTAATAATAGCTGTGTAAAGGTAACATTGCTGCTGAGAGACAAACTAGTTGGTTGTTGTTCAGTTTATGCACGTAATTCTAGTGCTGACAGGTGCACTCTTTGGGATGGGCTTTCTTTTTTCTTCTGGCTACTAAATAGGTTTTGAGAAGGGATTTTAATATTGGTGAATGAATTAGGGATAGAGAAGGAAATCTGCTTATGTTATTTGTGGAACAAAAAAGCAGTCTTGGTGCAAGTGCAAAGCCTCCTTTCATGCTTTTAATTTTAATTGGCAGAAGAAAGGATTGCATTGCAAAGGATGGTTCGCTTGATGCAACATGTGCCAAGGAAAAGACAGGGTGTAAGCCAATTTGGACAGACTTTATGGCCCAATGAGGGGCTCTCCCTTTAAAGCAAGTCATAGGAAATACATGTGGTTTTAAATGTAGTTGGTTCTAACCATCACCTTATCACCACTTCTATCTCCTTTGGACAGATTCCAAATGAGCTCACTTTCTCTATGTTCAAGCTTAATGTTTCTCATTTGGACTCGGAAGACTTCAAGGCTCTTCTTCACAAGATTTGCAACCTTTTCCCTAGGATAGAGAAGGAGAGGGATTGGATCCTTTGGTGGGAA
Source organism: Larix kaempferi (assembly GCA_027924585.1). Taxonomy (NCBI): domain Eukaryota; kingdom Viridiplantae; phylum Streptophyta; class Pinopsida; order Pinales; family Pinaceae; genus Larix; species Larix kaempferi. The sequence goes on from BSBM01000313.1 coordinate 2,539,992, forward strand.
TCAATTATTTACAGCACAGAGAATTTTATAAAAGGTTGTGGAAGAATGGTGGCACAAAAGAATGACGGAGAGGGATCAAATCAGCAAAGGAAAAGTTGGAAAAGGTCAGAAATGTTTTTGGAAGAAGACCTGTGTAATACAGCTTTGTAGGGGTAAGCAACAAAGTTAGAGCACTTGGGCAGAAGTGGAGAGGAGTACGCAGCTGGGAGAGCTCAGTTTCATGCATGTCTTCAGTGAATTTGGGATGGTGAAGAAGCTTTCTAGTTCCAGTTTAGTTTCCTGAGAAAAAGAATGGTTTAGAAAGAGTTCTTATTTTGAGGAGGTCGGATGTGTCTCTTAAGGAAGATCTTTCCCAGATCAAGAATATGTTTGGGAACCACTTTCAAAATATCTTCTCCCCTTATGCTTTCACTGATAGTGTTGTTGAAGCTAGACACAAATGTTATAAAGTTAACTCACCCAAGGTCTCTGCCATGGATAGTACAAATTGAATAGTGAAATTACAGTTGATCGGTGATTTACTATAGAACTGCCTGTCTTCATTTTGGCTCCAAGTTTGTTTTCATGGTGAATATTTTTTTTCTTATGCTTCTGCATTGTCTTGACCCATAGCTCATTTCAAACAGGATTTGAATGCACCACTCCATTAGACAAGGGTGTCTACTAACCCCTTATTTATGTGTTTGTTGTTCATGCCCTAGCATATTTGATGGACACTGCTAGGATGCAAGGGAATATCAGGGGAATCGTTCTCCCAGTGGGGCACAGATGGGGATAACCATTTTGCAGATGATTCCCTTTTCTCTGTCCAAGTTGACCAAGTTTCAGTTGACTTGGCTAAAGAATGATTAGATGCTTTTTTGTGTTGCTTCAAGTGCAGTCATGAGTGACCAAAAATCAATATTCTGGTTGATTGGTTTAGATGAACCCCCAACGTGGATCCCATCTACTTGGAACTTTACTTGGCCTAGGGTTTTTGTTCACTATATGGTGATTCCTTCAGAATTTACGGTTAACCTACAATATTGGCAGTTCAAGGATCTTTATCTAGTGGGCAAGTTTAACAATCTAAAACAATTTACAAGCCTTGCATGTCCATTGTGTTTCTTCTAGACTGTGTAGTCGGGCTCAGATTAGAAGGCTATTAGGACATTTTTGTGGGCTAATTATGGCACTGAGCAAGGGTTACTTTTGGTCCCATGGGATATATGCAATTTACCTAAAGAAGAGAGTGGCTTGGGATTGATTAATATGGAAAATAATGGAAAATCCTAACAGAAAAGTGGATGTAAGCAGTTTGGGGGGTTCATCTCCTTGGAAAGTTTTAATGAAGTACAAAATTTTGCATGCACAACTTATTCACATAATTCAGAGTAGCTTCAGCTTATGAGATATTATACCTCTCCTCACTTGTTTCAAGTCCAACGCTCTTTTATTTTTACGCGTACATGGACTATATGAAAGTTTGTGGCTAAATATATGGGCTGGAACTACTCAGGTGGTAGAAATGTCTGGGGCCTAGTTTTGCACCCAATTTGGAGTTGGAAGAATAAAGGTCAATCAATTGTCAAAATCCCTAAGTATCAAGCTCGCAGATTAAGCTGGGAGGGCATATTCTTTCAGAAGGACTGGTGGGATCAGGATGTTGATGTTAGGTCATGGTTGGATTGGAGGGTACTAGCCCATCATAAGGATCTAATTAATTCAGATATATTGGCTATTAGATTCAAGTGTTGGCCCCTGCAAATAGACAAACATACAAATGCAAGGTCCAATTTGGAGGGGTTAGTATTGGTCCTTTGGTAAGCATATTCATTCAGATAGATTGGCTATGAGATTAAAATTTTGGCGCCTACAAATACACAAACATACAAATGCAAGGCCCAATTTGGAGGGGTTGGTATTGGTCCTTTGGTAAGCATATTCACTATAATGTAAAGAAACTAAACTCCTTAATGCATCAAAAACTCCTGCTGGCTCCAGTTTTGAATGTTAGATTGACTTCTTCAGCCCAAAGAATAGATGTATTCAAAGACTTTATAGTGCTTGGTCTTTTCTCCTTTCTTATAAACTACAAGTTTCTACTTGGTTGGTCATTTTCTAGGGTCCACCAACAAAATCCCTCCCAGCAACAAGTGGCCTTAAGGGTGACCTGTGTCTGATTTGTGGTAAAACGGAGTCCCTTAAGCACATTTTGAGGGAATGTCAAATAGCCAGACACTGTTGGCTGCAGCCTGCAGGTTAAGATGAAGGTTCCTTTTATCTTCTTGGGGACAATCCATTGGAGGGATGCACTCTTAAGTTACTCCAAAAGGTCAATTCCCTCAGTTATTATGGATGTTTGGAATTGTCCCAAATTGTTGCTCTATTCTCTTTTTGAAATTAAGATCTAAGTGTATTCTGGACAACGAGGTTAGCTTTGTTTCTTGACACTGTAGGATTGGAAGGAAAAGTTATGTATCCATCTCCAAGACAAGGGTTGTCTACTAATTAGAGATGCCAAGAAAGTAAATGCATCAAAAACTCCTGTTGGGTCTAGTTTTGAATGCAAGATTTACTTCTTTAGCCCAAAGAACAGATAGATTGAAGAAAATTCATTTAGTAAATATTTTTAACGTTGAAATATTTTGATATTCTTATCCACCAATTTTTAAATCCCTCAACTTTTTTCCAATAACAAAACGAAAATACCCTTTAAATTTCTTCATCATAGAAATTAGGGCAAGAATCTATGCCAGCAAAGTATGAAAATGCAAACCTTGCCAACTACAAACAATATCAAGAGAAAAAGTGATTCCAGATCATACAAATGTCTTCAAGACCATATTAGCAAAACCGTGTCAATAAAACATTCACTTTCTTAAAGTCAACCGTGCTACAGACCAGTGTAAATAACCTAGGTTCAAATCCCAGTGCAAACAGAACCCTGATCATGTGTCTAACATGTTTGATGGCCTCCACACTGAAGTGGCTTTACTACAATAAGGCAGAGCTAGGGATCATAGCTCCCCACAAATCAAATAAATATTTTACCTTCACCACAAAAAGACATTCTCAGGAATGCAAGGAAACTCCAGCCAATGATCCCAAATGGATCTGCAGAAAAAAACACAAATGGTTTGTAAAACTTAGTAAAGACAAGGAGCCAACAAAAATTGAGGGTTCAAACAAAGAAAGGATAATGCAAGCATTAAAAATTAAATGAATGAAAAGAAAGAATGAAAAAAATGAATGAGAAAAGAAAAAATGAAATAGGAAAAAAGAAAGCTGGGGAATGGCAAATGAAAGGACAAAGATGCTTGGCCTTCCCATTACCCCCAGCTCTACCTATATCTTCTTGGAGATCAAATCACTAAGGGTCTTTTGGGCCAAGAGTAGAGGATACAAAAAAGGAGACTAGCTATGTAAATTGTTGAATGGCCAGAGAGCCATGAGCCTGCATTGTAACCCTGCAATTGTCGAAAATAAAAACTGAGCAACCATTCAAATCCAGTTTTCCTTTTTAGGTTTCCAGGGTAAATACTTTGCTCATTATGTCTTCAATTGCTATGTGAGTACATTGATTTGATGTGTAATTGAATATCCTGCTCAGTGGATGTTGTATTTATTGTTGTCCTGCTTATGTTAATTAGTGCCAACTGCCAAGTGGTGAATCGTAGTTTGATTAGTTACAACTAATCCTCCAATCTGAAAAAATTGCTGCTAGTCCATCACTCCATTAAGAAATGTATAAATCATAAGCTACAAGTAGACTTTCCCTTAGCCCTGACTGTGAGTTTCTTTTGACGTTGATTCTTGACTGGTTCCAAATCCATTGAGCAACACCTGGTTACAATTGAAACGTTGTTAAAGATACAAATTAAACTCTGTTGCCACTCCTATGATCACACAATTCTGTTTAATCAACAAAAAAAAGATTCATGCCATCCATCAATTATCTTCAATGAGATCTACAACTGTAATAACTCAGCTCTTGCATTTTTCCAGCTAAGTTGCTAATTCCATCTCTTGGCAATGAGAAAGCTTCCTTCCTCCTCTAACTGTTGGGAAATGTATGGAGCCATAAACTCTCAATGAGGGGTTTCGCCACTGTCTGGGAGTTTTGTTTGGCTGCATAGAAGTGAATTCAATAGCTGTAATAGTTCTCATGCTTTCTCAGATACTCTATCGATACCTGTAGGACAATATTTTACCACCCACTACATCCTTTGACAAAGGATGGGTTTGAGTCGCCTTGCAAGTAGGGCGTAGAAGATTGGCTTTGCCTTTTATGCTCCAGAAAAGAATCCTATCACACTATCGTACCTTAGCCAAATTAACCCTACTTCTGCCCACAAGTAATGCAAACTTCCTGTGGCAATCATGCCAACACGTTGTTGTGTAATGGTGCATTAGAGAGAAGTGCTTTGATTCTTCTTTACTGCTAAAGGATTATATTATATTTGCTGCGGACTGCCAACAAATGGCCACTGGATGTTCTCCCTTTCGATGGTATTGGAATACATTGGTTGCTGGAGCAATATTTTTCTAAAGCCATTCTGCTCTTCTTTAGTGCTGGAGAGAAACACTTAGGTCATTGTTGAAGTATTAATTAGGTAAAAGTTTGGAGGCATGCCTAATTAGTTGTAGATAACGGCGTGAACATTCCAATGTTGGCTGAGCATTTGACCAACATCAGAATGGTCATTCAGATTGAGTCTATAGGCGTTGTGCCCAATTAGCTGTTGTAGATAACAGAGTGAACATTCCAATGTTGGCTGAGCAAGAAGAGTTACAATTTTTGACAAGATTCTAGTAGCTAGGCACCTTTATTATTCATAATACTCATTAACTCCCTAAGCATAATACAAATATTTGAAGCACATTCTTCGAAACTTCCCCTGGAGAAAGAAAGGGGAGCAATAGCCTGGGGAATCTGCAAATTAACTAAGGATCAAGGAGCGTTGGGGCTTCCAAACCTAAGAGCACAAGGGGCAATCATTGTAGGAAAATGGGCAGTGTGCTCAGTGGAGAAGGATGCTAATTGGCAAGTTTAAGTTAGACATTGGATTTAGTAAGGTCAACACATTCAAGGAAGTAAAGGTCCTTTTCAGTGGTGTGACATCATTAGTAATGCTCAAGCTTGACGAATTTCAGGTTTTTCCCAACTTAAGAGGGTGTAGGAACCTTGGTAAATTTTGTCTTACTTTCTTGCATCACAGTTTGAGGGGCCTAGAGACACTTGGTATTTGGGGTCACAACCGATTTGGACATTCCCAACGCTCATTGTTCAAGTTGGGCGTATGCTATGAGGCACTCAAATCACCCCATTTCCGATGAGGGTGAATTTTCCAACAGGCATATTTCCACCACTTTCGTACATTTTTTTAAAAATTGGTGATCTAGGCCGTCTTAAAATGGGCCAAAACTCCCAAGGACAAAGTTCCCAACAATGGTATGGAATTATGACTTAGTGCCTACCGGATTTAGGGATATTTTTTGTGACTCATAGTTACTACCGAATTTAGGGATAATTTTCCTTAAATAAGTGGGGCGATATGAGTGCCCTTTATCCCACATCATCAAGTTGGAATTTGATGATGTTCCAATGATATGAAGTTGGCAAGAAAAGGTCTATTTTTCAAAGGATTTATAGAATCATGAGAACCAACACTAACATACTTGGCGTGCCCTTAATCAAGCCCAAAAACTCATTGGTGTGAATAAATATGTTTTAGAGGACCTTTGTCACATTATTATTAAGGGTTGTCTTTTTAAAATGCAATTACATGGATCTGGGTTGTTTTGGTGGGATTGGAATGGAGAAGTCAAAAAACCTTTTACATCTAAAAGACTAAGGAGATGTATGATATGGATCCCTCACTTAGACATGGGTGGATGCTTCCTTAACTATGATAACAAACCTCCTTAAAACGTGGATCTCATGTCTTGGTTTTTAGAACAAACTCCTTGGACTTAGGGCACCTTCAAACTATCAAACAACCTTCCATAGAGATACATGCCAATAGGTTGGACGCCCTACAAAGGATGAAATTTTCTTCTTTAAAACACGATTGAGTGCACTTTCTTATAGGATATTTCATGCCAGCATTCCTCCTTCCAGTCCTTTCAAGATACTGCTCCTCTGACCTTCTGCTTCATGACAGCAAATAATTTAATGCCGCTTCAGATTTTCCTGCTGACAAATGTACAGAGATTAAACTTGGACATAGATGATGTATGCTGGATAGCAGGTTGCTTCAATTCTGCCAACAAAATGTTCCATCTTCACCGTGCCTCCTGTAGCTTTCAATATCTGGTCAAGTATGAAAGGAAACAGATTCTGAAGGCAATATTTCTCCGATCATTGTTCTCATCAAGACACATCTGCAAAGAGTTTTATTTTTTCCTGCAGCTTCTTCTCCGATCATTTGTCACAGAAACGCCAATATTAATTCACCCCTTATGATACTCTGAGCTAATCAAAGTTTAACCCGCTACCTCAGTCACAAACTTCCAATGCAAACTCGGAAAAATTAGCCACAAACATATAAATACATGTTATGATCAAAGATTTATTTGAGTCAGCCCTGATATTTCCTTGGACAGGTCGGTCCTCCTTTATATCTGTACTTATACTCAGGTCAGCTACATCATGTCCCAAAATAACCTATATGCTAGGCGCCTTCAATCGCTTCCCTTGAATGCCTGAGAAAAGAACTCAAATATGGTTTTACTTGCTGGAAACATACCCATTAATCTTCAAATAATGCCTTTCTGGCCTTTGATTTAGCTAGCCAAGCTTCATAGAGTGGGAAAATACTTGCATATTTCACATTAGGACTGCAATAGTTTAAGTTATATTCAGGGCTTGACATTCAACATAAAACAACAGCACCTACTTTTACTTGTTAGCACAATTTGCATCTTTGGCTGAAGAAAGATTCTCGGATTGCATTGGTTTTTTCCTCTACACTTTGTTATAGCTTGCTTTGGGTCTGAAACCAATAATGCAAGTCTCAAAACTTTACAGCTCATGGTTTCTAAAATTCTGGTATATATGACTGTAGAAATCCTTCCAATGTAATACCATTTTTTAATTAAATCTGGATACAGCTTCGGCCACAGTACTTTCTGGTACATTCCCTGTCAAACATATACAGATTTGTTTTCCATTTGAACTGCATTTGAAAGGATGTTTGAACAACCTCAATGATTACCTTGGACATATTACGCTTATATCACTGAGCTATATAGCTGGCAGAAACCAATTTGAGCTACAGATTTAAAGCAATAACACCACTGCTGCTGGATATATGTTACAAGACTAGAGAGCAGATGGATGCCCTCAGCTACCAATAAAGTGCTAGGAAACAAAGGTGCTACATGAAAAACTATTAACAAGGAATCCCAAATGCAAACTACTCTGCATCAGCAAGAGAGCTCCACCAATGGATCATGAACAAGTGGAACATATGACCTCAAAAAAATTACCCAAATCTCAGCATATCAACACCATGCAAAACCAACATCCTGTAGCTGCTAGCATGAAGATCAATTAATCAACCATATCCTAGGGTATCATCAACATCATTATAACATGAAGCAGTAATCTAGCATCAAGAACCTAGGCCATCCCAAAGCTCCATCAATTTGTCTCCCCCTGCTGAAGTTGTAAAAAAATTCACATGTGGATACCCATGCAAAATGGGGGGTAACACTAGGGAAGTGCAACCTAGAGTGGTTTTCTCCACTTTTGTCTCACCCTCACCATGCATTATCTTATTGGAGATGCTTTATTCGGAGTACTTTTGGAGTGGAAGAGTTCTATTGCAGGGACTTCGACTATTTTCAAAGATTAAGGTGCCCTAATCCTATTCTTAGCACACTAATGCTATTTTTCATCCAGTTGTTACTTGAGAGCTAGGGCAAACTAATGGATGACTCTTCACTCATTCAAGAGGATCATTCATTCATTATACTTGGAGCTAAGTGCTTGGAGTATTTTTGGAGTTCTATCTTAGGAAACTGAGGCTATTCTAATTCTTGTTTGTACTCTATATTTGGATCCTCTTATTCTTGGACCAATCTATTCTAATTTCTCATCTTTGTTCTCTACTATAAATCATCGTACAAGCAAAGGAGAAAAGCATCGAAGCTTCCACTATTCTCCTTGACAGGTCTGATTGAGAGCTAGCATTGGGTTTTGGTTGGATTACTCCGTGGTCATTATCATGAATGTACCTTATCCCATGTGATGTGGAGAAGTTGAAGTTTTTATTTTAATTGAAGACTATATAAGGACACTTTAACAGTGCTATTTTGAAGATCTGTGATTAGCATTATCATAAAATGTTAGTGAAAATTTTCTGGAATCATTATGTATAAAAATATGGAAAAGTATGAGATCAACTTTAGGACAGTTTTGTGATGGAGATATTTATGTCTACTTTGTTGGACCTTAGCAGGGATCTCTTTTTTAATGCCTTTGGCATCTGAAAAATATAGTTTTATTTTAATGGAAATAAAATTATGAATTTTTTTCTGCAGATTCAAAAAAAGATTAAAATGTTCTAAAAATGTGTTTGAACAAGGATATAAAGTGCATAATTGCGTAGAAGAATACAATTGCATACTATGCTACTATTTCAAAAGCTACCGTTCACCTACTATAGGCACTTATTTACAAGTAAAAGATCTGATAGATCCATCTTGGCTAAAGTATAATTCTTCTATTTTCCAAATAAAAAATTGAATTTTCTTTCAAAAATCAAGAAAAATTGTAATAAATAGGTTTATATAAATGGTGCCTCTAGTCTCCGAATTCATTCAGAAAACCAAAATTGGTGCAACAAGTTCTGCATGAAAATTTTCACCTGCTAACATGCACATAAAAATGTAGAACACATCCATGAGAAGGGCATTGATCATCAAGGAAGATTAACATTTATCTACTGAAGAAAATAGAATTCATGTTTTTCCCATCAAAATATTTGTTAAGGTTGTAAAAGAACATAAAACTTACCACGTCCACGATCCAAACGCCTTGCTGCAGATTTATACTCTTCCATCCGTCCGTCCCCTGTTTTCTGAACTACCTCAACTTTTTTCTCTTCTTCATGGTGTTCATATAGCTGAGAAGATGAAGAATCTCTCAAAATTGTTAGTGTACCATATGCAATTAAGGAGAGCTTACACAAGTAATCCAAGGAAACAAAGGAACTAAGTGAATGCCCTTAAAGTAAATACTTTCTAAACATGACAACTGTATGCTTTGGTACTTTGCTGTATATTATAGGGAAGCCCACTTAATGTACACACTATTTGCAGTAAACACACGTGCACCATAGATAGCCTTTTTATCATCAGTCAAATTAAGAGAGTTTTCATGCCTTCCAAATTGAAAGAGAAAGGGCCAAATCAAACCAAAATCCATTTTTACAACCAAATCCAAAATAAACTTAAAATCCAATAATGTCATAAATCTTCAGATATTAGCCTTACAATGGAGATGACCTGTGTGTACCTTAACGCGATCAGCTTAGCGGTCCCAATCAAATTCTTTCGGTCTTCTGTGGAACTGGACAGTGAGTATCATTTGTTGTCTATGTATCTATCGTAGATAATCTCTGCTAGACTAGGACTCCATGACAAAAATAGCACACATTAGCGTTACATCACGGAACAACTTATCAAGTTTGGGATCAAGCTTATGCATGAGGATAATATCATGCGGTGGATTTCCAATGCACTTTCAGGTTTGTATTTCATAAATTTTGGTTACAGGTCCATGTGCACTGCCCAAGAAGACCATCATGTGCACTGCCCAAGAAGACCATCATGTGCACTACCCATGTTGATTTTTAGTGCAGCTACAAGACCCATTCTCAGAGAGAATGGTACCCTAGTCAGTTGACTAGGGTTCCTGGTCAAGTTAACTAGGCAGAGTATGAGTAAGACCCTAGAAAGTACCCTAGGGCCCCTAGCTGTCTCCTAGGGTTCTTGGTCGAGGACCAAGCAGATTGATGCCATGGAAAAGTCCCTAGCATGTGGCTAAGGCCCCTATTTGTCTCTAGGGTATTCTGGTCTAGAACTAGACGGTTTCTTGGTCATGATGACCAAGCAGATCCTGCAGGTTGAGACAGAGACATCCTAGGTCCTATAGATGGTTGATCAACATTCAGTCTAGGACTAAATGCTCAGCTTGAGGCTCAGGACCATTCTCTGGGAGAATGGAGATCCTGGTCATGGACCAGATGGTTGATCAACATGTCCCAGTCTAGGACTGAGGCTCATCCTTGGGCTGAAAGCAATTCATTAAGAATGGAAGATATTGTTGTCCCCTCTCCTAATCGGTTATTGCTAGGTTGCTTCTCAAGGGACTGGCCACCCCTTAACGATGTCTCTAGTACCTAACCCTTAGGAGCAGCGTTAAGGACAAAAGGATTGTACAATCCGCTTGGATCTTCTCCCTTATACAGTGATGACAAAATATATAAACTATGTATCTTGAGAGAGAGAAAAGTCTTTGGTCTTGTTGGTCCTATTTGATTGCTTGTCCAATTTGATCTTGTGGTTGTTGACTCATGGTCCTATTCTTACTTGGCCCTAGCACTCTCACTTGTGTGCACCTTTGACTATGATGACTCCTACTTTATGGAGTATTTTTACCTAAGGGTATATTAAGGACCATGTATTATTATAGTTACCTTATGTTTTGTTTTAGGGCCCTTGTCCCACTTATGTCTTTGGTCTATTTACTTTATATTGGACCTTTTGGTCTTTCACTTTATGATAAATTCATTAAATATTTATTTTTAGTCTTATTAATAGAATCTTTATGATTTTTTTTATGAGTTTATTAATAAAGTTTTTTATTGGACCATTTAAGTCTTATCCTAATTTTTTCTCTTTGAAACCTTGGACCATTGATACTTCATCTTTTAACCTTTTTCATTTTATTCTTTTTTATTCTTTTTTTAATCCTAAGTTTTCTAACTCTAAAACTATATAAATTTTATTATGCTCCATTCCATCCAACCGTGAACTTACTCTTCACATGCTTCTCCTCTGGCCATTTGTTTTTTACCTGCTCCTCTTCGGTTTTGACAAGCCTGCACATGTTTTTTTCTGTCCTGCGCTACTATGATTACGTGTATGCTCTAGCCGCTTTTCTTTTCTCCTTCACGGGTTTGACAGGCTGATTCGAGGCCCCACTCCTCTCACGGCTTCATCATCCACGGGCTCATTCCTCCACGGCTGTCTCATGGTTTGCTTCACCCCTTCATGGTTTGCTTCATGGGTTGCTTCACAGCCTGTGTTACGGGTTCATCCCTTCACAGCCTGTGTTACGGGTTCATCCCTTCACAGCCTGTGTTACGGGTCATTCCCTTCACGGCTTGCTTCACGGGCTTATTCATTCTTAGCTTGTTTTTCATCCTCTCACAGCCTGTCTCACATGATTGATCTCTGCATAATTTATTCTGCATAATTTATTTTATTTTATTCAGGACTGATTGATCTCTGTCTCACAACCCACCTTACCTCTGCAATTTACTTCAGTTGTGCTTACAGCCTTGACTTATCTCTGTGTGAGTTCTTACGGGTGAGTAATTGCTTACGTTTTTTTTATCTCTACAGCACCTGTATGTCTGTATCTTTTCTCACTTGCATAATTTTATGACTGAGATACTAAATTGATTGAAGAACCTGAGGTCTGTTTATTTCTACCTAATCTTTCTCTCCCTCTCAAGAAACGCATATGGTTTAACCAGTTTGATTTGTCCTTTCAGTGACAAGATCAAACTCAGAACTATCTGAGTATAAGGTGGGTCCAAATCTTGGTTATAATTATTTAAATAAGGTTTTTCCTGTACATGGTTATTTTGCTGTAAATGATTCTTGAGATTTATTCTGAACTTAGCATTTGATGATTCTTGAGGACCAACATTAATGGATTGACCAAATGGAGCATTAAGTCTAAAGAGATGAAAATTATGTTATTTCTGTTTTAATACAGTTTAAATTTAATTAAACATTACAATTGTTTACATGTTCTTGTATCAAGGTTTTATATATGTGATAAAAATGTACATAACCTGTAATTTCAACATCCAATAATGTCATGAAGCTTCAGATATTAGCCTTACAATGGAGATGACCTATGTGTACCTTTACACGATCAGCTTAGCGGTCCCAATCAAATTATTTCAGTCTTCTGTGGAACTGGACAGTGAGTATCATTTGTTGTCTATGTATCTATCGTAGATAATCTCCGATAGACTAGGATTCCATGACAAAAATAGCACACATTAGCGTTACTTCACGGAACAGCTTATCAAGTTTGGGATCAAGCTTGTGCATGAGGATAATATCATGCGGTGGATTGCCAATACACTTTCGGGTTTGTATTTCATAAAATTTGGTTACAGCTCCATGTGCACTGCCCAAGAAGAACATCACAAGCACTGGTGGCTCTGTATTTTAAAATGGGAGGCCACATCAAAAGAAAAAATATCCTTTTGGTTGGCCCTCAACCATAAAATATTGACCTAGACAATGCAAACCCAACACAAGGGAATCATCCCACTTCTAGCTAGCAATTGATGTAAATCTTTGGCTATCAACCTTCAAATGAAGTTATCAGTTCCTGGGTGAATTCGTGCCCTTTCCTTCCACTAGATATCTCATGCAAACACATACAAACTCCATAATATGATTATGCTAATACTGTGCCCCCTCAGCAGTATTATGACATCCAACTACAAGATCTTGTTCCAGGAAATATACCCTAGCTAGAGGAAGGTAAAACATTACAAAGAAGCACTAGTTGCTACCTATAACCACAAATTTCACTATCAAATTCATATTGCAGCATTGGAATTCTTCTCTTTTTCAAACAAAAGCAATGCACCCAGGTCCATTCCCTTTGCTAGCTCCAGAAAAGTGGGAGGATAATTCGTTCCATATCCCTCACCATAGATCCATCAATATTGCAAATTCCATGCTTTCATTGGACCACGATTTCATCTACAGGAAATGCCTAGCCATTGGATCGACTCTCTATGAGTGATACGCCCTTTGGGAAACTTGGAATATCATTGGATAGCTTAAATATGAAATTAGAAGTGTAGACCGCTGCAAATGGTGGAAGAGTGTTGACAGGGAAAGGGAGATCCCTACTTATTAGAGATCTGGTGTTAATTTCCAATTGCATTCCCTTTGCAAATTGATATGCCCAGGAAGGAATTTATTTCACCAAAAAGTTTCCTGGGAATACCTCATGCTTCTGGGATATGAGGGAATTCCCTACAAAAACATATGAACTAAACACACTTCTAATTATATGCTCATGGATTTCCTTACCCCTTTGGAGAGTCGATAGCGCTGCACAGACCTTGAGAACACGAGTAAGTGTGAATTCATCCAACTTTACATCCACATCCACTGCATACAATTGGCCATATAGATTAAGGGTTTAGTCAAACCGCCATCGCTTGATATACTTCCCAATCATCAGATTCTAAGAGAAGATGTCTTTTGGGAAAAATTGATCAAAAATCAAACTATGATTGTTATTTCTGAAACAGAAATGGAATGGAAATTTTGTTGTTAGGTTAAATAGCATATGATGAGCCGTATTGACCTACTACATGCTAAAGAATAGAATTTTGCTTGGAAATAAGTTATTACCTAGAAAAAGACGACCTCAGATTTGCTTGGAGAAGAATAACGATCTCAGGTTTGCTTGGAGAAAAATAACGATCTCAGATTTGCACTGGTGATGCGTATTGATCAAATGTTGGAAGCATAGCTATAGAACTGAGCCAAAATTTCACTATTTCCAGATTTCATGTTCATCGTTGGACGGCTATCAATCAACATCCTTGATCTAATATGTGCTGCGCTGAAACTGACCATATTAGAATGGTTAACTTTATTAAAATTACTTTACATAATTTCAAGTCTCTCGTTTATTTAATTCAATGGCTCTTGCCTCTTATGCATAAGTTTGAATGGGCGTGAATATAAAAAGGGTTTTTTATGCATAGGGGTTTTAAAATTTAAATTTTAAAACTTGAAATTTGGAAGTTCTAATATTTGTCAAGTTTGACAAATGTGTTATTTTTTTGTGGTGTTTCCAAGTTTAGAAGGGTTTTGACATTTTGGTGTTTCTTCTCAGTTTGTGAAAGATCTATTAGATATCTTGTACCACTTTTTCATCGTGTTCCTTTGTTAACATATAAAGATCTAGCCATATATATGGTGGGATAAGATGCCGACTTAATTTCAGAGCTTGGTGGGATAAGATGTCGACCTAATTTCAGAGCTTGGTGGGATTAGAACCCTAATCATTATGATTTGGTTAGTTGATTTTATAAATCATGTTGATGTGAGTTTGCTGAGATAAAATGAGAAATTGGGGTTTTCTAGAGTCGGAGGCTTTATTGGCATTAAAAAAATGTTGTTACAAAGAGAATATCCATTGTCATTGAATTTTTTTTGGACCTCCTTGTCTATATAAAGACAAGGATCCCTCCACACATCCCCCAAATAAGGGGGTGTCCTATATCAATTTAGTGTGATCACAATGGAGTAAATGTGTTCTATAGATATATGAATCCTAAATTAGTATATCTAACCGCATCTTTAGTGATAATTTCTTTAGTAGTAATTAATTTACTAAATTTTAACATTGCACTCGAGATGCTAGAGATATGAGCTCCAGAGAGGGGTTCATTCGACTTACTAATGTCAGGGGTTGATGCTCCCAAAGCCAATTTCTTAGGCGAGCTTTTATAGAAAGGTTTTAGGTTTAAAATCACAACCATGAGATTTCAGATTTATGATTTTATGGTGAACAATTTTTCGATAATCTTGAAGTTGAATAATATTTAATACCTAGTTCATTCTTCTCATCAATCGATGTGAAACACAACTAGAAAAAAGAAAAGAACAAAAGAAGCAATGGCACTTATATATACACATATTAATTATATAAATCTCTATAATACCTATACAATATATTAATATTATATATGGGTGAAAAGATACAGGGAAAAAGGTTTTTGATAATTTATTTATTTTATATGTGAAAGGAGAAGGGGTTAGGTGCGATATGGGGGTATTATTATTATTCAAGGAGATGGGAACAAAGGGATTTTTACAAAAAGGGAGGAATTATTTTTTCTTTAAAATGGAGGATATTGGTTATTTCTTGAAAGGGAGGGACCAAGGGGGACTTTAAAGATTTTTGAACTCGGGTGTAAAGAGAACCATGGTGAATGCATATGGAGAATTAATGGAGGTTGTGAAATTCACAATTTTTAGCTAACATGGCACAAAATACATGAACTTGTCGAAACTTTAACAGACTGTTGAGATGGTCAAACAACGATAATTTTGTTCAAACAAAATATGAACACAACTAGTACAACAAGTTGAACAGAGTGACACTAAGTTTAGGACATGACAATTCCAAAAGGGAAAGATGACAAATATCGACTAAGACTCGACTCAACCACATGTAGAAGAACTCATATATCACTTGATAAACGATATGCAAGACATGCTGTGTTATCTAGATATCAACTCACCACACCCAAGGCACTAATTAGTAGAGAAACCCCTAAATGAGCATCTCAATGATTCTCCTATCATCTAACACAATAGGAATCAGGATGGCCTCAAATAAATGATCCCTTAGAAGACATGTATTGAAAAATAATCCAAGTTGTGTACTATTAATGTTACAATTTACTAAATTTTAACACTGCAGATGGATTCGGAGACCCTCTAGAAGAGGGTCTCCGAATCCATCTGCAGTGTTAGAAGAGGGTCTCCGATTCCATTTGCAGTCGAATACATCTGCAATGTTAGAAGAGGGTCTCTGAATCCATTTGCAATGTTAGAGGGTCTCCGAATCCATCTGCAGTGTTAAAATTTAGTAAATTGTACAAATTCATTATCAAAATTATAATTTTCCATTGCCGAAATAATACAACTAAAAATGACCACATAAATGACCAATTGTTATGTGGTCATTTTTAGTTTAGTTCTTATCTCGTGACCAAATTGGTCATTTATCTTGGTCATTTTTAGTTTATTTCTTATCCCGTGACCAAATTGGTCATTTATCTTGGTCATTTTAGTCAGTGCACTTAAAATTTCTCAATTTTGGTCATTTATCCCTTCAAAAAGCTGTGGTGACCAATTTTTTTGGTCGCTTGGTCACTTATCTCTCATTTTGTACTAGTGAGCTGTGGAGGGAGAGGCTCCCTCACCCCTCAGGGACTCAACCCAGTCAAGAAGTAAATATCCTTAGTCCTGATGCTCAAGTCCTCACCTCCCACATGGAACACTCCACGGTCAGGGTCCCACATGTCTAGTACCCTCCACAGGAGGTAATCAACCGACCACATCAAAGGGCTCTTGAAGAACTTAAAGAGCACGACATATCGCAATGCCTTAGTCACAACTCGATCGGCTAAAACAACCGCTCAGAGGTCATCAAACTCTCTCTCCCTCCACTTAACATCTCGAATATGTGCCATCACTGATAATCAACCACCTACACATGGAAATGATCATACATTAGCCATATAAAAATCATTAGTGCAGACTTTCCTAAGAATTTCTGCGCGTAGCGCGACAATTTATAACATATCATCCCATAGCGCAATCGAAACTCCATTCGTCCACGCAGAACTAGCATGCGGGAGATATACATTTCGGTTGTGTAGGTAGCACGATTGTTCATGGAACAATCGTGCTACAACCAGCGTGCAACCGAAGCATATATATCCCATGCTATGCGCGATACATTACATTTTTCCTGCGCTACATCGCATGTGAGTTTGAAAAAATACCGCACTAGGACAGCGCGATATTTTCCCAAAATCTCGCGCTACCATAGGATTTTCTCAAAATCTTGCTCGGTAACCCCAAAAACACAAAAAAAGACCCGTGGCCACCCAAGGGACCCCTAAACCTAACTCTACACGGATAAAATTAAAAAGGACAAGGTTTAGGATTACGTGAAACTCACAGATCGATGAACAGTGCACCAGATCTCCCAGAAATGCTTGAAATGCACTCTAGGAGGTTAGTGGCACAAAGTACAAATGATTTCGAAAAGTGGGCCTCACCCCTCTTTTATACTCATTTGACCCAAACTTCCAACCAATGCCAAGGAAAAACCGTAACTCCATTTCAAAAACCATTCACACCACGAAAACCAACGCTTCGAGCTCTTCGACATGGAACTGACCAATCTAAATTCCCACCAATGTCACCAGAACACTATTTTCTTATCCAAGTACCCCACAGGTACACGATGTTTTGGTTCTATGATTTCTGCATTGTCAATACCTTGGTTATGTCCTTTACTACACTTGGGTATGTGCACCATATGTGTAGGACTGCAATCAGGACAATACGAAGCTTATTGTTTTCCCATTGTAAGAATAAGACTCCAATATCTAACAATAGGGGTCACGCACCCTACCACAGGTACTATTCTGAAACCGGCATATAGTCACTATTTACCCCCCAATTATAATGCATATCCCAGTATTCCTGCCGATAACCATAGGGTCCCCATTCATGGCCTTGATGTTCCGTCAACATCATTTCTGTGAATAGCATGTTCCCCCATGGGTGTACGCACCACTGCCATCCCCATGATATCGACCCCCCATAAGCCCGAGGAATCTGACCAAACTTGAAAAGCCCCTCCCTTCGAGTATCATTTTTGCATTTGGGCATTTACTCCACCAAGCAGACACTTGTCAGATCCTTCAGAACATGTTACAAGAATGATTCACAAATCCTCCTCATACCTCCATGAGCACTTTACCCTCCACAATATTTCTCACATCATCACCCCCTCAACGACACATATGGGGCCCCCACCCTCAGAAACTCCCAATTCTATTCAGTTATCCTGTAGGATTACACTGCATGACATTGTTTCATGGGGCACTCGTCTTTGCGTCTGCAACTTAACCCTCACTTCATCATTTTGAAAGTGTCCCCCAATCCACTCAAAACCATTGGGATTCGGCCCATCATCAAATTTCCCCCCAGTATGAAAAAAAATGTGGGGACTCCACCAACATTCTTTATGTACAAACAAGTTCCCTCATCACCTAACATTGCAGATACACCATATTATTTTGGCAGCAACCCATGGTCACCTTTGATCAATGCATTTGAGTCTCCATATGTTCAACAGTATTTGTTTTGTCGGTCACCATTACCATTTGTTTTGCGTCTCCATTAAGGCCTTTCACTTGCAGTTTGTTTCCACTCGTTTCAATCTATGCCATCCCAAAAGAAAAGCTGCCATCCCCACTCCCCATGTTCACATCGATTAAAGGAAGTTATGAGCCATGTGCTTATCAACCAATCTTGTGTCGGGTTTGTTCATTCACCAGTTGGTTACAATATGATCTTGGTCCTCAGTATAGGGCTCTCATCTTATCGTGTATTTCAGCCCTTGTCAACGTCAAACACAATATTTCGAGAGTTGCAGTAGTTGCAGTTGTACCTTGGAATCCCTTTCAATCACTATAAGGGATCACCTCAAACTTAGTAGGGATAGTCATTAGCGCTCCCTAAATATGCGGTTTCCCCTATGATCGATGTCAACACATCATCGCATCAGGGGGAAACGTAATTTTGAAGGTAGCAGTGTTCACATTTGGAAATCACGGTAGCAGTCTCTTTGGTATAAGTAAATCTCTCAAGCATATTTACATACCAGTTTGGTCACCCAGCACAATGGGTTTATCATGGTCACCAGCAGTTCCACTTCTTCAATCTTCTGTACTAGTTCCTAGGGAATTTACTCAGACATGGATCGAAGCCTCTTTCATCCATGTCCCAACAATATAGTAGAGTCAACACCTTGGTCCTCTCTCAGTGTAATCCCTTTGATATCATTTCACGAGCATGGGTATGCCCGCCTCGTTTGTACAAAAACTATTCTTTATCACATCTCCAGTGATCGTCACCAACAATCTTCCCCCATGGGAGACCTTATTTTGTCCACATATGCTTCGTCCTATTGGATAGGAGAGAAATAACAGAAAACATGATGCATTATCGGATCTACGTTCCCCTCCGAACCTCATGCATTAGGGGGCATCTGTTAATGCCTAAAAGTCGTACACATGCGACATTTCGATGATTCAACTAGTAAAGTGTCATCAACATAAATAATGCATCTCACCACAGGCATCACCAATAGATCCAAAGCACATTATGAGTCCATAAGTTCCAAGAAACATTCACACCACAGGGTAGCGTGGGTATTACACAGTTGACCCGCGCTATAGCGCAGGTTATCATAACAATGCCCACACTATAGCCGCGCGTTTTTTACTTCAATAGAAGTGCTATTGTCAAAATTTAATCCCAACAGTGCATTGAAGACTCAATCCTCCCCAAGGATCCTAATTCATCTCCTCACACACTTGGTGGCATTAATCAACCCCCCTTGTGTACCTTGGAACTAGTTCATGAAGGAGGAGAGTTCACATTTGGATCTAGTTGTCTGTTGGCCACCTTTTGGCCAATAAAAGAAATCCATTGGCATGCATTTCTTATAGAGAAATTAGAGCAAGGTTATGCTGCTAGATTTGAGTTGGAGATTCCTCACAGCCCACCATTTCCTACCATTGTGAGCATTCCGAAGCTTGCTTGCCACCTACCATCAAGGGGCAAGTGTTTCTATCCATTGTTCTTCCATCTATTAGCATTTATTTTGGACAAGAAAGGCATCCCTAAGGGATATTGTTTGCTTCCCTTGAAGCTCTCACCTCCTAGGTGTTGTACAGCTATTCCATTGGGAAATACAAGGGTGGTTTAGCATATCTTTGGTTGTTGTTGGAGTTTGCATCGTGCCCCCATCTATTTCATTTTGTTTTTTATCAATATTTTCATGTTTGGATGTGAACTACACTAACAATCTCTTGCAGGATCACTTGGAGGAATATCAACCATCAAAAGGAGCTCCAAGGACTGAGGTCTTGCAACAAACTACAAGGCTTAGCCCCTCACCAAGTGGAAGAGTGCACTTGTGCAATTTTTTTCCATAAGAGTTCCATTTCATTTAATTCATGAACTTAGATTGTGACAACCAAGATATAACCAAAGGGTTCACCATTTTCAACTGAGGAAGGTCTAATTGGGCCCTTTCACCAAATTAATTTCTGTGGTTGAATCAAACTTTTGACCACATCAATAAAACCTGAACATGGTATCAAAGTTATGGTTTTGTGAGGATTAAAACAAATTCCTTGTGTTTACTATAGATGATATGGATTTGTTCATGGAGATGACATTGTGATCAGTAGTATATAATCCTTCTATAAATGATATTGAGTTGTGATGCTCTTCGTACAAGTGGTTGGACATGTCACATTTTTTTGCAGGTCTACATGAAGCATACATGAGAATTTTCACCTTCATTCTATGTATCAAAATATGTATGGTCTGTAGTAGTTGTCTCATTCTATGGTCAACTGTATGGTTCAGATGTCTATGAGGTTGAAGTAGCATGGTATACCCTACAACACATGCTATCATGCACCCTAGATTTCTATAGAAAGATTTGCATATTGAAGACTAATAAAAGGATGCCTGTTCATAGGATTGAATTTTTACAACATTAGTGTGCCCTAGTTCGTGGGAAGATTAATATTTCACCAAGCATTGTCATCTTTGTTGCATTCAAATGAGTGGATTTGCTTGAATACAATCAAACTACTATTTGAACTCTTTTATATTCGTCAAATGCTTCTTAAGTAGCATTGTTTGTGTAAAATGGGCACCTCAATTCTTGACAAATTCTATTATAGGCATGAAACATGCTAATTGGTGTTGTTTAGTTGGTGTTTCAATAATTATTGTCACTCGATAAGAAGAGACGATGGAATAGTTTGAGATTTATATTCACATGTACATCAATCCTTGTAAGTGGAAGCCTATAAGGAACTATTCTCTCATAATTACGCACCATGGGATATCACAATTCCTTCTCAAGTATTTGTAAATTTTGTTCATGGAAGACAAAAAATGTCATATGATCATATCTAGGAATTAATGCACCATGTCATCTGAGTGAAGAAAAGCTATGTTGTAATTTATGTAAAGTTCAAATTGCATGTGGAAGAATGTATGGAAAAAATGTGTTAACTTTTGGGGTTACTCTGAAAGTGTTCACAACATGCTTAGGGGTGCATTGTGTGATGTGGTGTGCATGATGTTTTGTTTACTCTTTCTTGTACCATGATGGACATATACATTGGTGATCCACCTCTGAAGTCGATTGGCTTGTTTCGACTAGTAGGCCTAGTCCTAGGCGATGACTTCTCAACACCACTCATCAAAGACCGACGAATCCAGCATGCTATGTCGATGACGACTATTGCGCATCGACGATAACTGACTGACTATGATAGAATTTCCCTCTATCTTCCCATTGACTATGACAGTTTCACTTCTCAGGCCGCCATAACCTATTTTGTAACTGGACGTAACGGGAAGGAAGCTCAAGCATTCTCAACACTCTATAAAATTATGTACACTATTGTAACATAAAAAAGGAGGAACATAGAAGAAATAATAGAAAAAATTTTTATCCAAATTCTTGCTTTTTATCCAGGTATATTCCTGATTGTTTTCTTGTTTTGGATTGTCAACTTTGTTAAGTTGCTTCCGCCATAACAGACCTCGAATCATTCAATTGAAACTATTGTCCCTTGTCGAACTCTTGGGTGAAACAGATCAATTGAAGATAGCTTACTCATTGTTAGACCTGTTATGCCATATACAGTATATACATATTGTTAGCACTCATAATTTCTCCTTTGGTTGTGGAAGGATAATTCTAAGGTAACCTTTTCAAACCAATCTTTAGGAGGGAAGTTGGCTTCTTTTCTACCAGAGAGGGCTCTTTCAAGTAACAAACACAATGTCCATAAATATTTCAAAATAATATGTTTTAATATTGCAAATGGCTGAAACATAGGGATACCATTGGGCATGGAGTCAAAATCAGGGATCTTTTAAAGATAAACAGAGTTTAAACAATATTTTTTTTCACAAAGGAAAGGTAGTTATTTGCTTTACAGTCAAGTTCTTGCTTGCAGGTGGTAATGGAAAAAAAAAGGAACAATCCATTAACATTGGGCATCAATTGAAGATGAATCCAACATCAACTTTAGAATAAAATGTTAATGAATACTTGAATCCCATAGATCAGAGCATAATAATATGAATTCTGACCTAAATACAATCTCATCCAAGCATGAAAGAAAACATAATGAAAATGAGATAACAGAGATGACATTCACATGAGAAAAATAAAAATACATACTATAAATAAACAACACAGGAATCTTTGCTTTGGAAGGTCATGCTCAACTCTGTAGAAATTTCTATTAATGCTTGAGAATGCTCGATACAAAATAAGTCTCTCTCTTTTTTTTTTACAGGTTCCAACCCTGTTTACATTGCAAAGCATGCACTCGGCTGTGTAGATCAAATTTTATTATTATTGTTTGTAATTGATATAGATTCGTACTTGATTTGGCAAGGATTCAGTCAAAAGAAAAGCTCTTTGGCATTTATTTTTGTAATTTTCCATTTCCTTTGTATTATTCTCTAGGGGCATTTGTTCTCTTAATTCTTTGTGGGTCTGTGTAAAGATTTCGATATTGAAAGTAAATTTTAAAACATTTGTGACAGGACAAGGTGGAGGTTAATTGGAATTGAGAAATAAGTCTGGAATAAGTTTGTACTTTTCCAATGTTGCAGTCTGCTATGTGGGTTTCTTGTTGTCTTGTTTTTCCGTAATCCACAACAACGATGTAAAATAAATTAGTAGAGACTAATTCCGTGATATTTTTGTATTAAGAGTTTCAACGACCTCCTATAAAGTTGAAGGTGCTATAGAATATAAAGGAAGAGACCCTAGTATTTAGGACTCATTTTAATATATCCCTAGAATTTTTTTATGGAATAATTGGGGATATTGCAGTGGATCAATATCATCGGTACAAGGAGGGTGTGGATGTTATATCTAAAATGGTGTTCAATGTATATCTCTTATCAATATATTGGTCTAAATTATTTTCTAGATGAATTTTGAGCTGAAGTTAATGAGGAAGGAATAACATACTAAAAAAGCTCATTGATGCCCTTCTATATAAGAGTATACAACCGTATGTAACATTGTACCATTGGGATCTTCCTCAAAAACTTCATGAATTAATGGGTGGATGGATTAATCAAGAAATTGTAAACTACTTTGCATAGTATGCAGAAACATGCTTTACTGCATTCGATGATCAAGTAAAACATTGGAGGGGGTTTCGAAACCAGTGTTCGAAATCTCATAATTTATGGAGTGTTTCCTTAAAGAATCATTTATGTTGAATTTAAACTTGTCAACATTACAATGATGTGGTTTGAAATATTAAAAAGATAACACGTCTTTATCATCTTTCAGATCCTACCAATTTAATGTAATTAGTCCTCCTTCCTAATTTTGACGGTGACCCAGTCACCAAACTATTGCTAGTTAGGATTAAAAACCCCTCTGTATCATTTTAGATCTTGAAATTTGTTACATTTAAAAAAAAACTTACTTTTCTATGATAAATGTTAATCTATTGATACATTTAAACCTCATATTATCATGTTGGATTAGATGATTTTACTTTACCTTAGAAATCATCGTAATTTGAACAATTTTTGTAAACGTTGGTTTGGGCCATACCTTAAGCGTTGAATATCCAAGTATAAGCATTCCTACGTTAATTTGAATGAAAATAACGTAGTTGTTTTAATCAAAACAAGGTGCAGCGTACCTCTTTTCAAATATACATCCACAAAATGACATTTTCAATTAGATATAAATACAATTCGAAAATTATGAGATAGGGAGACGAGTGATGAGATAGGCCGCAGTTAGAGCTACTTCAACCGCAAAAATATGTAGGGACATTACTTGATATAAGCAAGCAATGGAATGTCTCCACAATATGCATAATATGATGGTCCTTGCTAGGCACATCTATGGTTGAGATGGTGCTAATCGCTACAGGAGTAACAAAAGTAATGGAGCAACACATGTGGTTAAATATACAACAATTTATTCCAAGTAGTCAGAGTTAGCTTTCAATTTGAATAAGTCTACATTCGGGAGTTGGTCATAAATTTATCCTCCATATTCATCGGACTCCAATCTTGAGAGATGACAGGGTCCACAATTATACTTACCAAGCTTGCCACAACCTCAAATGAGAATTCTTAAAATAGCAACCATCAAAAATTAATTCTTTCAATATTAGTTTGTTGACTAGGGACTTCAAGGATGATTGATCAGTGAATAACATAAAGTGGCCTCCCAATAGAGAGTGTATAAACTTGTGGATCACATAAATTATAGCCATCCCTTCCCTTTCAGTCAATCTGTAGTTGCACTTAGCCTGATACAATTTATGGCTTGCTAAATAGATAAGGTACTCTATAGTGCCTTTCATGGTTCTGCAAGGATTGTGGCCAGAGCAATTATCGATGCACCAACATATACATTAAATTCTATTTTCCTACCATGGTAGATAAGGATGGGAACTTATCATTTTCTCCTTCAATAAGTTAAAATATACTTTACATTTAGGATTTCAGATGAATAATTCAGCTTTATTGAGGAGTTTCTACAATGTATTTTTTTATCTATCCATTTATGCAATATACAAAATTTCATCATTATTGGAGGAAATTTCAAAGTATCCATTCACATGGAAGGGTTAGTTTTTAACGTAAAACTTCATTATAGAAGGGTAATATTTTAATTTAAAACTTTATTATTGAAGGGTTAATTTGTCATAAAAACTTCATTCTTGAAAGCCATAATTTTAGAAAAAACGTTTTTTGATGGGGAGTATAGGAATTAAAACGTCATTTTTTTTTTGTATTATGGGAAAAGATCAATCCAAATTCCAACCCTGGGGACGAGAAGCATATCATGGTGAACGTCAACACTAAGCCTCTCAAAGTTCTCTCAAGAACTTCTCAAACACATAGCCTTCAGGCTTCAGGTTCCTATCTTGAAGCCATGGCAAACACATTGTACAGAGCCCACTTGTGGTAACCTCACAAAACCGGGATAATGAGTGAAGTATCTACATAGATGTAGATCAAAGTTATCTACCCGCGTTATCTACATAGATGTAGATCAAAGTTTCGTACATTTCTGTATTTGCAGGAATAAAAAATTTGTGATAATGATCTAACCGAACAGGTGTAACGATTTTTCCTGAATTTAATCGATGTATTCTCTTTTTTAGTTGCTTAAACATATTCATTCAAGGCTTTGGAACCAACTATTAAAATTTAGGTTCTCTTTTTAGCCTAATAATGCGATGGCCTCGATATATATGGTGGGATGGAATCCCAGTGGGCTAGCTCAAGGGGTTGAGTGCTGCAAGTTGTGAGCATAAGGTCTCAGGGTCAAATCCTCGGGTGGTTATATATAAGGGCCTCACTTGATGTTCCCATCGGGTTAGCTCCGGAATCAGAGCGAACGGGGTGTGGCCCCTTCGGGTGGCCCTCCTGTGATTTCTTACCGTGGACGTAGCAGCTCCACTGGGGGTTTTGTGAATCACATGTGAAAAAAATATATGGTGGGATGGAATCATAAGCCTACCCTCTTTTTAACCAACTCATGCGATGGACTTGATATGGTGGGATGGAATCATAAGCCTACCCTCTTTTATGCCTTAAAATTGGGGGTTGTTTATATGCTTGATATATTCCTTTGCCTCAAATCGAGGGTTGTTTATATGCTTGATATATTTCTTTGCCTTGATATAAAGGTGCAATCATAGAAGATACCAGTCCATACATTTACATACTTTGGTTTGCAGGCACTGGTCACGGGGTCGAGCACTACGATCATCGAATATATGGAGGATCATCAAATGCTCACGAGATCTCTTTCAAAGTCACTTGCCAATTGCACAAGCCTTCAATATATCCGCTTTGCATGGAACAACTTGGTCGTCTAGTCGAGTTGGAACAGCTTGACTTTTCAGCCAATTATTTGAGTGGGAGCATCCCTCTGTTTCTCGCCAATTGTACTAAGCTATCGACCCTCTGTTTCTCGCCAATTGTACTAAGCTATCGACCCTCTCCCTTGGTGGTACCTTACCGACAGAGTTTGGTCGTTTGGTGGTACTCTATCTCTCTTTTGAGTGCCACTCTATCTCTCTTTTGGAACGAATTCAAAGGTGCCGCAGTGATGTTTGTCCGTCTAGTCGAGTTGGAAAAGCTTGACTTGACTTGGAATGCTTTGAGTGGCCACATTCTTCCAACTCTCACCAATTGTACTAAGCTATCTATGCTCGACCTTTCTGCTAACAACTTCACAGGTACCATACCAACAAAGTTTGTCTATCTAGTCAGGTTGGAACAGCTTCATTTGAGTAAGCTATCTACAATCGATCTTTTTTATAACAAATTCTCAGCAATTGTAGTAAGCTATCTACAATCGATCTTTTTTATAACAAATTCACTGGTACCATACCAACAGAGTTTGTTCGTCTAGTCGAGCTGGAAGTTCTCTCCTTGGCAGACAACTTATTAAGTGGTCGCATCCCTCTATTTCTCGCCAATTGTACTAAGCTATTGATCCTCTCCCTTGGTGGTAACTACTTCACAGGCACCTTAACAGCAGAGTTTGGTCATTTAATCGAGTTGACATATCTCGACCTGTCAGAAAGCAGCTCACTAAATGGTTGCATCCCTCCAACTTTTGGGCATTGTACTGAGCTACAGTTACTCGATTTGAGCTACAGCGAATTTTCTGGTGGAATTCCTCCAAGTCTCGGCAATTGTACTAACTCAACTCTGTTTGCAGGGAAACCGATTCTCAGGCAGTTTCCAATTTCACTGCAAATTCTGCCTTCATCTCTGGGCAATTGCAGTGAACTCCGTTTACTGGATTTAAGCATTGGTTATAATAAACTTCGTGGTGGTATTACTAGTGGGATCACAAACCTCACTCAATTGTTTATATTGGATTTATCCAATAATGAATTGAGTGGAAGGATACCATCCGGACTTGAGGGCCTTCGAGGATTTGCAAAAAATGTATCTTGGCTAAACGACATTTTGTTGACCT
Organism: Larix kaempferi; assembly: GCA_027924585.1. Taxonomy (NCBI): domain Eukaryota; kingdom Viridiplantae; phylum Streptophyta; class Pinopsida; order Pinales; family Pinaceae; genus Larix; species Larix kaempferi. The sequence continues at coordinate 2,567,167 of BSBM01000313.1, forward strand.
ATTCTTCAGTATTTCTGAGTGATGGTGGAATGGGGATTGACATAAAAGGAAGTTATTATAATCTATCTCATTTGTTTCCTACCAACACGATATTTGATTGTCAAGAAATAATCTTATTGGTGAAAAACCTACAAGTATAGGAAGTTTGACTGCTCTATCATTATTTAATTTATCTTGGAACCAGTTGGAAGGGGAAATTCCTGCCTCTCTTGGTAACATATTTACATTGGAGCAGTTGGACTTGGCCAAAAATAATTTGAGTGGAGAGATTCCTGGAAATCTTTCTAAATTAACAATGTTGGAGGTAGTGAACTTTTCCTCCAATAACCTATGCGGGCCAATTCCAATAGGGACTCAGTTTTCCACTTTCAATGTAGCTTCATTTCAAAGGAATAAGTGTTTGTATGGGTATCCTACGCAAGCATGTAATAAGACAAGTTTAGTGGAAGGTGTTGGTAGGCAAGGTGATGTTAAAGTAGGATTGTTGAGTCGAGTGGATGAATATATGTCAGTAATAGCATTATGTATAGGAGCATGCAATAAGACAAGTTTAGTGGAAGGTGTTGGTAGGCAAGGTGATGTTAAAGTAGGATTGTTGAGTCGAGTGGATGAATATATGTCAGTAATAGCATTATGTATAGGAGCATGCAATAAGACAAGTTTAGTGGAAGGTGTTGGTAGGCAAGGTGATGTTAAAGTAGGATTGTTGAGTCGAGTGGATGAATATATGTCAGTAATAGCATTATGTATAGGAGCATGCAATAAGACAAGTTTAGTGGAAGGTGTTGGTAGGCAAGGTGATGTTAAAGTAGGATTGTTGAGTCGAGTGGATGAATATATGTCAGTAATAGCATTATGTATAGGAGCATGCAATAAGACAAGTTTAGTGGAAGGTGTTGGTAGGCAAGGTGATGTTAAAGTAGGATTGTTGAGTCGAGTGGATGAATATATGTCAGTAATAGCATTATGTATAGGAGCATGCAATAAGACAAGTTTAGTGGAAGGTGTTGGTAGGCAAGGTGATGTTAAAGTAGGATTGTTGAGTCGAGTGGATGAATATATGTCAGTAATAGCATTATGTATAGGAGCATGCAATAAGACAAGTTTAGTGGAAGGTGTTGGTAGGAAAGGTGATGTTAAAGTAGGATTGTTGAGTCGAGTGGATGAATATATGTCAGTAATAGCATTATGTATAGGAGCATGCAATAAGACAAGTTTAGTGGAAGGTGTTGGTAGGCAAGGTGATGTTAAAGTAGGATTGTTGAGTCGAGTGGATGAATATATGTCAGTAATAGCATTATGTATAGGAGCATGCAATAAGATAAGTTTAGTGGAAGGTGTTGGTAGGCAAGGTGATGTTAAAGTAGGATTGTTGAGTCGAGTGGATGAATATATGTCAGTAATAGCATTATGTATAGGAGTAGTAATTGGATTTGGGGGAGTAGTTATTGTTTTCATAGCTTGGGAGAGAGCAAGGAATTGGGTGTTGTTCCCCAACAAACCAAAACCCTTTTATGGAGTGTATCGATTCCCTAAATAGTGTAACATGGAGAAATTCCATTTTCTATATAAATTCATCAAAATCACCAAAATATTAGTATGTGATTGAATCACTAATGTATATGATACTATTATGCATATAAATTTGAAATTTATAATAGCTTTTTTCTTTTAAATATGTGTGAATTAAGATTTATTTAAATGTTTGATCATTGCCATTCACAAGTTGTTATTCATTTAATTCATTATGTAACTTTATGTTTTACTGCAATATGTTTCTTTAGCTAATTCTAATGTAATATGTAATTATTGTATTGTATTTTTATTATTTTATTTTTAGAAATATGTAATTATTGTATTTTTATTATTTTAATTTAAATAAAAATATTATTTTGTTAAATTACAATACCAAATTATTCATCTTATTAATTTTTAAAATTACATTAAAAATATTATTATAACTTATCTCTTGGCATAAACATGTAGACTCTCACCCTGCCACCACCTATTCTTTCACAAGGTGAGGGTGTGCATGCACGTGCTTTGGGTGATGGAGAGTGGAGGCTTATATGTGCTTGAAAAATACAAACATTCACATTATCAACCCTCACCACTCAAAGTACCATTTTTTAAATATATCTTCCCTTAACAGTTTTGAAGAATATATTTGATTATTAAATTCTTTCTTTTGACTTAGGTAATTTAATTTAAATAATTAAAACATGTAAAAAGTTAAAATCATTAAAACATATAAAATTTAATTCACTTTTAATTAAATTGTGTTATAAACATGAAACAATTTTTAAGGTGCTATTAAAGTGCGCTTAGTTAAAGAGCCCACGAACAAAATGGTTGGAGATATTTCACTTAGACTCTGTGTTTGAACAAGAACTTCAAGTAGGCCAAATTGAGAGTATTCTTTGCCACTCGTTTCCATAGAAAATGAAAGGCAAGTTCAATAACTACCATCAAGTTTGATGGATTGTTCAAATATAAGTCAAACTGCTTATGTATCTATCTAGAGGGTGAGGAACTTGGCCCTTTTTCAGAGTATAGGGATTGACTCTCATAAAATTTAGGTGTTGGCTATTTGCATAAAGTTAGTCTTTATGATCGAAACCAATACTGTACTTGATTCTTATCATTTCCCCATAAATTTGGTTAGTTTTTGGGCACATATTTCTACTTCCAATTGCTAATTTGGTTGATGATTCCAGATTTATTTTCTAAGGTAGCGAGTTGTTTGTCTATTTTTTATTATTTAGTGTTTAGGATTTTGAATTCTATCTATGGTTGGTTTCATGTTTAGGCTTTTGAATTCCATGGTTGGTAAGCTCTATTCCTATTAATACTCTGTAATGTGGCATTTTGTGGCTTTAATACAGTATTTTCTATCATGCTTATTTTGTTTGGTGAAAAATTCCTTCACAATTAATGGATATATACAATCAATTGGAGATTGTTGTATGGTACAAAACATGAACAAATATTAGTATAAATTTATAACTTTCTATTCATAAATATAGTGGACAAATCCCTAAGCAATGTCTTTATACCATGAAAATTCAATTTAGAACAATGTCAAAGATTTGATGATATTCCAACTTATATGAAAAATTGAATGCTAGCACAAGCACACTGATTTACTATTGGTGTAGATCCAAGTATAATATTCATATAATGTTCTTTAAATGATCAACACATCACTTTCCTCATACTTAAGTTAATCATGGAATCTTGAGAGGAAAAATTAAATAAGGCAATGAATGAAATAAGCTCTGCGAAATGTAAAATGTAAACTTGATCAATTCAAAGCTCCTCATATGCATATTACAGACTATATCTTATTAGTAGCTTGTCCACTAGAGCCTCAGTATTACATTTTTATGTGCCTCGGGAAACTGTCAAGGTAAGCTCAAAGATGCAAAAGTATGGTTGAATATACAACTAGGCACGTAGCATATAGTGTTTCAATTGAATGGTATTTCCAAACAATGGTTCCTAGGATCTAGTATTGGAATTTTTTCTTTTTCAATAAATCTCTTCTTCTCACAGGTTACAGTCTCAAAAAAATACAAATATAGCTAATGTTAACTTTGCAGTTTGTATAATTACACAGTGTTGGAAGAGTTATAAACTACATCCATACCCATGGCTCAGAGGGTTGATGTCCAAAATACAAAGACATGTTTCATCTTCATATAATTGATAATAGACCCTTCATAATTGATTTTCACCCTTATACAAGCTATAACAGAATCCCAACAAGCCTGAAAATAAAACTAGCCATCACTTGTTCCTCCTCACAACCTTGGGGCCCTTTTAAGATGTCTATTTCTACCATAGAGGCACCTCCAAAATAGTATTGTACTATAACTCCCAAGGTTCCACTTCTCTTGTCCCACCACAAGCCAACTTCTTTTTATAGCCTATGTTTTAGTAACAACCACAACATAATACTACAATTATACCTTCATCATCTCAACAGTCACCACCATATTACAATGTCTTTACTAGGAATTTATCAACTCATATAACTCTTGTATTATCTGTCACACTACCTTTTGGAGAGATACCTGTTGTAGGACAAGATGCTTTAGGTCTAGTTACCCACACTTATTTCAAGTCTCCATTGCACCAATACATTCATAACGCCATACTGCCACATGAATTTCCAAAACTACTAACAAATAATGTGAAAGATGATGTGCAATTACACATTTCTAAGTTTGTTATTACATGTCAAGACTTGAGATCATGGTTGAACGTTATGTCTAAACTCTTTCCATGGACTCTTATTGAGATAATATTTGAGTGGTTCCAAACCTTCCCAAGAAATCTATAGAGACCTTTGATAAACTTTGTGATAAGTTCCTAAGGATGTATGCTCTTAGGCCAACTGATGTGTTTTAGGTTTTTAGCCCGACCTATATAAAACAAGCTAAAATGGAGGTTGTCACCTCTCCCATCCATCAGTTTTAGTTTGCTTTGGCTACACGTGAGATCATGTTTTCCCCCGATGGGCTTAGGAAGACCGTTGTAGAGAAATTAAGGCAAGACTTGTAAATAGAGTGTGCAGAAAGCAAATTAGTCACCTTTCCCTCCTATCGTCGAGCAAGCAATAAATGCCTTTTATGATGCTATCAATAAGGTCCTTCACTTATAAATAGTGAACATTAGACATCATATTAGAGAATATGACCCTCCAGTTTCAACCAATGAGACATCATCCCTATTAGGTGACCCACAATCTAGAGTGACAAATATAAAGGGAATGAGGAAAAAAGCAAAAAAACAGAAACGCGTATTGTTTGTATTAATAAAAGTGCTTTAGTTGCATTGTAATACAAAATAGGATCATTTGTTTCAGGTTCCTATCATTTATTTAAACAAAAAAATTCCAAAATTATTGCGTATGCTTTTCGCTGCTATTCTACCTTCCTTCACAAAGGAAATGTTATTTAACTTACTAGTAAAGACTAACCAAAAATTCCAAGATATAAAGAGGTTTTACAAAACATAACAGACTGTAAATTGTTTTAGAGTGGCCCATTTTTGCTGCTTCCCTCCTCCTATTCAACATGGAATTGTTTGTCCTCAATGTTATCCATGCCATTCCATTCTATTTTAGTCTCCACTATGTCTTGAACTCTTCGATTATTTTCTACTATCTATTGTTGGTGGTATTGGATGGTTGAGTAAAGCATTCCATTTGATGAGGAAATATCATGTGCTTATACTTGATTTGTGGATAAAGCTTCTATTGTGAAATGGTTTTAAGATATCGATCAGTTAAGTTTCTTCTCCTTTGTACTATGATTGTCATTTGAAATCTTATATTGTTGCATGTTTCTCTATGTATGGTTGTATGCACTTGTAGGTCATTCATGATAAGCATTCTCTGATGACCATTTCAATTTATCTCTTTTAGTAATCTCCTTGGATAAATTTCTTAAGTGGAGTTAATAACAAAGGGGTTATAAAAGCTTGAATCTTTCATCCATATTCATCCTTTCCACTCATTGACCAAGTACCCTCACTCGAACCTTAATAACCCCATATGCTCAATGCTATTTACCTAGGCACTAGTCCTACTTCTAGCCACCAAAAAAAATTATGTTTTAATTCATTTTTATGTTGTTGTACATATCTAGAAATTGCAGTCAATTAGTTTACATTACTCCAGCCCTCAAATCCCTAAAATACTTGGTAGATTTATTTTCCCCACAGCCCGTGGGTAACCAGAGGATATTTTTCATCATGAGATTTTCATGACTAACTGTGATTTTAGTCACGATGATCAGATCTAGCTTTTCCCTGATGATGCTTTTGTGCCTTACTTCTCAGTTCAGGATGCCATGTTGTATTATCTTATGCAGGATATATACTCAAAATGCTCATCATTCATTCAGTTACATATTATTGGTGCCAGTTTCAGTGTGTTATGGATGTGACAGATGCTTCATTCACCTTATGTGGCCATGCGGTTATGTTGATTGCTCGAATGTGTATCTTAGTATGTTTTGGTCATTAACCCTCCCTTTTCCCTTATGTGGTATGATCCAAACCAATTTTAGGTCAATGTCTATTGTGACAATGCTCCTTCCCTAATAGCTTGAGTGATTAGATGTTCCATTGCATTCCATGTCTACCCTTGGTTCCTAGTTTCCATGATCCATTCATATGTCACTTTTCCCCTTCATTGATTAGCTATTAAGGTATGCCAAAGCAAGGTAAAAGAAAAGGTATGTAAAAATCCAAAATGTAAAAAGCAAAGTACAAAAGAAAAAGAGCAATATGCAAAAGTAAATGTAAAGAGCAAAGTACAAAAAGAAAAGTAAAGAGCAAGTGCAAAAGATAAAGGCAAAAATAACTAATTTGGGCAAAAGACAAACCCAGAAAGAGGTACTAGTAAAATTACCTAAGAGAAAAAAGGAGGTTGAGCGTAGCTAATGCTTACTCAACAGGTTTTTTTAATTGTTCTCTTGTTGACTATTAATGAAGGAGCTAGTTTATGAGCCACCCTAGCGGAGCCTGCATACCTTGTCCCTGCAGTAGCCTTACAGATTAAGAGGGACCAAATAACAGGATTGCCTTGTGGCCCAAGGATTGATAACTCATCATGGCACTCCCTATATATATTATTTGGCAAACACTTTGGGTATCTTATACTTGCAAACATTTCCAAGATGATGAAATCATGAAGAACACTCCCCTTCCTTCTGCATAGGGTAAATCTCAAAATTCGAAAGAGAGACCTTTGACTTACACATGGGTCTAGGATTTTGTGGCCCAATACCATGCCTCCCTTATACTTTGGTAGCTGACCTATACCTAACATAATAAATTGAATAGCTTGCACATTTTCTTTATGGTTCACATACCTTGAGGTAGTCACATTTCTCGAGATATTGCACTATTATACATGTCTCATTTATATTGCACATGTAAATAGTTCACACATTGATTTTTAGATGGTTCACATTTCTCGAGGCAATTGTAGTTCCTAATACAGTTCACAGTTCCCTAGGTAGATGATACACTAGATCCTCATAGGGGCTCCACCTCTTTGTGATGTTTTACATAGGGATACTATTCACAGACAGACATTGCATAGCATACTCAAGGTTTATCACTATACATGGTCCCTATCTTGAACATGTAGGGTTTTGAGCATTGATGGTCATGCATGGCATAGTTTGAAGGCTACTTTCAAAGGGCATCCTGCATAGATTGACCATTGATGATATCTCCTACGCAATACTTCTCAGGTCCTAATATGCCTTGATAATTCAATGGATATGACAACATGTAGAATTTAGGGCCCACACATAGGAGGATGACATCACACTTGGTAGCAGGTCATTGGGTAATTTGGAAAAGGTGCTTGGAATTCAAAGAATATGGGATAATGTATGGCACCTTGATGATTACTCTGTGATGATCATCCCTCTATTGCCCTCACTTGCATGTTATATTTAGACATTGGGATTGCACTCTCCCCACCCATGCAAGATGTTTTGGGTCTTGTGGCATATGTTGAGGCACTTACTTGATGACATGGAAAATGAGTGGAGGCATGATATCACTTGCTTGTTAGCATATTCATGGTTTAGATTGTTTGCTTCACCTTCCCAGTCCACTTATAATGGGACACCCTCCTTCTTCACTCATGCATTGGGCGACTTGTACACATGGAACTTGACCTTATGTATTGGGAGTTGACTTGGCACCATTGCACACATGTTCATGCACCTTGGACACTTGGAATTCACATCCTATTGAAGCGCTTGGTCTAGAATACCCTTTGGAGGGCCCTATGGTGTACTATGAGGATATGTCCTCCCCTTTTATGACCTCCTACCACACATGTGGACTTGTTGAGGCATATTTCTAGCATATTATGTTGTTTTATATAGATTCTTGTTGAGACACATTCTCTTTGTGGCCCTATTTCACTTTCACATGTATTGTTTGCTATATTCCCCCCTTAGTTGATGGAGATACTAGTATTTTATTGTTAGGAGTTTTTAAGCTATATTCTATAAATAGAAGAGCTCCTCCATTTGTAAATTGTTGGATCTTGGTGGAGAAAACTACTCTTTGATTCTTGTCTACTATGTTGTTCTTAGGGTATGTTTGGTTTCATGGAGGTTCCTTGCTTGAGGATATGTGCATGTTTAGGGTTTGGATGATTCAACTAGTATTTTCCACAAGCTTTTGGTGATGGTCTTGTAAGTGTTCATTTTCATCTTTGTTAGAGGTAATATTGGTATAGTTTTGTACGAGGTATTATTCACATGTACTTGGCCTAATATGCTTCTTGCTTGATTGTAGAACCTTTAAAACTTAAGTTGTTGTAGGTGGATCCTAGCTTGGTGAAATAATTGAATCCATTAATTGCCCTAAACCTGTGCAAGTGCGTAAATCTACTCCATTGACCTTCAAATTGCTCACTCAAATTCTTTTGCAAGCACATCCTTGACTCCATATCCCAGTGAAGGCTAGATTAGGCACTAGTCACCTTGATTCATCTATTATTTTTTTTAAATTTACCCTAAAATCTTTTCACTTCTTCTTTATATTTATTTTTCATGATTAAAATTTGATTATTTACTATAAAAAATTCAAAAAAGTATAAAAACCTAAAAAAACTGTCGTTTCCTAGTAGGGAACCTTTCTTGGAGGCATCTCTTTCTCTCCTAAAATAGTATGGCATGTTTTATTTATGCATTAAATGCTGGAACAACCTTTTAGCAAGGATTTACTCTGTCCTTTGGGCTAGTTTGCATTCACCTCTTTGACTAGGTGAATTTCCCTTTATCTTTCGTTGTTTTAGGGCTTGATTTCTTTGTTGGGTTTTACTGTTGTCCTTATTACCCCATTTTGTGTATGGTATCCAAAGGGTATTTTTGTCACGAGATTCTCACGACTAGCTGTTATTTTTGTCACAATGCTTAGATCCAACTTTGTTATGATGGTCCTTTGTGCCTTATTTTTTAGATAAAATACCATGTTATATATGATGTACTACAAGATTTGTTCTCAGTGTACTTATCATTCATTTAGATACAGATGATTGGTGCCAATATATGTATGTTATAGATGTGATATATGATTCATTCATTCTATGTGACTATGGGATCATGTGTATTGCTCTGATGTTTAACTTATTATGTGTTGTGCATTAACCTTCCCCCTGTCTTTGATGTGGTATGGTCCAAATAAATTATTTATCAATGTCTATTGTCTCAATGACCCTTCCTAGATAGCTTGAGTAATTACATGCTTCACTACATCTCATGTCTAACCTTGGTTCTCAATTTCCATGACCCATCTCATATATAATCACCATTCCCCTTCATTGATCAAAGGTCAAGGTTATGTCAAAGCAAGGTAAAAGAAAAGGTATCGTAAAAGAAAGTGCTAAAAAAATTTGGAAGCACAGTGCAAAGAAAAGAATAATAGAGCAAAATAAAAATAAAAAGAAATAATAACCAATGTGGGAAAAAGGTGAAACTAGAAAGAGGTATTGATAAACAAGTGCACTTTTTGTTTTATTTTTTCTTTGAGATTACCCTTTTCCACACATGAGGGTTCTATTTGCTCATTGAGACGAGATGACTTTGTTTATGTGGTATGATGGCACGTATATTAAGGCATTTTGGATGATGTGTCACCTTGGCACACATGTTGAGACACTATTGAATCTTGATGATCCATTGCACTTGATCTCACTTGGAGATTAGATCTACACCCTTGATTTGACTTCACACATGGACTGCTCCTTTTTCTCTACTACACACCCCTTGGATTGATTTGATGGATGAGGGTTGATTTGGATTTGAGCAAGACCACTTGCTACTTGTTTCTATTGATGAGGAAGTTGGAGATATAATATTATATCATTATTTGACTTGGCATTTGGCATTATTTTATGGTGTGATGGTTTTACCCACTAGTGTGCCTTCTCCAAGAAGGGTGACTTGGGTCATGGCTTGATTATTTCATTATATTGGTAAGATCCACCACTTGTAGATGGGATCTAGGACCATCGGTATATAACCTCCTCCACTACTTGGATGCTAGATCTCATTATTTCTATTGTAACCATGATTTGACATTTTAAACCCTAATTGCACACTCCTTGTGCTAATAAAATGAAGGGTTTTAGCAATTAGAGGTGAGATTTGGAGATTGGAATACAAGGCTGTTGCTTGGATTTACTTGTGAGCTTGATTTGCCTTTGTTATCTCATTGATTTTCATGGAGCTATTGGATTTCCTAGTTTTCTCTCTCTTGCCCCTTTGGTTCTTTGTGCTTGAGTTAATATCTATATGATTTGTTTAGCATTGATAAAAAGTACTCTTGTTTGCTAGCAACCACATGGGTATATCTAGGCAAGATTGGTATGTTTAATTTCTAGCAACCTCACTCATCTTATTTTTCTTTAGATCTTGTCATTGCTATTAATCTAACCCTTGTTGTAGGTGCTTACTTGGCATTGTATTGTTGGAGATCTCATTTGTTTTGTAGGTTTTCTCAAGGAAAATGAGGAAATACATCATTAAGCTTAAGTATAGCTTGATGCTCTTTGAGACTTCTGGACAAGTAATTGTTGAGGGGTGTTTTAGACTCCGTTGTCCCTCCATAAAGATCTGAAGGAAATGCACTTGGTCCTCTTCTTATCTCTTGTAATTTCCCTCTTTATCTCACTCATACATTTGGTCAAACAATTCACATCCATCCTCTCTTCTTCCATCTTCTTACTAGTTTTCTTCTAGTTCACGTAATAAGGCTTGAGTCAAGGTTTAATATTCTTCTTGGGAAAATCTATAAGCTTGCCATTATTTTAATTAATCACAAGATACCTTAAGGAAAGCCAAATCACTCACACAACCTAAGAAGGACTAAGAAAACACTAAGTAATAAGTGAATATATAAGTTAATTGTGTGTTTTCTGGGTTTGTCTTTGTTTACATTACTGCCCAAAAGTCATAAAGCCAGTCTTTGGCTTGTAAGCACAAGAAAAATTATTGGATGCAAGTGCCACATCAATTGGGAGTGATTGTAATATTGAACAATTTTATTAAAATTTATCGACATCACCCAATTGAAGATGATGACAAAATTATTTAAGGCTAGAAATCCAAGTAGGACTGGAAGGCCAAGAGTTTATAAGCTAGAAGCTCAAGATTCATTGGTAAATATTATAGAAGGAACCTTTGCAGTTAAGAAAAAGGTCCTCTTTTTTTATTGTAAGCTATCTTCATATGTGGAATAGAGACATTGTTACCTTGTCTTCTTACGCTTTTGCAAGTTCTGATTTGTTATAGACTATCTTTTCGATTTATAGTTTTCTTGAAGCTTGTAAGGATGGGTGTTGCAACCTCTAGTATATTCCCATGCTTGTAATGTCTATGTTTACTTATCATATGCAATGCTAAAAAATTGATGTAAAGCAGGTATTTGTCAGCAACATGTAGGCTATCCTCAATTTCTTAGAGTTGCTTTAGGGTTTGTGCAAGCTTTAGTCCATGGACTATTCTCCCTTTTGTTTGCATTTATCCCTTTGTTTCATGTTAATTGGTTCTTAAACACTTAAAATCAATATTAAATTAGTTGCATTTCTGCATTTGCATTCATAGTTGTTGTTAATGCCTAAAAGTCACACACATGTGACATTTCGGCGATTCACTTAGTAAAGTGTCATCAACATAAAGAATGCATCTCATCGCAAGCATCCCCAACAGATCCAAAGCACAATGTGAGTCCATAAGTGCTAAGAAACATTCACAACAAAGGATAGTGTGGGTATTACACAGTTAACCCACGCTATAGCGCAAATTATCAAAACAATGCCCGTGCTACAACCATGCGACCTTTCCTTCAATAGTCGCGCTAATATCAAAACCACGGGACCACTTACTCCCAGCGGCACATTGAAGACTCAATCCTCCCCAAGGATCCCAATTCGGCTCCTTGCACACTTGGTGGCATTAATCAACCCCCCTTATGTATCTTCGAACCAGTTCATGAAGAAGGAGAGTTCACATTTGGATCTAGTTGTTTGTTGGCCACCTCTTGGCCTATAAAAGAAAGCCAGTGGCATGAATTTTGTAGAGAGAAATTAGAGCAAGGTTATGCTATTGGATTTGATTTGGAGCTTCCTCATAGCCCACCATTTCCTACCATTGTGAGCATTCCCAAGATTTATTTCCACCAACCATCAAGGGGCAAGTGTTTCTCTCCATTGTTCTTCCATCTACTTAGCATTTAGTTTGGACAAGAAAGGATTCCATAAGGGATATTGTTGGATTCCCTTGAATCTCTCACCTCCTAGGTGTTGTACAACTATCCCATTGGGCAATACAAGAGTGGTTTAGTATATATTTGGTTGTTAGTGGAGTTTGCATCCTCCCCCCATCTCTTTCATTTTTTTTTTATCAATATTTTCATGTTTGGATGTGAACTACACTGACAATCTCTTGCAAGATCACTTGGAGGAATACCAAACATCAAAAGGGGCTCCAAGGATTGAGTCCTTGCAACAACCTACAAGGCTTAGCCCCTCACCAAGTGGAAGACTGCACTTGTGCAATTTTTTCCATAACAGTTCTAATGGCAACCATACTTATTTTTGTTAATTTGTTTTTAAACTAGGTTGTTTTATGCTAAGTATATAATTTTGGGTGTTTGTCACTTGCAGGAGAGCAGTTATTCCACTTCTTGCTTCCAGAATTTGGCCCCGTCACGGCCATAGGTTATTTTTTCACGCAGCCACACAGTTCCCGTCGTCTCTGTCGCATTGACAACACGAAATCAACTCTGACAGTTGCACGTACATGCAAGTTACCAGTTCACAACCCATGCTACATCTCTCATTGTATCCGCTTGGCAGGTCAGTACCTTACCCGCACATATGTTTTGTATTTACCTGTGCTATCTGCACGATAGAGTGTGGTTTGGTCATGCCACCGTTAATTATTTTCTTTTTATCTACATAGTTTAGATTGGAATCCCAATTGTTGCATACTACTGAACTTAAATTAAGGCTAATTCACCCAATTACTTAATTTTTTAGTAATTGCTGCACCTAGACTACTATTAGGAAGTAAAGAGTACATCTCCCTCGAAACTTAACTAGGTAACCAACTGTGAGGATTTCAACAGGCCCCCTTGTTATCACTAGTGTTCAAGACTGTTTCTTGTTTATGCATCAATCAACATGTTGTTTCTAGTAGTATTGCTACTGTAGAAAACACTTTTTGCACATAAGAAAGGACCTAAAGACACTTGTCGCCCGAATTATGCTCTTCACCTCGCACTTCATGTGAGCTTGGTGAATTATAAAAAGGGTGAGAAGTGTGAAATACCTCCATTGAACACTTTTGTATTAGTTAGAATATTTGATTTTGCAAAGCTCCATGAACATCTCTTAGAGTTAAAATTACATATTGCTTGATAAGAGGCCTAAAGAATCTTCCAATCCTAGTATGCTCTTCACCTCACCCTTCATGTGAGCTTGGTGAATCAGAAAGGTAGGGATTGTGAAATACCCCTCTTACACTCCATAAGTGAAACATTCAAACCCCTTAAAATCAACATTGTAATTGTCTTAACCAACTAAAATCCTCCACATGAGGTCACAAAACAATCTTTTAGTTAGGTAGGATTTATTGGGCTAGGTATCCATTAATTCCCACCAATCTAGTTTCATTAGTGATATTTTGAAACATAGCATTGTTGTCTTTTAGGGTACTTACAAAATCCTGCTATAAGCAAGTGTTAAAAGAAAACCCAGATCAGAAGTGCATTGTGACCAAGGAGGTGAAATCCAAGGTATATATTCCATGCTCTCCCCTACAAGCCACTCAGCTTGTTGTAGGAATACGACGCTATACCGTGCAGGTCAAACCACTGAACCACACTTGATGCAAGGTATCTTAGTGGCCAAACTTAGGATATCACCAACGAGCAATTGTGAGTGCAGTTGACTCTTGAAGTTATCTATTTCTGTTGGGAGGTGTTGCCAAGTCTTCTTGATTGGATCATTGGTCCCATCGCTGGCAGAACTAGCTCTTTGTTACCTTCACTAGTCGATTGGTGAGTAGATACCATTATCACCATCAATTGTACTTTTGGGAGGCTTAGTTACATTTGAGAGGAAGGACATTATGTCTTCTAGGGAATTTACATCTATTTTATTTTTAATTACAAGTTCACTAACTCGTAATAAAAATAACCTACATGTGGGAACTCATGCAATAAAACCAATATTGTACATATCACTCACTTATCGCACCATTTTGCATCTGTTGTGGTTGGCCTATTTTTTCATTTGTTCAATTATTTTTAATCCACTATCACTCTCATATTGGCACAAATTGTTCACCATTGAGGAACAAAACAACATCCTAAGACAGTCTCGTAGACTGCAAGGCCTATCCCCTCTCTCGAGGGGTGTTTTCACACCTTCCCCCCGTGTTACATGTGGAGGGAATTCAATCCAAGTTCATTCCCATGCAACATTGATATGATAATCTAGTCAAGGCCAACCCTTGATAGGTATGTTTTATCCTCTCGAAGAATCTATTAATTACACAAATTCCTCCCCCATCGGAAGTACTACCCCGCTGGCTTCTCCCCAAGGACATCCCTTGGATCCCTTTGACATATCCTCTCTCATAGGAGGTCAACCATTTTTTACAACACCACATGGGTTTCCTCCTCATGTAAATCACAACCCAAACAGAATGACAAGACCCGTCATCCCTACCTTACCATTTATGGCTAGTTTAAATCTACCTGATTTGACCAAACTGACAAATGACCCCATTGCTCATGATGCAACATGGCTAACTATGCCAAGCAATCTTCCATTTGATATTCCAAAATTCGAAGCAAAATAGGGAGACGATCCTACCAACCACATTATGTCTTTCCACTTATGGTGTTCATCTAACAACAGAGTGGATTACCCCATGATGCTTCGCCTCTTCCAACGTACCCTCACTAGAACGACAACAAATGGTAGCTAAACTTAGAAAGTGGCACCCACTCCACATTTGCAACATTGGCCACTGCAGTTCTTACGTATTTCCAATTTCCAATACAACATGATATAGGCCTCGAAATTATCACCGAGTTTCATCAAATACCTCAAACCACATCGTGGACCACATCCATGAGTGGTGTAGATGCCGCACACTATGCAAGTTCGAAATAAAAGCTCCCTTTTTGTTGGATTTGTTTATCAAATCTCTCCAACCCGCCATAGCTAAATATGTCTCCATCTCCATTCCACAAAGAGAGGAAGAGGCTATTCTGAAAGCACAGCATTTCGACCTCATATATGCACATTCTGGATACCTTTACACAATCCTCCCTGATGCCTCGTAGCATCTGTCGTTGGATCCTACACCTTCGGGCTCGTCACATTCATAGAATGGGATTATTGGCTCCATTTCCCATTTAGGAAAGGTTCCTCCTACCACAATGGTGTCATTTTAAAATGGTTTCATATTACCTATCCATGCCACCTGTGTCGGTACCCTCTGCACCGGTACCAAAACCATCATTTGGTCACTTAGAGTATGGACGATACAGTCCTACATACCCAAACATCAGCCAAACAATGACGGTTCCTACATCGCCAATGGAGCAAGTAGCTCCTACATCCACCTCTTATGGAGCATAAGCAACATTTATCCCACCAATGGGGTATAACCCCTATTATCTGTTCCTATGCCCAACTGGTTAGCAACCCGCCCCCCACATGGGGGTTAACTTAGTCCAACCTTCTTATGTCCCACAAGCTCAACAATTTGAGCAATTGAACACCGTAAATCTCCAGAATCCACTGAATCAGGGGAAGAAGAAAGGTAAGAACAAGAAGAATCAGCAGCTGGGACAAGGGGGCAATCCCCCTCCCCGGCAAAACCAAAATATGGGTGATCCAAATGCAGGGACTAGCAATCCCCCCAAACAAGGGAAGAATCCCCCCCTAAGAACCAATTATTGCTTCTCTATTTGCGGCAATTATGGTCACTATACACATCATTGTCCTCTTATCCCTAAATACCAACAGTTAGTGGAAGCTAAAATGAATATGGCAACGAATCCTCCCCAACCACAAACAATAGTATTACAGCAACCCTTTGTCAATCAAGGGGTGGTTAACAAGAGCAAGACCCTCACCCACCCAGAAATAGCTCTTTCCAAAATATCTACATGTTGGACGTCAACCTCCAAACGCGAGGCAAAGGTTATGATGGGCCTTCCACCCCCCAAGTGGAAGAAATTTCTATCCCCTCATGGGGCCCTCTACAGATCCCTCAATCGAACACCGAACAAATCCCATGGATTCCAAAATTTTTGCTTCAGTGTACCCCTAATAATCCTCACATGAAATCTACCCACAATTATAGTCTTCTGGATGACTTGGCTCAATCCCCAGCAACCATGTCCATGTTAGAAGTGTTATCATCTTTCCCAACACAGCGGAGGGAATTACTCAATGCACTCGGTGCAGTCGATCCATTCTACTCGCACCACATGACCTTTGATGTTCACAAAGGTGATCCACGATTACCATCATTAGTCGCATTCCAAGACCCAATTAAGGTAAAAAACGTAATGATCCATTGATGTATCATTGACAAAGGCACATCCACTTGCGTTATGTCCATAAAAGTATGGAAATATTTAGGATCTCCTGAGTGGGTCCTCTCATCTATTTCTCTTCACACATATGATGGGACACCATCCCAACCAAGAGGATTGTACCAAAATGTCCCCATAGAGCTGGGGGGGAAGATGGTTATGATCGATATCAAAGTAGTTGAAGTTGACCTCGACTACAACATCCTCTTGGGGCATAGTTATATTTATGCCATGAAGGTGGTAGCCTCCTTAGGCTTCCATATCATGATGTTTCCCTTAAATGGGAAGGTAGTTACTCTCGACCAGCTTAACTATTATGACCCCAACACTATAAGTAACCCTGACAATGTCTTGTTGACTCTACTGGGCGATGATCCACCATATGTTGACATATGCCCCGGTGTGTATAAGGATTCCAATTTGTTAGGATTATTTTCGGGACCACCACCAAATATCCCTACATCAACCGATGGCCTAATGTGCACAATTTTCACCACTGAAAATGGAGCCGCCTCCACCTCAACACCGTCATCAGCACCAGCTCTTAGCCATGGCATTGAATAAACGTTGAGTCCATTGGTCCCACCAATATTTCAAATCCCATTCTTGTATCCTCCCACAGGTGTACAAGGGGCGCAGGTTATGTCTCAATTAACTCTACCTGGGCTAACTTTGGGAATCCCAGTTTGGTACCTTATGCCACCCTTCCTAGAGATGGATTCTAAACCAGACACCCATTATGAGTTTATCCCTATTTTGGCTAGTATGGCTACAAGGCCAGTAACACGTTCAATAACTAAAGCCCAACCTATGACATCCACAATTACCCCACAATCGATCGTCACTAAGACCGCTAATGGGGGAATCAAATAACCAAAGTTAAAAGGTCCCCTATTACCAAACCAAACGTCTAATTTAGTATAAACTATGAATCCTAAAGCAGGGGGCATCAACCATTATGAGTTAAAATCCCTAGTTATGTTCAATAATCCCACCCAAAGTGTCACACCACCATTTTCTCTTTGCGGGAAACAAGGCCACGCAACCAATCTATGTTCTACTCTAATTGAGCTAAGGAATCTTCTTAACACTCCCCTTAGCATCACCCACTCTCCACCAATAGTGAAAATGGGCACACCTCCCTTGCCCACATATAAGCCCAAAACATTGCATATGAATCACGCATGTTCCATTTGCGCTCAACATGGGAACTATATCCACCATTTCCCTAAACTCCCTTGATATCGAGAGGTGTTGGCAACAGTCCATCTCACTCAAGTAACAATTGAGAAACCCCCTTTTGTAAACCAAGAAGTAGCATCCATTAATTTGATCACCACATCAGTGACACCACCAGTCACACCTCCCACACAAGTTACGCCAAATATAGACAACGTGGTAGAGCCTGTAACATCGCAATACCCATCTCAACTTACAGCAACGCAATCACACAATGACTGCTCGTCATGTGGGAAATCCACACATATGATCCCTCCTAATGCCATCGCAGACATAATGGAGCAAATCAACACCCAAGAAGACCAATAACGCTTTCGTCCATGTGTACCAAGACCTTGACAATCTTTTGGAGAGACCACGCATTGCTCCTTTCAATGCCCCATGGTGCGCGCAGAATGAGAAACTCGCCTCAAGCTAATGAGAATGAAAGGTCAATTACAACTCCTCCATATAACCCTGCAAAGGTTACCAACCGAGGAAGTAATACTGACCTTACCAAATATCGTCGATGTTGAATCTCCTTTAGTGGGTGTCCTCACTTGCAGTGATTCCTCGCCTTCTGATGAAGACGTAGATCACCTGCAAGCATTCCCAAAAAGCTAACGAATCAAAAGGAGGTTTGTACCCCCTCAGAACAAATAAGACATCCAACACAAACTGTTGATATTCTTATTTTGCGTCAATTTTTTTACTTTCGTTTCCCACATATACCGAGAAATGATAATGCATTTGTCGACTCCGTCACTAATGAGGTATTGAATTGGCACCTAGTACATCACCTGGTTGCATAACCTTGCACATCAATCATATGCCCATGCGTTTCACCTACGACTACACATACATATATCTCATCATCACAAAGTCCTATAGTTGATAGTACAATAATGGAAACAAATATGCTAGTATTAACTACTACATATGCATCACATCAACACATAGGAAGCATAAATCAAAATACACATACATCATATACATATAGAGATGTATACATCATGTTCCGCACAAATGGTATATATATATATATATATATAATATCATCAAGAAATGTATGTCATGTACAAAAAATGGCCCTCATGGGGCATAGACATTGTATCTTTATGGGGGATACATAAAAAACCTGCCACCCATAGGCTCATAAAAAAATGTATACATTAAAAAATGTGGCTTATCATCCCTATACACAAAGAATCAAGCTGCCCCACCAAATGGAGGATCTCAGGGTCCCAAAATAACTAATGGATGCATAGCCTACCCTCGCCCTAGCTCTGGGCCCTGTCGTGGCTGTTGTCATGGAGGAGGAGCCACTCCTCCCTACACCTCCCGTTCCATATGACACACAAATGCGAGCCGGAGCATGATGTTCCACCAAGATGGCCGACACCCAGATGGTAGGTGAAGTGTCAAATACACCTCATCATCCTTGAGGTCGACCCAATCCCGCTCATCAACCCCAACCGAAATCCCACAGAAATACCACTCTAAATCCACTAACCGATCCCCAACAACTGCCCCCCTACCACAAATCCTCCAACATTGGCTCCTCCTGCTCTGGAAGCACCACCGTCGGCCGCACCTACTCCTCTGATGGCCTGCCCCACCCTAGTAACTGGCTAATCTCTCCTCGGTCTCGGCCTCTGAGTTGGCCTCACAGGACCAACATCTCCATCACAAAAGAGAAAACCATCTTCAGTACTTGATAAACATATATATCACAAATGTCCATAAATCAAAGTATGTACAAATACATATGTGAAAAGTACAAAACCATAAAAGCATATTGGTTTCGTCGCAACCACTAGCAGGAACAGGTAGATCCAGATATCCTCGAAAGTCCATCCCTCTCCAAGGATACATCTTTGGTCAACCTATGCGGCCCGCCCATACATCTAGCACCTGTGGCGTAAAATAGGTCCCCACGGTCCCACCACTAGCACATGGCATAATACGCCCCCAAAATTCCATCTACGGATCCTGTGGTCCCCTTGGTGGCACCACTACCTATGGCCTCAATGAAGGATAGCACTCTAAGAAGAATGAGCATAAAACACTACCATAACCGAAGATGTGCCACCCCACACCCCGCCATAAATCTGAAATATGTTGCATCATAGACTACACCATCAATGAGTCCCACTCCACGGGTCAACCAACCATCACCCTCTCCACCAACTGGAACTGGCCTCCTATAACCAGGTTAGGGGACAGGGCCCCCAACACACGGAAAACAATTGTCACCACAGTCTCCACCAGTAGAGCCCTCAGATGGCTCATGAACACACCACCGAAGTTCATAGAACTTGGTCACCACCACAGTACTGTTCCACTAAAGTATGGATCATCTCCCCAACCAACTGTGGAGGGAGAGACTCCCTCACCCTTCAGGGACTCAACCTAGTCAAGAAGTAAATATCCTTAGTCCTGATGCTCAAGTCCTCACCTCCCACATGGAACACTCCATGGTCAGGGTCCCACATGTCCAGTACCCTCCACAGGAGGTAATCGACCGACCGCATCAGAGGGCTCTTAAAGAACTTCAAGAGCACGACATCTCGTAATGCCTTAGTCACAGCTCAATCAGCTAAGACAACCGCTCATAGGTCATCAAACTCTTTCTCCCTCCACTTAACATCTTGAAGATGTGCCATCACTGATAAGAAACCACCTACACATGGAAATGATCACCCATTAGCCATATAAAAATCATTAGTACATACTTTCCTAAGAAGGTCTGCACGTATTGCGACACTTTACAACATATCAGCCCATAGCACAACTAAAACTCCATTCGTCCGCGCAGAACTAACATGCGGGAGATATAAATTTCGGTCATGCAAGTAGCATGACTGTTCATGGAACAATCGTGCTACAACCAGCGTGCAACCGAAGTATATATATCCCGCGCTACGCGCGATACATTACATTTTTCCCGCGCTAGTGAGAGTGCTACATCGCGTGTGAGTTTGAAAAAATACCGCACTAGAACAGCGTGATATTTTCCCAAAATCTCGTGCTACCATGAGATTTTCTCAAAATCTCGCTCGGTAACCCCAAAAACACAAAAAAAGACCTGTGGCCACCCAAGGGACCCATAAAACCTAAGTCTACCTAGACAAAATTAAAAAGGACTAGGTTTAGGATTACCTAGAGCTCACAGATCGATGAACAGTGCACCAGATCTCGTAGAAACACTTGAAATGCACTCTAGGAGGTTGGTGGCACAAAGTACAAATGATTTCGAAAAGTGGGCCTCACCCCTCTTTTATACTCATTTGATCCAAACTTCCAACCAATGCCAAGGAAAAACCGTAACTCCATTTCAAAAATCATTCACACCACGCCAACCAACGCTTCGCGCTCTTCGACATGGAACTATCCAATCTAAATTCCCACCAATGTCACCGGAACACTATTTTCTTATCCAAGTACCCCACAAGTATGCGATGTTTTGGTTCTATGATTTATGCATTGTCAATACCTTGGTTATGTCCTTTACTACACTTGGGTATGTGCACCATATGCGCAGGACTGCAATTAGGACAATATGAAGCCTCTTGTTTTCCCATTGTAAGAATAAGACTCCAATATCTAACAATAGGGGTCACGCACCCTACCATAGGTACGATTATGAAACTGGCATATAGACAGTATTTACCCCCCAATCATAATGCATATCCCAGTATTGCTGCTGATAACCATAGCGTCCCCATTCATGGCCTTGATGTGTCGTCAACATCATTTCTATGAATAGCATGTTCCCCATGGGTGGATGCACCACTTCCATCCCCGTCATCAATTGACACTCATGATATCGACCCCCCATAAGCCTGAGGAATCTGACCAAACTTGAAAAGACCCTCCCTTCGTGTATCATTTTTTCATTTGTGCATTTATTCCACCAAGCAGACACTCATCAGATCCTTCAGAACATGTTATAAGAATGATTCACAAATCCTCCTCATACCTCCATGAGCACTTTACCTTTCTCAATCTTTCTCACATCATCACCCGCTCAACAACACATATGGGCCCCCACCCTCAGAAACTCCCAATTCTATTCAACTATCCCGTAGGAATACACTACATGACATTGTTTCATGGGGCACTCGTCTTTGCGTCTGCAACTTAACCCTCACTTCATCATTTTGAAAGTGTCCCCCAATCCACTCAAAACCATTAAGATTCGGCCCATCATCAAATTGCCCCCCCCCTCGATACGCAAAAAACTGTGGGGACTCCACCAACATTCTTTATGTACAAACAAATTCCCTCATCACCTAACATTGCAGATACACCATATTATTTTGGCAGCAACCCATGGTTGCCTTTGATCAATGCATTTGAGTCTCCATATGTTCAACAGTATTTTTTTTTTCGGTCACCATTACCATTTTTTTGTGTCTCCATCAAGGCCCTTTCACTTGCAGTTTGTTTCCACCCATTTCAATCTGTGCCATCCCGAAAGAAAAGCTGCCATCCCCACTCCCCATGTTCACATCTATCAAAGGAAGTTATGAGCCCTGTGCTTATCAACCAATCTTGTGTCAGGTTTGTTTGTTCACATGTTGGTTACAATATGATCTTGGTCCTCAGTATAGGGCTCTCATCTTATCGTGTATTTCAGCCCTCGTCAACGTCAAACACAATATTTCGAGAGTTGCAGTAGTTGCAGTTGTACCTTGGGATCCCTTTCAATCACTATAAGGGATCACCTCAAACTTAGTAGGGAGAGTCATTAGTGCTCCCTAAATATGTGGTTTCCCCTATGCTCGACGTCAACACATCATCGCATTAGGGGGAAATGTAATTTTGAAGGTAGCAGTGTTCACATTTGGAAATCATGGTAGTAGTCTCTTTGGTATAAGTAAATCTCTCAAGCATATTTACATACCAGTTCGGTCACCCAGCATAATGGGTTTATCATGGTCACCAGCAGTTCCACTTCTTCAATCTTCTGTAGTAGTTCCTAGGGAATTTACTCAAACATGGATCGAAGCCTCTTTCATCCATGTCCCAACAGTATAGTAGAGTTGATACCTTGGTCCTCTCTCAGTGTAATCCCTTTGATAATATTTCACGAGCATGGGTATGCCCGCCTCGTTTGTACAAAAACTATTCATTATTACAGCTCCAGTGGTCATCACCAGCAATCTTCCTGCATGGGAGACCTTATTTTTTGCAAATATGCTTCGTACTATTGGAAAAGAGAGAAATAACATAAAACATGATGCATTATCGGCTCTACATTGCCCTCCGAACCTCATACATCAGGGGGCATCCGTTAACACCTAAAAGTCGTACACATGCGACATTTCGATGATTCAACTAGTAAAGTGTCATCAACATAAATAATGCATCTCACCACAGGCATCACCAATAGATCCAAAGCGCAGTATGAGTCTTGTTGGAGGGGACCCTTCGGGTTCCTTAATTGGCATTAGTTACTTATGTAATAGTATAGTTAAAGAAGCCATTGGAGCGGGTGCAACTGCTCCAACCTCATGTAACATGTATAAATAATACCATCAAGATGAATATAACCAGTTGGATGCATTCGACTCATCTCTCTCTTGTCTCGATTATATCTCTGTGTGTGTGCTTATACTCTCTGCTTGAATACAAAAAGTCCATAAGTTCCAAGAAACATTCACAACACAGGGTAGCATGGGTATTACACAGTTAACCTGTGCTATAGCGCAGGTTATCATAACAATGCCCGCACTACAGCCGCGCAGCTTTTCCTTCGATAGACGTGCTATTGTCAAAATGGTGGGACCACTTACTCCCAATGGTGCATTGAAGACTCAATGCTCCCAAAGGATCCTAATTCATCTCCTCACACACTTGGTGGTATTAATCAACCCCCCTTGTGTACCCTGGAACTAGTTCATGAAGGAGGAGAGTTCACATTTGGATCTAGTTGTTTGTTGGCCACCTTTTGGCCAATAAAATAAATCCATTGGCATGCATTTTTTAGAGAGAAATTAGAGCAAGGTTATGCTGCTAGATTTGAGTTGGAGCTTCCTCATATCCCACCATTTCCTACCATTGTGAGCATTCCCAATCTTGCTTGCCATCAAGGGGCAAGTGTTTCTCTCCATTTTTCTTCCATCTATTAGCATTTATTTTGGACAAGAAAGGCATCCCTAAGTGAGATTGTTTGCTTCCCTTGAAGCTCTCACCTCCTAGGTGTTGTACATCTATTCCATTGGGAAATACAAGGGTGGTTTAGCATATCTTTGGTTGTTGTTGGAGTTTGCATCCTTCCCCCATCTATTTCATTTTGTTTTTTTATCAATATTTTCATGCTTGGATGTGAACTACACTAACAATCTCTTGCAGGATCACTTGGAGGAATATCAACCATCAAAAGGGGCTCCAAGGACTGAGGTCTTTCAACAACTTACTAGGCTTAGCCCCTCACCAAGTGGAAGAGTGCACTTGTGCAATTTTTTTCCATAACAGTTGCATTTCATTTAATTCATGAACTTAGATTGCGACAACCAAGATATAACCAGAGGGTTCACCATTTTCAACCGAGGAAGGTCTAATTGGGACCTTTCACCAAATGAATTTATGTGGTTGAATCAAACTTTTGACCACATCAACAAAACTTGAACATGGTATCAAAGTTATGGTTTTGTGAGGATTAAAACAAATTCCTTGTGTTTTTACTATAGCTTATATGGATTTGTTCATGGAGATGACAATGTGATTGGTAGTATATAATCCTTCTGTAAAAAATATTGAGTTGTGATGCTCTTCAGATAAGTGGTTGGACATGTCACATTTTTTTGCGGGTCCTACATGATGCATACATGAGAATTTTCACCTTCATTCTATGTAGGAAAATATGTATGGTATGTAGTAGTTGTCTCATTCTATGGTCAAATGTATGGTTGAGATGTCTATGGGTGGAAGTAGCATGGTATACCCTACAACACATGCTATCATGCACCCTAGATTGCTCTGGAAAGATTTGCATATTGAAGACTAATAAAAGGATTCCTATTCATAGGATTGAATTTTTACAACATTAGTGTGCCCTAGTTTGTGGGAAGATTAATATTTCACCAAGCATTGTCATCTCTATTGCATTCAAACAAGTGGATTTGCTTGAATACAATCAAACTACTATTTGAACTCTTTTATATTCGTCAAATCCTCCTTAAGTAGCATTGTTTGTGTAATATGGGCACTCCAGTTCTTGACAATTTCTATTATAGGCATGAAACATGCTAATTGGTGGTGTTTAGTTGGTGTTTCAATAATTATTGTCACTCGATAAGAAGAGACGATGGAATAGTTTGAGCTTTATATTCACATGTACATCAATCCTTGTAAGTGGAATCCCATAAGGGACTATTCTCTCATAATTACACACCATGGGATATCACAATTCCTTCTCAAGTATTTGCAAAGTTTGTTCATGGAAGAAAACGTCATATGATCATATCTAGGAATTAATGCACCGTGGCATCTGAGTGAAGAAAAGCTATGTTGTAATTTATGTAAAGTTCAAATTGCACGTAGAAGAATGTATGGAAAAAATGTGTTAATTTTTGGGGTTACTTTGAAAGTGTTCACAACATGCTTAGGGGTGCATTGTATGATGTGGTGTGCATGGTGTTTTGGTTACTCTTTATTGTACCATGATGTGCTTTGTGTGATGTGGTGTGCATGATGTTTTGTTTACTCTTTCTTGTACCATGATGGACATATACATTGGTGATCCACCTCTGAAGTCGATTGGCTTGTTTCGACTAGTAGGACTAGTCCTAGGCGACGAATTCTCAACACCAGTCATCAAAGACCGACGAATCCAACATGCTCTATCGATGATGACTATTGCGCACCAACGATAACTGACTGACTATGATAGAATTTCCCTCTATATTCCAGTCGACTGTGACGGTTGCACTTCTCAGACCGCTATAACCTATTTTGTAACTGAACGTAACGGAAAGGAAGCTCAAGCATTCTCAACACTCTATACAAGTATGTATACTATTGTAACATAAAAAAGGAGGAACATAGAAGAAATAATAGAAAAGTTTTTGATCCAAATTCTTTCATTTTATCTGGGTATATTCTTGATTGTTTTCTTGTTTTGGAGTGTCAACTTTGTTAAGTTGCTTCCGCCATAATAGACCTCAACTCATTCAATTGAACCTATTGTCCCTTGTCAAACTCTTTGGTAACACAGATCAATTGGAGATAGCTTACTCATTGTTAGAACTATTATTCCAGATGGACATATACAATGGAGATAGCTTACTCATTAGACCTGTTATGCCATATACAGTATATGCATATTGTTAGCACTCAAAATTTCTCCTTTGGTTGTGGAAGGATAATTCTAAGGTAACCTTTTCAAACCAATATTTAGGAGGGAAGATGGCTTCTTTTCTACCAGAGAGGGCTCTTTCAAATAATAAACACAATGTCCATAAATATTTCAAAATAATATGTTTTAATATTGCAAATGGCTGAAACACAGGGATACCATTGGGAATGGAGTCAAAATCGGGGAGCTTTTAAAGATAAACAGAGTTTAAACAATATTTTTTTTTCACAAAGGAAAGGTAGTTATTTTCTTTACAGTCAATTTCTTGCTTGCAGGTGGTAATGGAAGAAAAAATGAACAATCCATTAACATTGGGCATCAGTTGAAGATGAATCTAACATCAACTTTAGAATAAAATTTTTATGAATACTTGAATCCCATAGATCAGAGCATAATAATATGAATTCTGACCTAAATACAATCTCATCCAAGCATGAAAGAAAACATAATGAAAATGAGATAACATAGATGACATTCACATGAGAAAAAGAAAAATATAGACTGTAAATAAACAACACAGGAATCTTTGCTTTGGAAGGTCATGCTCAACTTTGTAGAAATTTCTATTAATACTTGAGAATTCTCGATACAAAATAAGTCTCTCTCTCTTTTTTTTTATAGGCTCCAACCCTGTTTACATTGCAAAACAAGCACTTATACATGAAAAGGCTTCTTGAGCCAAAACCTAACTACTTATTTCTAAAAATAGAAAAAATTAACTAACTGATTACATATTAGGCTATTTCTGTCAAAATTTTAATCTTCGTAATCTTAAAAGTATATCATCCTTATGTCTTCTTCATCAAATGTAGTTCCAGTACAAATTCTTGTTCGAACAAGAGTCTTCATGTGTGCAAATCATTCTTCCATACTTTTCAACTGTTTTCCACTGTTCTGCTGAAGGGATCTCATAACTCGTCATTTCTTTGATAAAAAATTTCATCTCCACGTGATCCACAAAAGATATAGGAGGTAGCTTTGCTCCTATTATCACTAACTGATTTAAAATTTAAAAATCAACTGTGAGCTTCTCCAATATTACTTTCCCTATCAAAACGTGGGTCATGCCTTCAAACTTTTGATGATCCATTCTGATTTCAAACAACAAAGTTTTATATTCATTTTGGGAAATCAATTTGTTCTCTTCATTCCAAAAGGAAGGAAGTCCTTTCTAAATCAGATCTGTAAATAAGCTTTTGAAAGTATCAACCTGTTGTTTCATTTGGTTTACCTTTGCTTGGACATTTTCAACATGACGATGCTTTCCAATGATTCTTCTAGCCCAAGTTATTACTGCTATTCTATTTTTGATTGAAAATGCTTTTAAATCGTCTTTTGTCATAGTCTTAAGAAAATCAATTGTGTTTTGAGTTGTTTCCTTTGGTTTCTTATCTAAAGTTTCATTCATGATTGTACAACTTTGCATACTTTCATTTACCACTGTTTCTTTAGTCTTCATCAAATTTAGAAATGGTCTGAATTTTCCAGCTTCATTTATTATTGAATCCCAAATCATATGCATGGCACCCTGCAAAGCAAGCTGTCCTATAAAATAAGAAATCAACTTTTCATTCTTATCAAGTAACTCTTTATTCTTATTTTCAAGTTCTTTTTTCTCTTCTTCTTTCTTCTGGATTTCTTCATTCAATTTTTTATTTTCTTCTTTTAACTCTTTAATTTTTTCTTCTTTTAGGCTGACTTGAGATATAGCTTGAATCAAATTTTATGTGCGTGTCTCTTCATTTTCTTTCCCTGTTCTCTCTTTTTCCTGTGCTGTATCTGTTTGTTTCTTTTTCAAATCATCAATTTGAGCCATGCGACTAACTCTTTCTTTCTCCCAGTTCACTTCCTGTTCTGTAAATTTCAGCAGCTTTTCTTTACAATCATCTAGCTCTTGAGAAAGAGTTTCTTTCTCTTGTTCTAAAACTGTTAATTTAGATGCCTGAATTAAGTGTGTTGCTAGAATCATGAGCTTTCTTTTCCAGTAATTGGATTGTATTTTCTTTTTTCACTCAAATTTTTTTTAGCTACTTGAACTTTATTTGGCTCATCATCTACTTCCACCAAGTCAACCTATAGTTTCTTTATCTTTTTTTGATGAGCCTTGTTTTGAGTCTTCTCCTATTTCAGTTGAGTTCCCAACCTATCCACTGTAGATTGTAGTTTTGAAATTTTCAAGGTAGCTTTCATTAAGTTTGTGTAGATTACCTCTCCAGTTTGTCTATGCAAATGAATTTTATCCGGAACTGGTATCTTTTGCAGATTGATCTTCATTTCTGTAACCTTTTCATTAGAAGATATTTCCAAATTTAAGGTATTTTTTGTATGATCCCTAACAGTCATCAAAGTAACTTCTGTATCTGATATACTTCTAACGTTAGGAAACAATTTGTTACTTTTCTCAGATGAAGCTTGTTTATCCTGGCCATATTTGACATATAATTCGGCCCTGGACTAATATTTATCACTCTAACCTGCATCCTTTGCTTCAAAAAACTTGTATTCATATGCTTGGACATCTGGCCCTTGAAACTTCTCTTTTTCCTTCCCTTTTTCACTTTCCAGTATAACTACTCCTTTTTCTTGATTCAATTTTAGTCTTTTAATTTCTCCTTGCTCTTCCACTTCCATGTCATAAGTCTCAGAAAGCCTCCTTTTACTAGCAATTTAAATTTTATTAGGAGTAGGCACTAACACAGTTAAATTTCTTTTCAATTCTAAAGGAATCGATTGCGAATTAGCAGAGAATTCTGTATCAGGCTCATACTGTGGTAAATTTGCTTTCCCATCTTATCCTTCAACCTCCTGGTGATCAAAATATTTACTTTTATTCTACTGCATTCATTGTGATATGATGTGGTGTGGATCATAGTTAATAGCTGAAGCCTTCTTGAAATTCATCATCTGCAATAGCTTCTCTACAATTGGAAGAGTATTTCTATTCTTTATAATAAAAGGACCAACCTTTAGAGGAAATTTGATATCAGTGGCTTTTTTGAAACTTGGAAAATGTTCATTCTCAACAATCAATTTCTGCCCAATGAACTCCAAAGCAAAGACCCTTAGTGTCAAAAATGCATGTAAAATATATGGTTCTCTTATAAAACCATAGAGCCTAATAACAGTATGTTGTTTCAACAAGAAACAATCACCTACAACTTTCTCTGGACTAAATTGCAACAGGTCTCTCATTTCTGGAAAAACTCTAGGAAATCTTTCTTCAAAAATTACTCTATATATCTCTGACAACACAAGATTCATGAAATTGAACATATTGTTTTCAACTTTAGCTGAAAAATTGCTTCTGGAAAATGTAGACTTTCTTCACTTGAATATAAAAACATTTTCATCAAGTATGACTGGAACCTAAAGTGTTTCGTAGTGTGGAAATTCACCAACTGAGAAGGAATATTCTCAGCTAGGAATTCATCAAATTTAAGACATAGATACTAACTAGACTCAATCTCAGGTGAACATGAACTTAGTCTAAATAGAAGACTCAATTGGACTTCAGTGACACTTGGTCATTATCTAACCCTAGAAATTGACTGATTAATGAAAGGACTAGCTGTGAGTTTTCATCAAAGAGGGTAATATATAATGGGAAAGGTGTATTATCAACTAAAATGTCTAGTTTGAGGCTTTTTGACAAGAAGGCTTGTTTTACTTCAGGGGTATAATGTCTATACATGTTAATCAGATTTTCCTCAGTGAAATATTCGAGGTTTTGTGAAAAATATGGAGCTATTTCTAATGACTTCTTAATCACTAAAGAATTGATAGGAAACAAGATTTTAGTTCTCTTCAAATCCATGACGACTCTTTTGGCTTGGGAATAATTTTTGGCGCACTAGGAGACAAAGTTTGGGAAACCTAGGGTTTGTTCAGGAAAAAAGTGAATAAAATGAGACTTATGAATGTTATGCACATCTACATTATGTTTCTGCAAATATCCCAACCTGATCTTTATCTCATTAACTGTATTTCTAGTCATAATGGTGTCAAATACATCCATGTCTCTGTCTTCTAGAACTTCCTCTAAGTTTGTGAATTCTCGACTTTGGACCCCAGCTACTTCACTTTGATTCTCCATTGAAATAAGTGTTTGAAATATCTATAAGAGTTTTGAAGGCCTACCTGGAAACACCTATGCTGAAAAAGCCTATTTTGTCATCTTCTAACTGCACACGACATGTCCCAATCGTTCAATGCTAAATGACAAGTGTCGTACTTCATGTGCACTTGGTATTTTATACTCTCCGAAAGTGATTTCGCAACCATAGGAAGTGGTTTCCCTTACAACTTTTCAACTAGCGATTATGTTCTCTCTTTAACTCCAATTTAACGGTGATTTCACCGATTTTGAAATGCGTTATATACCTCACTTCTTTCTCCTGCGGAACCCGCTCCCACCATTGATCCTATTTGCTGCTTTGATCTGAACCATTGACCTATCAAAAACAGTGCAAAACGCACCATTCCTCTAATTTGAACCTGATCTTTATTTCAATATCCTGGTCCTTATGAGATATTTCACCATTGGGATTTGGCTGTCACATTCTTGATGCTTTCTCCCATTATCCCATGGTCATTTGGTGGTAAAGTGTAGAAACATAACCTTATCATTTTTTCACTTCTCTCAACATTCTTAAAGAAATAAGTGTGCCAACAACTGGCTCCAACTTGGAATGCTATCCTCCCAGTGATATCATATGGACCCTTCCACAAGTTTTCAATTTTCCATCTTTATTTTCATTTCTTGCATCCCATTTTAAAACTAAATCATCAATATGAAAATCCCTCTCTTTGCTCTTTCTGTCAAATGGCTTTTTCATTTTTTCCTGGTGTAGTTGGACTTTATCATATGCTTTTTCCCTCATCTGGTGCAATTCTATCATTTGATTTATCCTTCTCTGTATATGATTTGGTTCTTCTCCCAATTCCTGTAGTAATTTCATGACTGGTAAACCTAAATAAATTGGAAAAAATACCTATGTTCCATAAACCAACTGAAATGGTGATGTGCCAATATCCCTTTTCGTACTTATTCCATTTGCCCATAATGCATATTTCATTTTGGTATGCCATGCTCTTTTGTTTTCTTCCAACAATTTCTTAATTATTCGTACCAAACTTTTATTTGAAGATTATGCTAATCCATTTCCCTGAGGATAATAAGCAGTTGAATGATTTAAATGGATATGATATTTATGACATAAATTAATCATCTTTTTTTATTTAAAATCCTATGCATTATCTGTCACTATTCTTCTAGGACATCTAAACGTTGAGAGAATATTTTCTTCCAGGAAACTAATGATAATTGTATATGTGGCATTCCTAGTAGGTATAGCTTCAATCCATTTTGTGAAATAATATGTGGCAGACAGGATCCACTTGTGTTGACCAGAATAATTTGGGTTAATTTCTCCAATAAAGTCCAAACCCCATTGCTGAAAGGGTGCCTCTACTGAAATTGGATTCAAGGGTAAAGGAAAAAATTTCTTTTTTCCATCAAAAATCTGACACTCATGACAAATTGAAATTTCTTTATACACATAAAAAAAAATAGTTGGCCAATAAAACCCTGCTCTCAAATTTTTTTTTACTGTTGCTTTCCATGAATGATGACCTCCACATACTCCTTGATGAAACTCCTTCATGATCTGATGTGCCTCATTTTCCAGTAAGCAATTTAGGAGAATCCCTCCTGGATCTTTCTAGTACAAATAGTCATTTAAAATACAAAATTTTGCTTCCTTTAGTTTCACAGATATTGACCTAGTTTTGCTCAATTCAGAAGGTGCTTGTAAATTTTGTTAAACATAGATAATATCATTATACCAAGGGGATAAAGACAAATATTTGAGCACTGGTATTTCTGGAATTGTTTCATTTGAAAAATCAGAAATGAAATTTATATCCAAAGAATCATAATTTGATTATATCATCATCTTTTCCAAACCTTGTCCTTTAATTAGCTTTGTTGGTTTGATTTCCAAATCATATTCCAATAATATTGCAATCCATTTAGCTCTTTTTCCTTCAAGGTCAAGTTGAGTGAGAATATCTTTTACAACAGTAGTTGGAACATAAGCAATTATATGTGAATGTAATATATAAACTCTGAAATCCTTTAAAGATTTAATCAATGCATATGCCTATTTTTCCATGATATCATACTTCAATTCTGCATCTCTCAAAATCTTACTGAAAAAATAAATAGGTTGTTGATTTTTCTGTAACAATACACTAGCTATAGTATGTTGTGAGGCAAAAGAAAATATAATGAATTCCTTTGAAAAATATGGACTAATTAAAACAGGAGCTTCTGTGAGGGCCTTTTTGATGTTTGTGAAGGATTTCTTAGCCTCTATAGTCCATTTGATATCATTATTTTTCTTTAGCATATTTGTAATATTTCTTAAGATTTCTGCAAAGCTTGGAACAAATCTTCTCAAAAATTTTACTCTTCCAATGAATGATTGAATCTCTTCCTTACATCTTGGTATCCTAAACTTTTGAATAGTTGTTACCCTATCAGGATCAATTTTAATACCATCTCTTGATATTATATGGCCTAATAATTTCTCTTCTTTCATGGAAAAATTAGACTTTTTTGGGTTTAAAGATATACCAAACTTTCTGCAGTTCAAAAATACTTTCTCCAAGTGTTTCAAATGATTTGCATCAAATTTCGAATAAACTGTGATATCATCCATATATACCACTACAAATTTTTATTTATCTTCTGCAAATGCAATATCCATAGCTCTTTGAAATGTTTCTCCTACATTCATTAATCCAAAGGGAATTTTTGCATACATAAAAGTTCCCCAGGGTGTTGTAAATGTTGTTTTCTCTTGATCTTCTGGAAGAGCTTTGATTTGATTATAGCCTAAAAACCATCTAACATAGATATTCTTTCTGCACCTACAACTTTCTGAAAAATATGATCCATCTTAGGCAAGGGATAATTATCTTTCAGAGATACCTTGTTTAAATTTCTGAAATCCACACAAAGTCTTATTTCTCCATTCTTTTTTCTAACAGGAACCAGATTTACTACCCATTTTGAAAATCTAAGGGATGCAATAATTTCGGCCTCAAATAATTTCTTAACTTCTTTTTCAATTACTGGGAGCAACAAAGGGTTTATTCTTCTGAGTTTCTGTTTAAAAGGATTTTCATTTGGTCTAATACGAATTGTATGCTGAATAATGGAAGTATCATATTATTTCAAGTCTTCATAAGTCCATGCAAAAACACCTGAGAATTTCTTCATTAATTCAATATATTTACCTTCCTGCTCCAATGGTAAATTTTTTTAAATTTTCACGATTTTAGGATTTTCTTTTGTCCCAATATTGCAATCTTGAATTTCATCTTCTTGAGGTAACACTTTCGGATTTTTTGCTACATCATTTCTATCAAACAAATTTTCTAAAGGTATAAGACCTTTTGGGATGACATTGTTTTTGAGTTGGATAATTTATTTTCCTCCAATTGCCTTTTTGAATTTTTCTTTTTCTTCTGAAAATTCATCACCATTGATAGTTTCCTCCATATTTTGATCTTCATTATCAATAATTGTATTAGAAAATTCATCTGACATCTCTAAA
This sequence comes from Larix kaempferi, assembly GCA_027924585.1. Classification (NCBI taxonomy): domain Eukaryota; kingdom Viridiplantae; phylum Streptophyta; class Pinopsida; order Pinales; family Pinaceae; genus Larix; species Larix kaempferi. Next base: position 2,601,037 of record BSBM01000313.1, read on the forward strand.
AATATTTTAATTTGTAAATCATCTTCAACAACTTGCCAATATTTTGAATTATCAGAAATTGAAGGTTTATTTACAACTTCAATTTCATATTTTTTATTTGAAAAACTAGGAATTTTAAAAGTACCAGCAGCTGTAGGCAAAGAATCTGCTACTGATTTTTTTTATCCTAGGTATTACCATAATCTTGTGTTCATAAAAAAATTTCCCAAGCAAATCCCAAACTTCATTCTTGTATGCTCTCATCCTTAGATGTTTTGTTTGATAACTTCCATTTACCTGGTTAATCACCAATTCAGAGTCTCCATACACATCAATTCTTTTTGCCTTTAAATATTTTAACACATCGAGTCCCAAAATCAAAGCTTCATACTCTGCTACATTATTTGTACATTCAAAAATCAACTTAAAGGAATAGACCATGAATTCTCGATCCAAAGATATTATCCATATACCTGCACCAACACCTTCAATACTTATTGACCCATCAAAATGCATTGTCCATATCCCTTCAGCTCTTTGTTTTTGTTTAAGGAATTCTTGTTCTATAACCAAGTCATTGTTCTCTCCCTGTTTGTCAGAGTCTATTTTTTATTCAAAATGGAAATCATTATAAAAAATAGAAGACCCCAAATCAGTGTCTACTACATAAATGGGATGATTGTCTGGTTTATCTTGACTACTTACCACATATGCAAGTCTTTTTTCTCTGTATAACTTTCTTTGATCTCCAAAAAGTGGAATTGTAGCAAAAGACATATCCATTTGTAAAGTTCCTTTGATTTTTGAAACCCAATACCTAGATAATAGCATACCAAATTTTGGAGGAATATCTACAACAACTACATCCATGATAATAATTTTGGCTGGAATTTGAGTAAGGGTGACCACCAAGTCTTTGATTAATCCCAAACATCTGACTTTTCTAGAATCAAAAGAAAATAAATCTTTGTAAGGTCTTGTGATCCTCAAACCTAAACTATCCACCACAACCTTTGGCATTAAATTATGTGAATCTCCCGAATCAAGCATAACATTATGGAGAATCATATCATGGACATTTAAACTCACATAAAAAGGTGGAACATCTTCTGCACTGCCATCTTCTTCTTTGGGACCCAAAAGAATAGTTGGAGTGTCATCATTTAGTTCTAATGTATCAGGTTCCATTTGTTCTTCACTTTTAACTATCCTCGCAATCTGTTATTTGTATTGATTTTTTTTCAATAACTCATTGAAAGGAATATAAATTTCATTCTGCAAATTGAATGAAATGAGTGTTTTATTAGTTTCTTTGACCAAGTCACTTTTATTTTCTGGAACCTTTTTCATCATATCTTCTTTTTGTTTTTCCTTCTTCTACTGACTAGTTGAAGTGATCCGAATTTTAGGGGGCATATGGTCTAAATTCGGATGTATAAGCCTTAAAAGTATTAAATTGAGAGGCCACCCTCTCATATCCATGGTATTTGGTAGCACATAGTTATGGCCCATGGTATGGCCGCAAGACACATTGTAATAATGCTAAATAAAGGCCTAGCAAGCCTTCTCATGACAACAAGTTACTCATTTGGTTTCTCTCCTATTTTCTATTGTTCATTGTGAGATTATTTAGATTTGAGTGAGTTATTGGTAATTAGTTTTAGAGGTGGGGCTCCTCTTTGAGCCTCACCTCCCATTCACTTCATGTGTTTTTGTTCATGCTTATTTTTATGCAATATTAGGGTCTGATCCGGATTTTATGAGCAGAACGAAATGAATACAGATTATTATCAGATGCTTAACACAAAATAACAGAGATACAGTAAAACTGGTTTTCTATTCAATAAGGAAATAAGATAGAACTGTAAAATGCAGCGGAAACAAGCTTGCTGGAATGGTGGCGGCTTATCTTCTTGCGAAATGAGAGCAGCCGTCACATCTCTGAGACAGATTATTAGCAGGTGGTATCGTTCTGCTAATAAAGTTTTATGGGTATCAGAGCGGGTATGCTCTCCATTGGGACAAGATTTTGAAGCATTATGCGGGTTCAACGGAGGTTCCACAACCTCTACAACAACCCATGCTTCTCTACAAACCCTTGGCATCTCTATACTCAACACTCTCACATTCAGCAAACTTTGAACAGGTTCCATGGGCTTCACAGGACATTTTAGAGGCTCTACCATAGCTCATCAGAAAGGTATTTCCGTCAGCTCAAATGGGTATTTCACGGAATTTCCTTTCGTTTCCCGGTTTGTGAGATATGCTTGTTTGAAGTAGCACGTGTTTGTGCATAATGCGGCCGGACGTACAACAACTTTAAACAAGTGATACAGACTCTACAGAATGTCTCAAAGGCTCTTCCATAGCTCGTTGGAAATCTCTTTCCGTCATCTAAAATGGGTATTTCACGGAATTTCATTTCGTTTTTCGGTTTGTGAGATATGTTTGTTTGAAGTAGTACATATTTGTACACAATGCGGCCGGACGTACAACAACTTTAAACAAGTGCTACAGACTCCACAAAATGTCTTGGAGACTCTACCATAGCTCATTGGAAAGCTCTTTCTGTCAGCTAAAATGGGTATTTCGTGGTTTTCCATTTGGCTCTCTGGTTTGAGAGATATCATCAACTGAAGCAACATATGTCTACAAAATAGTGTGCGCGCATCTCTTCAACTTCAACAAACATTTTCTCAATCTTTGGGCCACCCCAGAGCAAGTATGTTATATGGATGGAAAGGTCTCTTCGAGATCTCAAATGGGTCTTCAATAGAATTCAATTTCAGTACATGCATCAGAAGCTATGAATGGATTTGCAACAAGACATCAACTGCACCAAAGATCATGAATTTTCGATTTTTTAAAAATCTTAATGTAATCACGGTTATGGGTCAACCACACAAAACCCATGGTTATGGGTTAACCACACAAAACCCATAGTTATGTATTATAATCATGGTTGTGGGTCAACTACACAAAACCCACGGTTATGGGTTAACCACACAAAACCCTTCTCTTCAGTGGAAACAAGCTTGTCATTGCCACCATGGTTATGGGTCAACCACATAAAACCCACGGTTATGGGTCAACCACACAAAACCCATGGTTTTGAATCAACCACACAAAACTCTTCTCTTCATTGGAATCAAGCTTGCCATTGACATCACGGTTATGGGTCAACCTCGCAAAACCCACAGTTATGGGTTAACCACACAAAACCCATGGTTCTGAGTCAACCACACAAAACTCTTCTATTCATTGGTAACTAGCACATTGTAATCATGGGTCTCTTTTTAGCATGAAATGATGGGGACCATCATTTTCTAAGGGGGGAGGAATGATCCGAATTTTAGGGGGCATATGGTCTAAATTCGGATATATAAGCCTTAAAAGTATTAAATTGAGAGGCCACCCTCTCATATCCATGGTATTTGGTAGCACATAGTTTTGGCCCATGGTATGGCCGCAAGACACATTGTAATAATGCTAAATAAAGGCCTAGCAAGCCTCCTCATGACAACAAGTTACTCATTTGGTTTCTCTCCTATTTTCTATTGTTCATTGTGAGATTATTTAGATTTGAGTGAGTTATTGGTAATTAGTTTCAGAGGCGGGGCTCCTCTTTGAGCCTCACCTCCCATTCACTTCATGTGTTTTTGTTCATGCTTATTTTTATGCAATATTAGGGTTTTCATGTGAATTTTATGACAGATTTGCATGCTTAATCTCCTCCTCTCTCGGCATTCAAGCCTTCTGATCTTCATGCTTATTTTTATGCAATATTAGGGTTTTCATGTGAATTTTATGACAGATTTGCATGCTTAATCTCCTCCTCTCTCGGCATTCAATCCTTCTGATCTTAGGGGCTGAGACCCAGAAGGCTTGAATGCCGAGAGAGGAGGAGATTAAGCATGCAAATCTGTCATAAAATTCACATGAAAACCCTAATATTGCATAAAAATAAGCATGAACAAAAACACATGAAGTGAATGGGAGGTGAGGCTCAAAGAGGAGCCCCGCCTCTGAAACTAATTACCAATAACTCACTCAAATCTAAATAATCTCACAATGAACAATAGAAAATAGGAGAGAAACCAAATGAGTAACTTGTTGTCATGAGGAGGCTTGCTAGGCCTTTATTTAGCATTATTACAATGTGTCTTGCGGCCATACCATGGGCCAAAACTATGTGCTACCAAATACCATGGATATGAGAGGGTGGCCTCTCAATTTAATACTTTTAAGGCTTATACATCCGAATTTAGACCATATGCCCCCTAAAATTCGGATCATGAAGGTTGATCAACAAGACTTTTCCCTTTATTTACAACTACGTCTCTATTTCTGAGGTTGAGTTTCCTCTGGAGATCATTCACAACATTTTGATATCCAATTTGATATGTTTTGTTTCTAATTCGAAAGTATTACATTCTCCTTCCTGGGAAAACATGTCATGTTCTACTTTTGTTAGATAAACCTCGGAGTCAAGATCATAAAAATGATGTATCTCGCTTTCCAAAGGTTGTATTTCTTCTCCTTCATCAACACAATTTTCAGGGAAAGGGGGTCTCACTTTCTAATCGTCTACATTTCTCTGATTTCTCTGATCTCTTGGATCTCTTTGTCTTATTTGTGGAGGAATAGGTCTCCTGAAATTTGGATTCCTAATTTGTGGCTCTTGTTCATCTCTATTTTGAGGTTTGTTTTCTAAGGCTAATATGCCCATGAGTCTTTCCATAGTTTTCATCATAATATCAAATTTAGCATCAGTGGAAGAAGAAGTTGAAGCTTGGTTTTCTTCTCTTATTTTTCTTTTATTTGTTTATGTTTTCCATATGCCATTAAATTTGCCTCTACTTCCACTGCATCTTTCAACATATATGGTAAAGAAGTTGACCTCCTCTCTCTTAACATAAAGGAAAATTCACCATCAGATGCATCTACATAATGTAACTTGGCATCTCCCACTAGAGGTTGAATATCAATAGGAATTGAATTATAAATCCTCATAAACCTACTAGAAAACTCCTGAATAGATTCAAAATTTCCATTTTTCAAGTTATTATACTGTGTCAAAATTTGCAAAGGGTTCTTTTTATCCTCCCACATTTCAAGAAAATGACTTACAAATTCATCATAAGAAGGAACAGATCTTACTTGAACTATTCCTTGATATTATATATATATATATATATATATATATAGGAGGGCACTTCGAGGCAATCATGGAAACACCCATGGATTCTAAGGTTACTCTCCCTAGAATCCTCCCTACAATTCTTGTTTCGTGATTTGACACACCTCCACATCACGATGTAGATAGAAGCATCCCCATAATAGATTTTTCACCCTCCCGATTTCATCTTGTTAAGATCCTAGTGGGCGGCCTTCACTAACACCTTGGGGTTTTTGTGTAACGGTTCGTATCATCTGGTATCAGAGCCTCCGCCCAGGTTCAAGTAACAGAGCGGGTGGAAACGTTGGCATTGCAGTGTTTTTCCGGGGCTCGTACGACTCAAAGGGGACACCACCGTACGGACGCACATCCAACCCATATTCTGGACTGCGGAGCGTGGTGGGATGTTAAGATCCTAGTGGGCGGCCTTCACTAACACCTCAGGGTTTTGGTGTAACGGTTCGTATCACATCTACATCTGACTACTTAGGGTAATCATCTCCCTGGATCCATCCTCCTCCCTAACTCTTTATCCCCAATCTGATGTGTACATCCCTCCTTATATTCATCCCAACCACCAGCCTATGTCCCGCTCCTCCTTAATCTCAAGCCACGTGTGCCTCCTCCCTTCATGGACCATCAATATCCTACTCTATGGAAACAACAGTGTCAACGTAGACCCAAGTGTATCAAGAAGACTTCAAAACTCATGAAGGTGGTAATTGACCTTGCTCTATTCAAATAAATGTTGTATTATACAAAGAACATGTAATAATTGGAAGGTTTCACACACATCGTTTTACTTAATAAGGTCTAAAATTATGGACACATCACACATGGGATAACACCCTCGGATACTCACCTCTCATCCATGTAGGTTCTCGAGGCTATATCACCTTCATCTTCAACACAACATAATATCATCAAATATTGCTCGATGGCATGTGGGTTTCAACTCTATCAAAGAAAGGATACACACACTTTTGTTATGGGAAAGGATGCCATGCCTCCTACTGGAACTATGGGAAACCCCCATATTTAAAATTATAGGTGATAATCTAGGGAATTTCATGAAGGTTTCCCTTAAAAAAGATAAGAATATGAAGATGTATGTGGCATCATTATGTGTTGAGATGGATATATATGCTAAGGAATCCTTGACGTTATTGTGATAGAAGCAAGCGAAAATCATTATATGCAACCATTGGACTATAAGAACGTTATGTTCCACTGTAACAATTTCAAACATCATCGCCACCTACAGAAAAGTTTCCTTTTCTCAAAATCCATGGATGAAATCAACGACACAAAACTAGTGATGATCCCACCCGAATTTGGAGCCAAGTCCCTCTAGCTAGACCAAAAAGGGAAAAGGAAACTATAGGACACTAAAGAGGATATTGAAGGGCTAAAGAAGACGCACACAAAATTTGACGAAGAGGTGGCAAAGGTAAACTCCCGGTTACTAGCATGGATAAAGGATTTGGAAGACAAGATTCTAACGAACCTATAGGTTTTGGGGTGTCCATCAAATCCTAGACACTATGAAAAAAGAAGGCAAGCACACCTCCTAACTCCTAACCCTCATCATCCACCAAATCCCCTAAAATCATCCTCTCATACCAAGCACACCTCCTATCTCCTAACCCTCATCATCCACCAACTCCCCTAAAACCATCCTCTCATACTCCAATGAGCTCATCCCTTAATCGGGCACAAGAAAGGCTCTTCTACACGCGGAATCTCCTCATAATTCAATGGGCATCGTATAAAACCATATAACAATCAAAGATGGGAAAATAGTCTAAGGGTTTTGTTGAAGAATGTAACTTTGGAAGATATTCTTATTTGTATTATTTGGGTCATTTGTATTATTTTTATTGTACACCCTACAGGGATTATTATTAATGTAATTGATCATGTAAAAGTCATTGAAAGAGTCAATGTAAACCCTAACTGTTAGGTCGGCCTGGAAATATCTAGAAAAGATTATTTTATTGTAAATTGTATAGGTCGGCACAGTTAGGTGAGTCAAGTTGTCCCTGTTTATTAAAAAGGTCAATTCATTTGTTTAGTATAAATTAGGAGGTCGAACTCCTCATTTGGTCACCTTACTCACACATTGATTTTGCATCACTAGGAGAGATAGAGTCATTCATAGTAGTTTCTTTCAGAGTCTTCTTGTTTTGGGTATTTTCACGAGGGATATTATTGTACATTCTGACGAATCTATATAAAATAATTTTGCTAGGTTTTTCTTCCTCGAGAGGGTTTTCCTAGGATAAATTTGTTGTGTTCTTTTGTCTTGTTCTGCTTGTCTTTCTTTCAGTGATCCTATTGCATATGGTTATGATGCTAAATGTTTTAAGATATTGTATAAACATTAAAATTATAGCATAGATTCATAGATGTCCTGAAAGAAAACATTGTGCAGTTGTTGCAACTGTAGAATCTAGGGTTTCTATTTCTGGTTTCAAGCATGAAGCCCTAGAAGGAAAAATATACTCCTATGGGAATTTTTTATACAACTTGATTTTGGTGAAGGTCCAGGAGCTGAAAATCGGACATGCTGAAGATTAAATGTTTATGTACCTTGTGTGTAAATTTCAGCCTCGAATTCTCTATACTTTAGGCGATATGATCCATGAAAATCAGGGTTCCAGCCTCTTCCAGAATTCATTTTTAATTAGGTTTCATATGGAGAAATGATATATCTCAGGATATAAATATGCAAATCGAATTTCTTAAGATGTTCCAGAAAGGGCATGGACTGTAGTTTCTCTGGTACAAGTTTCAGAACCCGAAGTTGAAGCAGTGACACGTGTCAATCTGTACAAGTTCGTTATACTGAAACAGTCCATACACGGGTTACCGTGGGAAACTTAGCATAAGTTCCACTTGGTGAATCCAATATTTGTCTAACCTATGGGGTTGGAAAGAGGAAAAACGATACTATATCATAAAGAAGTTTCAGACCTTGAGGAGGATAAATTTATGAGATACATCAGAATTAATACTGGACAATTCAGCAGAAGAAATTGAAGAAACTAGGGAATCAAATATTTTGGAGTTATGTCCAAAGATTTGGGGAAATGAGTACATTGCTCAATTCGCCTTGAGGATGCACATATTTATATCCAATCATATTTGCAAGTCACCAAAGTTGAAAATTAAGGTTTCTCTATCAAACCCTAGGTCCACCAGAAGCAATCTTACAGAAAAGCATTAAATCAAGCATCTAGTTGAAGCACTCTCATTGGTAAGTACTATTATCTCCATTTCCATTTGAGGTTCTCTTTATATCAAGATGACAAATAGTACCAAGCTTTAGGATAAGCTTGAAGTGTTAAATTTTCAGAATTTACTTCAATCTGATCTAGGATCTTAACTGAGAGAACAACATAACAACATGTACAACAAATCTACAGTATATCATTCATGGACACAATAATGCAAGCACAGAAGAGACACCGAGTTTACTTGGGGAAAACCATAAAGGTGAAAAACCCCAATAACTTGCTCAGAGATAGATAGAGAAATGATACAATCAGAATACAAGAGATAGTCTTCTCCTAGCAGCAGAGCCTCCTCCTCCACAAGTGCGCCACTCTCCACGGTGTGAGTGAGAGAATAGAATGTGTAAAATAGAGAGACACACTCTCTATTTATACACTAACTTGACTTGACCTTTACTCAACTAGGTCGGCCTCAACTTAACCACTTAACATAATGCTGACTGGGCCGACCCCCACTAGGGTGGTCTAATAACCCTTTGACCCACATGACTTATACAGGGCTGACCCCAACAAGGTGGTCTATTAACCCATCAAGTATAAGTTACGACACTTACAATATAAATGACGACACTTCCATATAGAGGAATAATAACATCTCTATAGGAATACAACAACTTCCATATAGAGGAATAATAACATCTCTATAGGAATACAATATACATATATGTGAAATACATTCCGAAGTTACATAAACATCAACATGAAGGAGCTAAGAAATTCCGGTCATGGAAGAATAGAGCATGACTTGGAAAGCTATGTCAAAGAAGAAGTTTCAAATCCAAAGGGAGATGAGGACAAATCTAAGCATAAGAAGAAATTGGTCAAACCCAAGAGGATTATTGCAAACTCTATCAAGGATCATTTGATCCTGCGTGTATCATCCTTGAATACTCCTCCAATGATGAGGAATATGTAGTTTGATCTATAATAATTCACCGCACAAGGTGAAGATGGCTATCAAAGGAGTAAGAGAAGCCTCATACAAAGCTAGATTTTGGAAAACCTATGAAGATGAAGATGATGATCTATGGAAGAACCTCTTATTCATTTCATCATTGAATAAGAAGGGATTTAGTTGTGATTGGCAAAGAAGGGACACATAGATTCAACACCAATACATAGTTTCATGTGATCTATGATGTAGAAGACTTGCTCGGCATTGTCGATCATAAGCAAGAAAGGAACAGGTCCTCAAAATTAGATGATGGAGTAGAGCACACTGTCAGAGACTCCAATAATTCCTACAATGAGACATGATCAAGAGGGATCCTACCAAACAAACAAAGATAAGTATTTGAATTTTCATTTCCTATATATATAATTGCTTAAATGATATTGTTTAGTTTTGTACATATTTATGTTCCTAGATTTAGGAAGTGTATTATGCATGCTAGAGTGTTTGCATTGATGAACGGTATACTACTAATATTCATGTGATGGGTAAGTGGCCCATGGTGCTATACAACATTCCATTGCTACTTATCTAGAATGAAACCTCTTTGTTGACATGTTGGGAGTAGTGCATGCTCTTAATAATGTTCTAGTAGAGATGGAAGGCATCTAGAAAGTTATCGTATGTATACGGGATATGGATGAATGTTGTGTTGAAGCATTGGCTAAGATAGTTGCATGACTGTGTGACCTATGTCTTTATGCATAAGAATTTATCATTATTAATATGTTTTGGAAACTATGAAATGTTTCTAATCATGCAACTGAATTTGACTTGTAGGAAAGATCGTGTACAATCACCTACAAATGAAGAATGATGAGACTTGTTCCGACGAACAAGTGATGATGGTTCAGCTATAACATTCAAGAATATTTATAAAATCAAGCATACTCCAGATGTACAAAGCGAGGCTTCTCTCAGAAAAAGGGATTCGACTATGATGAGACGTTTCTCTAGTAGCCAGACACACTTCTTTAGTGATGGATATTACACTAGATAGATTTTGTAATCGAAGTAGAAGTGTATATCAAGCAACCTCCAGGATTTAGGACTCGATAGAGAACCACATGTGTGCAGATTGAAGAAGACTTTGTATGGGCTCAGAAGGAACCCATGGGATAAAATGATGAGCTTGAGGATCACACCAGGAAAACTCTTCTCTCCCTCCAACATGGAAAATCACTAGGGTTGGATGGATGGACCTCTAAATTATTTATACATTTATGGGACCTATCGAAAGAATATCTATGAGTAGTGGTTGAAGATTCCAAAATTTTAGGTAAGATACATCTCCCCTTCAATTAAAATTTTATAGCAAACATCCCAAAATGCGATTCTCCCAATGGGTTTGATCAATACCGACCCATATCATTATGCAACTGTTGCTACAAACTTAGAAAATGTCATAGCACATCACATAAAACCCATTCTCTCATCTAATATCGCTTTTGAGTAATTTGGCTTCTTAGATGAACAAAATATACATGAATCCATTGGGGTGGCACAAGAATTCCTCCACTCCATTAAATCCAAGTCTCAGCCCTCCATCATGCTTAATATTGACTTAGCTAAGGATTTTGACAAAGTAAATTGGATTTATCTCCGCTTAATCCTCACTCGGGTTGGGTTTCCTCACGCCTTCATAAATTGGGTTGAATATTGTTACTATAGTGTATTTCCACTCCTTTTTCAACCCCTCCCGTGGCCTGCACCAGGGATTTCTTTTCTCCCATATGATATTCTTTATATTAGCAGACACCCTCAACAGATACATTAACTATGAAAGGAGCAATGGCAATCTTACTAGGGTGTAAATTGAAAGTTCCCTACATATCTCCAAGATCCTTTTTGTGGATGATATCCTCATGTTCGGGAAAGCATCCATATCGGAATAAAAATGTATAGACATAATCCTCGAGTTATTCCCCATTGCAATAGGTATGGATATTAATTTTAATAAATATGTCATCACCTTTTTTCATGTTACTATCTCTCAAACGCATTTGTTCCTCTTAATACTTCCATTCCATGAGGAGCCATCGAACACATGCTTCAAATACATGGGGTTTCTTCTCAAAGCTAATGACTATAGGATTAAAGACTAGTCATGTATTATCTAAAAAATAAGCAAAAGGATTGGGTTTTGGTATCATAGATGGAATTCAATGGCGGAGTGACCAACCCTCATCAAGAGCTTAATTGAAGCCATCCCAGTTTAATGGATGTCATTAGCTTACATCCCAAAAGTTTTGTTAACAAAATTAGAAATCTATGCTTTGGGTTTATTTGGTCTAGAAACAAATTAAAAACTATCATTCCCCTATGTCAAGGTGACTTTCTCTGCAATCCAAAAGGATGTGGAGGTTGCGGCATAAAAAACCTTCACGTATTTTCACAGGAAATTGTATAAAAAAGTCTTTAGTGTATGATCACTCATAAAGGTTTGTGGAAATAGTGTATTCATTATAAGTACATTGCTCCTCACTCCATTCTATCATGGATTTGCTCAAACCCTTTTCCCTTAGGTGGTGGATCCACGAGGGGCTCACTCAATGAACGTGTTACAATGCACAATCATTTGCATGATATTAAAGAATATCCCTAATTTTACTAAATATTGGAAAATGGATCCTAAAATTTCATTATTGAACCCCCCTCCCAATATGCCTTTCCAATTAAGAAAACCCCTAGTTTCACCAGATATTTGTATGTATCCATTTTTATCAACCCATTTTTTATATCCCCTTTATATCATATTATCAAGTTGTAACAAACAGGATCCCTAACACATCTTGTATAAACAAACATGATGCTAAATACAACAATAGTATATTGCTAATAATGATCCCACCAGGATTGCAAGAGTGATTGATCAATTTATAGCATTGGATAATGGAAGACCTAACGAAATAGTACTAGGAAGGCCAAATGTGTAAAAGGCAACCCAGTCAAGAGATCAACATAACAAAGAATCTAAAAGGATGATAGTCCAATAGTTAGTGTAATGATTAGAAAAGATGAGAATTGTCAATGTTTCACACCACAATCTACCAATCTACCAATTTATATCATGTAAATATAAGTATAGCCATAGAGAGCTCATGTTTTCTATAAGCTTAATAAATTAAACTCCATAAAAATGAAAAATTGAAACCCTTTCGTCGAAGGAATCCCATACATTCCTATCAAAACAAACATCATTGATGTTTGAACCCAAATGAACATAGAAAAATTCCTCTTACTTTCCAATGGCAGCATATGATCATGTGCATAGCTTGGATTTGGGTCATTCACAAGATGCAATGAATTTCCTCCACTTCCTCCACATTTATTCTTGCAATCAAGTGAATTAACAACATTTAGTTACCTTTTCTTGGGTTATATCTAGTTTTTTTTATTCTTTATAGGAGAGGGAAAAATATCCATTGTTAGGTTTCAAGCATGCAATAGTTATAAAGATACACAGATCGTGAAACTTATATGATACCATTTCATGGTAACGATAACACATAAGGTATGTAAATAAGGATTTAAATTTTCACCTATGTTCATGTTAGTTCCAATACAATATTAAGACGGATCCCTTGCATATAAGAATTGAAATTACAATTATGAATGTGTCAAATGTAACTCAATCTAACAACTATTCCTAACTGACAATGTGAAAATGTTCAAGAAGAATACAAAAAGTTGAAAGAAATAATTATTCAAGAAAGATTGATCTAACTTTTCTTGGTTCTAGTGAGCCAAGAAATATTGATCCCACCTAAACTCTAGACTAAAAAATGAAGAGTTAGATATTTTACATGAATGCCTACAAAAAATACAATACAATTGTTTAACTCCGAAACTCCGAATTAGCTACATCTCTTAACTTAAAGATGAAAAACAATATAACATCAATTCAAACCAAGCCTAAATAAGCTATTAAATGAGTATTGCTCAAGGCCAGTAATCCAAAGAGACTTCCATTGGTATTATCATTGGAACATTATTATCATATTTATGCAAAACATAGGATCATAAGCAATATCAAATAAAAATGCAGGGTACTTAAGTTTTAGGTGGGTATGAATTGAGCCCTTGATTTGGAGGTATGAATACATCCCACGATTTGGAGGTTATTCCTCATCCCACGCAAATAAAATAACCCCCAATATTTATATTACTATATCAAATTAAAAACCTCCCTTGACCCCTTAATACAGGGCAATATTATTTTGAGGTTTTTAAGAGTATTCAAACCCGCAATATGAATGGATGTGATATGATATTGCCTCGCTAGTAAACCCCATAGGGGTGGATCCCTCATATGGAGAGATATCACCATGAGATTTCATATCATAGAGTAGGATTTATCATGGGATCTAGGAAATGGGAGATCAATCATCTTGGGTGTAGATGCAATACTTGGTCTCCCCACTAAGGAACTCATATCGACGAAACTAGTTGCATTTCTCATCTCTCTACAACTTCATTTTCTTGCAGATGTATATGAAGAAATATCAAATGATCCATGGCGATCAAGGTGGCATAGTTCTTCTCATCTCATCCTATCAGGTCACAAGCTTAATAGTGGGCTAGATATACACAGGGCCTTCATCAGGCATCCATACATCTTTATGATGAGGTCGACACTCTTATCTAGACAAAAACCCATCAAAAGGAATATATCACGTTATATTAGGCTACAAGGATATGGAGACCTTAGAAAATGAGGAGAACTCACCATGGTGGTGGTCTGCATTATGGAAAATAAATTCTCCACCAAGATCCAAGTGTTTTTTCACGTTGCAACTAATCGGTAAAATACTTACTTGGGAAAAAATGCAAAAAAGAGGGAAACTTGAGCCCAACATATCCTTACTATGCATGTCTCATGGTGAATCCATTTCACCCATGTTGGTAAACTATTGTTTTACAAAGCATAACATATGTTTGGTATACTATGTATCAAATACATCAAGGGAGTAGCGGCAACTCATAGCGGCTAGGGTTTCTGAAAGTAGGTAGGGTTTCACAGTTTCTGTCATGGATCTGCCCCCGGATCCTGGGCGTGTATCTTCAGATGGTGTTCGCCCCCCCATCTCGGACCTCTTCAGGACGTTGGCTGCTTCTCAACCAGTTAATCCAAAATCGTCTGCCCCGAATGACTCCAAGTTTGTAAAAAAAATGGATGTCCCAGAAGTCAAATTGTCATCAACAGCTTCAAAATGCAAGGCCGTGGCGTTAGCTGAAAAGGGATTAGTCGGCCATTTCACAGGTCTATGGCCATCGCCACACTCAATAGAATCATGGCTTAGTAAAAACTGGCGACCTTTAATCCAAGGGGAAGTTCAACAAATTTTTTGCGGTAAGGGGTTCTTTGTTTTCTATTTTGAAAAAAAGGAGGACCGAGATCTAATTTTCAGGAATGGCCCCTACTTCATGGGGCCAAGAGGAATGTATCTCAACAAATGGGAGCTTTCCTTGGACCCATAGAAAGACATCCCAACAGCAGTTCCAGTCTGGGTTAAACTGCCTCATCTTCCTCTGCATTGTTGGAACGATGAAGATCTTCGAGCCATCGGGAACTCGTTAGGGAAATACATAGATAAATCTGAGCCAAAACCCCCAATGTTTTCATGCGCAAGAATATGTGTCGAAGTAGATCTAGAAAAGGGTTTACCAGAAGCTATAGACTTGTTAATGGATGGGTGGAGTCATAGACAAACAATTGACTATGAGCAAATACCATTCAAATGCAAGGCTTGTCATGAATACGACCATTTTGCAAGGTTATGCCCAAAAAGAAAAATTCCAGAAGACGAGGAAACCCAAGGAGGGGAATGGAATGAAGTCACAAGGAAAAAAGGGGGAAAGTCCAATGCAAATGCAGCCTCCAAATCTCCCGTGAAGAATAAAGAAAATACAAACAAATTTCAAGTTCTGACTACAGAAGAAGGCGATGAGGAGCAGGAGAAAGAGAAGCAAACAGAGGAGCAGCAAGAAAATGAGGAACAATCCAACAATAGAAAAGAGGACCCCATCAATCCTTCACATCAGCACGCAACTATAGAAATAGAGTCGTCATTAAACTCAGGAGGATCAATAACAAGAGCCAAAGCAAAACTCTTCCAGGAAGAAACTTCAAAAAGCAAAGATGAAGAACAGGAACCTATGGTAAAAAGAGGAAGAAGATTCAATAAAACAATAAGAGAACAAGAAGCAGCCAGAGAAAAGGCGGGGGTAAGCAAACCAGCCTGGATCATCACGTAAGAATAATCTCTAATGGGAAGCAACAGCAAGGAGCTCAGGAAGAAAGGAAGGACAGAGCAGGTCCTCAACCATCAAAGAAATAATGAAAATAGTCTCCTGGAATAGCAGAGGATTAGGCGGAAAGCAAAAATCAGAAGCAATAAAAAGAATTAAAAAAATGGAAAAGTTATCAATTCTTCTGATCCAGGAGACTAAAATGCAAGATGAGGACAGTATCAATCTCATGAAACAAGTTTGGCCCAGCGGGGAAGGGAATGCTGTGAGCGCCTCAGGAGCCTCTGGAGGACTCATCACCTGGTGGGACAAGGGTATCTATAAAAGTAATGCCTCTTTTTCAAATCGTCATTGGATTTTTATTGAACTCGAAGAAATATCAAATAACAGGAAATTTTGGATCGGAAACATATATGGTCCCACCATCTATGGGAAAAAGGATTTTTTTTGGAACCAGCTAATAGATTTAAATCACAGTTTTGCTAATCTCCCCTGCATACTTGTTGGAGATTTCAATGTCACTATCTCAGCGGTCGAGAGAAAAGGGCGGTCCAAAGTCAGAGACCCTTATGGGGAAAGAATGGAAGATTTGATGACCGCTTGGAGCCTTATCGACATCAAACCTATGCAAGGCGCCTTTATTTGGAATAACAAAAGAATAGGACCAAACCACATAGCAGCCAGATTAGACCGGTTTTTAATAAGTACTTCTTTCCTCTCCAGTTCTAAGCTCCCAAATTCAAATATTCTTGCCTCTGCAGTCTCCGATCATAGACCCATATCATTATTTTTTTCCTCCCCCGAGAATCTAGGTCCCCTCCCTTTTAGATTTAATCCAGCCTGGCTCGAAAATGAGAGTTGTATGGAAGAGGTGATATCCGCTTGGAGGCAATTCATCCCTGGATCCCCGGGTTATATTTGGGAATCAAAGCTAAAACTGGTGAAAAGCACATTAAAAAACTGGGTGAAGCAAAATTACATAACACCTGGAGAGGAACTTGAAAATTTATAAAAGGATTTAGAAAAACATCAATTCAAAATGGAGCACAATTCTGTTACTGAAGATATGCTCAGGGATGAAAAAGATCTTGAAGAAAAAATTCAGAAAGCAGCCAGAAAGGACGAGGAAAAATGGAGATTAAAGTCTAGGAGTCTTTGGTTAAAAGCAGGAGACAGAAACACCAAATTTTTTCATGCTCAATGTAAGGAGAGATATAGGAAGAATAACATCGAGAGTCTCACAAAGGAGGATGGAGTGAAAATAGAAGGACAGGATCTTATTTTAAGAGAAGCCAAAGCCCATTTTGAAAAATTATATAGCGACAATGACATTGTCCTCAAAGAAGACATGGATCAAATGAGTAAGGAAATTCCCAATCTCATTTCTGAGGCTGATAACAAAATATTAATGGATCGGATCTCTGAAAGTGAAGTTAAAAAGGCAATATGGTCTCTTCATCCGGATAAAGCTCCCGGTCCAGATGGCTTTACAATCCATTTCTTCAGAAAGTGTTGGCATAGGTTAAAAAAAGGCCTCATCAGAATGCTAAATTGGACCAGGAAAAGAGAAAGAATTGGGGGAGCTACCAACTCCACCTTCATTGCTTTAATCCCCAAGGAAAAAAATCCTCTTTCTATAGGAAGATATCGGCCTATCTCTCTTTGTAATTCCTCCTATAAAATCCTCGTAAAAGTCATTGCTAATAGAATCAAGGGTCTTCTTCCTCGAATCATCTCTCCAAATCAAGGAGGTTTCATTTCTGGGCGCCAAATATACGACAACATCCTTCTAGTACAAGAAGCTATCCATTCAAGCATTCAAAGGAAAGATTCAGGTATGGTCATTAAGCTTGATATGGCAAATGCATTTGACAAAGTTAGACATGATTTTCTTTTCACAGTCATGGAAAAATTTGGTTTTGAGCGAGAGTTTACAAGCCGGGTTAAAGCTTGCATCGGTTCTCCCTGGATTGCCCCCCTTTTTAACGGCAGACCCTCCTCCTTTCTTCGCATGTCTCGTGGACTGAGGCAAGGCTGTCCTCTCTCTCCTTGTCTTTTTTTCATCATGGAAGACTCACTTAGCAGAAAATTAAACAGTCTCCAAGCCATTGGCTCACTCCCTGGAATTGTTATCGCCAAAGATGTCCCTGTTATAAATCATGCTCAGTTTGCAGACAATACCATCTTGTTAGGCAACGCCTCTCCCATTATTGCTTTCAGATTTAAACTCAACTTAGACCTCTTCCTGGGGGTGTCCGGGGGTAAAACAAACAGTAAAAAATGCAATATCTACAGCTGGAATTGTAGCAACCTTCATCTCAGGAATTTAGCCAATATTTTGGATTGTAAACCTTGCTTTGATTGGACTTCCTTTAAGTATTTGGGCATCCCAATTTCCCACAAAAAAGCAACTTCTTCCTCTTGGCTTCCCATTCTCGAAAAAATCAAAAGAAAAATAAACTCCTGGGGGACTCGCTGGTTAAATTTGTCAAGTAAAGTTATTCTAATCAAAGCCGTTCTCTCCTCTATCCCAATCTTCATTGGTGCCATTCTATTGGCTCCAATCTCTGTTACTAATTCAATCTATTTGGAAATTAGAAAGTTTCTTTGGCAAGGTGGGAAAACCAGGGCAATAAATTTCATCTAGTCAATTGGAAAATAGTCAAGGAAAAACGCCAAAGAGGGGGATTGGGAATTCGAGACCCAACAATAATGAGCAAGGATTTGGGAGCCAAAATAGCTTGGAGAATGATAACAGGTAAAAAAGAATGGTGGAAGGAGGCCATTAGGAAAAAGCATATTAGGGGATCCAGACAAAGATGCTTGAACAATTTGAAAGCTAAAAAAGGAACCTCTATATGGAGGCTAATACACTCTTCAGCAGGACTGATAAAAGATAATTTGTATTGGATTCCTGGCAATGGGAATAAAATCAACATATGGAAGGACAACATTAATGGAGATCGTCCCTTAGGGGAAATTCATGAAATTCAAAATGTTAAGATCTGGCTTCAGGAATTAGGAATACAGAAATTGGCAGATATGGCAAGCTGGACGCCTACAGGGAGGTGGAAGGATTGGAAAACCTTGGATCCACCAGATAATCTAGCTGAAAGCTACAAAGTTTATCTTTAGCTACTGCATGGGAAAGCCCCAATAAGCATCGGGGCTAAGGATGTTAGAGGATGGGGGAGAGCTGGAAGATACACAGTCAAAGTTGGATACGACCTTCTCACTTCAATTCATCCTCCAGCCCAAAAAATCTGGCAGAAAGTTTGGAGCCCTGACAGCATCCCAAAAATCAACTATTTTTATTGGATATTGGCACATAACAAGTAGCTGACTGCAGACAACCTAAAGCTTCGTGGAATCGAAGGCCCCTCTAGATGTCATTTGTGTCAAAACGCAGAAGAAAGTTCCCAGCATTTATTTCTTGAATGCAGCTATGCCAAACAAGTTTGGAACTTGGTTCTCGGCCCTCTCTCAAATGTCATCTCAATTCCCAAGCAAATTCAGCAAATGATGGAAAAGTGGATCAGCGGTCTTCAGGGAGAAAGAAAGAACAAACCAACTTTGACTAGAATCCTAAATCTCCTCTCGATGAACATATGCTGGTAGCTATGGTTGGAAAGAAATCAAAGAGTTTTTGAAGAAAAAAGGAAGACAGAGAACAAAATAGCTAATACAATCATATCTCTCACCTCTGAATCTCTAAGAGCAAAGGGGATAGCAATCCAACAACAAGAAGCCTTAAGTTGGCACGAATTTCAGTGGTGTCAAATCTTTACAAAAGAGAGTTCTCTTCAGTCCAAAAGTTTTCCTACCTATCATGAATGGGAGATAAGAAAAGATAAATAGACCTTCAAAAAATGGTGGAAAAGCCAAGAAAGATACACTATCTTTTTTGATGGGGATTCCAAAGGAAACCCAGGGGAGGCAGGTGTGGGGGGGATTATTTTTGATCCCGGAGGAAACAAGGTTGCCGACTTTTCCTGGGGATTAGGCCCAAGAACAAATAATGAAGCAGAATGGTTGGTGATGTATCATTCACTTGAGATAGCTTCCACCTTAAACATGGAAAATCTACAGGTTTTGGGAGACTCCAGGCATGTAATCCAAGCTATGAGAAATGGCTCCCTTAGAAGATCTAAGAGCCAAAGATTTCGAAAAAGAATCGAGCTCCTTCCTCTTCCCACCGACACTCTTTTTTTCCACGTCCTCAGAGATCTTAATTCCACAGCTGACAAGTTAGCCAACATTGGAGCTACATTGGAAAAAGGTTAATTACTGCAAAATAAAGTCTTGGAGTATAGGTTTATCCCTTGAGGGGTTGGACAATGAGATTAAACCCATTTCCTATGGTCTATAGGGGATGATCACCCCGTTGTGGGCACCTAGCCTCTCATGTCCACGCCTCCCTTCGGTCGACACGACAACGCCCATGTGCCTCCACCATGGGCATAGCTCCCATGCATAAGCATTTAATTCACCAGGGATGTATTTGGGCTTCATTTCGAAGCATGGAGCGTCCTAACTATTTCGCCCTCGGCCCGGAGCTCAAGCAGTTGAGCCTCTCGGTTTCTGCTCTCGACCCTCTGCAAATTCCTGAAGAAGAACCTCCCTACAGCAGCTCGAATCTTAGCAATATGGATGGGGTTAGGCAAGCTATTGCCACGCTCAGTCAGCTTACCTCGAAGATTAAGGTTTACTTGAGCAGAACGTACTCGGCCGTTTGCTCCATTGTGGACCAAAACAAAGAGCAGAATATGGAATTCAAGTATATTCACTCTCGCCTCTCTTGTGTAGAGTCTCGTCTGGATGATATAGACAGGAACACCATTGATCTTTTGGGGAAGGTTGACAGCATCAAAGAAGACCTCTATGTTTTCATCAGCAAAACCCAGTTCAGTCAAGTTCAGGAAGCGCCATCAGTCAATCAAGGAATGCTGGAGGCCGCCTCTTTTCTGCAACAGAAGTACAGATAATTTCTCTTCTTAGAAATTTTGGTGAATGTTCTCTTCATAGGTTCCCTTTGAACTCCACTATCTAAATGTTTTTTTTCCTATTATTATGTAAACAGTTTGTAAGGGTATATCCCAGTAAAATGAACAGAACCTTCAGGAAGACAAGAAGTAAAGACTTTAAGGGCCCAAACCTTCTTAAATTCTGCATTTTCCCTCTCTCTGAAGCAGAATGTTGTCTCAATTTTTGTAATGAATGGTTGTGCACATCCTTTTATATATATATAAAAACTCCCCTGTTTCTGTTAAAAAAAAACTATTGTTTCACAAAATAAGTATGGAGTGCCATTCGGTCCATGAAGAACCTCTCCCTTATAGAATGGGAAGGCTCTTTATTTGAAGCATAGAACAACTAGCACATGGAGTGCCTTGATCTTGAGATGCTATCTATTCCCCTAATCATCAGCTGGAGCATATGGATCACATGCGACAAATGCATTTTCAACAACACAATTGCTCATCCGAGTACATATTTCTATATATTCAAATATGACATAGGTGACAGTCTCAAAATAAAGAAAGCAATCAACAAAATTAGTCATCCTTCGTCCTTTGATCAATCATCCTCCAATTTCTTATGCGATGGGGCATCTGAAGGAAATCTAGGTCCATGTGGCGCTGGTGATATCTTTATGCTAAAATACCTTAAAATTTCCTATTAGAGAGAAGTTGGACATAACATAAACAACTATGGCGAGTTGTTAAGCATTAAGAGAACGCTAGTCCTTTCCTTGGAAAGTGATTACAGAGAACTGCACATCCTCTTTGATTCCAAAATGGCCATTGAATAGATTGGGAAGAATAGCACAAGCAAAAACAATTGATTGGAGCATTTGCTTTCGAGGATAAGAAAGCACACTCTTCACTTCAACAGGAACACATTTCAACAAACTTAGATAATTCAATATAGAGGCCGACTCATTGGCAAAACATGCATGCACAATCCAGGAAGGGCTCATTGTACTAAAGCACACATATCACAATGGAAAAATCTCCACCAGGGAGATCCACTACAAGTAACTCAAATCCCTTTTATAAAGATCAAACATTCTCTCAGACCTCTAATGATGGATAATCGATATGGGCAGAGTCAAAGGTTTCAATGATACTTGTAAATTATAGCTTTTATGTTGGATGAGTTTTACTCCCCTCTGTGTTACAATAACTATCTGCAAGGTGAGAATACTCCTCGAATGTAATGAAACTCTCTAATGAAGCCCTGGCTCGTAACAACTATTACTTTTAACAAAATTTTGAAATAAAGTTACAGATCTTTATATATATATATATATGATAAAATAATATTACTAATATTGTAAAAAGATGAAAGTACATTCTTTTTTTATAAATGTTTATAAACCAGGAACATAACATTTAATTTTGGTCGGAATCCAGTAAATTGTTTTTGGTAAAATCCAAATTTATACTTGTTTAAATTGTAATTTTGAATCCATAAATAGATTCAACACCCTCAAATACCCCCATGGCAGCCAAATTATGTAGTTTCTATGACTAATATATGTGATTCTTATTTTTTAATGATTTCCAACCGAAATACGAATGGCATTAAACGAAAAATATGCTCGGAAAAGGTTGACAACGTAGAATGTTTAAACTACACCCTTCATTTCATCTCTAATGAGATACTGTGATAGTTATTTATTTATAACATAATTTTATAATTATACATTATGTATAATTGTTATATAAAAATAGTAAATAAAAGGTAAAATGAGAATAAATATTTTTTTTTCATTTTTTAAAATAAATTTATTTTATTTTTATATATTTAATTGAAGATTAATGATGAGATTTTACTTTAATTAATTAAAAAAAATTATATTTTTAAACATAATAAATATATTTTTATAATAACTTCGAATTTATTATTAATATTTTTTAATTAAACAGTGATTTTATTTTAAAAATACAAATTTTTAATAATATTAAGAATTAATAAACATTTAAATATAAAATATAGTGAGAAAAATATAAATTATATTTCTATGTTAAAAACTAATGAACACATCAATATAATATAAAATATCTATGTTAAAGTGCAACTATTTATAAACAATTCAATTAAATTTACATCTTAGGATTTTAGTTAAATTTTTGTAATAGTTAAAAGTATTGGATTTTATTTAAATTTATTTAGAAATTAAACTTATTTGATTTTTAAAAATTTAGTTACAACGCTTACGAGTGACATGTTGAATTTTTAAAGAATTCATAATTATTTGAATGTGTATTTTGTTTTCTTTCTCAGAATTTCGTGGAATCTTTTAAAAAATTCCTTGAAGTTCAAGGTCACTTCAGGTTCAACAAAGGAGGCTTTATAGTATTTTTTCCCGTCTCAAGAGGAGGACTCTTGGATGTAGTGTACAATATCCATCCCATGAGTAGAGGTTGTGGGGTCTTTAAGAACTAATTTGTTATCATTAGTTAGCTTGGAAGACTAGGTCTTGTAGGTTGTAGTTACTTTATTGTTTTGAGAAATATTCAATTCACTTGCACTTATCTTATCAAACTTTAACATATTTATGAACAAAGGTATACATTAAGATTATTAAGACTTTATGAAAGGACAAATTGTTGCTTGTGATGTACATCAACATTAAGACTTTTTTTTAAAGAGTTTAATGATACATCAGGTTTATTAATGGCTTCATTATTATAAATTATCAAAAAATTTAATAAATTATATAATTTAAAGTTTATTGTAGAGTGAGAATGAGGATAAATAAGCAACATAATTGCTTAGTACGTGTTTCTTATGTAAAATATAGTGTAAAATAAATTAGCACATAATTTTTCTTTTAAATGTTTTAGTATATTGGTTGTGTTTAGTTTAAAAACTAGAATAATTATCAAATATCAAAGATATAATTCCAAAAGTTTTTAAAATTCCTTTTAAATCTTTAGTTGTTATGAAATATTAAACTAATTATAAAATATCTTAATACATGTGAAACCAGAGAATATGAAAATAATTTTTTACGAAAATATGTATGGGATAAATAGTGGTAGTAGTTTGTAGTAAATTTATAACTAATATAATTAACTTGAAATTTGTGTAACATCTATCCCATATAGTGCTTTATGATTGATTTGTAGCGAATTTTTGGGTGGCTAAATGCTTATTGGATAGAATTATGATTGAGTGTGGAGAGAAGGAATGTGGAGATGAAGAGTGGATTTTTTTTTGGAGGGACCACAATGTTGATGCTCATCTTATGCATCGGAAAATGATATAACTTCTAGCAATATGGGGATAAGTTTTGTTCCCAAGCATCCTACAAAGGTGGGCCTCGTTCTCCTGCAGATGGGCATCTAGAGTCTGCAAATGCACCTGGGGGAAGCTAGGTACCATGATGGCTTTTAAGCTCTTCATGTTTTTTGTTTTGTTTATGTCAATAGACAGGAGGTATAGAAATTATTGGGTCTATTGCAATGGAATCAATTTTGGTTTTCAAATAGATGTTAGTTGGTTGATCTTTATGATGGTTTGCTAGAAAGATAGGTAAGTTGATCAGTCATAAGTGTGGTTTTAAGAAGTTTTACACTTTTTGATATGTATGCCACGTGTTCCCATGAAGGAGGGGCGGCGTTATGGTGACTAGATCGTGTTTTGGTCAGAGCAGAAATACATGGGAGATGATACGATTTGTATTTAGAAGGAACATTGTGCTATGTAATATTTTGTTGTTAATCTAATATATTTTACTAACTTTAAAAAAAAGATATACAATTGCAAAGCATTTAGGATGATATATTTTTTTATATACACCATTTCAAATGAATGTGTATGTATTAGAATGCGGTCATTAATATTGTGCATCTCGATGCTTGTTGCATTGAATTATTCATTGTATTTGATATAACAATTCTCTAAACAGATCATATTCATTTTCGATGTCATTTCTTTTAGTCTTGCAATGTCTACAAAACGAAGGAGGATCATCATAAGCCTATGAACCTTGTTATATTAATGTACATAGAGTTGAATCAATTCAATGTCATCAGATGTAAGCCTTCCATCCATTACTCTCATACACTCCTAGGGTAGAGCTGTAAGAAGAGAAAAAAATAATGAAATGTAAAACAATTTATCTGAAATAATTTTGTCTACATAGTATCTACGAGAATATCAAAATCAACAAGTTGAAGGGCTCCACCAAGTTATTCAATGTGTGTAGTCCAAGTTATGTTTTGCATGTAGTCCATATCAAATACTCCCAAGCAACAACTTCAAGGGCTCCACCATGTTACACATCACATATCATGCCTTGTGCTCTTCCTGAATTTTCTATAGACGAGCAAACTAATAATTTACGTTGTTGCCTTTGCTCCATCTTCACTACCTCTCTCTCTCCCTCTCTCTTTGTTTATAAATTGTGGTGGCAATCCCTCTTGATAGATACCATTGCACTTATCCTATGCTCTACTCTCTCCCTTTTCAGAACACCATGCAATTCCTCTTGCATTTCAACTAGCATGTAGTTCCTCTCCTTTTATTTTCCTCTTCATTTTTTCCTTGACCTTATCCTCCTCCTCTACGCACTCATCTCATCACGACCAACAGTCCCTCTTGGAATTCAAGAATAATATTACCTCTAGTTATCATGGTTCCATGGCCGACTGGAGTCCCATAATCCCATTCTACAACTAGACTTTTGTGAGTTGCAAGTGCCATCACATGGAGAAATTCGTCTCCCTTGAG
Organism: Larix kaempferi; assembly: GCA_027924585.1. Lineage (NCBI taxonomy): Eukaryota > Viridiplantae > Streptophyta > Pinopsida > Pinales > Pinaceae > Larix > Larix kaempferi. The sequence continues at coordinate 2,626,439 of BSBM01000313.1, forward strand.
CTCAATTAGAAGGATTTGGGTGGATTTATTTCTCCTTCCCTCAACAATTTGATGATTCTTTGCTCACTCGATCTTTCAAATAATGTACTTCATGGTCATATCCCAATTCAGTTGGGACACCTCTTTCATTTGAAGATGCTCATGTTAGACCACAATTACGTTGAGGAAAACATCTCAACTGATCTCAGTAAATGTACAAATTTGGCTTACTTGGTGGTCTCCTACAACAATATGATTGGAAATATTCCCCAAGGGTTAGGTTCCCTCACACATCTGCAACATATTTTCTTAGGACCAAACAACCTCATAGGTACTATTCCCTCTTTATTTAAAAAGGTTTCGGATTGGATTACTTTTAGAATTGTTAAAATCATCTAACAAGTGCCATTGTGAATTCTCAGGAAATATTCCCACCTTTTGGTCAAATATATATGCTTTGATTCACCTGGAAATTGACACAAAGAAAATCGTTGGGACTATTCCACAAGAATTGGGCCTGCTCACAAGTCTCCAAACGCTTTACCTCTATGAGAATGAGTTATCATGCACAATTCCCACTTCTTTGTCAAATATCTCTAGTCTCCAAAAGGTTGACCTTTCTAAAAATGAGTTATCAAGCACAATTTCTATTGTTTTGTCAAATTTATTTAATTTGAGTGAGATCTATTTATGTGGAAATCAACTTGGTTTAAGCATACCAAATTTCATTGGAAATTGTTCAAAACTCAAAATTCCTGAACTATGCTACAACATATTGAGTGATGATGTGCCGATAGAGTTGGGTAAGTTAGATCCTTCCTAATAAACTTGGTAGTGGTGCTACCACAACCATGCCAATTCTTATATCACTTACAAATTATTCACACTTTAGAAAATTACATGTGAAAGGCAATAACTAAGTGGTGTCTTGCCCCTTGCCATAGGAAAAATTTCTACCAATTGTCACACTTAACATTATCAAACAACATGATAGAAGGAAACATTCCTCCACATATAGGCAATCTTACCAGCCTAATCTATCTAAATTTATTTGGAAATCTTTTAAATGGCAGCATTCCTTCTTTAAGAAACCTTAAAAATTTAGAAATATTATATTTTGGAAACAACAAATTAGAACGATGCATACCTAATGAATTTGAATAATTATAAGGACTTGGTCTCTTGGACATTAGCAAAAACAAAATCTCTAGAAAGATTCCCAATTCCCTTGCAACCCTTAAAGAACTAAGAGATCTTCTATTTCATTACAACAATTATTAGGAAGCATACCTTCCAACTTAGGAAACTGTACAAATTTGGAATTGCTCGACTTGTCCCACGAGATACTCACTGGAAACATATCATAAGAAATTGTTGAACTTTATAATCTACATTTCTATTTGAATTTGTCATGGAATTTATTAGAAGGATCCTTTCCCATGGAGATTGGTTTTATGATCCCTTTGAGTAAATGTTTAATAGTCTATTGAAGGTTTGACTTTAGTACAAGGCTAGAAGTATGGATGCTATGCAGTCTTTTACTATGTTGATGTAATATTGAATAATTAGAGATGAATGATTATGGTCATACTTACTCTGCTTCTAAGAATCAAATTCAAAACTGAAGGATAGCTCAACATACTATATATAGATACATCACCCAACACATGCCTCTCCCATGACTCTATCTATGAGTAACTTTATTGGATGTAAAAAGAGGTTATATAATAGTCACCCTTCACCAACCTAAATGCGTAAGATGTTGAAGATGCAATCATCAGCCATAATGTAAGGGAATACTAACTTCGGCCTCGATTTGAGGACAACATTGCCATCTTCCACAACAATTTGATAATTCCCGCAATAACATTATTCCAATCCCCTTGTGTGTTGAGCCGGCTCGAAAAGAGGCCAAATAAGACCTCCAAATCATTCATTGACCAGAACAGAAATTCTTAAAAAACTTTGATTAATTGCATAAGAAACCGTACAAGATTAATTCAATTTTCGTCGAGCAATTCCTATAGCATGTGCTTCTCTTGGGATGGACAAATAAAAAATTAATATTAATAAACATATAGAGGCTTATTTATAAAGTGGAAAGGGGGCGCTCCGAGAGAAATAGCATGGTAGCGCTCATAGGGAAAAGAAGCATGCAAAGACAAACCACCTTCACTCATAAATTGAGGGAATTAAAAATAAATAATGAAATGTTAAAACAATGTAAAATGAAATGTTGAAAGAAATGAATAATTAGGTTTGCCGCTAATTTGTGGGCCTCGTCATCTATGCTCCGCGTGCAGGCCATGTCTTCAGCACCCCTCCAATGATGCCTCCACGCCAAAAAATTATTATGTCTGCTCAGTATTTTGAGGAGGATGTTTGGTCTCTCCAATGTTAATGATCGATTTACCCCTTCTCTGGTATATACATTAATGGTCCCAAACGACCATAATGAAAATAAATTGATAATGTAATACTTGACCAATAAGAAAGTAGTATTGAACCGGTTGTGGTCAAAATTTAGCATCGAAATCTTGTATAGGTACTTGGTTGTTTTGTGGAAGGGGGGAAACGATTGCTTGTTTATGAGTATGAAAGGCTAGACACCTTCCTCTTCAGTGAGAAATCACGAGTTTTTTTTCAAATATGTTATTTATGTTGATGATATATTTTTAAATGACTATTCAAGCTTTGGTGAGAAAGACTGACATTTGGAGGGTGGCTTGCTTACATACTTAGAAAGCCAAAATGTTTTTGATTAGCAAAAATGCAAAGTGCTTATGTATATAATTCAAAGTGCTTATGTATATATCTAGAAGGTGAGGAACTTGGCTCTTTTTCAGAGTATAGGGAATGACTCTCATAAAATTTAGGTGTTGGCTATTTCCATAAATTTAGTTTTTATGATCGAAAATATTTTAGTATGGAAAGGGGTGTGTTTTCTCAGAACTTACCAATACTGTACTTGAATCTTATCATTTCCCCATAAATTTGGTTAGTTTTTGGGCACATATTTCTACTTCTAATTGCTAATTTGGTTGATGATTCCAGATTTATTTTCCAAAGTAGCGAGTTGTTTGTCTATTTTTTATTATTTAGTGTTTAGGCTTTTGAATGCTATCTATGGTTGGTTTCATGTTTAGGCTTTTGAATTCCATGGTTGGTAACCTCTATTCCTATTAAGACTCTGTAATGTGGCATTTTGTGGCTTTAATCCAGTATTTTATATCATGTTTATTTTGTTTGGTGAAAAATTCCTTCACAATTAATGGATATATACAATCAATTGGAGATTATTGTCTGGTACAAAACATGAACAAATATTGGTATAAATGTATAAATTTCTATTCATAAATATAGTGGACAAATACATAAGCAATGTCTTTATACCATGAAAATTCAATTTAGAACAGTGTCAAAGATTTGATGATATTCCAACTTATATGAAAAATTGAATGCTAGCACAAGCACACTGATTTACTATTGGTGTAGATCCAAGTATAATATTCATATAACGTTCTTTAAATGATCAACACATCACTTTCCTCATAGTTAAGTTAATCATGGAATCTTGAGAGGCAAAATTAAATAAGGCATTGAATGAAATAGGATTTATGAAATATAAAATGTAAACTTTATCAATTCAAAGCTCCTCATATGCATATTGCAGACTATCTCTTATTAGTAGCTTGTCCACTAGAGCCTCAGTGTTACATTTTTATGTGTCTTGGGAAACTGTCAAGGGAAGCTCAAAGATGCAGAAGTATGGTTGAATATACAACTAGGCACATAGCATATAGTGTTTCAATTGAATGGTATTTCCAAACCATGGTTCCTAGGATCTAGTATTGGAATTTTGTCTTTTTCAATAAATCTCTTCTTCTCACAGGTTATAGTCTCAAAAAATTACAAATATAGCTAATGTTAACATTGCAGTTTGTATAATTACATAGTGTTGGAAGAGTTATAAGCTACATCCATACCCGTGGCTCAGAGGGTTGATGTCCAAAATACAAAGACATGTTTGATATTCATATAATTGATAATAGACCCTTCATAATTGATTTTCACCCTTATATAGGCTATGATAGAATCCCAACAAGCCCAAAACTAAAACTAGCCATCAATTGTTCCTCCTCACAACCTTGGGGCCCTTAAGTTGTCTATTTCTACCATAGAGGCACCTCCACAATAGTATTGTCCTATAACTCCCAAGGTTCCACTTCTATTGTCCCACCACAAGCCAACTTCTCTTTATAGCCTATGTTTTAGTAACAACCACAACATAATCCTACAGTTATAACTTCATCATCTCAACAGTCACCACCATATTACAATGTCTTTACTAGGAATGTATCAGCTCATATAGCTCCTGTATTATCTGCCACACTACCTTTTCGAGAGATACCTGTTGTAGGACAAGATGCTTTAGGTCTAGTTACCCACACTTATTTCAAGTCTCCTGTGCACCCAGACATTCAAAACACCATACTGCCATATGAAATTCCAAAACTACTAACAAATAATGGGAAAGATGATGTGCAATTACACATTTCTAAGTTTGTTATTATATGTCAAGACTTGAGATCATGGTTGAACATTATGTCTAAACTCTTTCCATGCACTCTTATTGAGATAATATTTGAGTGGTTCCAAACCTTCCTACGAACTCTATAGAGACCTTTGATCAACTTTGTGATAAGTTCCTAAGGATGTATGCTCTTAAGCCAACTGATGTGGTTTAGGTATATAGACTGACCGATATAAAACAAGGTAAAATGGAGGTTGTCACCTCTCCCATACATCAGTTTTAGCTTTCTTTGGCTACACATGAGATAAAGTTTCCCGCTGATGGGCTTAGGAATACTTTTGTAGAGAAATTAAAGAAAGACTTGTAAATAGAGTGTGCAGAAAGCAAACTAGTCACCTTTCCCTCCTACTGTCGAGCAAGCAATAAATTCCTTTGATGATGTTATCAATAAGGTCCTTCACTTATAAATAGTGAACATTAGACATCATATTATAGAATATGACCCTCCAATTTCAACCAATGAGACATCATCCCTATTAGCTAACCCACAATCTAGAGTGACAAATATAAAGGGAATAAGAAAAAAAAAAAAAAAAAAAAACAAGTATTGTTTGTATTAATAAAAGTTCTTTAGTCACACTGTAAAACAAAATAGGATCATTTATTTCAGGTTTTGATCCTTTCTTTAAACAACAAAATTCCAATATTATTGCATATGCTTTTCATTGATAATCTACCTTCCTTCGCAGAGGAAATGTTATTTAACTTACTAGTAAAGACTAACCAAAAGACTCCAAGATATAAAGAGGTTTTACAAAACATAACAAACTGTAAAATGTTTTAGAGTGGCCCATTTTTGCTGCTTCCTTCCTCCTATTCAACATGGACTTGTTTGTCCTCAATGTTATCCATGCCATCCCATTCCATTTTAGTCTCCATTGTATCTTGAAATCTTGGATTATATTCTACTATATATTGTTGGTGTTATTGGATGGTTGAGTAAAGCGATCCATTGGATGAGGAAATCTCATGTGCTTATACTTGCTTTGTGGATAAAGCTTTTATTGTGAAATGGTTTTGAGATATCGATGAGGTAAGTTTCTTCTCCTTTGTACTATTATTGTCATTGGAAATCTTATATTGTTGCATGTTTCTCTATGTATGGTTGTATGCACTTGTAGGTCATTCATGATAAGCATTCTCTTATGACCATTTGCGTTTATCTCTTTTAGTAATATCCTTGGATAAATTTATGAAGTGGAGTTAATAACAAAGGGGTTATAAAAGCTTGAATCTTTCATCCATATTCATCCTTTCCACTCATTGACCAAGTACCCTCACTAGAACCTTAATAACCCCATATGCCCAATGTTATTTACCTAGGCACTAGTCCTACTTCTAGCCACCAAAAAAATTATGTTTTAATTCATTTTTATGTTGTTTTACAGATATGGAAATTACAGTCAATTAGTCTACCGTTTACTCCAGCCCTCAAATCCCTAAAATACTTGGTAGATTATGTTTCCCCACAGCCTGTGGGTAACCAGAGGATATTTTTCGTCATAAGTTTTTAATGACCAACTGTGATTTTAGTCACGATGATCATATCTAGCTTTGCCATGATGATACTTTTGTGCCTTACTTCTCTGTTCAGGATGCCATGTTGTATTATCTTATGCAGGATATATGCTCAAACAGCTCATGATTCATTCAGTTACATATGATTGGTTCCAGTTTCAGTGTGTTATGGATGTGACAGTTGCTTCATTCACCTTATGTGGCTATGTGGTTATGTTGATTGCTCGAATGTGTATCTTAGTATGTTATGGTCATTAACCCTCCCTTTTCCCTTGTGTGGTATGATCCAAACCAATTTTAGGTCAATGTCTATTGTGGCAATGCTCCTTCCCTAATAGCTTGAGTGATTAGATGTTCCATTGCATTCCATGTCTACCATTGGTTCCTAGTTTCCATGATCCATTCATATGTCACTTTTCCCCTTCATTGATTAGCTATTAACTTATGCCAAAGCAAGGTAAAAGAAAAGGTATGTAAAAAGCAAAGTACAAAAGAAAAAGATCAATATGCAAAAGCAAATGTAAAGAGCAAAGTACAAAAATAAAAGTAAAGAGCAAGTGCAAAAGATAAAGGAAAAAATAACTAATTTGGGCAAAAGACAAACCCAGAAAGAGGTACTAGTAAAAGTACCTAAGAGAAAAAAGGATGTTGTTCATAGCTAATGCTTAGTCAACAGGTTTTTTTAATTGTTCTCTTGTTGACTATTAATGAAGGAGCTAGTTGATGATCCACCCTAGCGGAGCCTGCATATCTTGTCCCTGCAATAGCCTTATAGATTAAGAGGGACCAAATAACAGGATTGCCTTGTGGCCTAGGGATCGATAACTCATCATGGCACTCCCTATATATATTCGTTGGCAAACACTTTGGGTATCTTATACTTGCAAACATTTCCAAGATGACAAAATCATGAAGAACATTCCCCTTCCTTTTGCATAGGGTAAATCTTAAAATTCCAAAGAGAGACCTTTGACTTACACAGGGGTCTAGGATTTTGTGTCCCAATACCATGCCTCCCTTATACTTTGGTATATGACCTATACCTAACATAATAAATTGAATAGCTTGCACATTTTCTTTATGGTTCACATGCCTTGAGATAGTCACATTTCTCGAGATATTGCACTATTATACATGTCTCATTTATATTGCACATGTAAATAGTTCACACATTGATTTTTAGATGGTTCACATTTCTCGAGGCAATTGTAGTTCCTAATATAGTTCACACTTCCCTAGGTTGATGATACACTAGATCCTCATAGGGGTTCCACCTCTTTGTGATGTTTTACATAGGGATACTATTCACAGACAGACATTGCATAACATATTCAAGGTTTATCACTATACATGGTCCCTATCTTGAACATGTGGGGTTTTGAGCATTGATGGTCATGCATGGCATAGTTTGAAGGCTACTTTCAAAGGGCATCCTGCATAGATTGATCATTGATGATATCTCCTACACAAGACTTCTCAAGTCCTAATATGCCTTGATAATTCAACGGATATGACAACATGTAGAATTTGGAGCCCACACATATGAGGATGACATCACACTTGATAGTAGGTCATTGGGTGATTTGGAAAAGGTGTTTGGAATTCAGAGAATATGGGATGATGTATGGCACTTTGATGATTACTCCGTGATGATCATCCCTATATTGCACTCACTTGCATGGTATATTTAGACATTGGGATTGCACTCTCCCCACACATGCAGGATTTTTGGGTCTTGTGGCATATGTTGAGGCACTTACTTGATGATATGGAAAATGAATGGAGGCATGATATCACTTGCTTATTAGCATATTCATGGTTTAGGTAGTTTGATTCACCTTCGCATTCCACTTATAATGGGACACCCTCCTTCTTCACTCATGCATTGGGCGACTTGTACACATGGCACTTGACCTTATGTCTTGGGAGTTGAATTGGCACCATTGCACACATGTTCATGCACCTTGGACACTTGGAATTCACTTCCTATTGAAGCGCTTGGTCTTGAATACCCTTTGGAGGGCCCTATGGTGTACTATGAGTATATGTCCTCCCCTTTTCTGACCTCATACCACACATGTGGACTTGTTGAGGCATATTTCTAGCATATTATGTTGTTTTATATGGATTCTTGTTGAGACACATTCTCTTTGTGGCCCTATTTCATTTTCACATGTATTGTTTACTATATTCCCCCCTTAGTTGATGGATATAATAATATTTTATTGTTAGGAGTTTTTGAGCTATATTCTATAAATAGAAGAGCTCCTCCATTTGTAAATTGTTGGATCTTGGTGGAGAAAACTACTCTTTGATTCTTGTCTACTATGTTGTTCTTAGGGTATGTTTGGTTTCATGGAGGTGCCTTGCTTGAGGAGATGTGCATGTTTAGGGTTTGGATGATTAAACTAGTATTTGCTACAAGCTTTTGGTGATGGTCTTGTAAGTGTTCATTTTAATCTTTGTTAGAGGTAATATTGGTATAGTTTTGTATGAGGTATTATTCACATGTACTTGGCCTAATATGCTTCTTGCTTGATTGTAGAACCTCTAAAACTTAAGTTGTTGTAGGTGGATATTGGCTTGATGAAATAGTTGAATCCATTAATTTCCCTAAACATGTGCAAGTGCGTATATCTACTCCATTGGCCTTCCGAATTGCTCACTCAAATACTTTTGCAAGCACCTCCTTGACTCCATATCCCAATGAAGGCTAGATTAGGCACTAGTCACCTTGATCCATCTATTTTTTTTTAAATTTACCCTAAAATATTTTCACCTCTTCTTTATATTTATTTTTCATGATTAAAATTTGCTTATTAACTATAAAAAATCCAAAAAAGTATAAAAACAAAAAAAAATGTTGTTTCCTAATAGGGAACCTTGCTTGGATGCATCTCTTTCTCTCCTAAAATAGTATGGCATGTTTTATTTGTGCATTAAAGGCCGGTACAACCTTTTAGCAAGGATTTACTTTGTCCTTTGGGTTGGTTTGACTTCACCTCTTTGACTAGGTGAATTTCCCTTTATCTTTCATTATTTTAGGGCTTGATTTCTTTGTTGGGTTTTACTCCTATCCCTGCTACCCCATTTTGTGTATGGTGTTCAAAGGGTATTTTTTTCATGAGATTCTCATGACTTGATGTGATTTTTGTCACAATGCTTAGATCCAACTTTGTTATGATGGTCCTTTGTACCATATTTTTTTAGATAAAATACCATGTTATATAATATGATGTACTACAAGATTTGTACTCAGTGTACTATCATTCATTTAGATATAGATGATTGGTTCCAATATATGTATGCTATAGATGTGATATATTCTTCATTCATTCTATGTGAATATCGGATCATGTGTATTGCTTTGATGTTTAACTTATTATGCTGTGGGCATTAACCTTCCCCCTGTCTCTGATGTGGTATGGTCCAAATAAATTCTAGATCAATGTCTATTGTGTCAATGACCCTTCCTAGATAATTTGAGTAATTACATGCTTCACTACATCTCATGTCTACCCTTGGTTCTCAATTTCGATGACCCATATCATATATAATCACCATTCCCATTCATTGATTTCAAATATCAAGGTTATGTCAAAGCAAGGTAAAAGAAAAGGTATTGTAAAAGAAAGTGCTAAATTTTTTTGAAAGCACAGTGCAAAGAAAATAATAATAGAGAAAAAGAAAAAGAAAAAGAAAGAATAACCAATGTGGGAAAAAGGTGAAAATAGAAAGAGGTATTGATAAACAAGTGCACAAGTTTTGTTTTATTTTGTCATTGAGATTACCCTTTTCCACACATGAGGGTTCTATTTGCTCATTGAGAGGGGAGAAATTTTCTTATGTGGTATGATGGCACATATATTGAGGCATTTTGGATGATGTGGCACCTTGGCACACATGTTGAGGCACTATTGAATCTTGATGATCCATTGCACTTGATCTCACTTGGAGATTAGATCTACACCCTTGATTTGACTTCAAACATGGACTGCTCCTTTTTCTCTACTACACACCCTTGGATTGATTTGATGGATGAGGGTTGATTTAAATTTGAACAAGACCGCTTGCTACTTGATTCTATTGTTGAGGAAGTTGGACATATACTATTATATCATTATTTGACTTGGCATTTGGCATTATTTTATTGTGTGATGGTTTTACCCACTAGTGTGCCTTCTCCAAGAAGGGTGACTTGGCTCGTGGCTTGATTATTTCATTTTATTGGTAAGATCCACCACTTGTAGATGGGATCAAGGACCATTGGTATATAACCTCCCCCACCACTTGGATGTTAGATCTCATTATTTCTATTGTAACTTTGATTTGGCATTTTAAACCCTAATTGCACTCTCCTTGTGCTAATAAAAGGAAGGGTTTTAGCAATTAGAGGTGAGATTTGGAGATTGGAATACAAGACTGTTGCTTGGATTTACTTGTGATCTCGATTTTCCTTTGTTATCTCATTGATTTTCATGGAGATATTGGATTTCCTAGTTTTCTCTCTCTTGCCCCTTTGGTTCTTTATGCTTGAGTTCATATCTATATGATTTGTTTATCATTGATAAAAAGTACTCTTGTTTGCTAGAAACCACATGGGTATATCTAGGTAAGATTGGCATGTTTAATTGCTAGCAACCTCACTCATCGTAGTTTTCTTTAGATATTGTCATTGCTATTAATCTAACCCTTGTTGTAGGTGCTTGCTTGGCATTTGATTGTTGGAGAACTCCTTTGTTTTGTAGGTTCTCTCAAGGAAATTGAGCAAATACATCATTAAGCTCAAGTATAGCTTGGCACTCTTGAAGACTTTTGGACAAGTAATTGTTGAGGGGTGTTTTAGACTCCCTTGGCCCTCCATCAAGATATGAAGGCGATGCACTTGGTCCTCTACTTATATCTTGTAATTTCTCTCTTTATCTCACTCATACATTTTTTCAAACACTTCACATCCATCCTCTCTTCTTCCATCCTCTTATTAGTTTTCTTCTAGTTCATGTAATAAGGCTTGAGTCAAGGCTTAATATTCTTCTTGGGAAAATCTATAAGCTTCCCCTTATTTTAATTAATCACAAGATACCTTAAGGAAAGCCAAATCACTCACACAACCTAAGAAGGACTAAGAAAACACTAAGTAATAAGTGAATATATAAGTTAATGGTGTGTTTTCTTGGCTTGTCTTTGTTTACATTACTGCACAAAAGTCATAAGGCCAATCTTTGGATTGTAACCACAAGAAAAAATATTGGATGCAAGTGCCACATCAATTGGGAGTGCTTGTAATATTGAACAATTTTATTAAAAAATATCAACATCACCCAATTGAAGATGATGATAAAATTATTTAAGGCTAGAAATCCAAGTAGGACAAGAAGGCTAAGAGTTTGTAAGCTAGAAGGTCAATATTCATTGGTAAATATTATAGAAGGAACCTTTGCAATCAAGCAAAAGGTCCTCTTTTGATATTGTAAGCTATCTTCATATGTGGAATAGAGACGTTATCACGTTGTCTTCTTACGCTTTTGCAAGTTGTGATTTTTTATAGACTATCTTTCCATTTATAGTTTACTCGAAGCTTGTAGGGATGGGTGTTGCAACCTCTAGTCTATTCCCGTGCTTGTAATGTCTATGTTTACTTATCATATGCAGTGCTAGAAAATTGATGTAAATAAGGTATCTGTCAGTAACATGTAGGCTACCCTCAATTTATTAGAGTTGCTTTAGGGTTTGTGCAAGCTGTAGTCCATGGACTATTCTCCCTGTTGTTTTCATTTCTCCCTTTGTTTCATGTTAATTGGTTCTTAAACACTTATAATCAATATTAGATTAGTTGCATTTCTGCATTTGCATTCATAGTTGCTGTTAATTCCTAAAAGTCACACACATGCGACATTTCGACAATTCACCTAGTAAAGTGTCGTCAACATAAAGAATGCATCTCACCACAAGCATCCCCAACAGATCCAAAGCACAATGTGAGTCCATAAGTGCCAAGAAACAATCACAACAAAGGGTAGCATGGGTATTACATAGTCAACCCACGCTATAGCGCAGGTTATCAGAATAATGACCGTGCTAAACCCGCGCAGCCTTTCCTTTGTTAGTCACACTACTATCAAAACGACGAGCCCACTTACTCCCAACGGCACATTGAAGACTCAATCCTCCCCAAGGATCCCAATTTGGATCATCTCATAGTTGGTGGCATTAATCAACCCCCCTTATGTACCTTGGAACCAGTTCATGAAGGAGGAGAGTTCAAATATGGATCTAGTTGTTTGTTGGCCACCTCTTGGCCTATAAAAGAAAGCCATTGGCATGAATTTTGTAGAGAGAAATTAGAGCAAGGTTATGCTACTGGATTTGAGTTGGAGCTTCCTCATAGCCCACCATTTCCTACCATTGTGAGCATCCCCAAGCTTTCTTTCCACCTACCATCAAGGGGCAAGTGTTTCTCTCCATTGTTTTTCCATTTACTTAGCATTTGGTTTGGACAAGAAATGCCTCCCTAAGGGAGATTGTTGGATTCCCTTGAATCTCTCACCTCCTAGGTGTTGTACAACTATTCCATTGGGAAATACAAGAGTGGTTTAGTATATATTTGGTTTTTGTTGGAGTTTGCATCCTCCCCCCATCTCTTTCTATTTGCTTTTTTATCAATATTTTCATGTTTGGATGTGAACTACACTGATAATATCTTGCAATATCACTTGGAGGAATACCAACCATCAAAAGGGGCTCCAAGGACTGAGGCCTTGTAGAAACCTACAAGGATTAGCCCCTCACCAAGTGGAAGAGTGCACTTGTGCAATTTTTTTCCATAACAGTCCTATGTCTATGCCTACCTTGCCTTAAATCTTCCAATTTGTTATCAACTTCAGGTGCTTCATTTTCATTATTAGGTTCTTGACTCTGAAGTTGACCATTATTGCTTCACTTCTCAGACTAAAAATCTCTTCTGAAACTTCACTTAGATACATTTCATGGTTGATTCTCTTAGTAAGCTCAACAATGCCCTCTTCTTCCTAAGAAGAATTAGTATCTCCCATAACCATAAACACATCTTCTGGCTCGGATAAATCCCAAATCCTATCATCATTTTTAACCATCCCAAACTTTTTCGAATTTAAAAGATCATCACCATACATATTTTTAATCCCATGTTCAAAAGATTCTGAATGTTTGTCAATGAAATGCTCTCTATTGATTCTAACCAAGGAACCATCTAAGTTAGGGATACATATATAGGATAAATCCATCATGAGGTATCATGAGGTATCCACATACCATAAGTTGGGGGCAAGTCAATTACAACCACATCCATTATGGTGGAAATGTCTGAGCATGCAAAAAGATATGCCCTTAGGTTCTTAATCAAACCATATGATTGTACAAGTCTCAAATCAACACTGAAAACATTTCCATATGGCCTGGTGACCTATAAACCCATTTCCTTCATGAAATGTAAAGGCATAACATTCATGGCGGCTCCAGAATCTAACATACAATTACGAAGAAGCATATCCTAAATACGCAAGGTAAGGTAGAAGGGAGGGTGACCACCATTTTTATGTTCATAAATAACAAACTAGATGTGCATAGGATGATTCTTTTCAACTTTCCTAATCACGTCCCCACTACGACTCTGGATATGACAAGACTCGTAGGCTGCTTCAAAGTCATTCTTGTGATTAATACCTTCAAAAAAATTATTCTACTTGGATTTTTATTGATGGGACTTTCATTAACTCAATGATGGGGATATTGTACATGATCTTGCTTAACTCCTTCTTCACATCAATGTTCAAGTTGTAATCACAAGGATAATTCTTTTCTTCTTCTTTCTTATCAACTTTAGCACTATTACGTTTATCAAACCTAAGAAGGTGGCTTGCGATCATGGCTACGTCTTTTATAAATTTTGAATTGAGGTTGTTTGTTTACTTTCAGGAGACTCATTGCAAAACATGGGGGAGTTTCTTCTTCAAGGATAATTCTCCCAAAATCATCATCGTAAGATAAAACCTCAATTAGGTTGATGTTTTCAGGTTTCTCATCATGGTATGGATAATTAGTGTTTCAGGTTCTTCTTCAAATTTATCACACCAGTTAACATTATTTCTTTCAGAGGACTCGGGGACTATAGGATGACATCTACTATCTTCTACCTCATGCCTCCTACTATTGTTCCAATAAGTTTTAGGGCCATAAGGATTCCAATATCATTCAGACTCTCTAATCTTCATTACATCCCTATTTAGGATAGTTAATTGTTTCATCATTTCTTGAATAGTTTATAAGGTGTCCTTCGGCTCAACTATAGGCTCTTTGGATTTCCTAATTTTAGGCTCATATCTAGAAGTGGTAGGGGTATACTGATCGAACAAAATTTGTTTCCCCATGGATGCCGCATTAGATTCAGCAGTTTTGGAATTCAATTGTGTGGTCTTAAGGTTGGCAGGATTCTTATCCTTCAAATGATACCCAAGCCAACCGTCAAATGAATTGAGATAATGAATAAGTATTGCTTGGTCTTTAGGCCTAATGTATTCTGGGATATTAGCTACAATTTTATCGAATCTAAGGTTAAACTCATGGACTATTTCATTCTCCTTTTTCTTAATCTCAAATAGTTGGTGTAGGAGATATTTCCCATCTAATTTGGATGACTATTCATCGGTTAGCTTCATTAAAAAAATTTCATACCCATCTATTGACGAAGTAGCTATAACCTATCAAACCACTTCCGAGATTCCCCTTCTAAAGATGCTAAGAGACCCCTCATGAATACATCTTCATTAGATGCCCTATATGCTTCCATGTGTTCCCATAACCTATCAATATGATCTTCAATGGTAATGGCAGGGTCTCTGTTAAATTTGGGGACCTTTTCAAAGTATTTATCTGGCATGTTATGAGGAGCTCTCTGAATTTGGGAAAATTCAAAAGGAGAGGCCCGTTGGCCCGATTTTGTGACCGAGGCCAACGGAGGAGAGATAGCCCACAAAAGTTGCTTACAGCAGCTTCCAATGTGTTTGAAATAGCTAACTCTCACAGGAATAAAGGCCCTGCTGCCTGTAAGATGTGCTCTCAAAATAGAGAGTCTCTCAAACCACCTATCTGAATGCTTAAAACTGCAATTAAAATCTTAAGATGAAACCTAACCTATCCTATAATGCAATTTAAGAAATAACTGAAAATCATAAAATTTAGCAGCTCCTAAACTGTAAACAACTGATCTATTCTATCCTAACTATTCTGATTAGGAGCAAGTTTAAAAGAATAATTTCTGATGCATAAAGAATATGATTTTAATTATAGTTTACTTAAAGAAATTCAAATAAAATATAATCTTTTAAGCACATCAACATATTCAAAACCAAATGATTAAAAAATTAATTACTGATTTGCATGTTGCTTATTACATCAGATGCATATGACTGTCCCAAACATTCAAACACAATGAAATTAATCATTCTAACCAAATAAACATAAGATTTTAAGTGCAAGAATGTATGAAGAAAATGTGTAAAAAAAAAAAAACATCTATCCAACAAATAAGTAAAGAATAGCAACAAAGTACAATCTCACTAAAATTGTTGAAAGAGTCTTGGAACAGTAACAGCAGCTTGATCTCTGGTTGCAAATATTTCTGGATTAAAGAACACAGATCTCTTTACATAACCAAAAATCACTTCTGGCAGAATCTCCCTCTCCCCCTTTCGCATACCAATGAAACAAGGAGTAATACAGAGCATAAAAATAACAATTCTCAGCCCTGTAGAGAGTTGTTGGATTTAACAGCCACAAAATACAATATGCAGCGGAAGCAAATAAACAAGAAAGACAATAAATACACACACATGAGATATACGCAGAGATTTACGTGGTAAAACCCTCTCTTAGGGAAACATCCACGGAGCAATGGTATCGGTATCTTATTATTCAGAATCTGAAGATTTACAACAACTCTCAACTCTCCAATATCTTCTCTTACGAGAATACAAGAAACATATACATTTCTTACACGGTTACTAATAACTGCATATTTAGTTAGTCAGTTACATAGTTACCGTCATAGCCGGTTGTCACCCGTTTCTAACAATCTCCACCTTGACAACAATTTACCTGATACCATTGCTCATTGCTCTATTGATCACTTTTCCTGCAAGCCTAGAGAAGCTAAGCACCACCGTAGCTTCTCTGAAGTAACTGGCTTCGTGAACATGTCTGCACTATTCTTTTGAGTGTGGACCTTTTCAAGAACCACTCCACCTTCATCAATAACATGTCTTACAAAATGATATTTTACAGGAATATGTTTTGTCTTACTGTGATAAGCTGGATTTTTAGCCAAGTGAATAGCACTTTGACTATCACAGAAAATCTTTATAGAGTTCTGAACCTTTCCTAACTCACCCAACAAACCTTTTAACCAGACTGCCTCTTTGCAAGCATGTGAAGCAGCTATATATTCTGCCTCTGTAGTAGATAAAGCAACAATATTCTGAAGCTTTGACATCCAACTAATAGCTCCACCTGCAAGAGTAAAAACATAACCTGAAGTGGACCTCCTCTTGTCCAAATCACCTGCAAAATCAGAATCAACATAACCACAGACTTTATCACTGCAACCATCAAAAGTGATACAATAGTCACTTGTGCCTCTAAGATACCGAAGCACCCATTTCACTGCTGCCCAATGCTCTTTTCCTGGATTTGCCATGTATCTACTGACAACACCAACTGCATGTGAAATATCTGGTCTTGTACTTATCATCGCATACATCAAACTTCCTACTGCATTAGCATATGGTACATGAGACATATGCTGCTTTTCTTCATCATTTTTAGGACTCAAACCTGAAGAAAGCTTGAAATGAGAAGCTAAAGGGATACTAGAAGGTTTCACCTTATCCATACCGAATTTCTGAAGTATTTTCTCCACATACTTCTTTTGTGATAACCACAGCTTGCCATTTTTCCTGTCTCTGTGTATCTGCATGCCCAAGATCTGATTTGCTGCTCCTAGATCCTTCATATCAAACGTCCTAGCCAACTGAGCCTTTAACCTGCTGATTTCAAACATGCTCTTGCTTGCGACAAGCATATCATCAACATACAATACCAAAATAATGAACATGTCATTTTCCAACTTTTTAAAGTACACACAATGATCATACTCACTCCTGGTAAAATTCTGACTCACCATGAAAGAATCAAACTTCTTGTACCATTGCCTGGGAGACTGCCTCAGGCCATACAATGATTTTTTGAGCTTGCAAACAAACCTCTTGTTGCGATTTTGAACGAACCCTTCTGGTTGTTCCATGAAAATTTCTTCATCTAAATCTCCATGTAAGAAAGCTGTTTTGACATCTAGCTGCTCTAACTCCAAATCATATAAAGCAACTAGTGATAACAAAATTCTGATAGAAACAAGTTTTACAACTGGTGAAAAAATCTCATGAAAGTCAATACCTGCTTTCTGAGAAAATCCTTTTGCAACCAGTCTCGCTTTGTACTTCGGAACAGTTTCATCAGCTCCTTTCTTCAGTTTGTACACCCATTTGCAGCCAACCACTTTCCTACTCTCTGGAAGTTCCACAATATCCCACGTTTTGTTCTTTGCCAAAGAATCCATTTCTTCTTTCATTGCACGTTTCCATTTGTCACTGTCAGACACTTCTAATGCTTCCTTATAACTGTTAGGTTCTCCTTCATTAGAAATGAAAACGAAATCATCATACCTCTTTGGAAAAGTTCTGTTCCGCGTAGATCTCCGTAGAGTTTGCTGTGGTATTTCCTCTATTTCTGTCTGCTCATCCTCTTCCTGAGGAGTGTCCTCATGAATATCCTCTTCCTGGACATCCTCATGAGTCCCCCTCGCAGATGACTGAGTATCAAACTGAATTTGCTGAAACTGTGGTACATTAGCCTGTTTCAAATCATTACTTACATCTAAATTTGTCAGAGAAAGTTCATCAAATTTTACATCTCTGTTTATGATGATTTTGTGGACAGTAGGATTCCACAACCTATATCCCTTAACACCATCACCATATCCAACAAAGATTAATTTTCTTGACTTAGGATCTAGTTTGGAACGCTGATTTTTCGGAATAAGTGCATAGGCTTCACAACCAAATACTCTAAGATTAGAATAATCACATGATTGACCTGTCCATACCTCTTCTGGAATTTTGCAGTCAATTGCTGTTGATGGTGATCGATTGACCAGGTAACAAGCTGTAAGCAATGCCTCTCCCCACAATTCCTGCTGCAACTTTGCATTACTGAGCATACTCCTTGCTCTTTCAAGAAGAGTCCTGTTCATGCGTTCAGCAACGCCGTTCTGCTGCGGAGTGTAAACAGTGGTCTTATGCCTCTCAATCCCATCCTGCTTGCAATAATTATCAAACTCCTTCGAAGTAAATTCGGTTCCATTATCTGTTCTAAGGCATTTAATGAACCTGCCAGTGCTCTTTTCAACCAAAGCTCTAAACTGCTTAAATATATCAAAAACATCAGCTTTTCTCTTTAATAAATAGATCCAGACTTTCCTTGAGTAATCATCTATAAAACTGACGAAATATGACGATCCCCCATAAGAAATTTTTGGAGATGGACCCCAAAGATCAGAATGTATGTAGTCTAGGATACCTTTACTAGTGTGTTTTCCAGATTTAAATTTTTGTCTAGCCTGTTTACCATAAATACAGTGCTCACAAAACTTCAAATCTACAGATTTTAAACTAGGAAGCAACTTTCGATCAGCAAGTACCTTCATACCTCTTTCGCTGATATGACCTAACCGTTGATGCCATAGACGAGTGATGTCTGCTGCTGCACCAACCGATGCTACTGTTGCGTGATCAACTTCCGTCCTTCCTTCAAGTCTATACAGGTTCCCAACTCTGTTTGCTTTCATAACAACCAAGATACCTTTCGATATCTTCATAACTCCACCTTGAACTGTAAACTTGTAACCAGCATCATCAAGAACTCCCATTGATATCAAGTTCTTCCTTAATTCAGGTACATGTCTCACATCTGTTAGAGTCCTAACAGTCCCATCATACATTTTAATTCTGATACTCCCTACCCCAACAATTTTACATGTAACATTATTTCCCATATAAACTACCCCGTCATCTATAGATTGGTATGAGGAATACCAATTTCTATGAAGACACATGTGGTGAGATGCTCCAGAATCAATTAACCAATCAGAATGGTATTGCGAAACAGTAGAGGTAGATAATACCTCATCGATCATACCTGAATCATTCTCGGCTATATTCGCCTCCTTTCTAGAGTCCTCCTCTTCAGAAGCTCGCTTGCGTTTCCAGCAATCTTTCTTCAGATGTCCTGCTTTATTGCAATACCAGCACTTCAATTTACTCTTTTTGCCCTTCGATTTTGATCTTGATGTACCCTTTGAATGTTGTCCTCTTTCACTGGTTCTTCCTCTGGCCACCATTACTTCTGATGTCGAGGTTTCAAGACTAGATTTCTTTCGAGTTTCCTCAGAAAGTAAGGCTCCAACAACTTCATCGAAGGTAATAGACTCAGTAGAACTAAAACTGATAGAGGTTACAAAATGTGCCCACGACTCAGGTAGAGAGCACAACAGTAAAATCGCCTTGTCTTCAGATTTAATAATATCTTCCATACTAGTCAACTGACAAATAAGAGTATTGAACGCATTTAAGTGTTCAGAAACCTTTGTACCTTCTTTCATACGCAAGGTAAACAACTGCCGCTTCAGGAGGATTTTATTCGTCAAGGATTTAGTCATGTACAAACTTTCCAACTTTGTCCAGAGACCTGCTGCTGTAGTTTCAGACACGATGTTAAATAAAACATCGTCAGCCAAGCACAGACGAATAGCACTGAGAGCTCTTTCATCCATCTCGCTCCAGTCTCCATCTGAAATATCTGCGGGTTTCTTTATTTTCCCTGCGAGTGCCTTCGCCACTCCTTGCTGCACGAGCATATCCCGCATCTTGACCTTCCACAACTCGAAATTATTGCTCCCATTGAACTTCTCAATTTCAAACTTAACACTCTGCGTTTTTGCCATTTTCTCAAGAAAATACTAGGTCAAAAAACTTTATAAAGGAAACCTTTTTTTTTTTTTTAATAATGGAATAAAGGTTTTATTTTTAAACAATAAAAAAAAAATACCTTATATCTCCCACCTTTAAACCTTATAAAAAAAAAACTTTTTAGTAAACCATCCCTTATAACTCCCTTTTTATAATCATGGCTCAATATATATTCACCTTTTTTAAAAAATCAAACCATATATATATTCACCTTTTTAATTATAAAGGGAATATTATTCTCGTTCAAACCAACCACCTTATTCACGCTTTAATTTAAAAATTTAAAGAGAATATTATATATGAAAAAACACCTTTTTCATGGCAATGACCATTCAACGAATACCTTTTTATTGTAATACTTTCACCGTAATAAAAAACAGTGCCGCTCTTCCCGATTCACTCTGGTCGCGGTAGTCCGCAAGAAACTCAATTTGATAACTTTGCCATAAAATGCCGCGCCCCCCTAAGCTTCAGACCCGCGGTAGTTTAATATTACCGCTCTTTTGCACAGGACTTCAACATTTTTCCTCCGGTAACTTTTGACCCGTAAAACAAATTTAACATTCGGCTTTTTCTCGTTCTTTGTGGCTTTGTACCAGGCTCTGATACCACTTGTTGGATTTAACAGCCACAAAATACAATATGCAGCGGAAGCAAATAAACAAGAAAGACAATAAATACACACACATGAGATATACTCAGAGATTTACGTGGTAAAACCCTCTCTTAGGGAAACATCCACGGAGCAATGGTATCGGTATCTTATTATTCAGAATCTGAAGATTTACAACAACTCTCAACTCTCCAATATCTTCTCTTACGAGAATACAAGAAACATATACATTTCTTACACGGTTACTAATAACTGCATATTTAGTTAGTCAGTTACATAGTTACCGTCATAGCCGGTTGTCACCCGTTTCTAACAAGAGTCTTCCCTCAGCAACGAAACAGCATACAGAAAAACGAAAAGATAAGTCAGTCCGGTTTCCTGGAGCGTTCCTCCCCCTGGCAGTGTCTCTCCTTCTATCTGTAAATATAAAGATTTATAAACAGAAATAGATTTGAGAATAACAAAGTCCTCTCTATTCCGCTGAGAGACCCCTCTTCAAACCGTGAAAACTCTCATCCTTAAATAAGGTATGAGGGTAACAACTGATTCCAAACTAGCTGCTGTCACACTTAATTCCACTCATGAGCTGTCCAGTCGAATCTTCCGCTTCTTATCCTTCTGTTGGCTGAATTTGATTATGACTATTTTCTTTGAGCACATCTGGAAATCTTCTCACCTTCTTCACTTAGTGAACTGATCCATAAATTCCCGGCCATTTCGATGAGAGTAACTTCATGATCAGTTTCACCATATCTCGTCATTAACTATAGGCGAGTCAACCAACGGCCTCAGTAAAAGAATCTTTGATAAAAATAGATGTACATATTCGTCATTCATTCCAGTCAGAGTAAAATCCCTGCCAAAAGAATAACAATAGAAATTAATCATATCTTTCTTCGCGCCTAACCTGAATAATCAAATAACAGAATTATTGTGAAAGATAAATGACGAACAACAAGATACTTCCCTTTATTCTGAAACATCTTGGCTAATCTCCTCAATTCAACTCATATTACATGGTATAAATTCAGAATAACCGTAGCCATTTTCTTCATAGGCTGGTATTTTTAACCTCTGCATTATCGGCGTTGCATCCAATGTCCAATTATCAAGATTGCGAGCATTTTATCCTCACAAACGGAAATCCCTGCGAAGACAATGAAATGAGTTAATCATATTCAACTCATGGCGAATCGAATATATATCAAATAATCAAAAGAAATAATAATGTGAGCTGCATTAATATCAATATTCCGGTGAAGGATAAAATGGACAAGAATTTTTCCCTTTTTACTTCGTGAGTCCAAATATTATTCCCAGTTCTCGATTACAACGGTTCTCGGATTCCTGCAATTTCATCGCCCTAATCTACGCGACTGTTGGCCTGGCTATACATATCAATATGAAATGGAAACAATATATAGCCAGCTAGATTTTATGATGCATCGTGGCAAATTTTGCAGCATTGTGAATATATCCTGGGCTTTTATTGAGATCGTTGAGCTGGTTTCCTTTTGCAATGGTGGCAAGTTCTCCTTCAGCGACTTGACACAGATCATTCTGGCAGTTAGGCAATGGACTGGCAATCTTCCTTCATAGAGGCACGTCTTCCATGAGAACTGGGATCCTTTTAATTCAGTTAATTTCCTGGTAAAAATATGTAAATGCTAGCAGTCTGATTGGATTATAATCCCTTTCTTGGTGGGAGCGATGAAGCCGTTGTAACAATATTTTAATGACCATTTTATGTTTACACGTCAATTCGGTGCTCTTGTCTATTGAATTGGTAATTTTAAGCCTTGAGTCAAACCCAAAATATCATAACCTGCAGATGTTATAACGCAAAGTTCCTTCTCATCCAAACAGTTTACCAAGCGAATACGTCGAGTTCATTCTCATTAATCTCTACACTTTGCAGTGCATGGAAGTTATCATCAAGTAATTGATTCGGTGGTCAAGTATGGTTATGCTTCTGCATTAAGAAAAAGATTCTCATTACTTTACATGTCATATTTTTTTGTGAAAACAATAAAAAAAACTATAAGTATTGCATACGAACCAATGATATCATTATAAAAACAAGAATTCGACTATAAAAAAACATTTAAATAACAGTGCTTCGAATTCTACCACCTCACCAAAATTTAACACTTTATCCCGTTGATGTGTAGTTCTAAAATGAATAATAATAAGTTGGTCATGAGTTCATATCATAATAAAAGAACTTTGTCATAGTTCAAATATGTTCGAATATGATTGAAAATAATGAACAAAGCTTTTTAAAGTTTTAAACAAAAATAAACAACTCACTTTTCAAGTTGGAATTATTTTTAGAATGAGAAAAGTTTAGGCTTATGATAAACTCTTGGATAATCAACTTTTGTATGTGATGATAAAGCTTTCCCTTATTCAATATGATAATTTTAACGTTCCATCCTTTACTCACAACCATGTGATTAACTATTAATACGAATTTCATAAAGCATAATCTTCAAACCTGGTAATAAGGTTTTTTAAAAGTGGTAAAATAAAAGGTTTGAAAGTAACTATTTAAAAAATAATCCTTTAAAAGTTTATTTAATAAACTTTTAGGGTTAAGCATATCCCTTGGTGGAGTTTTTAAAAATGATTTAATTATTAAGACAATCATAAATGACTTTTAATAAATATATATATATAAAATAATGAAATAAAGTCATTTCATGTATTAGTCATAAAACAAGTTATATGATTTGTGAGAAACAATATTTCCACCAAAATGAGACTTATTGACATGCTTTAAAAGATGCAACAATTATGCATTATGAACCAAAAATTAACTTGTTGAGATATGAATTTGATCCAATTAAGTCAACCGAAGCATGTGATTGACTTAAATAGGATAAAATTAGGATATTCAGACGTGATTGAGAAATCAGAAAGCCAAGAGAATTAAACGACAAAAATCACCATAACATCATGAGATGAGAACCAAGCCCGAAAAAGTAGTGCAAAGAGTCAAGGATCCGAAGGAGATCATTCAACGACTGACTGAATCAAGCAAGCAAACTTAAAAACTAAGTATTTACAAAACATTCTAATAGGGGCCCCTTTGATTAGAAAATCAAGGGGAGTTGTTGGGGTGCCAACAAGGCCCTAGCCCATCTTCCAAAAATCCTTGGATTTTGTGGACTATTTGTTTGGTTGCCACTAGCGTTTGCACCGGCCATCAGACTAGATTGAGATGTAGGTGAAGAAGAGGAAGGAGATCCTAAAATGTGACTTGGTGAAGTGGAAGGATTAGAAATATTCCAAAAGAGCTCGGATGACTTCTCTTTGAGGTTTCTTCGATTATAATTCCGAGTATAAGTTACAGAGGTTCCTTCAAGAATGGATGAATGATTTAAGAATTTTGGATTGATAGATTGGATTCGTTCCTCAGTAGAGTCGCGGGGTGGAGTCACCAGGTGAACCACAAAATTAATTCACCAAATGATTATGCCGTAAGGAGAGGTGAGATGAGTGAGTTATGTTGGTGATTAAGTTAATTAAGCAATGAAAAATGTAATCACCAATGCAAAACCGGATGCGATATGATATGAAATAACGCACGAACACTCGCAGAAACCAAAGGTAAGCATCTACCTCCCTGGAAATGACGCCAAAAATGTTATCACGCAACTTGTAGTTGCCCCTACAAGATGATCCTATCAAGGATGGTAGAGGAGACGAGAAACTAAATAGGTGACTTAAGAGGGCCTCAATCCCCAAATGGATAGGTTGTCATGCCAATCAAAGCACTCTTCACTTTATGCCACCAAATCCCAAGGTAGCAAAGGGGGAGAACCTGATCTATCCCGATAGGAGAGATCTAAACCCAATCATCATATCAAACTAATGAAATAGAATACATAAGGTGATGGACATATGAATCCCTATATCTAAAGGGTGAAGCCACGTTAGGAGTTATGCTTGGGTTGAGAGGCTTAAGAGAGACAAAATATCAACCCGAGACGCATAGTTACAGTGACATAGAAGTAAAATATGGATCTAGGATGTAGGTGCTAGCATAAATGATCAAATCTTGCTACCTTGGGAAACATGAATGGGCCAAGGTAGTATATCGGGATGAATTAGAGTTGTTTAGCACCTAAGGGATATAGCTTCATGATGTATTATTATGACAATGTCTCAATACACAAGCAAAGATTGGACCACAAACTAACCTGAAAGATGGCCAAACCAAGGAGGGCGAATGAGATGAAGACCAGTTCCTAGGAAAAAGGGAAGATGGAGTCCTCCAAGGGTGATTCCCTAGGATACCCACCTTGGGATAGACCTTAATATAAAAACCTAGAAAGGAATCATCAAAATTCTTAGCTATGTGACCCAAAGAATTTTTATAATTAAGGTTTTATAGTAGATTTAAATGTAGACTAATGGAATAGATCATGAAACATAAGAAAATCAATGGGACATACCTCTTATGGCTTGTAGATTCCAAGTGAAATGATGCTCTAACCCCCTTGAATCAATTCCAAGCCAACTTGATGAGCTCTAAGGTGAAATTGATTTTCCCAATTTGAGCTAGTGCTCCCTCCCTCCTGCAAAGACAAGTTGCAATGAGACTTCATTCACAAAATGGAAAGTAAATGATGCAAGATAAATCAAACAGCATAAATAGTGATCAAAGATACTATGCGAACTACTCCCTAATTATTGAAATCATCTAATGGATAGATCCAGAGAACCCACACAAAATCTTTCCAAGTGAAGTCGCCCTCTTCCAGAGCACACACTACTCTAACATATATAACATGCATACATCATCAAATAGAAAGGATGTCTTAGGCTATCGAATCTACAATCAAGCACGAGAACCAACTTTTGCAAACACACAAGATTTCCACAAAATATTCTTTATTGCCAATAATATAGAGCCAAAAGTCCCTTTACAATGAGGGAGTCCTTTCTCTTAAATAGATTTGAGAGAGATCAAGACCCTAATTTGTTTTTTAAATGAGTGGTCGAGATTAAAATATACGTCATAGATCATCATTGGTGGATATCCTTTTATTTTTTTAATTACATGGATCAATCACTAAGTCATAAGAAGGGGGGTGCACTATTGCCTAAGCACACCCTAACAGGGGCCAACATAATATAAAAACATGATATAACATGGGATAACATTGTAAAGGGGTCACTAGGGGCATATATCACCCTAGGACTCAACCTTTTACAAATATACAATATAATGATGTAACAATATAAATGATCAACTCATGAAGTGTGCCCCATGGGAGAAAGACGTCCTCTCTAGGACAAGATGCCATCATGAGAAATCATCTCAGACAAAGAAAATCCATGTAATGTGAATATGGATCCATAACATATCATCATAAATCATCCCCATGCCATTTCCTTTCCCACACTAGCCAAATCGATTTTCCCAGTACAAGCCATGGTCATAAAAACTGTCGGTAAAAGCATCTTGGAGAAATAAAATTGCCCATAACTCACTGCCAGGTGCCTGGTGCACCAAAATGAATGCATAGATGAATTCAGAATCATTTGAATATGGTAATGATGACTTCTCATACACCCTTGTCAAGCCTGTAGCACCCTAGGATAAAAAGGCACATCATTGCTGAGTAATAAAAATGGCCACTACAGTAAAAAATAATAATAATCACTGTATCTTCCAAACCGTGACCATCTGTTGCAAACTGAAACTGCTGGAGGTATGTTGGAGTGTCTGGAACACAAATAATAAATATGGATCTCTGTAGTCACAAATTCATGACAGTGGCTAATATAATAAAAGTAAAAATATGCATGTATGAGAGAAACCATTAAGTCTTTCATGAAGCTCCCTACATATGCTTGCTCACAGAATTAGACAAATTGCTAGGATAGGTGACGTGGAGAACAAGCCTAAGATGATGGGAAGGAATTGTAACTTCGACACTATGATCTCTCAGACATAAGGGATAAGGGGAAACCACTGAGACGTATGTCAAATAAAGAACACTTAGGGAATGACGGTGCCTCACAAATGGGTAGAGTGCTTGGATTTCTTCCTATGGACTCTAGACAAACAAACTTAGCATTTAAAATGTTTGTCATCTTTTCACTTTAACATTTAACACTTACATTTAAAATTTCACACGAGGTCATGTTTCACTAGCCATCCTCCAAAGGAAGGTGCCCTAAATAGACTTGGAGGCCTCATATAATGACTCGGTCTGACATCCATTTCCCACCACCGTCCATAGGTGCGATGGAGTTACCACCATGTTTCCTTGTAGAGGAAAACGACCTTACATCATAAAAAGGATGAGTGCTCATCCTTTGGCAACTGACTAGCTACGAAATACATTTTATTTGCATTTAGTGTTTAGCAATACTCTTTTTTGTTGACATTTGCATCCATTTAGATATAACATTTAAGCTTCAATGCTTTAGTGTCTAAAAACACTTTTGTTAGGATTACTTGTTTTAGAGGACTACAGGAGAACAACCAGGTGACCAAAAGGGTCACACACTCCAGATCTGAGACACAAGGCCGTAAACATGGGGTCTATCTGACAAAGAGGTCTAAGTGGGGGAAGTCCTCGATCTCACTATTCAAAGTACAAGTCAGGATAAAACCAGTAAATGGAAGAGACTAGTGAATGGAGAAAGTGATAGGTGATGTCATCAAAGTAAATAAGGCCAAGTCTATGTGAAGTAGGGGATATAAGCAAGCATAGGTAATGAAATTACACTAGGGACTCTATAAACACTCATCACATAAGTTGAAACAATGAGACTCAGAATGCCATTGTTGGTAACCATGCATAGTCACAATTGTTAGGCGGAAATATTGTCGTTTAATTTCGTTGTAATACTTGCCCAACTATTTAATTTGTCAATCCGAGGTTCGTAGGCTTACGAAGCACATGCAAAATATATGCAGAATTGAAGTTGAATTAACTTAATCTAACCCCCCTTGCTAATTACTAATTTCTAATCTAATCCCCCTTAAGCTAAAACACACAACTACTAATCTAATGCTGGAAGCTGAAACACACTGCTGAAAGTAAATTGCATAAAAGAAAGACAACATATGAAGAGCAACTAGACAACACATGTGAGCTCACATTAACAATAAATAAAACTTAATTTACATCACAAGAATCAATGGCAAATCATGAAAGCATCGAAACTAAGATTATGAACAAAAGATGAGAATCCCCTTCTCCATATTACAAAACCAAAACTAACTTCTACAATGTGAGACTAATCTCCTCCTAATCTACTTGTTAATCTCCTATCATCTACATATGATCTCCATATCAATCTACCTCTAATCTTCTACATATGATCTACATCTACTACATATCAAATGAAGAGAGAGCACTCTCTTTTATACATGAAATTCCTTGAGAAGGAGATAACCATCTCATAATGATAGATCCAGTATTCCCTCAACCACTCTCAACTAATTTACTATTATTACAAAATATGATTCTTTCAAATCCTCCACATGTCTCTCACAAATTCTCCACATGTTTCTCATACATCCTAAAATAAGATATGCCAACAACATCTCCATGATCTTCTCCTTGGAATATTCTTTGAATAACTATCTCCTTGAAATGGTGGAGGAGATATTTGAGGAGTCTTTCTTTGAATTGATCCTTCCATATTCCTACACATTACAAAGCTCATCCATACTTTGAGATATTAGTGAAAAAGATGTTATTTTCCAATATTTAATCATAAATTCACTTATAATACTAAAATGAATAAAGTGGAAAATAATAAGATGAAACTCAAGTATATGTATGGAAATGGTATGATGAAAGGTTAATGGGACGATGAAATGTGAAGAATAGTGAAAGGTAAAGTGGATGAAAATGAGACATTTTTGAGGCCCAACATACTCCCCAACTGAACTTGTTGCATGTCCTCATGCAACCTTGCATGGATCTGCTTAAGAACTTTTGGCATCTGAACTTTGGTTTTGCTTGATGATGTTTTTTTTTTTAAATGTTTCCAGGATGTGCATCACATGAGTAACAGCTGGAATTTTCTTATGGTTGGTTCTTGTGTAACAACCATAAAGAATGTTGGTTCTTGTGTTAACAACATTTATTTCATGATGCGAAATCACAGCTGGTATTTTCTTTTAACTGCAAGGAGTGGAGTAACAGCTGATATTTTATTTTGAATGCAAGGAATGTTGGTTCTTGTGTAAACAACGTTCATTCCGTCATCTGTTTCCTTGCTACAATAATTAAAACATACACTCACTGGAAATAATAAGTCACCAACTATGTATAAGAAAGTGTCACTGTGCATAAGAAAGCCTTTTCTTTATGAATCATGCCAATATGTGTATTAATGTGTATGAAGGAAAGTGCAACAGAGGAGTTGTCGGAAAGGAAATGTTGGTAAATGGTAAATGAGTGGAATGATGGTAGCGAAATGATGATAATGAACATAGTTCTAAGTATCAGCTGCGAAATGGAAGGCTTGGAGGAGTATCAGCTGCGAAATGGAAGGTTTGGGGGAGTATCAGCTGCGAAATGGAAGGCTTGGAGGAGTATCAGCTATTGTTGCAACAAATTTCCTGAGCTAATATCTCACAAACTACGATCTGGGTTTGGCTGAAATTTGGCAAGCAAGTTTCTATAAGTCCAATGCATCTCCATATCAAAACTCAGAAAAACCCACAACACGAATTTCGAGAAAAATGCAAATTGGCTGTAGGTGATGATGGAAAGTTTAGCACAGTCACAGCTGGTGTTGCAGAAAACTTCCCGAGCTAGATCTTCCAAACTACAAACTGGGTTTGGCTGAAATTTTGCAGGAAATTGTTTACTAGTACAATGCATCTCCACACCAAAAATTAGAAAAACCCACATCACGGATTTCGAGAAAAATGCAAATTGGAAGTAGGTGACGATGGCTGTTTTTTCGAAATCCGTGCATTGCATTGAGCTGAAACTTGCCAATTTTGTTCATTATAATATTATACATTCCCTATCCAAAAATCATGAGGATCCAATGTATGTTTTGTGAGATATACTAAATTCAAATTCTGCATTTTATATAAGGAGCAATATGCATGAGAAAATGAATAAACTGCCACAAAAGATTTCTTGTGCTCTAAAAATATGATTGCATTTGAGAATGTTCAGCAACCTCTATCTCATCCTCCCCAACTGAACTTGTTGCATGTCCTCGTGCAACTCGACATGGGTTATGAAAGTGAAAAATGAAATGGAGCATGGTGAGGGAATTTTCCAATTTATTCATTGCTAGCATGTAAGGAATTGCATGATTAAAATTCAGGAAACAACATACCTCCACTTACCCAAGAATGATGATGAACTATGCAACAGGAGCATGGTTGGTGATGTTGTTGGTGCACTGCTGTAACTACTGGATCAGAGAAGATGTCACTGATGCAGAATCATAAAGATGCAACTAAAATTGATGCTGCTGAATTGTGGAGAATGTGACTGTTGTGGCTGGATCATGGGAAATGTTGAAGGCAGAAAGTGGAATCGTGGTACTCTCATATAGCTGAAATCATGTTGCTGTAACTACTGAGGGAGTCATGAACAAGTGTATAGTCTTCACCCGCTACCAAACCTGATGGTACAATTCTAGTCATGCGAATAAATGTGTCGATGTCGAGCATAAAAAGAAATCATTGGATTACCAGCCATTGATGAATGCCGTTAACCAATGCGAGGCAGACTCACCATTGATGTCAATGAGTGCCAAGGTACCTGAGTACATCTTGCGAAGTGGGAATAGATGTGTTGATGTCGAGCCACTTGCAAAATCTGATGATCAAGGGACATTGATGTATTCCCATGATTGTCAGCGAGAGAACTTGCCATTAAGGCATGCAAGCCTCCAGGTACTAAAAAATGAACTCTAGTCTATATCCCAGATAAGGTGCTGAGGTCGATGGGGAAAGACTTGTTGAAAGTTGGGCCTTAAGGAATCCCACATCAGTCAACACGAGTTTTTACAAAAAGATTGGTAGGACTATAGGAAGGATCTCGATAGGAACAATGCTTATGGAAAGGAAATGTAATTATGGAGAGGGAACTGGATGTTCTTATTCAAAAGGCAGACTGAAATGGAAAAAAATGAACTGAAAAAGATAAAGGGATGTATGCGACTCAAAAAGATAGGCCTGTGTGAAGTCATGACAGGTAAGGCAATGGAAAGTGGACTTCACATGGATGACTAATGTGCTTTGAAGGAGAGATGTAGGTATGACGCCAATGGGTTTATGAATGGTTTCTGTGTAACAGCAAACGTCATGATGTTTCTCATGAGTAACAGCTCCTTCAAGCTGTCTTATCAAAGCATGTTTCTCAACAAAAAAAATTGTGATTCTTTGAAAAATCACTTCAACAGCAAAATGCGATTGTCTTCAAACCTGAGAAAAACTTAGTACTAATCCTGCATGAAACTCGTGAGACGTTTGAAAAACACAATATGCAGAAAGACCAATGCGGAAAATCAAAGAAATCAAATGCGTTTTTATACCTGTTGCCGTTGTGCACTTGTTTCATCATCGATTACTGTAGTTGTAACAGCCAGCTGCAATTAGCATGCTGCAACACCCGGCTGTAACAGATTTCTACACAGGGATGATTAATATGCGAGTAAATAAGTCTCCCTGGCTTTTGTATGCCATTTTTCCCGTTGATTGCTGTCAAAGTGACTTGAAGAAAACAAATTAGCGTTTAAATGTAAAAAAAACATGTTCGATTTTCAGGAAATTGGAATGTCCATTTGCAATTTTGAATTTTTATTTTTATAATGTTTTTCTTTCTTTTCATGATTTTATAATTTTTATTGTTTTTGTTTTACAAATCAAAAGAAATGTTGATGCCTGTCACTAAAATTCTAGAATTGAAACATTGCGATAGTATGATCCTCATCATTTATTTGCTGCATTAGTGCCAATTGTTTTTCTTGCATGATGAGATCTGTGCATTGTCAAATATAATTGAATAATCAGAGCATGCAATTCTCTGCAACAAATAGCAATCCGGGAGTAAACACGTTCAATCTGGGTATATGCATTCATCACACACAAAACAGAGCGTTCTATTTGGCGAAATAACTGTCCATTGGAGATTTCATTATTTCCCTGTCCCCTTCTTAGAGTCCACAATTTCAACAAAAGAGCTTTGCCAAAAACACACTTAGACCACAAGTTCTATAACGTGCCCTTCTAAAATGAATATGACAGTGAGGAAATCTCAAAGCGGTCCTCGTAATCCAGTGAAGATCGTATATTAGCTTTAGTGCCGAAATTTCAAGGCTTCAACCTTGTGGAACTCCAGTATCAATTCCATCAAACAAAACACAATAATTGCAACAATAAATAAGCTTCTTTTATTTTTGATGGAAATAAACAGGCTGGGGAAAAATTACGTAGGTAAAACATCCACGCTTGGCATCAAATATCAACTGGATTAAAATTTAGACCTGGAGATAGACTCTCTTGTCAATTTCACTCTCAATTTGATTAGAATTCTGGAGACAATCATTTTAGGTAAAGTTGGTAAAGAATAGTTGTGAATCTTGGAACTACGACGCCCCCATAATCATGACTGCATGCATACATCAAAGTTTCCTCGTTCAGAGAATCCTGTATCTCTTCTGCTTCTGCTGTTGCCAAACGACTGCTCCACTCCATAATAGAAGATTACATAAATTTCTCTGAGGAGAATGAGCAATAGAACCCCCAACTCATGATTTGTAACAGCTGAAACACAGCTCTAACTGTTAACAAATTTGATAATGTGAAACACAGCCGTAACTGTAGATCTGGGAATTACATGTTTAGATAACCGGCTGTATATCACAAACCGCGGCTTTGTTTGGAAATTTCCTCGTGAGTCAGGTAATTGAGGCCGTTTCGCACAAAACCCATGTACTGGATTTGTGAGATTCATTTCCATCCGCCCGAAAATCAAGACGCGAATCAAGGTGTTCTTATCTGGTATGCGTTTTTGCAGGTGATTTCGTGGAATTGGAATCCCAAAGACCTCGCGTGATGATTTTCACGAGCTGTGCGTGATCTAAGGCTTCCATATCACTGGTTGGGTCATAAGTGAGTGACAGCGATCAATGGGGAAACATATCTCAAACTGACTAACGGGTTGTGTGGTTTTCTCAATCAATAGGGAGTTAATCACAATAAAGCTGTGAATCAAATTGATACACCATCAAACGATAAATGGGATTTTAGTTTTCCAACCATCGGCAGAAAAATCTCTTTGTGCAGTTGAATGTACAAGTGGATCCTATGTCTAAGATATGAGGAGATGAATATTGATCGCATAAATTACATGTTTATTATTGTTGCAATCATATCAGTCAGAATTTTCCTTTCGGGATACGAATCTATAAACGTATCCGCTTAACTCGTCTCTGCATTTCTTTAAAACTTATGAGTGCCATCATTCCAAACTTTGGAAAAAATTCTAATTGTCTATTGGC
Organism: Larix kaempferi; assembly: GCA_027924585.1. Taxonomy (NCBI): domain Eukaryota; kingdom Viridiplantae; phylum Streptophyta; class Pinopsida; order Pinales; family Pinaceae; genus Larix; species Larix kaempferi. The sequence continues at coordinate 2,659,767 of BSBM01000313.1, forward strand.
TTGGTAAGAATGGAAAGTATGGGAATTTAGGCAGCAATTGCAGAAAGCCATTAGCCAGAGAGCCAAGCGACTTAAAGCAACAGATTTGGATTTTGGGGTATTGTTTTTGCAAGTTTCAGCGTGGAAATTTATGCACAAGAAATAAACCAGACCGAAAAGACTCGATACAATTGTGAGACAGTTGCAACCATAGTTTCAACACTTATTATTATTTTTTTCTTGGCCTAATCTAGACAATGCGCCTTCAAACATGCAGATCTAAATTGTTATTTTCATTGTTGCTGCAGGTTGTTCTTTAGATCGCAGGATCTTTTTAAGGAATTGCAGGGAATGGAGTGCGCAAATACAAAAAATTTCAGAAATGGTTTGGCCGAGGCATTATTGCAGAGTTAATTTGTAGGCAACTACATGATGAAAGGCAAAAGGAAAACAACATTGTGACTCCAATCAATGAGAAATTTGCAGGCATAACACTGTTTCAGCTATTATAAATTCAGCGACTGTTTCAGCTACAGTTATTATAGCTGATGTTTCAGCATGATTTTTACAGTTTCAACATGTAGGTTTTTCTTTTTTTCTAATGTTTTATTATTTTTATTTGCAGATCGAAAGATGGACGTGCAAATTTTTTTATTTGTTTCTAAAAAAATGTAAAACAAATTGAATTTTTTATTTTTTTTACCAAATGGATATAAATAATGTGCAAAATGAGGATGGAATCGATTAAGCATGGTTGCAAAACATTAAAATTTATTCATTCCCGAAAAACGTTAAAAGCATCCTACTTTCTGATCCTCAGATCGCACGAAGCACGGAGGAGAGCATACTTATTGAAAACTAAAAACTGAAAATAAAATCCTACCTACTCTATGCTAATTGGAATTTAGAAAACAGTTACGTGTAGTTAAATATCCAATGTAGCCATTCACGTAACAGTAATAAAAATATGTTCAATGTTAATTCTGCAAAGAGAAGATGAGCATAAACAGAAATGTGTGAAATTGGTTGTTGTGACTGTGAATTAACTAGAACAAAAGAAAAACTAAATTGTTCTAACCTCGTACTTGCTTGAAACCATCGTTCGATAGGGCTTTCATAGGCATAGTTGTCCTCACTCAGATCTTGCTGCAACTCCTCATTGTCCTCCTGCTCGCATAATTGTTCGTCATCAAAGGTGCAAGATTCTTCGTATGTTGATTCTTCATTTGTTTCTGGAGGTGTAATTAAGCTCTTGGCTGCTGTTAGGATCTCCTCTTCGTGAGAAGAGGAGATCCCTACTTTTGCAAGGATCTGAGTGAGCTGTTCCAAGCTTAAACTCATTGTTAAATAATTTTGAAAAAGGGATTCTTACAGCACCCAAATCTAAGTGAAAAGAAAAAAAAGAAAAGAAAAATAAATAAATAAACACTCCAGAAAAAAAAAAACACTCTGTACAGAAAATCATTACTCTTCACAGTTGCGAAGAAAACACACTTGCAGAAATTGAAATTTACACTACCACACTTGCAGGAATTGAAATCTATACTACCACACTTGCAGGAATTGAAATCTACACTACCACACTTGCAGGATTTGAAATCTATACTACCACACTTGCAAGAATTGAAATTTACATTACCACACTTGCAGGAATTGAAATTCTAGTGTATGCTTGCAGAAATTCAAACTAAACTTCAATCCATCGTGTTTCCCCAGCAACGGTGCAAAAATTATAGGTGGAAATATTGTCGTTTAATTCCGTTGTAGTACTTGACCAACTATTTAATTTGTCAATCCAAGGTTTGTAGGCTTACGAAGCACATGCAAAATATATGCAGAATTGAAGTTGAATTAATTTAATCTAACCCCCCTTGCTAATTGCTAATTTCTAATCTAATCCCCCCTTAAGCTGAAACACACAACTGCTAATCTAATGCTGGAAGCTGAAACACACTGCTGAAAGTAAATTGCATAAAAGAAAGACAACATATGAAGAGCAACTAAACAACACATGTGAGCTCACATTAACATTAAAGAAAACTTAATTTACATCACAAGAATCAATGGCAAATCATGAAAGCATCAAAACTAAGATTATGAACAAAAGCTGAGAATCCCCTTCTCCATATTACAAAACCAAAACTAGCTTCTACAATGTGAGACTAATATCCTCTTAATCTACTTGTTAATCTCCTATCATCTACATATGATCTCCATATTAATCTACCTCTAATCTTCTACATATGACCTACATCTACTACATATCAAATGAAGAGAGAGCACTCTCTTTTATACATGAAATTCCTTGACAAGGAGATAACCATCTCATAATGATAGATCCATCATTCCCTCAACCACTCTCAACTAATTTACTATTATTACAAGACATAATTCTTTCAAATCCTCCACATGTCTCTCACAAATTCTCCACATGTTTCTCATACATCCTAAAATAAGATATGCCAACCACATCTCCATGATCTTCTCCTTGGAATATTCCTTGAATAAGTATCTCCTTGAAATGGTGGAGGAGATATTTGAGGCGTCTTTCTTTGAATTGATCCTTCCATATTCCTACACATTGCAAAGCTCATCCATACTTTGAGATATTAGTGAAAAACATGTTATTTTCCAATATTTAATCATAAATTCACTTGTAATACTAAAATGAATAAAGTGGAAAATAATAAGATGAAACTCAAATATATGTATGGAAATGGTATGAAGAAAGGTTAATGGGACGATGAAATGTGAAGAATAGCGAAAGGTAAAGTGGATGAAAATGAGACATTTCTGAGGCCCAACAACAATAACTAAATGAAACATCCAAATGCGATAAATATATACCTCTGCTCAACCATATACCTGTCCCTGAACACATCGGCATCTGATCATCATCACTAATTGACTTTTTTGTACTGAATGGACCATGTCTATACCAAAATCATATCAATGGGTTCATGTAAGCTCAGTCATGACAAGGGTAAAACTACTGCTGCTGGCTCAAAAATATAGATCACCGTTGAAAAAGGCTCATCTCAACCGCAGGACTGGCTCAATGGACTAAAAAAAATCAGGACTGCATCATGGTAGCTCCAACAACAATGTATGTGATAACAGGTACCGGTGCAATATATTGCAGCAGTAGGTAAGTGAGGAAAATATTATAACAACCAAGGATAAAGGGAAGGAAACGGCTTGGAAAGGTGAGAGAAAATTTCCCAAAATAGGTCTAAAGACCTAGAAATGGTTGAGATGGAAAGGCAATGATAGAGGATGAAGAAAAAGACTTCTTTAATAAATTTTTATAGCTTCAAACTAGGGCTTACAACAAAAGAAAAATCAGCAAGCAAATTAAGCTGAAAAATGATGAGGAAACGCTGGGAAGACAAGGCAAAATCACCCAACTAAGGTCCAAAACCCTAGGCAAGAAAACCAATTCAATTGAGGGTTGATAAGACATATTAAATGATAAGAATAAGTGGTCATATAGCATTAAATGCAGCAATTATAGTAGAAATTACACCTTTGAGGGAGAGAAAGGATGGAAGAGGGGGATGCCTAGATCAATTTAGTGTAAAAAATGATGAGATTTGATTTTTTAGACGTTTTTGGGTGGTGAAAATTTAATTTTCATCCATAGGATTTTTATATGTTAGGTTTTTAAATTCAATTAGGGTTTCATTTTGAAGAAGGATAAGCGGACAAGAGCCTAATCCAACTAGGGATATTGATTTAAGGAGATCTTGCATGAAACAATGAGCTTGATACAAAGTTGACAGGGTGAACACTCTCAACAAGCCAATCATTGATCAACAAGAACATGCCAATGAAGTAAACACTCTCACAAACATTGATAAAAGGTGAGTATGCATAAGGAAAATATGAACAATTCCACAAAGGTTTCACCACAATTGGATTCACCTACAACAATAATCAAGTCTAGGGAAAACAATAGCATGTGAGAAGGATATTAAGCCAACACTTAGAGAATAATACCTCATACATAACAATACATCATAAAAACCCTAATTAAGATGGAAATGAACACTTACAAAACCATAACCATCAATTCAATCATCAAAAGTATTCCAGTCTATTGGATAACCATAGCAAAAGTTCCTAAAGGAATCTTGACCAAGATATATAAAAAAAGTGCTTCAGATTCCTATGGACCGAGAAGAGGACAAATGAACTATTCCATTGGTTAAAGGTCCAGGCTAGAAGCTCCTAAAATCCTAGGTGGTTAGTGTCTCAAGAACATATACTCTTTCAGCAAGGCTTTAAAAACCAAGAATATATGGAGATTAGTATATAATGAAGCTTGTGGGGCAGGGTCATGAAAACCAAGTATTTAAACGATGTTTCAATGGAGGATTGTTTTAGGGAGGCACATAAAACCTCAAAAGGAGGCTCTATTGTCTAGAGGGAACTGGTTGAATCCTTTCCCCTAGTTGGATCCTAGACAACGTGGATAATTGTATATGGTCAAACACTACAAGTAGGAGAAGGTCCTTAGTTAGGGGAGGAGGGATCTTTTCAATTATCATGAGATTTGGTCAGAAAGCTTCACGAAATTGGAATTTTTTATTTAAAGGATGTTGGCATCCAAAATGGAATAAGAGAATGGGCTCAGAATTGGAAGTCAACAAAGGTTTTGCGTTTGTTTAAAGGGTTACAGGCTAAGGAGAGGACTATATAGGCTATGAAGTTGTCTGATGCGGCAATCTAGTTAACAATGGAAGAGGATAAGCTTTGTTGGAAAAAAAATCTGTCTCTGGGTGAATTCACAGTAAAATTAGGATATGCAACCAAAGTGGAGGAATATTTTACAAAGAAAAATAGGTGGTGGTGGGAAGTTGTATGGAATTACCAAACCTGCTAAAAGTGAATATATTTTTGTGGCTAGCTCTATCCAATAAACTCTTGACCTGGGACAACATAATGAAGGGAGGTTCGAATGGGCCAAGCAAATGTTTCTTGTGCTCACAGGACTCTGAGTCTATTTTTCATTTATTTGTGAGATGTGGTTATTTCCAAAGAGGTTTGGAGTAAGATAAATACTATTTTGAAATCAAAGTATGACTAGAATTTGGATTCTTTGGAGGGATGCATTTGGGAATGGACCTCAAATGATGTCATTAACAACTACAAAGACTTGCCTAGCTTATTGGTGTATTGGATCTAGTGGGAACTCAATTTGTTGATCTTCAAAGGTAATATTATTCTTGTTGATGTGCTCACCGACGTAAGCATGAAGATGGTGAAGAAATATAAGACTAATTCCAAGAATAGCAAAAGACGAGTCTTGGTAATGCCGAGTTTGAATTATGAGATTCCATGGGGTTATTTCTATTGGAACATAATTCCAATCTAGACCTTAGTTAATAATCATTGCATAAGGTTCCAAGTGTTTAATGTAAGGTGTTCCATGGTTTGGCTCCAATAGTGCCTAGTCTAAGGGGTTTGTCCACGTATTAGACTAGTGGTTTTTCATTATAGCCATGTTTGTCCACAAGTGTGCCCATTTCCTTATTCTGGTGAGTCAAAGGCACCCTACTTAATGCATTTAATGAGGTAGGTGCACCACTTCCCTGTTTATGGGATAAGGTTGGACCAAGGGCACTTATGCGCGGGAAATGGTCAAATTGATCATTAATGGCCACTACCAAAGCCCTAAACCACCTAATTCACCCTCATAATGATTCCATCCACATTTATTGACTTGCCTAACTTCCTCATGGTCCTCATAGCTTCATTGGACCTCATTATGGACCAATACATGAGTTACACTTGGCACAATGTCATAGATTCGGGGAATTACTCCACTAAGCCTAACATAATGTGAGCTACTCAACTTGCAACTAAGTCTCTTGATTTTTCCTCCTGTGAGAATCTATATATTGTACTAGCTTTTGCTCAACAATGCATAATGGAAATAAAGCTCTAGAGTGAATTTCTCTAGGTTTGTCTCAATATTCTTCTTCTCATATTTCTGCTATCTCTTGAAATATTCTAAGTGAAGTTGTTATTGAATATAGATATATATCTAAGTTTGTTCTATCACATGTATCGGAGCCTAGAGCTGTGATTGGTGTGCATTCCAAAATTTCACATGGTATCAGAGATAGTCTTATTCAAGGCAATTTCCATATCCTTTATTGAGTGTTTTTTACAAGTCATTGTCATCACCAAGAGTGCATGAGCAAAGTATGCATCAAAATCAAGCCATGATTCTCACACCCTTCAATTACTTCTAATGGAAGGCCCACATGATCATCCATCTTCTAAGTAAGGGTCTCTATAGAGTCACAATGGGGCTTGAACTTGAGCCAAATGTTGTTGCTAAAAAAGTTAAGTGGTTCAATAGGCTTGATGAAGCTTATGGTTTTCTTTGTCTCTCTCTCTCCCGAGATCTTCTATTCCACCTTGAAAATGGTTCTACACCAAATGAAGTTTGGCTCAAGCTTGAGTAATTATTTGGGAAGCAAGATGAAATGAGAGGTCATCTATTGGATAATGAGTTGATCTCATTGAGTACAAGCAATTTCGAAACCATGGAAGACTTTATATCAAAGTTCAAGAATCTAGTGCTTGAGCTCAAACAATGTGGCATTGAGAAGAAAGAAGAGCATCTAATACTTTCCATTCTATCTAAACTGGGTCCTGAATACTCAGTATTTGTGTCTAGATTCCATGCTACAAAGCTTGTTGTTCGAAATTGGAGGATGCCTTCCTTGGATGTATTTATAGATTTGATCACCCAAGAGAAAGATAAGCTAGTGGAAATGGGGTCTTTGAGTTCTTCCAAAGACCATGTGATTTTTTCTCATGGAGATAAGAGTCCCAAAAATGCTAAATCCAAAGGAAAGGAAAATATGAAGGAGAAGAAGCAGTCAGATGAAGAGAACTCAAGTTCAAGTGATGAGGATTCAAAAGTCAAGAAGATGAAGAGCAAGAAAGAGAATCCCAAGTCTGGTTATTGAAAAGGTTTTCATTATGAAAAATATTGTTTCAAAAATAACATAGACATCATGACCAAGCTACTTGAAGAACATAACATTGATGTTCCAAATTTTGCAAGAAAAGAAGAAGCCAAGCTCTCTTTGGAACAAGAACATTGTGTCCATGCTACTTGCCAAGGTAATAATTTGTATGCTTTGGGTTCTAGAGTTGAATTTATTTCTTATTTTTATGTTTCTGATTCACATTCTGATATATCAGATTCAGAAACATCTTCCCCTTCCTTGGAAGAATTTCCATCTAGTTCACCAAAGTCTTCTCCCAATACTAGTAATTTTTCACTAGTTTTTGACATGCCTTCTGAAAGCTCTTTCCAACTCCATTCGGATCCTTCACATTTTGATATGGAAGGTTATATGCAGGCTAATATGTAGGTTATGACAACCTTCAAACCATTCTCCTAGCCATTGGATTCCCAAAAGACCATACAACCCCCAAGTTATCCAGTTGGAAAATCTCACAATTTCATTGTTTCCAATACCGTGTCACTTGTCTATGTTGTTTTTATGGCTTGCATATCATTCCTTGGTTGGACGCCCATGTCATTGGAAATCATGGGAATTCTGTTCCAAATGTTTGGACGTGATCACGCCACCTATGGTTCAAATTTCAAGTCTCCAAACCCTTCAAGTTCACTCAATTGTCAATGTGATCTAGTTCCACACTATTTTCTTGTTGTGGATCCATTCGCTCATGGAGACATTGTACCTATGTTGTTTGCTGCTCCATATGAATCATATTATGATATTTCAGAGCCTCATGAGCTCTATTGCAGAGCTAGGAAGGTGCTACATCAATTTGTAGGGAAGATACATGGTTTGATTCACCATATGGCAGCTGCTCAAGAAGCTAATTTTGTTGAGTCTTTTGATGCTCTTTGGGAAGAGTTTGCAGATATATCTTTTCCATTATTGGTTATGTATTCAGCTCAGAGTATGTATGCATCAAGAAGCAATCTTATGATGCTCCTCCATCATCAAATGATGAGTTTCAAGGGGCCTCTCAACATGTTTTTTGTCTACACAACATTGATGCATTGGTGCATGATCATGGCATCCACAACCTCTTCACCAAGTCTTTCACCAATAAGTTGTTCATTCAGCTCATTCAAGTTAAGAACAAGACCTGTTGAAGACATTTTGTTCATCTCTATGCCATGTCCATTCTTGAGGGATAATTTTCCCCATTTGGTTTTGCCTATTTCCTTGTTTTACATGGACAAATAAAATTGTTGTAAAGGGTGACCATAAGCCTTTGTTGCTTGGGCCCTATTTTTGTCGCTCACTACCATTTTGGATTAAGGGGGGGGGTGTTGGAACATAATTCCCATCTAGACCTTGGTTAATAATCCTTGCATAAGGTTCCAAGTGTTTAATGTAAGTTGTTCGATGGTTTGGCTCCAATAGTGCCTAGTCTAGGGGGTTTGTCCACATATTAGACTAGTGGTTTGTCATTAGAGCCATGTTTGTCCACAAGTGTTCCCATTTCCTTATTCTGTGGAGTCAAAGGCGCCCTACTTAATGCATTTAATGAGGTAGGTGCACCACTTCCCTATTTTATTGGATAAGGTTGGACCAAGGGCACTTATGCACTAGAAATGTTAATGGCCACTACCAAAGCCCTAAACCACATTATTCAGCCTCATAATGATTCCATCCACACTTATTGCCTTTCCTAACGTCCTCATGGTCCTCATAGGTTCATTGGACCTCATTATGGCCCAATACAGGAGTTACACTTGGCACAATGTCATACATTGGGGGAATTACTCCACCAAGCCTAGCATTAATGTGAGCTACTCAACTTGCAACTAAGCCTCTCGATTTTTCCTCTTGGGAGCATCTATATATTGTACTAGATTTTGCTGAACAATTCATAACGGAAATAAAGCTCTAGAGTGAATTTCTCTAGTTTTGTCTCAATATTCTTCTTCTCATATTTATGCTATCTCTTGAAATATTCTAAGTGAAGTTGTTATTGAATCTAGATCTATATCTAAGTTTGTTCTGTCACATGTATCAGACCCTAGAGCTGTGATTGGTGTGCATTCCAAAATTTCACAATTTCAATGGTGCTAGCCAAGGGCATCCTGTAATTTGTGGGGTAAGTGCCATTTTACATTAAAAAAATATAGCAATTTTTTACATCTTAAATTTGCAGTTGGTCGAGGTACAAATACTTGAGTGGAACTTTGTGCATTATGGGTGCTCCTTCAAAGTGCTAAAAAAATGGTTACAAAAAATTCTAGGTTATGGGATATTCTCAAATTGTCATTGATTGGGATAATAATAAGAAAACAAATCGATATTCTTGGTCTTCAACCAATTCTACAACTGATTGAGGAAGATATTATGGCCTTTGAATGGATCTCTTTTATCTATGAGTATAGCTTGCTACACAAAGATACAAAAAACTTATCTAAGTAAGCTCTATTGTTGAATGAAGGACCCTTGATTGAGATAAAAAATAGGAATGGGAGACTTCATTATGAAGTTGAAGTTCCCCTTTACACATAGCATGTCTTTCGATTATCCTTGTGCTTGGATAGGTTGGGTTTAAGTCTATTTTTCCTATTTGGAGTGCTTTTTCTTTTTTTTTGTGGGAAGGAAATATTTTGTGATCAAGAATGCCTGGATCAATAGAAGGAAGGCATTGATACAGTCAACAACCTTCTAGTAGAAAATATATTTTTCGTATGGTCACTTTAATCACATACAAATCAGTTTATGTGTATTCACTTCTATGAATATAAAGTTTTTTTTCTTTGGGAAAATAAAAAGTACTATAAGGGAAATGGAAGTAAATGATAAATGTGAATTATGCCCCCTTGAAAAATCCGTGATCCTTATGTCCCAACTTATCAAATCCAAATCCAAATAAACGGACTTGTTTGCTTTATATATATATAGTACATTTAACATTTACTTCCATTTCCCTTATAGTACTTTAACTCTTTTGACTTTGACTTAGCCACCATACATAGGTATAATATAGAGACCTTAGAACATGACATAGAATAAGGTAATTTTGAAAGGGGGACATGATTGGAATGGGTGAAATGGCTAGTGAAATGACATGGGATGAAAAATGGCTAGGTAAAATGTTGTGAATGTTATGAAATGAGTCTCACAATTACTTAAATTCCTAGGGATACACCTAACCCACAAGGTCATATACACTTAATCTAATGAAAAATTATAACCACACCATGATAAATTCTTAGCTATGAAACAACAATCTACGATACATGATCCATTATAGAGTAACATCATAGATCCCCCTATGGGCATGTCCACACATAAGAAAACATTTACTGTAATTCAAGTAGATGCCATATGTCACAACACTGATGTAATTGAATGTCCCAAATTGTCTCTGGCACATATCATGGTGGACTAAGCAATATGAAGATGTATCTAGAAAATATCCATGGTCATACTGTAGATATCATCTATGGAACTACCAGATGTGATGGGATCACATCAACAATGATCATCAAGCCATCCATACATGTTGAGGGGTGACATGTAGATTTTTTCTTTTCTTTTTTGCATGTCGACTTATGATTCAACTACTCCAAGTATCTTATTTTTGTTGGGCACAAAACTTGGGGTTGTTTTAGTTTCCATGCGACTTTCAGTTTTTTTTCCCTTGACAACCACTCATGCCAATGTTTTGGGAGTTCACCTAAAAATCATATGTATTTTTTACTCAAAATATTGTTTTCTAATGTCATTTCTAGGGAATTCACCTAAGAAAGCCACATTTATTTTTTACTCGGCATATTTCTCTCTAAGTTCTTTTAGGTGTACATTCATAATTTTGTTCTCTCTCAACTAAAATTTAGTCTCGTTGTGATCAAACCAATCTCGTATTTCCTCTTTGGTCAGTTCCATCTCATTTTTTAAAATTGCAATGTCAAGTCCTAGTCAATTATTTGCAATAAACATTGATCATGGATTTTCCAATTCTATAAAGAATATTTATAATTTGATTTTTTTAAATGGACACTCAGAGCTCAATGGTTGAGCTCAACTAGTTGTCATCAATATTGTTGGGCATTTGGTTAGTTTTATGACAACAAGTACTTAGTTGGAACACCCTTGGATCAAATGCAATAATTTACACCAACAAGTTTACTAAAAATATCATCCATGAATGTTGGAAAGCACGTCTTTGATTTCCCATAAAATTTTCTTAAACTAAAAATAGACACTTACATTTTCACCACTTCACAATGGAGTTGTCATCTATTTTCTCTTTTCATTGCATAAGTAAAATTAATCATAAATATTCATATAATAATTCAAAAACATTCATTTTCTATATCATAGTAGTCATTTCTATAATCAACGTGGATTAAGGAGGAGTGGGCTAACGATTAGAGGATTTTGAATTTCTAATGAATTTCAGATGGAATCTGGTGATTCAAAATTTCCAAATCATAACTTTTCTTTGCTCATAATCCATTTTTTAACGTGAAAATGTATTCAATTCCCTCAAAATCTCTTGTGGCACCCAGATTATGCAATATTAGCACCTTATATCTACAATTCAAAAAGTTACCACCGGATTTTGGAAAAAATGGTCAGGGAACTAGTTCGTAAATGGTAAAAAATGTCTAATGTTTAGACTAAGGAAAATTCCAAACTTCAATCTTGAGCAAAATTATATGAACGCCAATTTTAAGGTATGCGGTCCAAGCATTTAATACTCACAAATGGACATTTGTCATTATCAGGACACGAGGTTTTCGAGAAAAAAAAAATTCTATGGAAAACCTCCCCAATACAATGAGGATTTATGCAAGATTTCTAAGAGTTACAATGGATGTTCTTGCATCATGGTGTGCATGTATGTTATCAGACCATTGTATGGATATTGTCAATTGGTGCTATATTATATGTGGTTCCATGTAACAATAACTTAGATGATTGAAATTTATATGTGTTGTAAATGTTATGATAGTTATTAACATGTAATTGGTTGTTTAAGTGGTGGTCAAGCGGTAAATTGTTGGGAGTTTTCCATCACTAGTCCTAGTTCGATTTTCAAAGTGATGGTGTCTTTGGTATCTATAATTGAGAATTCTCAAAGTAATATGTCTTGGGAGTGATAATCCATTAAATCCAAATCTCGAAGCCTAATCTCGGTAAATATAAGCATTTTGGTAGTGAGATAGTTGTGTGATAGGGGGATCTATGGGATATTAAGTCCCTGAATTCGATCAAAAAATAAGGGATGTCTCTACCCCTAAATAAATCATACAACATATAACTGACTACTAAATTTTACACAACTTTTATCTATGTTCAACGCTATTATCCTCGCAAATAAATTAAAATATATTATATTTTTTATTAGCCTACTTTCTAATAAAATGTTTGGGCCTATAGTGTAGATGCACGTAGCTTCCAATGAGTGAGTTACTTTTAAAGTAATTTATTGATCACATTAGTTATGATCCTTTTCTACCAACCAATCAACCTATGATCAAATATTGTGGGATCCATATCTTTTCTATAGCTTAACACATTGCAGATGAACTTACCTATCAACAAACAAGTCACTTTTAAAGTGATTTGTTAGTTGGATTGGTTATGATTCATTGTTACCAACCAACCAACCTATCTTCAAATCTTGGTGACTTATGACTTAACACAATGCTTAGCCTCACAATGTGGAACACAATGCTTAGCCCCACAATGTGGATGGACTTCATTTCCAACCAGTGAGTCACTATTCATATTTGTCACGATCCTTCACTACCAATCAACCAACCTATGGCCAAATCTCGTGGGCTCCATCGCTTACCTATGTCTTAACACATTGATTGGTTCCACAAAGTAAATGAACTTAACTATCAACCAACAAGTTGCTTCTAAAGTGAATCACTAATCAAATTCATCATGAATCTTCATTATGAACCAATCAACATAACCCATAAATACAAGACACCCAATTTTACACATTACAAATAAAATAATTATATTCATAAACAAAAGAAAAAAAATCATATTAAAGTTTTTATTACATATCTTTATTTATATTTATTGAAAAAAATTATATTAAAGTTTATATTACATATGTTTATTTATATTTATTGAAAAAAATCATATTAAAATTTATATTACACATATTTATTTTTAATTATTCTTATTGTTTATTTTTTTATTTAAAAAAAAAATCCCTTCACTTAAAATCATTCAACAAAATCATTGCACATCTTGAGGAAGCAACCTAATTTTTGTGCCATATTAATTTAGTGATATGCTCACTCAAAGACTACATAATTTCAATTCACCAAAGAGTAGCTGAGAAATACGAGCTAACCAAATATAATAGTGTATGTGTGTAGTGCTTCTTTATTTTTTACCTTTTAAAAAAATCGTAATTTTTAAAGAACAAAATTACTTTTTTCAAATGCTCAATGCATTACCAATCCAGTATACATAAGTAAGATAAGCCATTGTGTCCCCAACAAAAGGTAAATTGTAACCTTATCAACTAGCCCACTAGTTCAAAAAGGAATGGAGCTTAGCTCAAACACAAAGGGTCATGTATCTATAGCATACACCTTTTACAATTGTAAATGAGTTCATATATATATATACTCTTTACAGAAATGTCTGTGTTCACCTGTAGGTGTCTATAGAAAACATGCCAGGATAGATTCTATTGAAAGGACTTGAGAAGTATCCCTTTTAAAGCTTTGAGTCTGAAATAATGTTGAGAACTTGTAATTGTAGAAAAAGAAAAGGAACGGGTAGTGTAGCAATGAATAAAGTCCAATATGTAAAGACTTCAAAGCAAGGGAATATCACATAGGGGGGTATTCATAGATTGAACCCTCCATGTCTTCTAGCACTTTCCAGACTCCTTTTGGTAAAGGAATGCCTTCTTTGGACAAAGCATATATGCTAACCTTTTTTTTCCCTGTAGATATGGCCAAAGGAGAGTGAGTTGAAACTAGAGAATAATATTTTAATTTCTTCTAGAGTAGGGACTAACAAGTAATTTGAACAAATTTATTCATTTTTAACCCACATGATGATATTAAGTGAGTCTCAAAAAATTTGGATAATATTGATGTTCTTTTCCAAAGACAACTAAAGGAGCAATTGGAGAGCCATTAATTCTACAAAACCATTTGTTCCTTCACCCAACCTAATCATAAACCTAAATTAACCTAAATTAGTGATTTTCATGCTTATAGACAACCCCACCTACCCCACAACAGCTTGGATTTCCTTGGGTAGATCCATCAAAGTATGACCAAGGAAAAGGCTTGACAATAATGCCTTCTACGATAAATCATGTAAAAATGAAACTAGACTATTATGGGAAAGTATTCAAAATACTAAGACCCTAGGAAGCTATCTAAAGAGGAGGCAATCCTTTGTCTTCAAAAACACTTTAGTTCCTTGATAACCAAACCCCCCGAGCTACTACTAGAGGAAGAGCATTAAAATTTCTTAACTTTGATTTTTAACATGACCATGAGCTCAACCCCTCTTTCATTGTAGAACTTTGCTAAGGTAGGTTTATACCTATAATGCTTCTCTTTTCTTCTCCATTTCATCTTAATTAGACACCTGTAAGATCAAATTACTTGGGACTAGGTAATTGTAAGATCAATATAAGAGATCATAAGTATTATAGTAGCAAGAAACTGGGTGTAGGATGAGGAGCAGAGCCAAATGAACCTCTACTTTAATAAGCTATTGAAGAAAAGTGAAGCGTATATCAAATGAGTTATGAGAGGTAATGATGTTTTAATATTTTGATTCTGGTAGAATATTTGTGTTGATAGGTAGCAGAAAAAAGAGAATAAGTGTGACGTAACCCTTTACAACAAAGGAAATGTGAACAAATTCCAGCTGAGGTTACAAGGAAGGAAAATAGTTCCAACATGAGAGACTTGGGTAATTGAGAAAAAGTTGCACAAATGCAAGTTTGGTTAAAGATATGATATGAAAATGTATTTAAACTTTTGTTGTTAAATTCTGGACCGTAAGTGAGTTTTTGAAGAAGCAAGCAAGGCAATTGGACAACCGAACAAAAGATACCAGTAGCACAAATTGTGGTACTCAGGTGGACAAGAAATAGAAGGCCCGTGGCTAGAAGGCCATGAAACTTTTGTACCCTGGGAGTCTGATGCAAGAGCATCTTACCACCCAAGATCATAATTGAAATCCAAATCCTTTATAAGGAAAAATATTTGTAAAAGCATACATCCTCATGTAAATGAAATTTAATGTCTAAAAGGTCCACACAGCGGTTAGTTAGAAAATTGGAGTAGATGAGATTTGAATGTCATGTCATCAAAACAAGATTTATATTTGGGAATATAGTTGAGAAATTGTAGGAGTTGTTAGGATTATTGTTAGTTTTGGAATTTTCATCTTCTAATGTATTTAGGAAGGCCTATGGGAAAGGTCAAGGCGCGGGCAACGGAAATAAATGGCCACATTTGTGTGAAAGCCAGGCTAGTTGAGAGTTAGAGAGGTCGTTTGAAGCTACAAAATGTATGTATAGTGCTTATATTAATATAATGGAAGTTTTTTATGTCTTTAATACTGGGCATATGTGCCTCTCTCTATTGATGTGTTTTAATGTCTCATAAACCTATGAAAGGGTTAATAAGGGATGGTGTAACCAATTGGAGGACATGCGAGGAGAGATCATAGAGAGGAGACAAAAAATCCTTGTGGGAAATGAAATAAAGCATGTAAGTTGAACCCAAACTAGAATTGAGCATGTTAATTTCAGAGGAGAACAATCTCTATGTATATATGAGAAAAAGGTAGGACATCTTCCATGAGCACAGCGACCTTGCTTTATTGTTCATGATTGCTGAGAACAATGACCATTTCTTGTAAGTCATTACTTTGTTTGTTATTCTATAGCTTGTACATGGTAGTTTGATGCAAATTGAAGTGAAGGAAGAATATAACGTGTGGTAGTCTATGGAATTGAAAACAAATCGTGGCTTGATCATGGATTGATAGCACTAGAACATGAACCTGAACATTTGAATGATGAAGGATTAAGTCTCATGATGAAATAGATTGGTTGGGTTTGAATTTAAGTTCTGGGCATTTATGATTTGTGAAGATTGAAAACGTTTGGATGATTTCCTTCTTGTTATGTCAAAATCATGTCTTCTTTATATCAATTATAAAATGGCATTGTAAGAATGAATTCCTTATATACATTAAGTTTAGGCTAAGGGTCTTGTGAAATTTGAGTTAAGTATTGTTGATCTTTGAAGGAAAAGACCCATATTTCATCGGGTACGTGGGTTGTTGAATTTGGAAGAAATCTATTAGGAAAGAGGATATTCGAGGAGACCTAGAACAGGGTTGAATAGTGTCGATGCTCAGGAGGGATCATAGCAAGTGCATTATAAGCATGATTAAGTTGTGGTAGCACATTTCTGGTAAAAGTTACATGAATCGGAATTTCTTGTAGTAGTTATAGTTTTGGCATAAATGATAGGGTTCTTAGATGACCCAAAGGGCTTATAGGGAGCCTCTATCCTATCAATAATAGTAGAGCTAGGTCATAATGAATCAAAGAAAGTAGTGACAATTTTCAATGTTTATGGACCTATGATATATAGGGAGAAAGTGGGGTTTTGAAGGTCACTATCTACTATACATGAAATGGGGTTTGCTTAGCACATTTTAGTGGCAATATATTCCAATGCAATGATTTCTCAAAGGGAAAGAAGAGGAGGAAGTAGGGTTCATAATCCACTTGGAGAAAAAATGGAGGATCTTATTGTAGATTGGGATTTAGTGGACACCCCACCAAAAAAGGGAATGTTCACTGGGACTAATAGAAGGATAGGTTCTATGTAAATAACAACCATGTTAGATAGGTTTCTTGTTCATAGATCTTTTTTAACAAACGTTTTTTCATTTATTTCAAAAAAAAAATCTTTGGTGGCGTCAAAACATATGTCTATCCTTTTATCGCTTAAATAAGCAATTCATTTACGATTGATTTCCTTCTGGTATAATCCATTATGGATTTAGGAGGAAGAAGCTCTTCATTTAAGTTAAGAACAATGGAAAACCTCCATTTACGAATCCCCTACATATGTATGGGAATCCAAACTGCATCTATTCAAATCAGCCCTTAAACTATGGTCTAAGTCCAGGTACAAGTCTCCAACTACTGAGACAAAATAGCTTCAAACAAAGTTGGAATTGTTAAAGCAAGAGATGAAGAAGGTTGAAATATCTAGAAAGATTCTCAATAATGAGAAAGAGATCAATTAAGAATTACAAATGGAACATAGAATTGAAGAGGAAATGTGGCATCTAAAGTAAAGAATTCTCTGTTAAAATATGGAGATAGAAACACGTCATTTTTCCATATGTAGGCTAAAGGGAAAGTAAACAAGAACATTATCAAATAAGCCCAAGATTCTACCACTGGAAAAAATTTATATTTTAAAGAAATTAAAAAAGAAGCATTTAGATATTACAAAGACCTCTATACAGATTTGGGTAGTGCAAATCAAATATCTAAGCAGGACATGTTGAGAAATATCCCCTGAAGAAAATCATATCCTAGAGAAGGAGACAATAGAATCTTAAACAATAGAGGTTGTTTGGAGTTTGGATCCAAATAAGGCCCTTAGACATGATGGTTTCACTATCTACTTATATAGGTCTTGTTGGTTCATTATCAAGGATCATTTATGAAGAATTCGCAATTGGACAAGGGGAAAAGATGATATTGGAGAAGCAACAACTCCTCTTTTATTTCCCGCATTCCTAAGGAAATCAAACCTTCTTCTATTTCTCATTTTAGGTCCATCTCTTTGTGTAATGTTGGTTATAAAATTTTGGCATTTAGGGTCAAATTTATTCTCCCTAAGATCATCTATGATAGTCAAGTGGGATTTATCGCAAAATGATAAATAAAAAACAATATCGTGCTAGTCCAAGAGGCTATTCACTCAAGATACAAGCATGTGGATCAAGGTATGGTCATAAAAATATATGTATCTAATGCCTTTGATATAGTCAGGCATATCTTTATCTTTTTGGTTCTCCAAAAATTTGGTTTCTCTTCCAAGTTCATATAATGGATTCAAGTGTGCATTGGAAGGTTTTGGATTGCTACTCCTAGTAATGGAACTTCAACCCCCTTTTTTAAGGCTTATAGGGAATAAGGAAAGGATACCCTCTGCCCACTTTTTATTGATATTATTTTAGTTGAAGCATTATGTAGAAAAATGGACAAGGACATGGAACAAGGAAACTTAATGGGAATCCTCATCTCTATAGGAGTTAAAGAGTTGAATCATGCTCAATTCGTTGATGATACACTTCTTTTGGGAAAATGTTCAAGATTAAATGCATTCATATTCAAAGATGTGCTAGAATCCTTAACATAGGATTTGGGAGGGAAGGTATGTATGAAAGAGTCAAGTGGTAAGTTGGAACATATACCCAAGGTTGCTTTAGTGTATTGCTACTATTTTTGGCTTCATTGGTCAGTAGTATTGGATGTCCTTTAAATACATGGGCACACCCTTATCATTAAAAAATAGCAAAGCAACAGATTGAATGCTAGAAGTTCATAAAATCAAAGCCAAAATTCAGTCTTGGGGCAAACCTAGTGAGTAAGAACACTCTACTTGAATATGTTCTTTCCTCATCTCCCATTTTTTTAATTCTCTTCTCTCCTTTCTCTAGCTATGGTGATGTCTAACTTATGTAAGGAGTTAAGTGTTTCTTGTAGCAAGGTGTGAAATCAAAATCAACAAAAATTTCAGTTCATAAAGTGGGAAATAACCAAAGCAAATATAGACAATGGATATATTGGCATAAGTGATACAAAGCTAATGAATTTAGATATTGAAGCAATTGTTTTATGAAGATTGATATATGGGAAAAAAAATGCTGGAAGGAGGCCTTGGAAGTAAAAAGAATATCTGATAAAGACCACTTGAAAGAGGAATTTGAACATCTAAAAAGGGTCTTTTTAAGCAATGGATACAATGGAAAACAAATTAATGGAACTTTTCAAAAAGCACGTAGGGTCAAAACTCATATTTGGATCAAAGAAAATTGTTTTCCTAAGACTACTCTTCCCTACATCCATGGCACTACTGACAAAATTGCCAAGATCCTAAGGAAGAGAAACATAAGTGTTGCTTTCTCCCCTCCTAAGCGAAACACCAATTTGGTGTATGAGACCCCTTAATTGTAGGACAATGAACCCCCGATGTAGCTGCTAAAGTCTATAGAGGTGTACATACCCTACCCCCACATGGATTTGAACCTACATGTTCCTAATTGGTTGTCCCATGTTCTTAACAGTTAGGCCCACTCAGGAGGTGTCACCAAACCAAGACATTGTTCACCTATTCAAATTGTTTTCCAAATTATTGTGTGTGAAATATTATGTGTCACTTTTGGATGTCAAACAATGGAAGAATAAATCATGAGGCATATAAACTAAAGTATAAAAATTTGGTTCCAAATTGTCATCCTTATGAGGCATGACAAAAAAAGGAAAAAAAGAGTGACATTTATCTAAAGACAAATAACAATGAAGTAAATATTGCAAAACATTAATATGAACGGCTGACGAGAAGTGAGAATAATTATACCAACGAATGATAATGTCTTGAAAGAGATCTTGCATAATATCCATTTATTTTGCATAAAAAATAAAAACGAAAAATATGGCGAGAGGGTCAATCAAGTAGTACTTTTACTCATTTAGAATTCATGAACCCCCAAAATACCAAAACTAATGAAATATAAAAGAGTTTTGAACATAAACATAGATTCAACTAAACTCTAAATCTATTAAGTAATAAGAGGGATCAAATTTTTCAAGCTAGTCTTAATAAAACTAAGTGTTAGGATGGATCAATACTAATGTTAGGCCTTCATTTAAATAACACAAAGACATACAAGAAGTAATGTGAATCTTCCCACATAGACTATCCCCCTGTAGATTGTTTCATTACAATTAAGGAATGCACACCTCAAATTCATTAAGGCATAAATAAAGAAAAAAATAATATCAATGACTTCTAATGTAGCACAAGCCCCATTCATTATAGAAAACAATAGTTTGCTCGAATTTATTATTCCATAATATGTCCAAAACAAAGTGCTAAACAACATGGAGATATATGAAAGATATTTGAAATCCTTTTTAAACCCATTTTTCATTATGCACTAAAATGTCTTATTATCATTCAAAACATAATTAGCAATATTCACAAAACTCTATGTATTTTTTTTATTTTAAACATTTTAAACCCTACATTTGCAAGATGCATACAATAAATGATATCACATTTCTTAGAAATATTATACTCAAACTCCTACTTAATCACAAAGATTACTTCTCAAATTAACATTTAGTTACATGAAATCTTAAACCATATTTAGATATTTTATTGAAAAACAATTTCACCATTCATTTTAAATTTGTTTGAATACATTATAAATGTTATTTAATAATTAAAATAAATGTGTTACTTTTTTTAATATTCACATTTTCATATTTTTATGCTGGTGGAAGGTCATCAATTTCCATTGAGTATGGACGTACATGCTCTTTTATCTTTTAAAAAGGAGATCAAAGATCCATCTAGAAAGCTGTCTAATTGGACAGCTTAGAACACGGAGAAGGCATGTTCCTAGTATGGTATTACCTGTAGAACACACACTCCCAGGTACCCTTCCTAGATTGAATTTAACAGGTACCCTTTCGCCTTCTATTGGAAGCCTCTCATTATTACATACTTTGAATCTTTCTTATAATTGTTTGGTCGTCTAGTCGAGTTGGAACAGCTTGACTTGTCAGGAAATTATTTCCCTCTATCTCTCAACAATTGTGCTAATCTATCGACCCTCTACCTCTTTTGGAACGAATTCAAAGGTGCCATACCGACAACGATATTTGTCCGTCTAGTCGAGTTGGAAAAGCTTGACTTGAGTTGGAATGCTTTGAGTGGCCACATTATTCCAACTCTCACCAAATGTACTAAGCTATATATGCTCAACCTTTCTGGTAACAACTTCACAGGTACCATACCAAAAAAATTTGTCCATCTAGTCAGGTTGGAACAGCTTCATTTGGATGGCAATTGTATTGTAAGTTATCTTCATATGTGGAATAGAGACGTTGTTACCTTGTCTTCTTACGCTTTTGCAAGTTGTGATTTGTTATAGACTATCTTTTCCATTTATAGTTTTCTCGAAGCTAGTAGGGATGGGTGTTGCAAAGTCTAGTATATTCCCATGCTTTTAATGTCTATGTTTACTTATCATATGCAATGCTAAAAAATTGATGTAAAGCAGGTATCTGTCAGCAACATGTAGTATATCCTCAATTTCTTAGAGTTCTTTAGGGTTTGTGCAAGCTTTAGTCCATGGACTATTCTCCCTGTTGTTTGCATTTATCCCTTTGTTTCATGTTAATTGGTTCTTAAACGCTTAAAATCAATATTAGATTAGTTGCATTTCTGCATTTGCATTCATAGTTGTTTTTAATGCCTAAAAGTCACACACATGCGACATTTCGGCAATTCACCTAGTAAAGTGTCATCAACATAAAGAATGCATCTCATTGCAAGCATCCCCAATAGATCCAAAGCACAGTATGAGTCCATAAGTGCCAAGAAAAAATCACAACAAAGGGTAGCGTGGGTATTACACGGTTAACCCACGTTATAGCACAGGTTATCAGAACAATGCCTGTGCTACACTAGCACGACCTTTCCTTAGATAGTTGCGCTACTATCAAAATGACGGGACTACTTACTCCCAGCGGCACATTAAAGACTCAATCCTCCCAAAATATCACAATTCGGCTCCTTGCACACTTGGTGGCATTAATCAACCCCCCTTATGTATCTTGGAACTAGTTCATGAAGAAGGAGAGTTCACATTTGGATCTAGTTGTTTGTTGGCCACCTCTTGGCCTATAAAAGAAATCCATTGGCATGAATTTTGTAGAGAGAAATTAGAGCAAGGTTATGCTACTGGATTTGAGTTGGAGCTTTCTCATAGCCCATCATTTCCTACCATTGTGAGCATTCCCAAGCTTTCTTTCCACCTACCATCAAGAGGCAAGTGTTTCTCTCCATTGTTCTTCCATCTACTTAGCATTTAGTTTGGACAAGAAAGGACTCCATAAGGGATATTTTTGGATTCCCTTGAATCCCTCACCTCATAGGTGTTGTACAGTTATTCCATTGGGAAATACAAGAGTGGTTTAGTATATCTTTGGTTGTTGGTGGAGTTTGCATCCTCCCCCCATCTCTTTCATTTTGTTTTTTATCAATATTTTCATGTTTGGATGTGAAATACACTGACAATCTCTTGCAAGATCACTTGGAGGAATACCAAACATCAAAAGCGGCTCCAAGGACTGAGTCCTTTCAACAACCTACAATTCTTAGCCCCTCACCAAGTGGAAGAGTGCACTTGTGCAATTTTTTTCCATAACAGTTCTAATGGAAACCATACTTATTTTTGTTAATTTATTTTTAAACTAGGTTGTTTTATGCTAAGTATCTAATTTTGGGTGTTTGTCACTTGCAGGAAAGCAGTTATTCCACTTCTTGCTTCCAGAATTTGGCCCCGTCACGACCATAGATTAATTTTTCACGCAGCCACGTGGTTCCCGACGTCTCTATCGCGTTGAAAACACGAAATCGACTCTGACAGTTGCACGTACATGCAAGTTACCAGTTCACAACCCACACTACATCGCTCATTGTATCCGCTTGGCAGGTCAGTACCCTACCCACACATATGTTTTGTATTTACCTGCACTATTTGCACGACAGAGTGTGGTTTGGTCACTCTACTATTAATTATTTGTTTTTTATCTACATAGTTTAGATTGGAATCCCAATTGTTGGATACTAGTGAACTTAAATTAAGGATAATTCACCCAATTACTTAATTTTTTAGTAATTAGTGCACCTAGACTAATATTAGGAAGTAAAGAGTACATCTCCCTCGAAACTTAACTAGGTAACCAACTTTGAGGATTTCAACAAGCTCCCTTGTTATCACTAGTATTCAAGACCATTTCTTGTTTATGCATCAATCAACATGTTGTTTTTAGTAGTATTTCTAGTGTAGAAAACACTTTTTGCACACAAGCAAGGACCTAAAGGCACTTGTCAGCCGAAGTATGCTCTTCACCTCACACTTCATGTGAGCTTGGTCAATTATAAAAAGGGTGAGAAGTGTGAAATACCTCCATTGCACACTTTTGTATTAGTTAGAATATTTGATTTGCAAAGCGCCATGAGCATCTCTTAGAGTTAAAATTACATATTGCTTGATATACTCTTTTAGTTAATTTTCCAATAAAATCATTTTTTTCTTTCATCACATGTGTTTGATCCACTAGCGCACAATAAGAGGCCTAAAGACTCTTCCAATCCTAGTATGCTCTTCACCTCGCCCTTCATGTGAGGTTGGTGAATCAGAAAGGTAGGGATTGTGAAATATCCTTCTTACACTCCATAAGTGAAACATTCAAACCCCTTAAAATCAACATTGTAATTGTCTTAACCAATTAAAATCCTCCACAGGAGGTCACAAAACAATCTTTTAGTTAGGTAGGATTGATTGGGATAGGCATCCATTAATGCCCACCAATCTAGTTTCATTAATGATATTTTGAAACATAGTATTGTTGTCTTTTAGGGTACTTACAAAATCCTACTGTAAGCAAGTGTTAAAAGAAAACCCAGATTAGAAGTGCATCGTGACCAAGGAGGTTAAATCCAAGGTATATATTCCCTGCTCTCCCCTACAAGCCACTCAGCTTGTTATAGGAATACGACACTATACCATGCAGGCTGAACCAATGAACCACACTTGATGCAAGGTATCTTAGTGGCCAAACTTAGGATATCGCCAACGAGCAATTATGAGTGCTGTTGACTCTTGAAGTTATCTATTTCTATTGGGAGGTGTTTCCAAGTCTTCTTGATTGGATCATTGGCCCCATCACTGGTAGAACTATCTCTTTGTTACCTTCACTAATCGATTGGTGAGTAGATACCATTATCACCATCAATTGTACTTTTGGGAGGCTCAGTTACATTTGAGAGGAAGAACGTTAGGTATTCTAGGGAATTTACATCTATTTTATTTTTAACTACAAGTTCACCAACTCGTAATAAAAATAACCTACATGTGGGAACTCATGCAATAAAACCAATATTGTACATATCACTCACTTATCGCACGATTTTGCATCTGTTGTGGTTGGCATATTTTTTCATTTGTTCAATTATGTTTATTCCACTATCACTCTCATATTGGCAAAAATCGTTCACCATTCAGGAACAAAACAACATCCTAAGACAGTCTCGTAGACTGCAAGGCCTATCCCCTCTCTCGAGGGGTGTTTTCACACCTTCCCCCCGTGTTACATGTGGACGGAATTCAAGTTCGGTTCATTCCCAGGAAACATTGATATGATCATCTAGTCAAGGCCAACCCTTGATAGGTATATTTTATCCTCTCGAAGAATCTATTAATTACACAAATTCCTCCCCCATCAGAAGTACTACCCCGCTGGCTTCTCCCCAAGGAGATCCCTTGGATCCCTTTGACATATCCTCTCTCATAGGAGGTCAACCATTTTTTACAACACCACCTGGGTTTCCTCCTCATGGAAATCACAACCCAAACAGAATGGCAAGACCCGTCATCCCTACCTTACCATTTATGGCTAGTTTAAATCTACCTGATTTGACCAAACTGACAAATGACCCCATTGCTCATGATGCGACATGGCTAGCTATGCCAAGCAAGCTTCCTTCTGATATTCCAAAATTCGAAGGAAAATAGGGAGACGATTCTGCCAACCACATTATGCCTTTCCACTTATGGTGTTCATCTAACAACATAGTGGATGACCCCATGAGGCTTCGCCTCTTCCAACAAACCCTCACCAGAACGACAACAAAATGGTGGGTAAACTTAGAAAGTGGAACCCACTCCAAATTTGCGACATTGCCCACTGCATTTCTTACGTATTTCCAACTTCCAATACAACATGATCTAGGCCTCAAAATTCTCATCGAGTTTCATAAAAATACCTCAAACCACATCGTGGACCACATCCATGAGTAACGTAGATGTCGCACACTATGCAAGATCGAAATATAACCTCCCTTTTAGTTGGATTGGTTTATCAAATCTCTCCAACCCGCCATAGCTAAATATGTCTCCACCTCCATGGCACAAAGAGAGGAAGAGGCTATTCTGAAAGCACAACATTTCGACCTCATATATGCACATTCTGGATACCTTTACACAATCCTCCCTGATGCCTCGTAGCATCAGTCGTTGGATCCTACACCTTCGGGCTCGTCACATTCAGCGAATGGGATTACTGGCTCCATTTCCCATTTAGGAAAGGTTCCTCCCACCACATTGATGCCATTTAACATGGTTTCGTATTACCCATCCATGCCACCTGCATCGGTACACTCTGCACGGGTACCAACACCATACCAAGGGGATAAAGAAAAATCTTTGAGCACTGGTATTTCTGGAATTGTTTCATTTGAAAAAACAGAAATGAAATTTATATCCAAAGAATCATAATTTGATTATGTCATCATCTTTTCCAAACCTTGTCCTTTAATCAGCTTTGTTGGTTTGATTTCCAAATCATATTCCAATAATACTGCAATCCATTTAGCTATTGTTCCTTCAAGGTCAAGTTGAGTGAGAATATCTTTTACAGTAGTAGTTGGAACATAAGCAATTATATGTGAATGTAATATATAAACTCTGAAATCCTTTAAAGATTTAATCAATGCATATGCATGTTTTTCCATGATATCATACTTCAATTCTGCATCTCTCAAAATCTTACTGAAAAAAACAAATAGGTTGTTCCATATTTTCTTGATTTTTCTGTAACAATACACCAGCTATAGAATGTTGTGTGGCAAAAGAAAATATAATGAATTCCTTTGAAAAATATGGACTAATTAAAACAAGAGCTTCTATGAGGGCCTTTTTTATGTTTGTGAAGGATTTCTTAGCTTCTATAGTCCATTTGATATCATTATTTTTCTTTAGCATATTTGTAATATTTATTAAGATTTCTGCAAAGCTTGGAACAAATCTTCTCAAAAAAATTACTCTTCCAATGAATGATTGAATCTCTTTCTTACATCTTGGTATCCCAATCTTTTGAATAGTTGTTACCCTATCACGATCAATTTTAATACCATCTCTTGATATCATATGGCCTAATAATTTCTCTTCTTTCATGGAAAAATTAGGCTTTTTTGGGTTTAAAGATATACCAAACTTTCTGTCACAGCCTTAAGAAATCAATTGTGTTTTGAGTTGTTTCCTTTGGTTTCTTATCTAAAGTTTCCCTCATGACTGTACAACTCTGCATACTTTCATTTACCACTGTTTCTTTAGTCTTCATAAAATTTAGAAATGGTCTGAATTTTCCAGCTTCATTTATTATTGAATCCCAAATCATATGCATGGCACCCTGCAAAGGAAGTTGTCCTATAACCTAAGAAATCAACTTTTCATTCTTATAAAGTAAGTCTTTATTCTTATTTTCAAGTTATTTTTTCTCTTTTGCTTTCTTCTAGATCTGTTCTTTCAATTTATGATTTTATTCTTTCAACTCTTTAATTTTTTTTCTTTTAGGCCGACTTGAGACATAGCTTGAATCAAATTTTATGTGCTTGTCTCTTCATTTTCTTTCCCTGTTCCCTCTTTTTCTTGTGCTATATCTGTTTGTTTCTTTTTCAAATCATAAAGTTGAGCCATGCGACTAACTCTTTCTTTATCTCAGTTCACTTCGTGTTCTGTAAATTTAAGTAGCTTTGCTTTACAATCATCTAGCTCTTAAGGAATATTTTCTTTTTCTTGTTCTAAAACTGTTAATTCAGATGCCTGAATTAAGTGTGTTGTTGGAATCTTGAGCTTTTTTTTAGTAATTGGATTGTATTTTCTTTTTCACTCAATTTTTTTTAGCTACTTGAACTTTATTTTGCTCATCATTTGCTTCCACCAAGTCAACCTATAGTTTCTTTATCTGCTGTTAATGAGCCTTGTTTTCAGTATTCTCATGTTTCAGTTGAGTTCCCAACCTATCCACTATAGATTGTAGTTTTGAAATTTTCAAGGTAGCTTTCATTAAGTCTGTGTAGATTGCCTCTCAAGTTTGTCTATGAAAATGAATTTTATCCAGAACTGGTACCTTTTGTAGATTGATCTTCATTTCTATAACATTTTCATCAGAAGATATTGCCAAATTTAAGGTATTTTTTGTATGATCCCTGACATTCATCAAAGTAACTTCTGTATCTGATATACTTCTAATGCTAGGAGACAATTTGTTACTTTTCTTAGATGAAGCTTGTTTATCCTACCCATATTTGACATATAATTCATCCCTGGACTATTATTTATCACTAGAACCTACGTCCTTCGCTTCAACACACTTGTAGTCATATAATTGGACATCTAGACCTTGAAACTTCTCTTTTTCCTTCCCTTTTTCATTTTCCAGTATAAATACTTCTTTTTCTTGATTCAATTTTAGTCTTTTAATTTCTCCTTGCTCTTCCACTTCCATGTCAGAAGTCTCAAAAAAACTTCTTTTACTAGAAATTTCAATTTTGTTAGGAATAGGCACTAACACAGTTGAATTTTTTTTCAATTCTAAAGGAATCTATTGCGAATTATCAGAGAATTCTGTATCAGGCTCATACTGTGGTAAATTTTCTTTCCCAGCTTATCCTTCAACCTCCTGGTGATCAAAAGCTTTACTTGTATTCTATTTCCTTCTTTGTGATATGATGTGGTGTGGATAATAGTTAATAGTTGAATCCTTCTTGAAATTCATCATCTGCAATAGCTTCTCTACAATTGGAAGAGCATTTCTATTCTTTATAATAAAAGGACCAACCTTCAGAGGAAATTTGATATCATTGGATTTTTTGAAACTCAGAAAATGTTTATTCTCAACAATCAGTTTCTGCCCGATGAACTCTGAAGCAAAGATCCTCAGTGTCAAAAATGCAGGTAAAATATATGGTTCTCTGATAAAACCATAGAGCCTAATAAAAATATGTTGCTTCAACAAGAAACAATCACCTACAACTTTCTATGGACTAAACTGCAACAAGTCTCTCATTTCTGGAAAAACTCTAGGAAATCTTTCTTCAAACATTACTCTATATATCTCTGACAACACAAGATTCATGAAATTGAACATATTGTTTTCAACTTTAGCTGAAAATTTGCTTCTGGAAAATGTAGACTTGCTTCACTTGAATATAAAAACATTTTCATCAAATATGACTGGAACCTAAAGTGTTTTGTAGTGTGGAAATTCACCAACTGACAAGGAATATTCTCAGCGAGGAATTCATCAAATTTAAGACATAGATACTGACTAAACTCAACCTCAGGTGAACATGAACTCAGTCTAAATAGCAGACTCAATTGGACTTCAGTGACAACTTGGTCATTATCTAACTCTAGAAATTGACTGATTAATTAAAGGACTAGCTGTGATTTTTCATCAAAGAGGATAATATATAATGGGAAAGGTGTATTATCAACTGAAATGTCTGGTTTGAGGCTTGTTTACAAGAAGGCTTGTTTTACTTCAGGGGAATAATGTATATACAAAATTAATCATATTTTCCTCAGCGAAATCTTCTAGGTTTTGGGAAAATGATGGAGGTATTTCTAATGACTTCTTAATCACTAAAGAATTGATAGAACACAAGATTTTAGTTCTCTTCGAATCCATGACGACTCTTTTGTCTTGGGAATAATTTTTGTCGCACCAGGAGACAAAGCCTGGGAAACCTAGGGTTTGTTCATGAAAAAAATGAATAAAATGAGACTTATGAATGTTATGCATGTCTACATTCTGTTTCTGCAAATATCCCAACCTTCTCTTTATCTCATTAACTGTATTTCTGGTCATAATGGTGTCAAATACATCCCTATCTCTGTCTTTTAGAACTTCCTCTAAGTTTGTGAATTCCCGACTTTGGACCCCTACTTCACTTTGATTCTCCATTGAAATAGGTGTTTGAAATATCTATAAGATTTTTGAAGGCCCACCCACCTGGAAACACATGAGCTGAAAAATCGTATTTTGTCGTCTTCTAACTGCACATGACATGTCCCAAACGTTCAATGCTAAATGACAAGTGTCGTACTTCACGTGCACTTGGTATTTTCTACTCTCCAAAAGTGGTTTCAAAACCATAGGAAGTGGTCTCCCTTACCACTTTTCCAACTAGTGAAATGATATAGTATCGACAAGTGGTGGGTAGTTTTAGATTTCAAAACCACCAACCACTTCCTCCGTTTGTGCATGTTGGCAATTCGAAATCAATATAGATCGTCGATCTCCTTGTTAAGTGATCAATGACCGTTGATTTCGTTCTCTCTTTAACTCCAATTTAACGGTCATTTCAGCGATTTTGAAATGCGTTATATACCTCACTTCTTTCTCCTGTGGAACCTACTCCCACCATTGATCCTATTTGCTTCTTTGATCTGAACCATTGACCTATCACAAACATTGCAAATGCGCCATTCCTCTAATTTGAACCTGATATTTATTTCAATATCCTGGTCCTTATTATATATCTCACCATTTGGATTTGGCTGTCACATTCTCGATGCTTTCTCTCATTATCCCATGGTCATTTGGTGGTAAAGTGTAGAAACATAGCCTTATCCTTTTTTCACATCTCTCAAAATTATTAAAGAAATACTTGTGCCAACAAATGGCTCCAATTGGGGATGCTATCCTCCCAGTGAGGTAGCAAAGAACCTCATAGATCAGTGACATTTATCCATTTTTATCTCTTTTTTATTCATATATACAAAAAAAATTAGAAAAACATCAACATATATACAACTTTATGTACAAAAATCACCTTTCTATTTTTTATTTAAGAAAGATAATGTTTGAGGAATCTCCCATTTACAAGACCTCCTCCATTGAACTCTCCATTTTGATTTTTTAGAATGAAAGTATTATCTCCTTGATAAGCAGTGATAACATATGGACCCTTCCACAAGTTTTCAAATTTTCCATGTTTATTTTCATTTCTTGCATCCCATTTTAAAACTAAATCGTCAATATGAAAATCCCTCTCTTTGATCTTTTTGTCAAATGTCTTTTTCATTTTTTCCTGGTGTAGTTGGACTTTATCATATGCTTTTTCCCTCATCTGGTGCAATTCTATCATTTGATTTATCCTTCTCTGTATATGATTTGGTTCTTCTCCCAGTTCCTGTAGTAATTTCATGACTGGTAAACCTAAATAAATTGGAAAAATTACCTATGTTTCATAAACCAACTGAAATGGGGATGTGCCAATAGCCCTTTTTGTACTTATTCTATCTGCCCATAATGCATATTTCATTTTGGTATGCCATGCTCTTTTGTTTTCTTCCAACAATTTCTTAATTATTCGTACCAAACTTTTATTTGAAGATTCTGCTAATCCATTTCCCTGAGGATAATAAAGAGTTGAATGATTTAGATGGATATGATATTTATGACAGAAATTAATCATCTTTTTTTTATTTAAAAGTCTGTGCATTATCTGTCACTATTCTTCTAGGACATCCAAACCTTGAGAGAATATTTTCTTCCAGGAAACTAATGATAATTGTATATGTGGCATTCCTAGTAGGTATAGCTTCAATCCATTTTGTGAAATAATATGTGGCAGTGAGGATCCACTTGTGTTGACCATAAGAATTTGGGTTAATTTCTCCAATAAAGTCCAATCCCCATTGTTGAAAAGGTGCCTCTACAGAAATTGGCTTCAAGGGTGAAGGAAAAATTCCCTTTTTCCATCAAAAATATGACACTCATGACAAATTGAAATTTCTTTATACACATTAGAAAAAATAGTTGGCCAATAAAAACCTGCTCTCAAATTTTTTTTGACTGTTGCTTTCCATGAATGATGACCTCCACATACTCCTTGATGAAACTCCTTCATGATCTGTTGTGCCTCATTTTCCAGTAAGCAATTTAGGATAATCCCTCCTGGATCTTTCCAGTACAAATATTCATTTAAAATACAAAATTTTCCTTCCTTTAGTTTCACAGATATCGATCTAGTTTTGCTCAATTCAAAAGGTGCCTGTAAATTCTATAAAACATAGATAATATCACTATACCAAGGGGACAAAAAAAAACTTTGATCACTGGTATTTCTGGAATTGTTTCATTTGAAAAAACAGAAATGAAATTTATATCCAAAGAATCATAATTTGATTATGTCATCATCTTTTCCAAACCTTGTCCTTTAATCAGCTTTGTTGGTTTGATTTCCAAATCATATTCCAATAATACTGCAATCCATTTAGCTATATTTCCTTCAAGGTCAAGTTGAGTGAGAATATCTTTTACAGCAGTAGTTGGAACATAAGCAATTATATGTGAATGTAATATATAAACTCTGAAATCCTTTAAAGATTTAATCAATGCATATGCCTGTTTTTCCATGATATCATACTTCAATTTTGCATCTCTCAAAATCTTACTGAAGAAAAAAATAAATAAATAAATAAATAAAAAATAGTTTGTTCCATATTTTCTTGATTTTTCTGTAACAATACACCAGCTATAGTATGTTGTGTGGCAAAAGAAAATATAATGAATTCCTTTGAAAAATATGGACTAATTAAAACAGGAGCTTCTGTGAGGGCCTTTTTGATGTTTGTGAAGGATTTCTTAGCTTCTATAGTCCATTTGATATCATTATTTTTCTTTAGCATATTTGTAATATTTCTTAAGATTTCTGCAAAGCTTGGAAAAATCTTCTCAAAAAAATTACTCTTCCAATGAATGATTGAATCTCTTTTTTACATCTTGGTATCCCAATCTTTTGAATAGTTGTTACCCTATCACGATCAATTCTAATACCTTCTCTTGATATTATATGGCCTAATAATTTCTCTTCTTTCATGGAAAAATTCGACTTTTTGGGGCTTAAAGATATACCAAACTTTCTGTCAGAGTCTTAAGAAAATCAATTATGTTTTGAGTTGTTTCCTTTGGTTTCTTATCTAAAGTTTCCCTCATGACTGTACAACTCTGCATACTTTCATTTACCATTGTTTCTTTAGTCTTCATAAAATTTAGAAATGGTCTGAATTTTCCAGCTTCATTTATTATTGAATCCCAAATCATATGCATGGCACCCTGAAATGAAGTTGTCCTATAACCTAAGAAATCAACTTTTCATTCTTATAAAGTAACTCTTTATTCTTATTTTCAAGTTCTTTTTTCTCTTCTGCTTTCTTCTGGATCTATTCATTCAATTTATGATTTTCTTCTTTCAACTCTTTAATTTTTTCTTCTTTTAGGCCGACTTGAGACGTAGCTTTAATCAAATTTTCTGTACTTGTCTCTTCATTTTCTTGCCCTCTTCCCTCTTTTTCTTGTGCTGTATCTGTTTGTTTCTTTTTCAAATCATAAATTTGAGCCATGCGACTAACTCTTTCTTTATCCGAGTTCACTTCCTATTCTATAAATTTGAGCAGCTTTGCTTTACAATCATCTAGCTCTTAAGGAAGATTTTCTTTCTCTTGTTCTAAAACTGTTAATTCAGATGCCTGAATTAAGTGTGTTGCTGGAATCTTGAGCTTTTTTTTTAGTAATTGGATTGTATTTTCTTTTTCACTCAAATTGTTTTTAGCTGCTCGAACTTTATTTTGCTCATCATCTACTTCCACCAAGTCAACCTATAGTTTCTTTATCTGCTATTGATGAGCCTTGTTTTCAGTATTCTCCTGTTTCAGTTGAGTTCCCAACCTATCCACTGTAGATTTCAGTTTTGAAATTTTCAAGGTGGCTTTCATTAACTCTGTGTAGATTACCTCTCCAGTTTGTCTATGCAAATGAATTTTATCTGGAACTGGTATCTTTTGCAGATTGATCTTCATTTCTGTAACATTTTCATAAGAAGATATTGCCAAATTTAAGGTATTTTTTGTATGATCCCTGACATTCATCAAAGTAACTTCTGTATCTGATATACTTCTAACGTTAGGAAACAATTTGTTACTTTTCTCAGATGAAGCTTGTTTATCCTGCCCATATTTGACATATAATTCAGCCCTGGACTAATATTTATCACTAGAACCTGCATCCTTTGCTTCAACAAACTTGTAGTCATATACTTGGACATCTGGACCTTGAAACTTCTCATTTTCCTTCCCTTTTTCACTTTCCAATATAGCAACTTCTTTTTCTTGATTCAATTTTAGTCTTTTAATTTCTCCTTGCTCTTCCACTTCCATATCAGAAGCATGGTATTTTTTATGGGCGAATTATAGCCAAAAGGCAAAATTTTAGGATAATTTTTTAGGGTCGGCTAATATTTTATAATATTCAATTATATTATAGTTATATTCGCCTATTTTTTGGGGGGTTAAAAAAATTTGGAATCATACTCGCCTATTTTCAAGCACAGGGAACAAATTTTCGCCATCACCAGGACAAGGGTTCTATATTCTTGCTAATTATTTTTACGGCGATTTAAGGTATGTGGTTTTAATGTTTTTACAGTCTAATCTTGAATCTCGATTGTTTCAGTTTGTACGGCAGGTTTATGTGAAATAGATATCTTGTTGTTCCTATCTTTTTTACCATCATTAAATTATATCAGCATTGCATGGGTAGTAAAACCCTTATTTTTATTTTTATTTGAAACCAACATCAAACTTGCACCATTGTTTCCGCTAGTTTCCAGTAGATCCATTCATGTGGGTGGATCCATAATTCGTAAGGATCCATTCACTGTCTGCCCTGATCAAAATTTATGAATGAGTATTGTAGGAAAACCTTAACATTGAACCAAAAAAATGATGGCAGAGGATTTACAGGATTGACCAATTTGTGAAAAAATGTATAGAAAATGAGAATACATGTAGTAGGTTCTTCCTCAAAACAACTACTTTACTGGAGAGAACTGTAATGATCGAAGCAACCGGTTCACTAAGTATGGGTGAAACAAACCACTCACGCAAGTTTCCCTTCGTTCTATCCCCTATTCGTAAACATCTCTCTCATTATAGTGGTTTTTAGAATTATAATGGGTAAGTATCTGCTATACACAGAGGTTAAATCCTGGGTGGGTGGGATTTATTCCTTTATTTAGTAACTCAAGATAGAAACCACACCCTAGCCTCCTATCAGCAATTGATCAATCACCTCCTATTATATTAGATTTACACAGGAATCCGCTGAACCTGTCCCAGATCGCGTTATTTGTCTAAATCATCTCTCCATGCAGAGCTGATAGGTGTCCTTGAGTTATGAATCAGTCATAATTACAAAATATTCTTAATGAGGACTGGAAGGATGGGGCAAGGATCAGTTATAATTACAAAATATTTAACCTCAATGTAAAACCAATACAAATTGGCATTAAGGGGAAGCTAGATTTTTTGTCGGGCTTCGTGCAACTGTTTGCACTAGTGTGTCCTTTTTGAAGGGGGGGGGGACAGAGAACCCAGGAAACAGAGTAGAACAGAGGATTATACAGTGCTACAGCACTTCTGACAGAACCACGATCAGAAAAATCAGAATCGTATATAATACTTCTATCATTCCATTAACAAGAACACCTCTCGATACATTGTGAGCTCTGTCAAACTTTCTCCAAGAGATCTCGAAACATCTAGAGATCGGCTTTTCTTGACAGCTCGGTAGCATTTAAGATTGTAAACTAATACATTGAATACATCACGTGATCACATGGCTCTAGGTGAACTCACTACACGAGGTGGCTGATGTGGCGATTGGAAATTAATTCCAACAATCTCCCTCTTAATTTCAACAGCCACATACAAAATTCATATGCAGAGTTTAGAGTTTACATATATGGTGATAGACTTTCAAAATACAGATTTCAAAAATACATATTTGAAAAACATCCCTGCCGGTCTTAGTCTCGGCTAGGGTTACGAGCATTCACAATTGTTAAAAAAAAACATATCAGAAAACTTAAACCTGTTAACAGCTTTTCATGTTTGTTGACTTCGAACCTTGAACCAGTTGTGCTTTGGCTTCTTCATCTTCACTTTCTTTTTCAGCTGTATTGTTTTATTTGGTTCTTCATATCTGCTATAACCACCATCCTTTGGCCTCATTCTTCCATCGACATCCTCAAAGCTTTTGATGACTGTCTTCCAGATGTAATCAAAACTTTTAAGCTGTAATTTATCCGTCTTACATTTAACAGTCTGCTGCCATGAAATCAAAAAATAGTAATGCATAATCTCTTCAGGATTCCATTTCTTAAAATTTTCTTTCTTAAGCTGTTCTTCAATTTTTGTCTGCTCAATATTGGCATTTTCTTCATTATTTACAACATTAGTGCTTCCATTGTCATCATCATAGACATCCATTTCAGCTTCAATTCCTTCAGTTATCCTCGCTGCAATTAAGTTCATTTCATCTTCATTTATATTATCCACTTCTCCATTTAACCTTCTTTCTACTGATTTCAATTTCATACAAATTTGCAACATTTTATCGATCATTTCCACAAGTACTTCATCATCACATGTATAGAGATTTTCATCGGCTTCTACTAATTTTGCAATTTTCAGTTCTGAAATTTCTTTAATCCTTTTTGCAGCTTCAATTGTCCAATTTTTCGTTGTTTTAACATCATTTATGACATTGCCCTCTGCATTACATTCAGCTGAAAGTGATATTTCTTCATCATTCATCATACCAAGAATCAGTTTCATTTCTTTCTCAATTTCAGTCAGCTCAGCTTCACTCAAAATTTCTTCATCATAGATCGGCCCTTTTTCAATTTCAGATTCAAAAGATCTCACAGCATCTAAAGGGATGCTATTATCATCTTCATCACTTTTACTTGTAGAGTCTTTAGCTTCACTGCATTCATCTGCAAAACTACATACACTGTCAGCAAAAACAACATTTGTGCTTTCTGGCACATTTTTCAATCCCATTTCAACCTTTGATTCATATATTGCATCATTTCCACAATCTGTAAATTCAGATTTCTTTTGAAAAAATTTCATGAGTTGCTGCTCATTATCAACTTCAAACTTAGTATCTTTATCCATAGATATATCAGCATAATAGGTTTCACCAATGGATTGACTGACTTCAACTACAACTTCAGAGTTTGCTATTGATTCTTCAACAGTTAGAACCTCAGCTTGCTGCTGATTTATGTTGCTCCCCCTTGAGATGATCTCTACAACAGAGACAGCTACAGCTACTTGGGTTGTACGAAGTGCTTGATTCTCCTTTCGAGCTTTCACATCTTTTTCACTTAAGACATCATGCAGTGCACGATCTGGCATCTGTGAACAATCCTTCTCTGACCACTTTGACAATTCTATTGCAGGCCCCTTCGTGCCTTCTTTTGTATTCGTTGAGGTTTCATTCCGGAACACATCTCTCTTATCTTTGTATTTATAAGATTTAACCATATTTTCATTTCTGGTAACAAATTGTTGAGGTAGTGTCTCATTATGAACATTATCATCTTTTCGAATACTTGCTTCTTGGGCCATTAGCTTCCAATAAGCCTCTGGACCAGCTTCCAATAAAACATTTAGTGGTAATGGAATGGGGTTACCCAAGGCGACAACAACTCCAGCTTGTGTAGCTTGTTCAGCTGCCCTCACAACTGCATCCAAATTCTCTCCCCCAGAGAGTCTTGCGTCTTCTGCTGTTCGAACCGCAAACAAAGCCAAGGCAACGCTCATTGTGGTTTGAACTCGTGGTGGCACCACTGCTAAATTGGTTGCAAAGTACAGACCAGCGGTACCTATTCTCTCTGTTGTGGTTCCTGTCTTGACAACGGATTCATTTGATTGGGCATGTAGTGATGAAATTCCTGCTAGACACAGTCTATTATACAGAGGATTGATCCCACTTCTTGCAGAAGAATCAGCAACGGCAGCTGAAGTAACCTCAACCCTCTTCTTGGTAGCTTCCCTGGCAGTTGCAATAATTGAATGAGAATGGCCCTGGCTGCCATCATGCAATCCGACTTCACTAGAATAAATAGCATCCTGTTTACCATCAGAGCTCAGAGCCTCAATTACCATGAGCTTCGCTTGTAGAGCAGTATCAGATGCAATCTGGGTTGCTGCTGCTGTAGCCGCACAAGCAAGCTTAGCTTCACACTCAGAAACCAATCTAGAATTCTTTTGAGATGTTAACTGACTCCAAATGCCCTGGTTGTGCCTAACTGCAGTAGTAGCTGCAATAGAAGCAGCATCTTCAACATTCAATCTGTCATGTTCTATACGAATTGCTGTTTCCTCTGAAAATATATTTCTTTGTCCAGTTTCTCCTCTACTTATTACCTGGTAATGAGAAACAGAAGATATACCTAAGATGCCAATGCTTGGTGCAATGAGAGCATTTGAAGTAGTTGAGACGATCACTGACGACCCAGGGGAAGCTGTTGGTGTGTGTTCAACAGAGGGTTTAGAAACGCTGGATGTCACTCGTATGCCACCAGTTTGAACAATTTCTTCCGAAACACTTTTCTTCTTTCTCTTTCTAGTCTTCTGCTCCTTGCTGGACTGCCTACCAACAGCAGCCGCACCTGCTTTTGGAACATCTGTACGGTTTGTTTCTTCCGACTCGAGTTTCTTCACAACATCCATCCCCTCAATAACATGTCCAAATACAACATGGCGTTTATCCAACCATGGCGTTTTGACTGCACATATAAAAAACTGGCTGCCATTTGTGCCGGGACCAGCATTAGCCATACTTAGAACTCCAGGTCCAACATGGGTTAATTTGAAATTCTCATCTTCAAAAATGCGACCATATATGCTCTTTCCTCCGGTACCATCTTCTCTGTCAAAGTCTCCACCCTGAAGCATAAAATCTTTTATGATACGGTGAAATGAAGATCCTTTGTATCCAAACCCTTTTTCTCCTGTACATAGTGCACGGAAATTCTCAGCTGTTTTTGGTACATCCTCACCAAAAAGTCCAAGCACAATCCTTCCTGCAGGATCTCCTCCAACTTCAATGTCAAAAAAGCACTTGGTTGTCACCTTTGACTGCAATGCAGCATCCTGTGACATAGCTCTGGCAGAACCTGTTTGCCAACTCCTTTTTGAAGTTGAAATAAAAACTGACTTAAATGGTGCAAATCCTGAATAGAAATTTTTTGATCGTAACTCTTGAGAAGAAATCCTCATTGTCTTGAGAGTATGCGATGGACATTTGAACATCACTGATTGGCGACATTGGGATACCACCTGAGGTCCCAAAACATGTAACGCTGTCTTCCCCATTATAGTGCTACGGATCGCCATGTCTGCAGAGAGTGATGCCGCCGCCATTGCTGCTTCAATTTCAATCTCTACCCCAGTCGTTATAATTTCAGCAAAATTTTCATCAATTGCATGTGCTTTAGCATTTAACAAATCATTTTGAAGGATTTCGAAATTTTTAATGTGTTCATAAGCTTCATAGAGCTCAACCTC
The DNA here is from genome assembly GCA_027924585.1 of Larix kaempferi. Taxonomy (NCBI): domain Eukaryota; kingdom Viridiplantae; phylum Streptophyta; class Pinopsida; order Pinales; family Pinaceae; genus Larix; species Larix kaempferi. Next base: position 2,698,337 of record BSBM01000313.1, read on the forward strand.
ATGACCAGCAAGAGTTTTCTCCTCAACTTCAAATTCAAGTTCTTATTGTGTTGCAGTATCAACACAGTTGCTTTCATCTTTCATTCCACCAACAACAACATGAGCTCTGTCAATTTCTTCAAATTTACATTCTGCTTCTGTGGGGTGATTACCAATATTATTGACAATGTTCTCAACAACTACATCAACAGACTGACTGTCAACTCCATGTAACTTAGCCTGATGCTGATCAGTGTTTCTCCCCCTCACATCAAATTCTCTTCTCAAACATTCCCAGGCTTCTTTAGCACTGGTTGCATCAGCAACAATGTGCAAAACACTATCTTCCATGGCTTGACGTATGAGGTATAATGCAGAGGCATCACTTGCCTCATCATAAGGTTCATTATAATTATTTTCAACACAATTCAATACACCTTCAGCACGAAACACAGTTTTCATTTTAATAGTCCAAAACTCATAATTCTTACCTGAGAAAACTGGAATTGGCAGAAAGTCAGGACAAACTTCTTCAGTTTTCATCTCTGCTACAGCATACAAATCTGTAATGTAAGGCTTGAATTTCTTTTCTTTGGACAATTTTAGTCTTCTTCTCTTCGCCATACCTTTCTTGGGTTCTGCTAAAACAGCACCGAGCTTCTGCTCTTCTGACCTCAAGTTCTTTAAACACGGGCTACAACAATTTCTCTTCTACACAGCTAAACTTTTGCCAATGCAGAAACACATGTGCTTCCTTCTGTAAAGGTCCAATTTCAATTTCATCCAAGCTGATTTCTTCAAATCTGCTCAACCACTTAAAGATGGGAGCACTCTGCTTCACTTTGCTTGACCATTAAAAGCATGGGAGCGCATTATCTATAACACACTAGAACTTAGGGCCAAGGAATTTGTTTTCACTTTCGCCAAGACTGGACCAACTACTCCTCTTTGCTTCGGGCAACCTCACCTCAGGCCTTCCTTCCTTAAATTAATAGTGCAGATGGAAGTTTATATAACCTAGAGAGCAGATACTTTACCACTAGGAATATTGCGCATATGCACAATACCCAGGTTGTAGCTTGTCTCAAACTGCACGACTGATGGCAGAGGGACCAATAACATTCAATTGCAGACGATATCCCCAATAGCTTGGCTCCTACAACTTCAAGCCCTCAGGACTCCTTCAATACAGCAGTATCACCCCTTTGATAACTGCGGTGGATTCTCCTCCAGGGCTTTTTCATACTCATCAAGTGTCATCTCCTTATCCTCTTCTTCTTCTGTCTTCTCTTCATTTACTGCAGGGGTCTCCTGATTATTTTCGTTGTCTGACTTCTCTACAACTGTTGTCTTTTCTTCTTCAGCAGAAATACCTTCCTCTGTTTCCTGAAGAGCCCCCTGGTCAACAGGAGTTCCCCAATTACCCCGTCCAGAACCCTCTCGTTTCAATTCAGAGCCGCGACCGCTGCCACTTCGCCGCTCATATGCACGCCTGCGGCTGTCATCCCCACCTGCATCATCACTGAACCCACCATGGCCACCATAAGCCAACTGCTCGTCCACCGCCACCACCTCGCCCGCGATCGCTCAGTTCACCTTCTCCATCCTCATGGCGACTAGGGATCAAATCAAAATTGTTTTCATAGAACCTCTAATGCGCTGTCCAAATGTTGGCTCAACGCTCACTTCAAATTCACCGTAGACAGGTTCCTCTTAATGGATCGAGCTGAGCTCTGATACCACAATGAAGGGGGGGGGGACAGAGAACCCAGGAAACAGAGTAGAACAGAGGATTATACAGTGCTACAGCACTTCTGACAGAACCACGATCAGAAAAATCAGAATCGTATATAATACTTCTATCATTCCATTAACAAGAACACCTCTCGATACATTGTGAGCTCTGTCAAACTTTCTCCAAGAGATCTCGAAACATCTAGAGATCGGCTTTTCTTGACAGCTCGGTAGCATTTAAGATTGTAACCTAATACATTGAATACATCACGTGATCACATGGCTCTAGGTGAACTCACTACACGAGGTGGCTGATGTGGCGATTGGAAATTAATTCCAACACTTTTCATACTCCACCATAATCTCAAAAGTTTACACTGGATAAGAATCTGGTGCCTTTATTTGTTTCTTAAGAGCCATGCAAATTGCAAACCCACCCATTAATTGAAATGTTTCTAAGCATCAATATCCCATAGGTAGGACTCCCTTGCTATTAATATCCCGGTCTATTGGAACATAAAATCGTTACATATCACTGCTTGAATAGTTGTATTGTATTGTTTGAGCAAGAAAATGCTAGATCGATGATCGTTGAAGATTGATCGAGTTACCAGATCTTGTCCCATCATCCTGATTCTTGAAATAAACCGAGAATAAAGCACTTGAGCTATGTTAATAGTGTCAGATCTATATTACTTTCGATGCCACTTAAGCAAAGATAGAGATTCATTACTAGCATACAACTTTTACACAGGTCAATATAAATTACAGGTCAATATGAATTACAAGTAGTATCTATCATAAAAATAGTAAGGATCAAGATTATGATGAGCAATGCCCATTCAACCAGACAACCAGAAAATCATTACTCATTTCAGCATTCATTGTCGATGGCGTACTTAAACTATTAACTAAAAGTACTAAGATGAAGCACTATTATCTGCTAATGACTTCACGAGAGTAAAATTCCCTTCCCCCTGATCCCTGCTCCCACTCATTTAAGCTAGTAAGGTAAGCACCTACTTTCTGTATAAGTAGATCTGTTATCGTGGTTTCAAATTATAAATGGACTAAAGGCTTCAATCAGTAGAAAAACAACACCAACTCTTAGGAAATAGGGATATCGAACTTGCAATTTTCAATAGTCAAATAGTTGATTTACATCATTTAAGGTGACTCCTCCTTCCAATAAGTAAGGGGGGAATATTTGTTTGGATAAACCCCCAGGATTTGAAGTGGCTTTGATTGAAGTATATGCACAGAATTAAGTGGCTAAGGTTGCGTGAGAGTGGCCATCCGTATGATTCTATCTGTAGTTGCTGCACAAATATGGGAGGTTCATTAGATGGATGTTTAAAGTACTTTCCTTCACGGAAATCTTCAAGAATCAATCTATATGTAATAATCACCAGGATTTGTTCAAGAAGGTTCAACACCACTGGTCTGTCAACTTAATAAATCTTTATATCGACCACACCCCACTCTGCCCGCCTACCTGATTCCTCCCCTTCTTGGACTTCCTTGATGAATTCTCTTTCATAAAGTTGTAGCTCGTGTGTCCGAATGTAGAGACACTGATGTTCATCCCATAACTCTTTTCCTCGTTCCAGCGCATAAATCTTTAAATGATCCAAATAACTTCATAACTCTTTTCCTCGTTCCAGCGCATAAATCTTTAAATGATCCAAATAACTTCATCCATATACATTGCTTGATCATTCTTCAGGTGTGCAACTCAGCTTTCTCTTAAATACTTTGATTTTATCTTCTTATTCTTTAACCAAATTTCACCATTGAACAACATTATCTTTAGTGAGATTTGAAGTGACGATAGAACAAGCAGCGGCACGCACCGGATAAGCTACGGAATTTACCACAACCATTTTGCTTTTGGAAGTGGTTTCTTCAGGATTTCCCTTCTTGCCTTTTATATCGAGACCAGGAATTTCTAAGAATTCGTTCGTCATGGGGCTACAAAAATTTTCAATCTATTTTACCACCAATCTTGGATCACGCGTTTCTAAATCCTACTCACACTAGGATATAGACTCGGGTACCATCTCAATCTCTGGAATATCAGCTACTTCTTCTTGCACATGTTTGGATTTGGATTCTAAGACAATTACTTCATTCACAATCTCCTAGACAACTTGCTCAAACTTTTATTGTACCGATTGGTTTCCTCCATGTTTACGATCTCTCTGGCTTTGGTACTCCTCTTTGAAGTTTTCTTCCTAATACCAAATCGAGCCCGAACTTGTTTCAATAATGTGGCTCATACATAAGATTCATCCTCAAGACAACCTTCATGAGTATAAGTCCATGAGACTCATTTTATAGAACAATGTTTCTCCAGAAAATAGAGGGGATTATGTTTCCTGAATTTCCCATTGGTGAATCGATAAGAGTTGAGCACATAAAAATCCTTCTGCATATCGGATTCATTTTTCACAAAGTATAAAACGATGGTAAGAGGAACTTTTGACCATGATTCTATCATTTTCCTGTTCAAGACAACTTCCACACCATGCATGTATGTTTTATAAATGATCTCTTGCAATACAAACCAGTCAGGTACATAATTGGGAAATAGGTGATCAAGCAGCTTCATGGGGCCATATACTCGAATATCCACACCTCCGGGTATAATGTTCCAGTCACCAATAGCTTGTAAGAAATCCCTTGCATTCTATGACATGCATGGTGCTTCCAAACATAAGATAATAGCTAATTGCAATGGTGCAAAGAATAAATCACATATCCTTTGATATTCTGTCTGGTACCGATGCTCCCAAAGCATCTTGAAACATACATGAAGTGAGGAAATATGCGTTCAAAGTCTTTGGTTAGGGTGGAGTATAGTACCTCATAGGATAGGAGAAAGATTGGGCTCTATAGGGAAGGGATCCCTTGCTAGCTTTTGAAAAGGCTTCAAAAGAAAGGTCATCCATAGGAATGGATTGTTCTAAGAAAGCTAGGATTTTTACTGTGTTTATATATATAAATAAGATAAAGTGTTACTCTTTATTTATATCTATTCAATACACAACCAGTCAATATAGTTTTTACAGCCTAGTCACAAGAGGTCAATAATACATAATATATAATTATATTTAATCAAAGGGCGAAAATAAATATTATTAATAAAATAATGTTTCAATTTCATTGACAACTATATGCTCTCTCTCTCGGATAAATATGTCAACAAAAAGATCTCTTCATTGAGTGCTTTAAAAAACTTGGATGTTGATTGCCTTCCATTGTTTGAAAAGATCTCTTCATTGAGTGCTTTAAAAAACTTGGATGTTGATTGCCTTCCATTGTTTGAGAGATTCTGATCTCACTGAACTGAAGCAATCATTTAATGTCAACCAAAATAGTCATATTGCAGTTCGTTCTGATTTTCTACATTAAATAGTCATATTAAAATTGAAAGACGTGAGATTGAACATTCTCTTCTGTTATTATATGATATCTGATAGTTTAACATATCGACCTTCTCATTATTAGTCGATTTCGATTTCTTACGAAGTTCTCATAATTGGTTGACAATTCTTTGCTCATAAGAAGGCCCCGTTATCTAGGCATTTGAAAGATCTAAATAACAGACTTCAATTGTGAATATGAAGGATATAGAACAATAACACATCATCATATTCTTAACGTTTAAATTTCATTGCAATCTACATATTGTTGAACATCTTACGGTTGCATTTTTTCCCTAAACAATAATATCCATAAAACAAAATATTGATACTTTAATACATATAGATATTTCTGGCTGTGATATAGTTGCGCCAGCCTCTGTGTACAAATGATACTGCGCAAAATGTGATCACTGCAATGCCCTTATTTGTTGCTAGTGCAGTTCCAATCTTGGAATCATTTCGACGCTGTGAAAATATTTTAGTTTCACCATCATTGCTCTTCAGTGTCTCAACCTCAATGATTCTGTCGGCATTACTATGAACATGGTTATGTTGTACTGACATGTAACTGGTTATTAGCGAGTTTATTCTTTGGCTGGAAACAAATTTAACGGACACCTATGATGACTTACTTTTCATACCTACTCTTGACATTACTTTATTTTTACTTATGATTGTATTAATGATATTTATTTTTTCCCTTTGATTAAATATAATTATATAATATGTATTAAATATAATTATATAATATGTATTAAATATTATATATTATGTATTATTGACCTCTTGTGACTAGTCGGTAAAAATTATATTGACTAGCTCTGTGTTGAATAGATATTAATAAAGAGTAATAATTTATCTATTTATATATAAACGCAGTAAAAAACCTAACTTTCTGGGAACAAACACATGATAATTAGGCCAAGCTGAGAGTTGCTGAAGACTACTGTTATTGATCTATTTGAAGCCCTCGGATCTAATATAATATGCCCATAGCCATCCGATTACATGACCTCTACTATTTTATTTGTCGTCCATCTATAAATAATCTTACATATAACCATTCCCCTTATCATGAACATAGGATTGTGGCGAGGATTACATATAAGTTGATATAACCATTCCCCTCATCAGTTTGTTATGTAAGGCAATGATACAATGATGATAATCATCACATATAGGGAGTAACAATCACGTAATTTCCCCTTCAACTTCCACAAATATTGACTTGATAAATCTACGCCATGATTGGTTTCCCACCTGCCAGACTATTAGGCTATCTAGCTTGATGTCTTTCGAACAATATCGGTGTATTCATTAACGTAGGCACAACATGGGTTGAATTAATGGTGCGAACATAGTGTCAAGATTGTTGTCTTTACACACATGAAGAGATATGGCTATACATTCATTCATTAATGCTAGCATCATTCCCAATAACTCTCATAGCTCCAAAATGGATGTGGATGAATGCCTTTTGACACATTTATTCACAACATCAAACACATGGTTTTTTCTAAATTACGTGGATGCAGATAATCCAAAACCTCACCCCATTAGAGTATGTTGGGCTGATTTTAAAGAAACCTTAGGAATTCCCTTCATATTCAACAACATTTCTTTTAACCACTTTTCCTTAAAACCTGGTTAGTCTTTTCATGGATTATAATTAAAATGTAAAACTGCAATGTTTCATTAAATTAATATTGACTTAGATGGAATAACATCAATTAAGATATTTGATAAAATCAAATAACACCAATTAAGATATTTGATAAAATTACATTTCAATAATGTTTTAAATGTTTCCTCATATTTTAGTCTAAATGAACGAATGACCTTTTTTTATAGATTTGTGCCATTAGAACATACTTTGGTTTAGTATTTTTTTAATGATACAGCTTGAGACCTGTCAGCGAATGGAGTGCAATGTTATCAAAATCAATTTCTTAAATGAGGCTAATAAATGATATGGTTACCTCACTAAAAAAATTAGTTGGACTTCACATTTTAGTTAATAACCATGGTTTTGAAAAAAAAAATTAGGATACATTTCAATAGTGGAAAATAATAAAAGGTATCTAAATTTTCACATATAAAATGTTTTAATACATAAAACTAAGTAAATACAAAGAGATAATAAATGAATAAGAGTTTGTATCTTTTACATGTTATAGAGATAATGCATATAACAGATAATGCATAGATATATACGTTTGTGTTAATTAAGTACATATAGTAAAAATGAAATTTGAATATATATATGTTTTGGATATTTGGTAGTGTTTTAGATTATATATATATAGAGAGAGAGAGAGAGAATTTCCCTAATTGTGAATGGTTAATTTAGTCTTAAAAATCTAACCATTATATATATTAAGTTGTTCTTTAACAGTATTTTATATTTAACACATTGTGCAAGGAATACTTTCAATGGAAAACAAAGAGAAAAGAAAGACAACAACCTCAAAAAAAAACTTATTTTCATATTTTCATAAGGTGCAAAAACATGATTCATCTAGAGAGAGAAATGAAATTGAAGAGGAATCTAACCGAGTTGATCTTTCTGATGCTTCTAGTCATAAAGTGGTTGATATGTCAACTACATATGTACAAGAGAATTGCATTGAAAATGAAGTAAATTTGACTAGTGATGTTGAAGGATTGGTTGATTTAACTAAAGAATATGAAGAATTGAGACGACCTAATAAACGTAAGAGAGGAAATTGGGATTTTGGAAGGTCATTTCAGTTAGAGTGGACTTGGACATTTCCATGCATGGAGCCAGCGACTTGTGAAAATGGTGATGTGATTGAAGTGAAATGTACGATTTGTAGCTGGAGATATGGTAGAGATGTTAAAATGCAGTTGAAGAAGGATACCATCAAGAAACATTGTGGAAAAATTTATTACAAAGAAGAAGTTGATGGAAAAGTGGAAAACAAATCGAGGTGGAAGACTGCAAAAGAATGCAAGCATGTTGAGAATGCTGAAATGTATGAAAAAAGCAATAGAAATGATCGTAGTAAGAAAATGAAGGGATCACTTCATAGCTTATTCAAGGAAAAGGTATCAACTGAGATGCAGTCTAAAATAGTCCAAATGAGCACCATTTTCCATATTTTAAAACTTGGAAGGCCAATGAAAGATTATGTCCATTATAAGGATTTGTTAAACTTCCTTTCAATCCTGAAGTTTCCTTCATCACATTGGTCTATTAATAGTGGATGGGTGTTTTTAAAACATACGACTGAAGTAGTTAGGCAGGACCTGGGAGAAAGCATAAAGAATGCTGATTTTTTTTCCTTATCATTAGATGAAGTAACTGCAGTAGACACTAGTTCATGGATTTGGATGAATATTTATACAGTACAAAATCATGTGAGAAATGTGCACTTTTTGTCTTTGTGTAAAATGAAGGAGAGTGCTACTGCATAAAATTTATATAATATTGTGATGAATACTCTATGTGAGTTTAGTGGGTTGGATGGACTCGACATTGCTAAAAAGTTGGTTTGTTTTGGAGCGGATGGTGCATATGTAATGCAAGGAAACCGTAATGGCCTTTGTGTTCGATTACAAACAAGTGTTGCACCTTATATGATTGGTATACATTGCATGGCACATCGAACAAATTTGGCATTCAAAATTCTTAGCAAGGAAAGATTGGTTAACAAAGTAGATATGCTCGTGGATGATTTGAATGGATTCTTTTGTAGAAGTTCAAAGAGGGTTATAGAATTCAAAAAATTTGCAGATGGTTTGACGAGTGGGAAGAAGATTTTAAAAAATGTTGAAACGCGATGGATCTCACTCTATGAACCTGTAAAGCGTGTCTATGATGAATATATTTCTTTGGTTGGATTTATGGCTGAAAATTGTTTTAGTGTGCATAAATCCCAAGTTCTTTTGCATCAATTAACTGATGTGGAAATACTATTGACATTATGTGGAATCCTTCCCTTGTTGCATCAGATGTATATGTGGATTAAGATTGTGTAAACAAGAACATTATATTTAGCAGAGTATACAAAGGCAAGAAAAATGGCATGTCTACTTTTGGATAATTTATATATAACACCAACAGAAGCCTTTGATAGCATTGATTTTACAAAATGGAAAGATCTAATTGATCTTCAAAATCCTCAAAACTTTTTGAAGCTTGATGAAAATAATTGTGTATGCATTTCGGTACGTGACAATTTGGTTCCTCTTCATATTCTTCAAAAACATGGGCGTATTATAAAGGAGAAGCGAGTAACTAGAGATGAATTTCAAGTTGTCATTCAAGCAGTAAAGTCAAATCTTACAAGTGTTGCAAGGGCATTAACTACAGAAATTGGAGAAAGGTTTCGAAGAGATGATTTATTAGAGGCAATGAGCATTTTTTATCCACAATTTTGGAATCACACATTGGACAAAGAAGTAATTTTTTCTGAATTTAAAAAGAATATTCGGATATTGATTGATTATTATTGTCATACACATGTTACTGAAGGACATAATATTAATGGAATCTTGGACGCTGATAAATTGCGTTCACAAGCAAAGTGTTTTGTAAACACTATGATGGAGCAATTTGGAAAACTAGAAGACCCTTTGTCAAATGGGTCTATCACAAGATTATGGTCCAAGTTAGACAGGAGTGATACCTTGAAGGAGCATATCTTTGAATATTTCAAATTGGTTGATTTGTGCCAAACTATGATTTTGGGCTCTATAGAGGATGAAAGGATTTTCAGCTTGGTTTCATTTTTAAAATCCAAGTTGAGGAATAGATTGGACAATAACCTCATCTCTTGTGTTCGTTTGTATGTATCAAATTATGATGTCAACAACTTTCCTTAAGAGAGAGCATTAGCACTTTGGACATCTGAATGCAGTAGAAGAGGGGGAAGCAATATGATCGACTCTTTGAAAGATTTTGATTCGAAGAATGAATTGGATGATGAAGATAGTTTTGATAAATCTGGTGGTTTCTCTTTCGATCATCTTAGCGATTTAGAAGATGAAACAAATGCATGGAATTTTTAGTTATGGGTGATGAATGTGTATACCTAAACACATCATATGAAGTATTTTGTGTATGAATGGAGGAACATTAGATGAAAGAAGTTAATCTTTCGCTGTAAGTTATAAGTTGTGCTAATGCAAAGAAAATTCTATAAATTTAAATACGAGATCTCTTTTAATTGCTTGTGGATTTAGTTATTTTTTGGTGGGGAGAGTTTTTCCCATAGTAGTTTTTGTGTCTTTTTCATGGGACATCTCTTTTGATTATTTTGAATGCTTTGTTTTAAATGAAGTATATATGTATGTTATGATCTAGATAGAGGTGACATAACTTATTGATGAATGTTGTGATACATTAGAGTAAATCCCATTGAAACTAAAAACTAATCAATATTTACTTAAAAAAATTTGTTTGAATTGCATAATGTATATTAAATCTCCCATGGGTGGAATTAAAATGGATTAGCATCTTCTGGTACAACAAATCATTTCCAAGAGGAACAATAGTGTAGAAATGTATTTGTCTTGGTTTTTTTTTCCAATTTAGACTCTATGTTCAATCTTCTTGCCTCTTCTTAGGTGAATTAGATGTGTTTTCTTAGTCTTGCTTATGTGTTTATATTTACATCGGGTTGCAATTGCAAAACATGTGTTGAAATTGAATTTATTTCAAACTCAAAACTATGATATCATGAAGTGGCATCACCTTCCCTTAAAATTTTTGAAAATGGGTTGCAATCACATTTTTTGATATAGTTTGTCTCGTGGAATATAATGACATCTATTTTCACTTCTTTCCGTTTCTTTACTTTCCTATAATCCTACGTACTTGAGCTTTTGATTATTTCTCTTAGAGAGGAATTGTGATCGACATACTGGAAAAAATTTAGGTTGTTTTCTCACCACACCAATTGAATTAATTTAACAATATTGGATATGACGCAATGTATGTAGTAGTGAAAATAAGCAATGTACTCCATAATTATTTCCTTATGGAGTAGTATGGAGAACATGACTAATCATTTAATATTGATTTGATTCCTTTTCCATAATGAACTTATTGCAAACATAAATTGTTGTCTTCAACACTATTTATGTCTAAATTCACCAAGAAAATACATTTCCGTCAATTAGGAGTTGTGTTGGAGTATTTTTTGAAATTTGCATATTTGGTAATATTATTTTTAGCAAACTACATGGGTGTCCAATTCTATCTTGATATTTTCCATTGATACATGCACATGTAAGAAAACAATGAAAAACACTCACATAAGAGGTAAATTGGAAAAGGAATATTCATATTAGATATATCATTGATGCGATTGAGAGTGCAAATTTTCCCAAACACAAAAATGCATATCATAAATATTCGTTCATTGTAAATTGTTTAATTAGAAAATTTTGCCTAATTACTTTTTTCAATAAGGGATAATTCGCAAAGTTGGTATACTTTTCCTTGAAAAAATTGAAATATTCACCTACCTTAAAATGGATCCCAGCTTATCCTTCAACCTCCTGGCGATCAAAAGCTTTACTTTTATTCTGTTGCCTTCTTTGTGATATGATGTGGTGTATTGCCCCTAGACTACTGTAGACATTGAGGGCGCCTGCTGGGTCACCCTACTATTTGAAACATTAGTAAAATAACCCTATAATTTTATTTTGAGTATATTTATGATTACGATTAACTTTGATATGAAAACTGTACATACGAATGATGCTTAACGACTAGCTGTGCAATTGAATATGTGATTAGACAAATGAGTAATGATTGAGTAAATTATAGATGCTTAATGAAGTAACAGATTTATAAATCAAATTGTGATTATTGAGGACAGTGCTACTAATTTACGTTTGTGAGAAATGTGTGTAGCGATAGGTGAAACGGTTCACCAACGGACAAACAAAAGAATATGAAGGGTCGTAGAGTACAGGTAAATCACACACAGGGAGAGCGACGATGATGTCGACTTCCAACGGAATACCACGCTTGAGCAGATAAGCACTGATCCGGTTGCTCAAGAGGAAAGCGTGAGGGTGTACAAGGTGGGCCACGACGGAGTTGGTCACGTATGAGTTGGGGGGTGCATAGTGAGAATGGATTCACTCCTCAGCGCCATTAGTCCTTAATAGCATGTAGATGGAGAATGGAAGGTAACGGCTCCTGAAATCCCTACATGAAGTTCCCTCAAGTCAAAATGAAAGGATGACGGTAGAAGGGCCCGACTGTGCGGTACCCTGTCGAGAATGGAAAGAGTGGATGCAAGGACCCAACAATGTGGTACCTTGTCGAAGAATGGAAACTACAAATGATTGGACCCGACGGAGTGGTGCCATGTCGGGGAAATGAAATTAATGAACGGGGAAGCCCAACGGCGCGGCATCGGGGTCCTAGTGAAAATGATTGTTAAACTTAACTACATAAAAACATATAAGTTTGCACCTAGAACATTGCTTAGAAATGCATTTGAGTACTTTAGGCATTTGCACATAAATGATTACTTTGGCATTTAAATAATATTAAGTGTTATTTAGGCATTTGCACATAAATGATTACTTTGGCATTTAAATAATATTAAGTGTTATTTAGTCATTTGCACATAAAACAATATTTTGAGCATTTAAAATTATATAAATCCTTATTTAAGGAGCAAAGTAGAATCCTAAGCATGGACACCTAGTCAACTCCACTTACACCTCAAAACTAGGAGTTAAGTAAAATATCTAGGGGACAAACATGAGCAAACTTAGGAATGTTGGTGCAACTCCTAGAAAAACTAACGCATGGATGGGTGAGTATTATTAATTTATAAATTTAATAAAATATGTATTTATGCATGAAGCGACATGTGTTGCATGGAATGTTCCTTTAAAAGGAAGGCTTTGGGAATGGGTAAAGGACCCAGACCCTAGATGACTATCGTAATTTTGAGTTACCTCACGACTTGCTGCTATTGAGGGCTTGGCTAGAAACTTTGGTGGGGGGGAATCCCAAGCTGAGTTTTCCAAGTGAGTGTGTGAGCTCTACGACTGGAAGCTTGGGGGTGGCCATGCGACTGAAAGCATGAGCCTATGGTTGGGTGGCGAAGCTAACGGTTGCTTCGCCAATGGTTAAACGAGCTTCTGCTAGAGGGGCACAACGAGTGAAGCGGACGTCAAGGGAAAGTGGGATTGGACTGACGACGATGACTACTCCTCCAGAAACAAACTCAGGGGGGTCCGTACATGTGGTGTGGATCATAGTTAATAGCTGAAGCCTTCTTGAAATTCATCATCTGCAATAGCTTCTCTACAATTGGAAGAGCATTTATTCTCTTTATAATAAAAGGACCAAACTTCAGAGGAAATTTGATATCAGTGGATTTTTTGAAACTCGGAAAATGTTTATTCTCAACAATCATCTTCTGCCTGATGAACTCTAAAGCAAAGACCCTCAGTGTCAAAAATGCAGGTAAAATATATGGTTCTCAGATAAAACCATAGTGCCTAATAACAATATGTTGTTTCAACGGGAAACAATCACCTACAACTTTATCTGGACTAAACTGCAACAGGTCTCTCATTTCTGGCAAAACTCTAGGAAATATTTCTTCAAAAATTACTCTATATATGTCTGACAACACAAGATTCATGAAATTGAACATATTGTTTTCAACTTTAGCTAAAACTTTGCTTCTGGAAAATGTAGACTTTCTTCACTTGAATATAAAAACATTTTCACCAAGTATGACTGGAACCTAAAGTGTTTCATAGTGTGTAAATTCACCAACTGAGAAGGAATATTCTCAGCGATGAATTCATCAAATTTAAGACATAGATACTGAATAGTCTCAATCTCAGTTGAACATGATCTCAGTCTAAATAACAGACTCAATTAGACTTCAGTGACAACTTCGTCATTATCTAACCCTAGAAATTGATTGATTGATTAAAGGACTAGCTGTGAGTTTTCATCAAAGAGGGTAATATATAATGGGAAACGTGTATTATCAACTGAAATGTCTGGTTTGAGGCTTTTTTACAAGAAGGCTTGTTTTACTTCAGGGGTATAATGTCTATACAAGTTAATCAGATTTTCCTCGGCGAAATCTTCTAGGTTTTGGGAAAAAGATGGAGGTATTTCTATTGACTTCTTAATCACTAAAGAATTGATAGGACACAAGATTTTAGTTCTCTTCAAATCCATGATGACTCTTTTGGCTTGGGAATAATTTTTGGTGCATCAGGAGACAAAGGCTGGGAAAACTAGGGTTTGTTCACGAAAAAAATGAAGAAAATGAGACTTATGAATGTTATGCATGTCTACATTATGTTTTTGAAAATATCCCAACCTTCTCTTTATCTCATTAACTATATTTCTGGTCATAATGGTGTCAAATACATCCTTGTCTCTATTTTTTAGAACTTCCTCTAAGTTTGCGAATTCTCGACTTTGGACCCCTACTTCACTTTGATTCTCCATTGAAATAAGCGTTTGAAATATCTATAAGATTTTTGAAGGCCCACCTGGAAACACATGAGCTGAAAAAGCCTATTTTGTCATCTTCTAACTGCACACGACATGTCCCAATCGTTCAATGCTAGATGACAAGTGTCGTACTTGACGTGCACTCGGTATTTTATACTCTCTAAAGGTGGTTTCGCAACCGTAGGAAGTGGTCTCCCTTACCACTTTTCCAACTAGCGAAATGATATAGTATTGACACGTGATGGGTGGTTTTAGATTTCACAACCACTTACCACTTCCTCCGTTTGTGCATGTTGGCAATGCGAAATCAATATAGATCATCGATCTCCTTGTTAAATGATCAACGACCGTTGATTTATTCTCTTTAACTCCAATTTAACAGTCATTTCGGTGATTTTGAAATGCGTTATATACCTCACTTCTTTCTCCAACAGAACCTACTCCCACCATTGATCCTATTTGCTACTTTGATATGAACCATTGACCTATCACAAATATTGCAAAAAGCGTCATTCCTCTAATTTGAACCTGATCTTTATTTCAATATCCTGGTCCTTATGAGATATTTCACCATTGGGATTTGGTTGTCACATTCTTGATGCTTTCTCCCATTATCCCATGGTCATTTGGTGGTAAAGTGTAGAAACATAACCTTATCATTTTTTCACATCTCTCAAAATTCTTAAAGAAATAATTGTGCCAACAAATCGCTCCAACCGGGGATGTTATCCTCCCAATGAGGTAGCAAAGAACCTCACAGATCAGTGCCATTTATCCCTTTTTATCTCTTTTTTATTCATATATACAAAAACTTTTAGAAAAAAATCAACATATATACAAATTTATGTACAAAAATCACCTTTCTATTTTTTTATTTAAGAAAGATAATGTTTGAGGAATCTTCCATTTACAGGACCTCCTCCATTGAACTCTCCATTTTGATTTTTTAGAATGAAAGTATTATCTCCTTGATAAGCAGTGATAACATATGGACCCTTCCACAATTTTTCAAATTTTCCATGTTTATTTTCATTTCTTGCATCCCATTTTAAAACTAAATCATCAATATGAAAATCCCTCTCTTTGATCTTTCTGTCAAATGTCTTTTTCCTTTTTTCTTGGTGTAGTTGGACTTTATCATATGCTTTTTCCCTCATCTGGTGCAATTCTATCATTTGATTTATCCTTCTTTGTATATGATTTGGTTCTTCTCCCAATTCCTGTAGTAATTTCATGACTGGTAAACCGAAATAAATTGGAAAAATTACCTATGTTCCATAAACCAACAGAAATGGGGATGTGCCAATAGCCCTTTCTGTACTTATTCTATCTGCCCATAATGCATATTTCATTTTGGTATGCCATGCTCTTTTGTTTTCTTCCAACAATTTCTTAATTATTCGTACACACTTTTATTTGAAGACAACGTGGTAGAGCTTGTAACATCGCAATACCCATCTCAACTTACAGCAGCGCAACCACACAATGAACGCTCGTCATGTGGGAAATCCACAGATATGATCCCTCCTAATGCCATCGCAGACATAATGGAGCAAATCAACACCCAAGAAGACCGATAACGCTTTCGTCCACGTGTACCAAGACCTTGTCAATCTTTTGGAGAGACCTCACATTGCTCCTTTCAATGCCCCATGGTGCACACAAAATGAGAAACTCACCTCAAGCTAATGAGAATGAATTACAACCCTCCATATAACCCTGCAAAGGTTACCAACCGAGGAAGTAATACTGACCTTACCAAATATCGTCGATGTTGAATCTCCTTTAGTGGGTGTCCTCACTTGCAGTGATTCCTCGTCTTCTGATGAAGATGCAGATCACCTGCAAGCATTCCCAAAAAACTAACGAATCAATAGGAGGTTTGTACCCCCTCGCAACAAACAAGACATCCAACACCAACCGTTGATATTCTTATTTTGCGTCAATTTTTTTACTTTCATTTCACACATATACCGAGAAATGATAATGCATTTGCCGACTCCATCGCTAATGAGGTATTGAATTGGCACCTAGTACATCACCTGGTTGCATAACCTTGCACATCAATCATATGCCCATGCATTTCACCTACAACTACACATACATATATCTCATCATCACAAAGTCCTATAGTTGATAGGACAATAATGGAAACAAATATGCTAGTATTAACTACTACATATGCATCACATCAACACATAGGAAGCATAAATCAAAATACACATACATCATATACATATAGAGACGTATACATCATGTTCCGCACAAATGGTATATATATATATATATAATATCATCAAGAAATGTATGTCATGTACAAAAAATGGCCCTCATGGGGCATAGACATTGTATCCTTATGGGGGATACATAAAAAACCTGCCACCCATAGGCTCATAAAAAAATGTATACATTAAAAAATGGGGCTCATTAGCCCTATACACAAAGAATCAAGCTTCCCCACCAACTGGAGGATCTTAGGGTCCCAAAATAACTAATGGATGCACAGCCTCCCCTCGCGCTAGCTCCAGGCCCTGTTGTGGCTATTTTCATGGAGGAGGAGCCACTCCCCCCTACACCTCCCATTCCATATGACACACAACTGCGACCCGGAGCATGATCTTCCACCAAGATGGTCGACACTCAGATGGTAGGTAAAGTGTCAAATACACCTCATCATCCTTGAGGTCAACCCAATCCTGCTCATCAACCCCAACCGAAATCCCACCAAAATACCACTCTAAATCCGCTAGGCGGTCCCCAACAACTGCCCCCCCTACCACAGCTCCTCCAACATTGGCTCCTCCTGCTCTGGAAGCACAACCGTCGGCCGCACCTACTCCTCCGATGGCCTGCCCCACCCTAGCAACTGGCTAATCTCTCCTCGGTCTCGGCCTCTGAGTTGGCCTCACAGGACCAACATCTCCATCACAAAAGAGAAAACCATCTTCAGTACCTGATAAACATATATATCACAAATGTCCATAAATCAAAGTATGTACAAATACATATGTGAAAAGTACAAAACCATAAAATCATATTGGTTGTGTCGCAACCACTAGCAGGAACAGGTAGATCCAGATCTCCTCGAAAATCCATCCCTCTCCAAGGATACATCTCTGGTCAACCTATGCGGCCCTCCCATACATCTAGCACCTGTGGCGTAAAATAGGTCCCCACAGTCCCACCACCAGCACACGGCATAATACACCCCCAAAATTCCATCTACGGATCCTATGGTCCCCTCGGTGGCACCACTACCTATGGCCTTAATGACGGATAGCACTCTAAGAAGAATGAGCATAAAAAACTACCATAACCGAAGATGTTCCACCCCACACCCCACCATAAATATGAAATATGTTGCATCATAGACTGCACCATCAATGAGTCCCACTCCACGGGTCAACCAACCATCACCCTCTCCACCAACTGGAACTGAACTCCTGTAACCAGGTTAGGGGACGGCCCCCCCAACACACAAAAAATAGTTGTCACCATAGTATCCACTGGTAGATCCCTCAGATGGCTCACGAACATGCCACCGGAGGTCATAGAACTCTGGTCACCACCGCAGTACCGTTCCACTAAAGTATGGATCGTCTCCCCAACCAACTGTGGAGGGAGAGACTCCCTCACACCTCAGGGACTCAACCTAGTCAAGAAGTAAATATCCTTAGTCCTGATGCTCAAGTCCTCGCCTCCCACATGGAACACTCCATGGCCAGGGTCCCACATGTCCAGTACCCTCCACAGGAGGTAATTGACTGATCGCATCAGAGGGCTCTTGAAGAGCTTCAAGAGCACAACATCCCGTAATGCCTTAGTCACAGCCCAATCGGCTAAGACAACCACTCATAGGTCATCAAACTCTTTCTCCCTCCACTTAACATCTTGAAGATGTGCCATCACTGATAAGAAACCACCTACACATGGAAATGATCACCCATTAGCCATATAAAAATAATTAGTGCATACTTTCCTACAAAGATCTGCACATATCGCGACACTTTACAACATATCAGCCCATAGCGCAACTGAAACTCCATTCGTCCGCGCAGAACTAGCATGTGGGAGATATATATTTTGGTCGTGCAAGTAGCACGACTGTTCATGGAACAATCGTGCTACAACCAGCGTGCAACCGAAGCATATATATCCCGCGCTACACGCGATACATTACATTTTTCCCGCGCTAGTGAGAGTGCTACATTGTGTGTGAGTTTGAAAAAATACCGCATTAGAACAGCGCGATATTTTCCCAAAATCTCGTGCTACCACGAGATTTTCTCAAAATCTCGCTTGGTAACCCCAAAAAAACAAAAAAAGACCCGTGGCCACCCAAGGGACCCATAAACCTAAGTCTACCCGAATAAAATTAAAAAGGACTAGGTTTAGGATTACCTAGAACTCATGGATCGATGAACAGTGCACCAGATCTCGTAGAAACACTTGAAATGCACTCTAGGAGGTTGGTGGCACAAAGTACAAATGATTTCGAAAAGTGGGCCTCACCCCTCTTTTATACTCATTTGATCCAAACTTCCAACCAATACCAAGGAAAAATCGTAACTCCATTTCAAAAATCATTCACACCACGCCAACCAACGCTTCGCTCTTCGACATGGAACTGTCCAATCTAAATTCCCGCCAATGTCACTGGAACACTATTTTCTTATCCAAGTACCCCACAAGTATGCGATGTTTTGGTTCTATGATTTATGCATTGTCAATACCTTGGTTATGTCCTTTACTACACTTGGGTATGTGCACCATATGCGCATGACTGCAATCAGGACAATATGAAGCCTCTTCTTTTCCCATTGTAATAATAAGACTCCAATATCTAACAATAGGGGTCACGCACCCTACCGTAGGTACAATTATGAAACTGGCATATCGACACTATTTACCCCCCAATCATAATGTATATCCCAGTATTCCTACTGATAACCATAGTGTCCCCATTCATGGCCTTGATGTGTCGTCAACATCATTTCCGTGAATAGCATGTTCCCCATGGGTGTACGCACCACTTCCATCCCCATCATCAATTGACACCCATGATATCGACCCCTCATAAGCCCGGGGAATCTAACCAAACTTAAAAAGACCCTCCCTTCGAGTATCATTTTTTCATTTGTACATTTATTCCACCAAACAAACACTCATCAGATCCTTCAGAACATGTTACAAGAATGATTCACAAATCCTCCTCATACCTCCATGAGCACTTTACCTTTCTCAATTTTTCTCACATCATCACCCCATCAACAACACATATGGGGCCCCCACCCTCAGAAACTCGCAATTCTATTCAGCTATCCCGTAGGAGTACACTGCATGACATTGTTACATGGGGAACTCGTCTTTGCGTCTGCAACTTAACCCTCACTTCTTCATTTTGAAAGTGTCCCCCAATCCACTCAAAACCATTGGGATTTAGCCCATCATCAAATTGCCCCCCCCTCCGATACGCAAAAAACTGTGGGGACTCCACCAACATTCTTTATGTACAAACAAGTTCCCTCATCACCTAACATTGCAAATACACCATATTATTTTGGTAGCAACCCATGGTCGCCTTTGATCAATGCATTTGAGTCTCCATACGTTCAACAGTATTTGTTTTTTTCGGTCACCATTACCATTTGTTTTGTGTCTCCATCAATGCCTTTTCACTTGCAGCTTGTTTCCACCCATTTCAATCTATGCCATCCCGAAAGAAAAGCTGCCATCCCCACTCCCCATGTTCACATCTATCAAAGGAAGTTATGAGCCCCGTGCTTATCAACTAATCTTTTGTCAGGACTGTTTGTTCACCATTTGGTTACAATATGATCTTGGTCCTCAGTATAGGGCTCTCATCTTATCATGTATTTCATCCCTCATCAACGTCAAACACAATATTTCAAGAGTTGCAGTAGTTGCAGTTGTACCTTGGGATCCCTTTCATCCCTCATCAACGTCAAACACAATATTTCAAGAGTTGCAGTAGTTGCAGTTGTACCTTGGGATCCCTTTCAATCACTATAAGGGATCACCTCAAACTTAGTAGGGAGAGTCATTAGTGCTCCCTAAATATGTGGTTTCCCCTATGCTCGACGTCAACACATCATCGCATCAGGGGGAAACGTAATTTTGAAGGTAGCAGTGTTCACATTTGGAAATCATGGTAGCAGTCTCTTTGGTATAAGTAAATCTCTCAAGCATATTTACATACCAGTTCGGTCACCCAGCACAATGGGTTTATCATGGTCACCAGTAGTTCCACTTCTTCAATCTTCCATAGTAGTTCCTAGGGAATTTACTCAAACATGGATCGAAGCCTCTTTCATCCATGTCCCAACAGTATACTAGAGTTGATACCTTGGTCCTCTCTTAGTGTAATCCCTTTGATATTATTTCACGAGCATGGGTATGCCCGCCTCGTTTGTACAAAAACTATTCATTATTACAACTCCAGTGGTCATCATCAGCAATCTTCCCGCATGGGAGACCTTATTTTTTCAAAATATGCTTCGTCCTATTGGAAAAGAGAGAAATAACAGAAAACATGATACATTATCGGCTCTAAATTACCCTCCGAACCTCATACATCAGGGGGCTTCCGTTAACGCCTAAAATTCGTACACATGCGACATTTCGATGATTCAACTAGTAAAGTGTCATCAACATAAATAATGCATCTCACCATAGGGATCACCAATAGATCCAAAGCGCAGTATGAGTCCTGTTGGAGGGGACCCTTCGGGTTCCTTAATTGTCATTAGTTACTTATGTAATAGTATAGTTAAAGAAGCCATTGGAGCGGGTGCAACCACTCCAACCTCATGTAACATGTATAAATAATACCATCAAGATGAATATAACCAGTTGGATGCATTCGACTCATCTCTCTCTTGTCTTGATTATATCTCTGTGTGTGTGCTTATACTCTCTGCTTGAATACAACAAGTCCATAAGTTCCAAGAAACATTCACAACGCAGGGTAGCGTGGGTATTACACAGTTAACCCACGCTATAGCACAAGTTATCATAACAATTCCCGCACTACAGCCGCGTGGCTTTTCCTTCGATAGATGTGCTATTGTCAAAATGGTGGGACCACTTACTCCCAATGGTGCATTGAAGACTCAATGCTCCCAAAGGTTCCTAATTCATCTCCTCACACACATGGTGGCATTAATCAACCCCCCTTGTGTACCTTGGAACTAGTTCATGAAGGAGGAGAGTTCACATTTGGATCTAGTTGTTTGTTGGCCACCTTTTGGCCAATAAAATAAATCCATTGGCATGCATTTTTTAGAGAGAAATTAGAGCAAGGTTATGCTATTAGATTTGAGTTGGAGCTTCCTCATATCCCACCATTTCCTACCATTGTGAGCATTCCCAATCTTGCTTGCCATCAAGGGGCAAGTGTTTCTCTCCATTGTTCTTCCATCTACTAGCATTTATTTTGGACAAGAAAGGCATCCCTAAGTGATATTTTTTGCTTCCCTTGAAGCTCTCACCTCCTAGGTGTTGTACATCTATTCCATTGGGAAATACAAGGGTGGGTTAGCATATCTTTGGTTGTTATTGGAGTTTGCATCCTGCCCCCATCTATTTCATTTTGTTTTTTATCAATATTTTCATGCTTGGATGTGAACTACACTAACAATCTCTTGTAGGATCACTTGGAGGAATATCAACCATCAAAAGGGGCTCCAAGGACTGAGGTCTTGCAACAACCTACAAGGCTTAGGCCCTCACCAAGTGGAAGAGTGCACTTGTGCAATTTTTTTCCATAACAGTTGCGTTTCATTTAATTCATGAACTTAGATTGCGACAACCAAGATATAACCAGAAGGTTCACCATTTTCAACTGAGGAAGGTCTAATTGGGCCCTTTCACCAAATGAATTTATGTGGTTGAATCAAACTTTTGACCACATCAACAAAACCTGAACATGGTATCAAAGTTATGGTTTTGTGAGGATTAAAACAAATTCCTTGTGTTTTTACTATAGCTGATATGGATTTGTTCATGGAGATAACAATGTGATTGGTAGTATATAATCCTTCTATAAATAATGTTGAGTTGTGATGCTCTTCGGACAAGTGGTTGGACATGTCACATTTTTTTGCAGGTCCTACATGATGCATACATGAGAATTTTCACCTTCATTCTATGTAGGAAAATATGTATGGTATGTAGTAGTTGTCTCATTCTATGATCAAATGTATGGTTGAGATGTCTATGGGTGGAAGTAGCATGGTATACCTTACAACACATCCTATCATGCACCCTAGATTGCTCTAGAAAGATTTGCATATTGAAGACTAATAAAAGGATGCCTATTCATAGGATTGAATTTTTACAACATTAGTGTGCCCTAGTTCGTGGGAAGATTGATATTTCACCAAGCATTGTCATCTCTATTGCATTCAAACAAGTGGATTTGCTTGAATACAATCAAACTAATATTTGAACTCTTTTATATTCATCAAATCCTCCTTAAGTAGCATTGTTTGTGTAATATGGGCACTCTAGTTCTTGACAATTTCTATTATAGGCATGAGACATGCTAATTGGTGGTGTTTAGTTGGTGTTTCAATAATTATTGTCACTCGATAAGAAGAGACGATGGAATAGTTTGAGCTTTATATTCACATGTACATCAATCCTTGTAAGTGGAATCCCATAAGGGACTATTCTCTCATAATTACACACCATGGGATATCACAATTCCTTCTCAAGTATTTGTAAAGTTTGTTCATGGAAGAAAACAACGTCATATGATCATATCTAGGAATTAATGCACCGTGGCATCTGAGTGAAGAAAAGCTATGTTGTAATTTATGTAAAGTTCAAATTGCATGTGGAAGAATGAATGGAAAAAATGTGTTAATTTTTGGGGTTGCTCTGAAAGTGTTCACAACATGCTTAGGGGTGCATTGTGTGATGTGGTGTGCATGGTGTTTTGGTTACTCTTTCTTGTACCATGATGTGCTTTGTGTGATGTGGTGTGCATGATGTTTTGTTTACTCTTTCTTGTACCATGATGGACATATACATTGGTGATCCACCTCTGAAGTCGATTGGCTTGTTTCGACTAGTAGGACTAGTCCTAGGCGACGAATTCTCAACACCACTCATTAAAGACCGACAAATCCAACACGCTCTGTCGATGATGACTATTGTGCACCGACAATAACTGACTGACTATGATAGAATTTCCCTCTATATTCCAGTCGACTGTGACGGTTGCACTTCTCAAACCACTATAACCTATTTTGTAACTGAACGTAACAGGAAGGAATCTCAAGCATTCTCAACACTCTATATAAGTATGTACACTATTGTAACATAAAAAAGGAGGAACATAGAAGAAATAATATAAAAGTTTTTTATCCAAATTCTTTCATTTTATCTAGGTATATTCTTGATTGTTTTCTTGTTTTAGATTGTCAACTTTGTTAAGTTGCTTCCGCCATAATAGACCTCAAATCATTCAATTGAACCTAATGTCCCTTGTCGAACTCTTGGGTGACACAGATCAATTGGAGATAGCTTACTCATTGTTAGAACTATTATGCCATATGGACATATACAATGGAGATAGATTACTCATTAGACCTGTTATGCCATATACAGTATATGCATATTGTTAGCACTCAAAATTTCTCCTTTGGTTGTGGAAGGATAATTCTAAGTTAACCTTTTCAAACCAATATTTAGGAGGGAAGCTGGCTTCTTTTCTACCAGAGAGGGCTCTTTCAAATAATAAACACAATGTCCATAAATATTTCAAAATAATATGTTTTAATATTGCAAATGGCTGAAACACAGGGATACCATTGGGAATGGAGTCAAAATCAGGGAGCTTTTAAAGATAAACAGAGTTTAAACAATATTTTTTTTTCACAAAGGAAAGGTAGTTATTTTCTTTACAGTCAATTTCTTGCTTGCAGGTGGTAATGGAAGAAAAAAGGAACAATCCATTAACATTGGGCATCAGTTGAAGATGAATCTAACATCAACTTTAGAATAAAATTTTTATGAATACTTGAATCCCATAGATCAGAGCATAATAATATGAATTCTGACCTAAATACAATCTCATCCAAGCATGAAAGAAAACATAATGAAAATGAGATAACATAGATGACATTCACATGAGAAAAAGAAAAATATAGACTATAAATAAACAACACAGGAATCTTTGCTTTGGAAGGTCATGCTCAACTCTGTAGAAATTTCTATTAATACTTAAGAATTCTCGATACAAAATAAGTCTCTCTCTCTTTTTTATAGGTTCCAACCCTATTTACATTGCAAAACAAGCACTTATACATGAAAAGTCTTCTTGAGCCAAAACCTATCTGCTTATTTCTAAAAATAGAAAAAATTAACTAACTGGTTACATATTAGGCTATTTCTGTCAAAATTTTAATCTTCGTAATCCTAAAAGTATATCATCCTTATGTCTTCTTCATCAAATGTAGTTCCAGTACAAATTCTTGTTCGAACAAGAGTCTTCATGTGTGCAAATCATTCTTCCATACTTTTCAACTGTTTTCCACTGTTCTGCTGAAGGGATCTCATAACTCGTCATTTCTTTGACCAAAAATTTCATCTGCACGTGATCCAAAAAAGATATAGGAGGTAGCTTTGCTCCTATCATCACTAACTGATTTAAAATTTAAAAATCAACTGTGAGCTTCTCCAATATTACTTTCCCTGTCAAAACGTGGGTCATGCCTTCAAACTTTTGATGATCCATTCTGATTTCGAACAACAAAGTTTTATATTCATTTTGGGAAATCAGTTTGTTCTCTTCATTCCAAAAGGAAGGAAGTCCTTTCTAAATCAGATTTGTAAATAAGCTTTTGAAAGTATCAACCTGTTGTTTCATTTGGTTTACCTTTGATTGGACATTTTCAACATGACGATGCTTTCCAATGATTCTTCTATCCCAAGTTATTGGTACTATTCTATTTTTTTATTGAAAATGCTTTTAAATCATCTTTTTTCATAGTCTTAAGAAAATCAATTGTGTTTTGAGTTGTTTCCTTTGGTTTCTTATCTAAAGTTTCACTCATGATTGTACAACTCTGCATACTTTCATTTACCACTGTTTCTTTAGTCTTCATAAAATTTAGAAATGGTCTGAATTTTCCAGCTTCATTTATTATTGAATGCCAAATCATATGCATGGCACCCTGCAAAGGAAGTTGTCCTGTAAAATAAGAAATCAACTTTTCATTCTTATCAAGTAACTCTTTATTCTTATTTTCAAGTTCTTTTTTCTCTTCTTCTTTCTTCTGGATTTCTTCATTCAATTTTTTATTTTCTTCTTTTAACTCTTTTATTTTTTCTTCTTTTAGGCTGACTTGAGATATAGCTTGAATCAAATTTTATGTGTTTGTCTCTTCATTTTCTTTCCCTGTTCCCTCTTTTTCCTATGCTGTATCTGTTTGTTTCTTTTTCAAATCATCAATTTGAGCCATGCGACTAACTCTTTCTTTCTCCCAATTCACTTCCTGTTTTGTAAATTTCAGCAGCTTTGCTTTACAATCATCTAGCTCTTGAGAAAGAGTTTCTTTCTCTTGTTCTAAAACTATTAATTTAGATGCCTGAATTAAGTGTGTTGCTAGAATCATGAGATTTTTTTTTAGTAATTGGATTGTATTTTCTTTTTTCACTCAAAATTGTTTTAGCTACTTGAACTTTATTTGGCTCATCATCTACTTCCACCAAGTCAACCTATAGTTTCTTTATCTGTTGTTGATGAGCCTTGTTTTCAGTCTTCTCCTATTTCAGTTGAGTTCCCAACCTATCCACTGTAGATTGTAGTTTGAAATTTTCAAGGTAGCTTTCATTAAGTCTGTGTAGATTACCTCTCCAGTTTGTCTATGCAAATGAATTTTATCCGGAACTGGTATCTTTTGCAGATTGATCTTCATTTCTGTAACCTTTTCATAAGAAGATATTTCCAAATTTAAGGTATTTTTTGTATGATCCCTGACAGTCATCAAAGTAACTTCTGTATCTGATATACTTCTAACGTTCGGAAACAATTTGTTACTTTTCTCAGATGAAGCTTGTTTATCCTGGCCATATTTGACATATAATTCAGCCCTGGACTAATATTTATCACTAGAACCTGCATCCTTTGCTTCAACAAACTTGTATTCATATACTTGGACATCTGGCCCTTGAAACTTCTCCTTTTCCTTCCCTTTTTCACTTTCCAGTATAACTACTCCTTTTTCTTGATTGAATTTTAGTCTTTTAATTTCTCCTTGCTCTTCCACTTCCATGTCATAAGTCTCGGAAAAAATTCTTTTACTAGCAATTTCAATTTTATTAGGAGTAGGCACTAACATAGTTAAATTCCTTTTCAATTCTAAAGGAATCGATTGCGAATTAGCAGAGAATTCTGTATCAGGCTCATACTGTGGTAAATTTTCTTTCCCATCTTATCCTTCAACCTCCTGGTGATCAAAATATTTACTTTTATTCTGCTGCATTGATTGTGATATGATGTTGTGTGGATCATAGTTAATAGCTGAAGCGCTCTTGAAATTCATCATCTGCAATAGCTTCTCTACAATTGGAAGAGTATTTCTATTCTTTATAATAAAAGGACCAACCTTCAGAGAAAATTTGATATCAGTGGCTTTTTTGTTAGAAAATGTTCATTCTCAACAATCAGGTTCTGCCCGATGAACTCCAAAGCAAAGACCCTCAGTGTCAAAAATGCATGTAAAATATATGGTTCTCTAATAAAACCATAGATCCTAATAACAGTATGTTGTTTCAACAAGAAACAATCACCTACAACTTTCTCTGGACTAAATTGCAACAGGTCTCTCATTTCTAGCAAAACTCTAGGAAATCTTTCTTCAAAAATTACTCTATATATCTCTAACAACACAAGATTCATGAAATTGAACATATTGTTTTCAACTTTAGCTGAAAAATTGCTTCTGGAAAATGTAGACTTTCTTCACTTGAATATAAAAACATTTTCATCAAGTATGACTGGAACCTAAAGTGTTTCGTAGTGTGGAAATTCGCCAACTAAGAAGGAATATTCCCAGCCAGGAATTCATCAAATTTAAGACATAGATATTGACTAGCCTCAATCTCAGGTGAACATGAACTCAGTCTAAATAGAAGACTCAATTGGACTTCAGTGACAACTTGGTCATTATCTAACCCTAGAAATTGACTAATTAATGAAAGGACTAGCTGTGAGTTTTCATCAAAGAGGGTCATATATAATGGGAAAGGTGTATTATCAACTGAAATGTCTGTTTTGAGTCTTTTTGACAAGAAGTCTTGTTTTACTTCAGGTGTATAATTTCTATACATGTTAATCAGATTTTCCTCGACGAAATATTCTAGGTTTTGTGAAAAATATGGAGGTATTTCTAATGACTTCTTAATCACTAAAGAATTGATAGGAAACAAGATTTTAGTTCTCTTCAAATCCATGACGACTCTTTTGGCTTGGGAATAATTTTTGGCGCACTAGGAGACAAAGTTTGGGAAACCTAGGGTTTGTTCAGGAAAAAAGTAAATAAAATGAGACTTATGAATGCTATGCACATCTACATTATGTTTATGCAAATATCCCAACCTGATCTTTATCTCATTAACTATATTTCTAGTCATAATGGTGTCAAATACATCCCTGTCTCTATCTTCTTAAACTTCCTCTAAGTTTGTGAATTCTTGACTTTGGACCCCAGCTACTTCACTTTGATTCTCCATTGAAATCAGTGTTTGAAATATCTATATAAGAGTTTTGAAGGCCTACCTGGAAACACCTACGCTGAAAAAGCCTATTTTGTCGTCTTCTAACTGCACATGACATGTCCCAATCATTCAATGCTAAATGACAAGTGTCGTACTTCATGTGCACTTGGTATTTTATACTCTCCGAAAGTGGTTTCGCAACCATAGGAAGTGGTTTCCCTTACAACTTTTCAACCAGCAATTTCGTTCTCTCTTTAACTCCAATTTAATGGTCATTTCACCAATTTTGAAATGCATTATATACCTCACTTCTTTCTCCAGCGGAACCCGCTCCCACCATTGATCCTATTTGCTGCTTTGATCTGAACCATTGACCTATCAAAAACAGTGCAAAACGTGCCATTCCTCTAATTTGAACCTGATCTTTATTTCAATATCCTGGTCCTTATGAGATATTTCACCATTGGGATTTGGCTGTCACATTCTTGATGCTTTCTCCCATTATCCCATGGTCATTTGGTGGTAAAGTGTAGAAACATAACCTTATCATTTTTTCACATCTCTCAACATTCTTAAAGAAATAAGTGTGCCAACAACTGGCTCCAACTAGGGATGTTATCCTCCCAGTGAGGAAGAAAAGAACCTCACAGATCAGTGCCATTTATCCATTTTTATCTCTTTTTTATTCATATATACAAAAACGTTTAGAAAAACATCAACATATATACAACTTTATGTACAAAAATCACCTTTCTATTTTTTATTTAAGAAAGATAATGTTTGAGGAATCTTCCATTTACAAGACCTCCTCCATTGAACTCTCCATTTTTATTTTGTAGAATGAAAGTATTATCTCCTTGATAAGTAGTGATATCATATGGACCCTTCCACAAGTTTTCAATTTTCCATGTTTATTTTCATTTCTTGCATCCCATTTTAAAACTAAATCATCAATATGAAAATCCCTCTCTTTGATCTTTCTGTCAAATGGATTTTTCATTTTTTCCTGGTGTAGTTGGACTTCATCATATGCGTTTTCCCTCATCTGGTGCAATTCTATCATTTGATTTATCCTTCTCTGTATATGATTTGGTTCTTCTCCCAGTTCATGTAGTAATTTCATGACTGGTAAACCTAAATAAATTGGAAAAATTACCTATGTTCCATAAACCAACTGAAATGGTGATGTCCCAATATCCCTTTTTGTACTTATTCTATTTTCCCATAATGCATATTTCATTTTGGTATGCCATGCTCTTTTGTTTTCTTCCAACAATTTCTTAATTATTTGTACCAAACTTTTATTTGAAGATTATGCTAATCCATTTTCCTGAGGATAATAAGCAGTTGAATGATTTAGATGGATATGCTATTTATGACATAAATTAATCATCTTTTTTTATTTAAAAGCCTGTGCATTATCTGTCACTATTCTTCTAGGAAATCCAAACGTTGAGAGAATATTTTCTTCCAGGAAACTAATGATAATTGTATATGTGGCATTCCTAGTAGGTATAGCTTCAATCCATTTTGTGAAATAATATGTGGCAGTCAGGATCCACTTGTGTTGACCAGAATAATTTGGGTTAATTTATTCAATAAAGTCCAAACCCCATTGTTGAAAGGGTGCCTCTACTGAAATTGGCTTCAAGGGTAAAGGAAAAAATTTCCTTTTTCCATCAAAAATCTAACACTCATGACAAATTGAAATTTCTTTATACACATCAGAAAAAATACTTGGCCAATAAAACCCTGCTCTCAAATTTTCTTTACTGTTGCTTTCCGTGAATGATGACCTCCACATAGTCCTTGATGAAACTCCTTCATGATCTATTGTGCCTCATTTTCTAGTAAGCAATTTAGGAGAATCCCTCCTGGATCTTTCTAGTACAAATATTCATCTAAAATACAAAATTTTGCTTCCTTTAGTTTCACAGATATTGACCTAGTTTTGCTCAATTCAGAAGGTGCCTGTAAATTCTTTTAAACATAGATAATATCACTATACCAAGGGGATAAAGAAAAATATTTGAGCACTAGTATTTCTGAAATTGTTTCATTTGAAAAATCAGAAATGAAATTTATATCCAAAGAATCATAATTTGATTATGTCATCATCTTTTCCAAACCTTGTCCTTTAATTAGCTTTGTTGGTTTGATTTCCAAAACATATTCCAATAATATTGCAATCCATTTAGCTCTTTTTCCTTAAAGGTCAAGTTGAGTGAGAATATCTTTTACAGCAGTAGTTGGAACATAAGCAATTATATGTGAATGTAATATATAAACTCTGAAATCCTTTAAAGATTTAATCAATGCATATGCATGTTTTTCCATGATATCATACTTCAATTCTGCATCTCTCAAAATCTTACTGAAAAAAGAAATAGGTTGTTGATTTTTCTGTAACAATACACCAGCTATAGTATGTTGTGAGGCAAAAGAAAATATAATGAATTCCTTTGAAAAATATGGACCAATTAAAACAGGAGCTTCTGTGAGGGCCTTTTTGATGTTTGTGAAGGATTTCTTAGCCTCTATAGTCCATTTGATATCATTATTTTTCTTTAGCATATTTGTAATATTTCTTAATATTTCTGCAAAGCTTGGAACAAATCTTCTAAAAAAATTTACTCTTCCAATGAATGATTGAATCTCTTTCTTACATCTTGCTATCCCAAAATTTTGAATAGTTGTTACCCTATTAGGATCAATTTTAATACCATCTCTTGATATTATATGTCCTAATAATTTCTCTTCTTTCATGGAAAAATTAGACTTTTTTGGGTTTAAAGATATACCAAACTTTCTGCAATTCAAAAATACTTTCTCCAAGCGTTTCAAATGATCTGCATCAGATTTCGAATAAACTGTGATATCATCCATATATACCACTACAAATTTTTATTTATCTTCAGCAAATGCAATGTCCATAGCTCTTTGAAATGTTTCTCCTACATTCATTAATCCAAAGGGAATTTTTGCATACATAAAAGTTCCCCAGGGTGTTGTAAATGTTGTTTTCTCTTGATCTTCTGGAAGAGCTTTGATTTGATTATAGCATAAAAACCATCTAACATAGATATTCTTTCTGCTCCTACAACTTTATGTAAAATATGATCCATCTTAGGCAAGGGATAATTATCTTTTAGAGATACCTTGTTTAAATTTCTGAAATCCACACAAAGTCTTATTTCTCCATTCTTTTTTCTAACAGGAACCAGATTTACTACCCATTTTGAAAATCTATGGGATGCAATAATTTCGGCCTCAAATAATCTCTTAACTTCTTTTTCAATTATTGGGAGCAACAAAGGGTTTATTCTTCTGAGTTTATATTTAAAAGGATTTTCATTTGGTCTGATAGGAATTGTATGCTGAATAATGGAAGTATCATATTCTTTCAAGTCTTCATAACTCCATGCAAAAACACCTGAGAATTTCTTCATCAATTCAATATATTTACCTTCCTCCTCCGATGGTAAATTTTTTTAAATTTTCACGATTTTAGGATTTTCTTTTGTCCCAATATTGCAATCTTGAATTTCATCTTCATGAGGTAACACTTTCAGATTTTTTGCTACATCATTTATTTCAAACAAATTTTCTAAAGGTATAAGACCTTTTGGGATGACATTGTTTTTGAGTTGGATAATTTATTTTCCTCCAATTGCCTTTTTGAATTTTTCTTTTTCTTCTGAAAATTCATCACCATTGACAGTTTCCTCCATATTTTGATCTTCATTATCAATAACTGTATTATAAAATTCATCTGACATCTCTAAAAATATTTTAATTTGTAAATAATCTTCAACAACTTGCCAATATTTTGAGTTATCAGAAATTAAAGGTTTATTTACAACTTCAATTTCATATTTTTTATTTGAAAAACTAGGAATTTTAAAAGTACCAGCAGCTGTAGGCAAAGAATCTGCTACTGATTTTTTTTATCCTAGGTATTACCATAATCTTGTGTTCATAAAAAAAGTTCCCAAGCAAATCCCAAACTTCATTCTTGTATGCTCTCATCCTTAGATGTTTTGTTTGATAACTTCCATTTACCTGGTTAATCACCAATTCAGAGTCTCCATACACATCAATTCTTTTTGCCTTTAAATATTTTAACACATCGAGTCCCAAAATCAAAGCTTCATACTCTGCTACATTATTTGTACATTCAAAAATCAACATAAAGGAATAGACCATGAATTCTCGATCCAGAGATATTATCCATATACCTGCACCAACACCTTCAATACTTATTGACCCATCAAAATGCATTGTCCATATCCCTTCAGCTCTTTGTTTTTGTTTAAGGAATTCTTGTTCTATAACCAAGTCATTGTTCTCTCCCTGTTTGTTAGAGTCTATTTTTTATTCAAAATGGAAATCATTATAAAAAATAGAAGACCCCAAATCAGTGTCTACTACATAAATGGGATGATTGTCTGGTTTATCTTGACTACTTACCACATATGCAAGTCTTTTTTCTCTGTATAACTTTCTCCGTTCTCCAAAAAGTGGAATTGTAGCAAAAGACATATCCATTTGTAAAGTTCCTTTGATTTTTGAAACCCAATACCTAGATAATAGCATACCAAATTTTGGAGGAATATCTACAACAACTACATCCATGATAATAATTTTGGCTGGAATTTGAGTAAGGGTGACCACCAAGTCTTTGATTAATCCCAAACATCTGACTTTTCTAGAATCAAAAGAAAATCAATCTTTGTAAGGTCTTGTGATCCCCAAACCTAAACTATCCAGCACAACCTTTGGCATTAAATTATGTGAATCTCCCGAATCAAGCATAACATTATGGAGAATCATATCATGGACATTTAAACTCACATAAAAAGGTGGAACATCTTCTGCACTGCCATCTTCTTCTTTGGGACCCAAAAGAATAGTTGGAGTGTCATCATTTAGTTCTAATGTATCAGGTTCCATTTGTTCTTCACTTTTAACTATCCTCGCAATCTGTTATTTGTATTGATTTTTTTTCAATAACTCATTGAAAGGAAAAGAAATTTAATCTTTGAAATTTCATTCTGCAAATTGAATGAAATTAGTGTTTTATCAGTTTCTTTGACCAAGTCGCTTTTATTTTCTGGAACCTTTTTCATCATATCTTCTTTTTGTTTTTCCTTCTTCTACTGACTAGTTGAAGGTTGATCAACAAGAATTTTCCCTTTATTTACAACTACATCTCTATTTCTAAGGTTGAGTTTCCTCTGGAGATCATTCACAACATTCTGATATCCAATTTGACATGTTCTGTTTCTAATTCGAAAGTATTACATTCTCCTTCCTGGGAAAACATGTCATGTTCTACTTTTGTTAGATAAACCTCGGAGTCAAGATCATAAAAATGATGTATCTCACTTTCCAAAGGTTGTATTTCTTCTCCTTCATCAACAAAATTTTCAGGGAAAGGGGGTCTCACTTGCTAATCGTCTACATTTCTCTGATTTCTCTGATCTATTGGATCTCTTTGTCTTATCTGTGGAGGAATAGGTCTCCTGAAATTTGGATTCCTAATTTGTGGCTCTTATTGATCTCTATTTTGAGGTTTGTTTTCTAAGGCTAATATGCCCATGAGTCTTTCCATAGTTTTCATCATAATATCAAATTTAGCATCAGTGGAAGAAGAAGTTGAAGCTTGGTTTTCTTCTCTTATTTTTCTTTTATTTGTTTATGTTTTCCATATGCCATTAAATTTGCCTCTACTTCCACTGCATCTTTCAACATATATGGTAAAGAAGTTGACCTCCTCTCTCTTAACATAAAGGAAAATTCACCATTAGATGCATCTACATAATGTAACTTGGCATCTCCCACTGGAGGTTGAATATCAATAGGAATTGAAATATAAATCCTCATAAACCTACCAGAACCTGAATAGATTCAAAATTTCCATTTTTCAAGTTATTATACTGTGTCAAAATTTGCAAAGGGTTCTTTTTATCCTCCCACATTTCAAGAAAATGACTTAGAAATTCATCATAAGAAGGAACAGATCTTACTTGAACTAATCCTTGATATTATATATATATATATATATATATATATAGGAGGGCACTTCGAGGCAATCATGGAAACACCCATGGATTCTAAGGTTACTCTCCCTAGAATACTCCCTGCAATTCTTGTTCTGTGATTTGACACACCTCCACATCACGATGTAGATAGAAACATCCCCATAATAGATTTTTCACCCTCCTGATTTCATCTTGTTAAGATCCTAGTGGGCAGCCTTCACTAACACCTTGGGGTTTTGGTGTAACGGTTCGTATCATCTGGTATCAGATCCTCCGCCCAGGTTCAAGTCACAGAGCGGGTGGAAACGTCGACATTACAGTGTTCGTCCGGGGCTCATATGACTCAAAGGGGACACCACCGTACGGACGCACATCCAACCCAGACTCTGGACTGCGGAGCGTAGTGGGATGTTAAGATCCTAGTGGGCGGCCTTCACTAACACCTCAGGGTTTTGGTGTAACGGTTCATATCACATCTACATCTGACTACTTAGGGTAATCATCTCCCTGGATCCATCCTCCTCCCTAACTCTTTATCCCCAATATGATGTGTACATCCCTCCTTATATTCATCCCAACCACCAGCCTATGTCCCGCCCCTCCTTAATCTCAAGCCACATGTGCCTCCTCCCTTCATGGACCATCAATATCCTACTCTATGGAAACAATAGTGTCAACGTAGACCCAAGTGTATCAAGAAGACTTCAAAACTCATGAAGGTGGTAATCGACCCCGCTCTATTCAAATAAATGTTGTATTATACAAAGAACATGTAATAATTGGAAGGTTTCACACACATCGTTTTACTTAATAAGGTCTAAAATTATGGACACATCACACATGGGATAACATCCTCGGATACTCACCTCTCATCCATGTAGGTTCTCGAGGCTATATCACCTTCATCTTCAACACAACATAATATCATCAAATATTGCTCGATGGCATGTGGGTTTCAACTCTATCAAAGAAAGGATACACACACTTTCGATATGGGAAAGGATGCCATGCCTCCTACGGGAACTATGGGAAACCCCCATATTTAAAATTATAGGTGATACTCTGGGGAATTTCATGAAGGTTGCCCTTAAAAAAGATAAGAAGATGAAGATGTATGTGGCATCATTATGTGTTGAGATGGATTTATATGCTAAGGAATCCTTGACTTTATTGTGATAGAAGCAAGAGAAAATCATTATATGCAACCATTGGACTATAAGAACGTTATGTTCCACTGTAACAATTTCAAACATCATCGCCACCTACAGATAAGTTTCCCTTTATCAAAATCCATGGTTGAAATCAACGACACAAAACTAGTGATGATCCCACTTGAATTTGGAGCCAAGTCCCTCTAGCTAGACCAAAAAGGGAAAAGGAAACTATAGGACACTAAAGAGGATATTGAAGGGCTAAAGAAGACACACACAAAATTTGACGAAGAGGTGGCAAAAGTAAACTCCTGGTTACTAGCATGGATAAAGGATTTGGAAGACAAGATTTTAACGAACCTATAGGTTTTGGGGTGTCCATCAAATCCTAGACACTATGAAAAAATAAGGCAAGCATACCTCCTAACTCCTAACCCTCATCATCCACCAAATCCCCTAAAATCATCCTCTCATACCAAGAACACCTCCTATCTCCTAACCCTCATCATCCACCAACTCCCCTAAAACCATCCTCTCATACCCCAATGAGCTCATCCCTTAATCGGGCACAAGAAAGGCTCTTCTACAAGCGGAATCTCCTTATAATTCAATGGGCATCGTATAAAACCATATAACAATCAAAGATGGGAAAATAGTCTAGGGGTTTTGTTGAAGAATGTAACTTTGGA
The DNA here is from genome assembly GCA_027924585.1 of Larix kaempferi. Lineage (NCBI taxonomy): Eukaryota > Viridiplantae > Streptophyta > Pinopsida > Pinales > Pinaceae > Larix > Larix kaempferi. Next base: position 2,734,592 of record BSBM01000313.1, read on the forward strand.
AGATATTCTTATTTGTATTATTTGGGTAATTTGTATTATTTGTATTGTACACCCTACGGGGATTATTATTAATGTAATTGATCATGTAAAAGTCATTGAAAGAGTCAATGTAAACCCTAACTATTAGGTCGGCCTAGAAATATCTAGAAAAGATTATTTTATTGTAAATTGTATAGGTCGGCATAGTTAGGTGAGTCAAGTTGTCCCTGTCTATTAAAAAGGTCAAGTCATTTGTTTAGTATAAATTAGGAGGTCGAACTCCTCATTTGGTCACCTTACTCACACATTGATTTTGCATCACTAGGAGAGATAGAGTAATTCATAGTAGTTTCTTTCGGAGTCTTCTTGTTTTGGGTATTTTCACGAGGGATATTATTGTACATTCTCACGAATCTATATAAAATAATTTTGCTAGGTTTTTCTTCCCCGAGAGGGTTTTCCTAGGATAAATTTGTTGTGTTCTTTTGTCTTGTTCTGCTTGTCTTTCTTTCAGTGATCCTATTGCATATGGTTATGATGTTATGATGTTAAATGTTTTAAGATATTGTATAAACATTAAAATTATAGCATGGATTCATAGATGTCCTGAAAGAAAACATTGTGCAGTTGTTGCAACTATAGAATCTAGGGTTTCTATTTCTGGTTTCAAGCATGAAGCCCTAGAAGGAAAAATATACTCCTATGGGAATTTTTTATACAACTTGCTTTTGGTGAAGTTCCAGGAGCTGAAAATTGGACATGCTGAAGATTAAATGTTTATGTACCTTGTGTGTAAATTTCATCCTCGAATTCTCTATACTTTAGGCGACATGATCCATGAAAATCAGGGTTCTAGCCTCTTCCAGAATTCATTTTTAATTAGGTTTCATATGGAGAAATGATATATCTCAGGATATAAATATACAAATCGAATTTCTTAAGATGTTCCAGAAAGGGCATGGACTGTAGTTTCTCTGGTACAAGTTTTAGAACCTGATGAAGCAGTGACACGTGCCAATCTGTACAAGTTCGTTATATAGAAACAGTCCATACACAGGTTACTGTGGGAAACTTAGCATAAGTTCCACTTGGTGAAACCAATATTTGTCTAACCTATGGGGTTGGAAAGAGGACAAACGATACTATATCAGAAAGAAGTTTCAGACCTTGAGGAGAAGAAATTTATGAGATACATCAGAATTAATACTGGACAATTCAACAGAAGAAATTGAAGAAACTAGGGAATCAAATATTTTGGAGTTATGTCCAAAGATTTGGGAAAATGAGTACATTGTTCAATTCGCCTTGAGGATGCACATATTTATATCCAATCATATTTGCAAGTCACCAAAGTTGAAAATTAGGGTTTCTCTATCAAACCCTAGGTCCACCAGAAGCAATCTTACAGAAAAGCATTAAAACAAGCATCCAGTTGAAGCACTCTCATTGGTAAGTACTATTATCTCCATTTCCATTTGAGGTTCTCTTTATATCAAGATGACAAACAGTACCAAGCTTTAGGATAAGCTTGAAGGAGCTGAGAAATTCCAGTCATGGAAGAATAGAGCATGACTTGGAAAGCTATGTCAAAGAAGAAGTTTCAGATCCAAAGGGAGATGAGGACAAATCTAAGCATAAGAAGAAATTGGTCAAACCCAAGAGGATTATTGCAGACTCTATCAAGGATCATTTGATCCCGCTTGTATCATCCTTGAATACTCCTCCAATGATGAGGAATATGTAGTTTGATCTATAATAATTCACCGCACAAGGTGAAGATGGCTATCAAAGGAGTAAGAGAAGCCTCATACAAAGCTAGATTCTGGAAAACCTATGAAGATGAAGATGATGATCTATGGAAGAACCTCTTATTCATTTCATCATTGAATAAGAAGGGATTTAGTTGTGATTGGTGAAGAAGGGACACATAGATTCAACACCAATACATAGTTTCATGTGATCTATGATGTAGAAGACTTGCTCGGCATTATCGATCATAAGCAAGAAAGGAACAGGTCCTCAAAATTAGATGATGGAGTAGAGCACATTGTCAGAGACTCCAATAATTCCTACAAGGAGACATGATCAAGAGGGATCCTACCAAACAAACAAAGATAAGTATTTGAATTGTCATTTCCTATATATATAATTGCTTAAATGATATTGTTTAGTTTTGTACATATTTATGTTCCTAGATTTAGGAAGTGTATTATGCATGCTAGAGTGTTTGCATTGATGAACGGTATACTACTAATATTCATGTGATGGGTAAGTGGCCCATGGTGCTATACAACATTCCATTGCTACTTATATAGAATGAAACCTCTTTGTTGACATGTTGGGAGTAGTGCATGCTCTTAATAATGTTCTGGTAGAGATGGAAGGCATCTAGAAAGTTATCGTATGTATACGGGATATGGATGAATGTTGTGTTAAAGCATTGGCTAAGATAGTTGCATGAGTGTGTGACCTATGTCTTTATGCATAAGAATTTATCATTATTAATATGTTTTGGAAACTATGAAATGTTTCTAATCATGCAACTAAATTTGACTTGTAGGAAAGATCGTGTACAATCACCTACAAATGAAGAATGATGAGACATGTTCCGAAGAACAAGTGATGATGGTTCAGCTATAACTTTCAAGAATATTTATGAAATCAAGCATAATACAGATGTACAAAGCGAGGCTTCTCTCAGAAAAAGGGAGTCGAGTATGATGAGACGTTTCTCTAGTAGCCAGACACACTTCTTCAGTGATGGATATTACACTAGATAGATTTTGTAATCGAAGTAGAAATGTATATCAAGCAATTTCCAGGATTTAGGACTCGATAGAGAACCACATGTGTGCAGATTAAAGAAGACTTCGTACGGGCTCGGAAGGAACCCATGGGATAAAAAGATGAGCTTGAGGATCACACCAAGAAAACTCTTCTCTCCCTCCAACAAGGAAAATCACTAGGGTTGGATGGATGGACCTCTAAATTCTTTATACATTTATGGGACCTATCGGAAGAATATCTATGAGTAGTGGTTGAAGATTCCAAAATTTTAGGTAAGATACATCTCCCCTTCAATTCAAATTTTATAGCAAACATTCCAAAATGCGATTCTCCCAATGGGTTTGATCAATACCGACCCATATCATTATGCAATTGTTGCTACAAACTTAGAAAAAGTCATAGCACATCACATAAAACCCATTCTCTCATCTAATATCGCTTTTGAGTAATTTGGCTTCTTAGATGAACAAAATATACATGAATCCATTGGGGTGGCACAAGAATTCCTCCACTCCATTAAATCCAAGTCTCAACCCTCCATCATGCTTAATATTGACTTAACTAAGGATTTTGACAAAGTAAATTGGATTTATCTCCGCTTAATCCTCACTCGGGTTGGGTTTCCTCACGCCTTCATAAATAGGGTTGAATATTGTTACTATAGTGTATTTCCACTCCTTTTTCAACCCCTCCCGTGGCCTGCACCAGGGATTCCTTTTCTCCCATATGATATTCTTTATACTAGCAGACGCCCTCAACAGATACATTAACTATGAAAGGAGCAATGGCAATCTTACTAGGGTGTAAATTGCAAGTTCCCTACATATCTCCAAGATCCTTGTTGTGGATGATATCCTCATGTTCGGGAAAGCATCCATATCGGAATAAAAATGTATAGACATAATCCTCGAGTTATTCCCCATTGCAATAGGTATGGATATTAATTTTAATAAATATGCCATCACCTTTTTTCATGTTACTATCTCTCAAAAGCATTTGTTCCTCTTAATACTTCCATTCCATGAGGAGCCATCGAACACATGCTTCAAATACATGGGGTTTCTTCTCAAAAGCTAATGATTATAGGATTAAAGACTGGTCATGTATTATCTAAAAAATAAGCAAAAGGATTGGGTTTTGGTATCATAGATGGAATTCAATGGCGGAGTGACCAACCCTCATCAAGAGCTTAATTGAAGCAATCCCAGTTTAATGGATGTCATTAGCTTACATCCCAAAAGTTTTTTTAACAAAATTAGAAATCTATGCTTTGGGTTTCTTTGGTCTAGAAACAAATTAAAAACTATAATTCCCCTATGTCAAGATGACTTTCTCTGCAATCCAAAAGGATGTGAGGGTTGCAGCATAAAAAACCTTCACGTATTTTCACAAGAAATTGTATAAAAAAGTCTTTAGTGTATGATCACTCATAAAGGTTTGTGGAAATAGTGTATTCATTATAAGTACATTGCTCCTCACTCCATTCTATCATGGATTTGCTCAAACCCTTTTCCCTTAGGTGGTGGATCCACAAGGGGCTCACTCAATGAACTTGTTACATAGCACAATCATTCGCATGATATTAAAGAATATCCCTAATTTCACTAAATATTGGAAAATGGCTCCTAAAATTTTATTATTGAACCCCCCTCCCAATATGCCTTTCCAATTAAGAAAACCCCTACTTTCACTAGATATTTGTATGTATCCATTTTTATCAACCCATTTTTTATATCCCCTTTATATCATATTATCAAGTTGTAACAAATAGGATCCCTAACACATCTTGTATAAACAAACATGATGCTAAATACAATAATAGTATATTGCTAATAATGATCCCACCAGGATTGCAAGAGTGATTGATCAATTTATAGCGTTGGATAATGGAATACCTAACAAAATAGTACTAGGAAGGCCAAATGTGTAAAAGACAACCTAGTCAAGAGATCAACATAACAAAGAATCTAAAAGGATGATAGTCCAATAGTTAGTGTAATGATTAGAAAAGATGAGAATTGTTGATGTTTCACACCACAATCTACCAATCTACCAATTTATATCATGTAAATATAAGTATAGCCATAGAGAGCTCATATTTTCTATAAGCTTAATAAATTAAACTCCATAAAAATGAAAAATTGAAACCCTTTCGTCGAAGGAATCCCCTACATTCCTATCAAAACAAACATCATTGATGTTTGAACCCAAACGAACATAGAAAAATTCCTCTTACTTTCCAATGGCAGCATATGATCATGTGCATAGCTTGGATTTGGGTCATTCACAAGATGCAATGAATTTCCTCCACTTCCTCCACATTTATTCTTGCAATCAAGTGAATTAACAACATTTCGTTCCCTTTTCTTGGGTTATATCTAGTTTTTTTTATTCTTTACAGGAGAGGGAAAAATATCCATTGTTAGGTTTCAAGCATGCAATAGTTATAAAGATACACAGATTGTGAAACTTATATGATACCATTTCATGGTAACAATAACACATAAGGTATGTAAATAAGGATTTAAATTTTCACCTATGTTCATGTCAATTCCAATACAATATTAAGATGGATCCCTTGCATATAAGAATTGAAATTAAAATTATGAATGTGTCAAATGTAACTCAATCTAACAACTATTCCTAACTGGCAATGTGAAAATGTTCAAGAAGAATACAAAAAGTTGAAAGAAATAATTATTCAAGAAAGATTGATCTAACTTTTCTTGGTTCCAGTGAGCCAAGAAATATTGATCCCATCTAAACTCTAGACTAAAAAATGAAGAGTTAAATATTTTACATCAATGCCTACAAAAAATACAATACAATTGTTCAACTCCGAAACTCCGAATTAGCTACATCTCTTAACTTAAAGATGAAAAACAATATAACATCAATTCAAACCAAGCCTAAATAAGCTATTAAATGAGTATTGCTCAAGGCCAGTAATCCAAAGAGACTTCCATCGGTATTATCATTGGAACATTATTATCATATTTATGCAAAACATAGGATCATAAGCAATATCAAATAAAAATGCAGGGTACTTAAGTTTTAGGTGGGTATGAATTGAGCCCTTGATTTGTAGGTATGAATCCATCCCACGATTTGGAGGTTATTCCTCATCCCACGCAAATAAAATAACCCCCAATATTTATATTACTATATCAAATTAAAAACCTCCCTTGACCCCTTAATACAGGGCAATATTATTTTGAGGTTTTTAAGAGTATTCAAACCCGCAATATGAATGGATGTGATATGATATTGCCTCGCTAGTGAACCCCCTAGGGGTGGATCCCTCATATGGAGAGATATCACCATGAGATTTCATATCATAGAGTAGGATTTATCATGGGATCTAGGAAATGGGAGATCAATCATCTTGGGTGTAGATGCAATACTTGGTCTCCCCCCTAAGGAACTCATATCGATGAAACTAGTTGCATTTCTCATCTCTCTACAACTTCATTTTTTTGCAGATGTATATGAAGAAATATCAAATGATCCATGGCGATCAAGTTGGCATAGTTCTTCTCATCTCATCCTATCAGGTCACAAGCTTAATAGTGGGCTAGATATACATAGGGCCTTCATCAGGCATCCATACATCTTTATGATGAGGTCGACACTCTTATCTAGACAAAAACCCATCAAAAGCAATATATCACATTATATTAGGCTACAAGGATATGGAGACCTCAGAAAATGAGGAGAACTCACCATGGTGGTGGTCTGCATTATGGAAAATAAATTCTCCACCAAGATCCACGTGTTTTTTCACGTTGCAACTAAACGGTAAAATACTTACTTGGGAAAAAATACAAAAAAGAGGGAAACTTGAGCCCAACATATCCTTACTATGCATGTCTCATGGTGAATCCATTTCACCCATGTTGGTAAACTATTGTTTCACAAAGCATAACATATGTTTGGTCTACTATGTATCAAATACATCAAGGGAGTAGCGGCAACTCATAGCAGCTAGGGTTTCTGAAAGTAGGTAGGGTTTCACAGTTTCTGGCATGGATCCGCCCCCGGATCCTGGGCGTGCAGCTTCAGATGGTGTTCGCCCCCCCATCTCGAACCTCTTCAGGACGTTGGTTTCTTCTCAACCAGTTAATCCAAAATCGTCTGCCTCAAATGACTCCAAGTTTGTGAAAACAATGGATGTCCCAGAAGTCAAATTGTCATCAACAGCTTCAAAATGCAAGGTTGTGGCATTAGCTAATAAGGGATTATTCGACCATTTCACAGGTCTATGGCCATTGCCATGCTCAATAGAATCATGGCTTAATAAAAACTGGCGACCTTTAATCCAAGGGGAAGTTCAGCAAATTTTTTGCGGTAAGGGGTTCTTTGTTTTCTATTTTGAAAAAAAGGAGGACCGAGATCTAATTTTCAGGAATGGCCCCTACTTCATGGGGCCAAGAGGAATGTATCTCAACAAATGGGATCTTTCCTTCGACCCAGAGAAAGAAATCCCAAAAGTAGTTCCAGTGTGGGTTAAACTGCCTCATCTTCCTCTACATTGTTGGAACGATGAAGATATTCGAGCCATCGGGAACTCGTTAGGGAAATACACAGATAAATATGAGCCAAAACCCCCAATGTTTTCATGTGCAAGAATATGTGTCGAAGTAGATCTAGAAAAGGGTTTACCAGAAGCTATAGACTTGTCAATGGATGGGTGGAGTCATAGAAAAACAGTTGACTATGAGCAAATACCATTCAAATGCAAGGCTTGTCATGAATACGGCCATTTTGCAAGGTTATGCCCAAAAAGAAAAATTCCAGAAGACGAGGAAACCCAAGGAGGGAATGGAATGAAGTCACAAGGAAAAAGGGGGGAAAGTCCAATGCAAATGCAACCTCCAAATCTCCCGTGAAGAATAAAGAAAATACAAACAAATTTCAAGTTCTGACTACAGAAGAAGGCGATGAGGAGCAAGAGAAAGAGAAGCAAATAGAGGAGCAACAAGAAAATGAGGAACAAGCCAACACTAGAAAAGAGGACCCCATCAATCCTTCACATCAGCACACAACTGTAGAAATAGAGTCATCATTAAACTCAGGAGGATCAATAACAAGAGCCAAAGAAAAAATCTTCTAGGAAGAAACTTCAGAAAGCAAAGATGAAGAACAGAGGAACCTATGGTAAAAAGAGGAAGAAGATTCAATAAAACAATAAGAGAACAAGAAGCAGCCAGAGAAAAGGCGGCGGGTAAGCAAACCAGTCTGGATCAGCACGTAAGAATAATCTCTAATGGGAAGCAGCGGCAAGGAGCTTAGGAGGAAAGGAAGGACAGAGCAGGTCCTCAACCATCAAAGAAATAATTAAAATAGTCTCCTGGCATAGCAGAGGATTAGGCAGAAAGCAAAAAGCAAAAGCAATAAAAAGAATTAAAAAATGGAAAAGTTATCAATTCTTCTGATCCAGGAGACTAAAATGCAAGATGAGGACAGTACAAATCTCATGAAACAAGTTTGGCCCAGCGGGGAAGGGAATGCTATGAGCGCCTCAGGATCCTCTAGAGGACTCATCACCTAGTGGGACAAGGGTATGTATAAAAGTAATGACTCTTTTTCAAATCGTCATTGGATTTTTATTGAACTCGAAGAAATATCAAATAACAGGAAATTTTGGATCGGAAACATATATGGTCCCACCATCTATGGGCATAAGGAGTTTTTTTGGAACCAGCTAATAGATTTAAATCACAGTTTTGCTGATCTCCCCTGCATACTTGCTGGAGATTTCAATGTCACTATCTCAGCGGTCGAGAGAAAAGGGGGGTCCAAAGTCAGAGACCCTTATGGGGAAAGAATGGAAGATTTGATGACCGCTTAGAGCCTTATCGACATCAAACCTACGCAAGGCGCCTTTACTTGGAATAAGAAAAGAATAGGACCAAACCACATGGCAGCCAGATTAGAGCAGTTTTTAATAAGTACTTCTTTCCTCTACAGTTCTAAGCTCCCAAATTCAAATATTCTTGCCTCTGTAGTCTCCGATCATAGACCCATATCATTATTTTTTTCCTCCCCCGAGAATCTAGGTCCCTTCCCTTTTAGATTTAATCTAGCCTGGCTCGAAAATGAGAGTTGTATGGAAGAGGTGATAGCCACTTGGAGGCAATTCATCCCTGGATCCCTAGGTTATATTTGCGAATCAAAGCTAAAGCTAGTGAAAAGCACGTTAAAAAACTGGGTGAAGCAGAATTACATAAAAACTGGAGAGGAACTTGAAAATTTACAAAAGGATTTAGAAAAACATCAATTCAAAATGGAGCACAATTCTGTTACTGAAGATATGCTTAGGGATGAAAAAGATCTTGAAGAAAAAATTCAGAAAGCAGCCAGAAAGGATGAGGAAGAATGGAGATTAAAGTCTAGGAGTCTTTGGTTAAAAGCATGAGACAGAAACACCAAATTTTTTCATGCTCAATTTAAGGAGAGATACAGGAAGAATAACATCGAGAATCTCACAAAGGAGGATGGAGTGAAAATAGAAGGACAGGATCTTATTTTAAGAGAAGCCAAAGCCCATTTTGAAAAATTATATAGCGACAATGACATTGTCCTCAAAGAAGACATGGATCAAATGAGTAAGGAAATTCCCAAACTCATTTCTGAGGCTGATAACAAAAGATTAATGGATTGGATCTCTGAAAGTGAAGTTAAAAAGGCAATATGGTCTCTTCATCCGGATAAAGCTCTCAGTCTGAATGGCTCTACAATCCATTTCTACAGAAAGTGCTGGCACTGGTTAAAAAAAGACCTCATTAGAATGCTAAATTGGACCAGGAAAAGAGAAAGAATTGGGGGAGCTACCAACTCCACCTTCATTACTTTAATCCCCAAGGAAAAAAATCCTCTTTCTATAGGAAGATATCAGCCTATCTCTCTTTGTAATTCCTCCTATAAAATCCTCGCAAAAGTCATTGCTAATGGAATCAAGGGTCTTCTTCCTCGAATCATCTCTCCAAATCAAGGAGGTTTCATTGCTGGGCACCAAATATACGACAAAATCCTTCTAGTACAAGAAGCTATCCATTCAAGCATTCAAAGGAAAGATTCAGGTATGGTCATTAAGCTTGATATGGCAAATGCATTTGACAGAGTTAGACATGATTTTCTTTTCACAGTCATGGAAAAATTTGGTTTTGAGCTAGAGTTTATAAGCTGGGTTAAAGCTTGCATCGGTTCTCCCTGGATTGCCCCCCTTGTTAATGGCAGACCCTCCTCCTTTCTTCACGTGTCTCGTGGACTGAGGCAAGGCTGTCCTCTCTCTCCTTGTCTTTTTGTCATCATGGCAGACTCACTTAGCAGAAAATTAAACAGTCTCCAAGCCATTGGCTCACTCCTTGGAATTGTTATCGCCAAAGATGTCCCTCCTATAAATCGTACTCAGTTTGCAGACAATACCATCTTTCTAGGCAGCGCCTCTCCCATTATTGCTTTCAGATTTAAACTCAACTTAGACCTCTGCTTGGGGGTGTCCGGGGGAAAACAAATAGTAAAAAATGCAATATCTACAGCTGGAATTGTAGCAACCTTCATCTCAGGAATTTAGCCAATATTTTGGATTGTAAACCTTGTTTTGATTGGACTTCCTTTAAGTATTTGGGCATCCCAATTTCCCACAAAAAAGCAACTTCTTCCTCTTGGCTTCCCATTCTCGAAAAAATCAAAAGCAAAATAAACTCCTGGGGGACTCGCTGGTTAAATTTGTCAAGTAAAGTTATTCTAATCAAAGTCGTTCTCTCCTCTATCCCAATATTCATTGGTGCCATTCTATTGGCTCCAATCTCTGTTACTAATTCAATCTGTTTGGAAATTAGAAAGTTTCTTTGTCAAGGTGGGAATTCAATCTGTTTGGAAATTAGAAAGTTTCTTTGGCAAGGTGGGAAAACCAAGGCAAGAAATTTCATTTAGTCAATTGGAAAATAGTCAAGGAAAAATGCCAAAGAGGGGGATTGGGAATTCAAGACCCAACAATAATGAGCAAGGCTTTGGCAGCCAAAATAGCTTAGAGAATGATAACAGGTAAAAAAGAATGGTGGAAGGAAGCCATTAGGAAAAAGTATATTAGGGGATCTAGACAAAGATGCCTGAACAATTTGAAAGAGAAAAAAGGAACCTCTATATGGAGGCTAATACACTCTTCAGTAGGACTGATAAAAGATAATTTGTATTGGATTCCTGGCAATGGGAATAAAATCAACATATGGAAGGATAGCATTAATGGAGATCATCCCTTAGGAGAAATTCATTAAATTCAAAATGTTAAGATCTGGCTTCATGAATTAGGAATACAGAAATTGGTAGATATGGCAAGCTGGACGCCTACAGGGAGGTGGAAGGATTGGAACACCTTGGATCCACTAGATAATCTAGCTGAAAGCTACAAAGTTTATCTTCAGCTACTGCATGGGAAATCCCCAATAAGCATCAGGGCTAAGGATGTTAGAGGATGGGGGAAAGCTGGAAGATACACAGTCAAAGATGGGTACGACCTTCTCACTTCAATTCATCCTCCAGCCCAAAAAATTTGGCAGAAAGTTTGGAGCCCTGACAGCATCCCAAAAATAAACTATTTTTATTGGATATTGGCACATAACAAGCAACTGTCTGCAGACAACCTAAAGCTTCATGGAATCGAAGGCCCCTCTAGATGTCATTTGTGTCAAAATGCAAAAGAAAGTTCCCAGCATTTATTTCTTGAATGTAGCTATGCCAAACAAGTTTGGGACTTGGTTCTCAGCCCTCTCCCAAATGGCATCTCAATTCCCAAGCAAATTCAGCAAATGATGGAAAAGTGGATCAACGGTCTTCAGGGAGGAAGAAAGAAAAAACCAACTTTGACTAGAATCCTAAATCTCCTCCCGATGAACATATGCTAGCAGCTATGGTTGGAAAGAAATCAAATAGTTTTTGAAGAAAAAAGGAAGACAGGAACATAATAGCTAATAAAATCATATCTCTCACCTCTGAATCTCTGAGAGCAAAGGGGATAGCAATCCAGCAACAAGAAGCCTTAAGTTGGCATGAATTTCAATGGTGTCAAATCTTTACAGAAGAGAGTTCTCTTTAGTCCAAAAGTTTTCCTACCTATCATGAATGGGAGATAAGAAAAGATAAACAAACCTTCAAAAAATGGTGGAAAAGCCAAGAAAGATACACTATCTTTTTTGATGGGGCTTCCAAAGGAAACCTAGGGTAGGCAGGTGCGGGGGGGATTATTTTTTATCCTCGAGGAAATAAGGTTGCTGACTTTTCCCGGGGATTAGGCCCAAGAACAAATAATGAAGCAGAATGGTTGGCGATTTATCATTCACTTGAGATAGCTTCCACCTTAAACATGGAAAAGCTATAGGTTTTGGGAGACTCCAGGCATGTAATCCAAGCTATGAGAAATGGATCCCTTAGAAGATCTAAGAGCCAAAGATTTCGAAAAAGAATCGAGCTCGTTCCTCTTCCCACCAACACTCTTTTTTTCCACATCCTCAGAGATCTTAATTCCACAACTGACAAGTTAGCCAACATTGGAGCCACATTGGAAAAAGGTAAATTACTGCAAAATAAAGTCTTGGAGTATAGGTTTATCCCTTGAGGGGTTGGACAATGAGATTAAACCCATTTCCTATGGTCTATAGGGGACGATCCCCCCGTTGTGGGCACCTGGCCTCTCCTATCCACGTCTCCCTTTGGTTGACACGACAACGCCCATGTGCCTCCACCATGGGCATTAAATCTCCCACGCATCATTCACTAAGGATGTATTTGGGCTTCATTTTGAAGCATGGAGCATCCTAACTATTTCGCCCTCGGCCCGGAGCTCAAGCAGTTGAGCCTCTCGATTTCTGCTCTCGACCCTCTGCAAATTCCTGAAGAATAACCTCCCTATAGTAGCTCAACTCTCAGCAATATGGATGGGGTTAGGCAAGCTATTGCCACGCTCAGTCAGCTTACCTCAGAGATTAAGGTTTACTTGAGCAGAACGTACTCGGCCGTTTGCTCCATTGTGGACCAAAACAAAGAGCAGAATATGGAATTCAAGTATATTCACTCTCGCCTCTCTTGTCTAGAGTCTCATCTGGATGATATAGACAGGAACACCATTGATCTTTTGGGGAAGGTTGACAGCATCAAAGAAGACCTCTCTGTTTTCATTAGCAAAACCTAGTTCAGTCAAGTTCAGGAAGCGCCATCAATCAATCAAGGAATGTTGGAGGCTGCCTCTTTTCTGCAGCAGAAGTACAGATAATTTCTCTTCTTGGAAATTTTGGTGAATGTTCTCTTCACAGGTTCCCTTTGAACTCCACTATCTAAATGTTTTTTTGCCTATTATTATGTAAACAGTTTGTAAGGGTATATCCCTGTAAAATGAACAGAACCTTCAGGAAGACAAGAAGTAAAGACTTTAAGGGCCCAAACCTTCTTAAATTCTGCATTTTCCCTCTCTCTGAAGCAGAATGTTGGCTCAATTTTTGTAATGAATGGTTGTGCACAGCCTTTTATATATATATATAAACTCCTCTGTTTTTGTTAAAAAAAAACTATTGTTTCACAAAATAAGTATGGAGTGCCATTTGATCCGTGAAGAACATCTCCCTTATAGAATGGAAAGGCTCTTTATCTGAAGCATAGAAAACCTAGCACATGGAGTGACTTGATCTTGAGATGCTATCTATTCCCCTAATCATCAGTTGGAGCATATGGATCACATGCGACAAATGCATTTTCAACAACACAATTGCTCATCCGAGTACATATTTCTATATATTCAAATATGACATAGGTGACAGTCTCAAAATAAAGAAAGCAATCAACAAAGTTAGTCAACCTTCATCCTTTGATCAATCATCCTCCAATTGCTTATGCGATGGGGCATCTGAAGGAAATCTAGGTCCATGCGGCGCTGGTGATATCTTTATGCTAAAATACCTTAAAATTTCCTATTGGAGATGAGTTGGACATAACATAAACAACTATGTCGAGTTGTTAAGCATTAAGAGAACGCTAGTCCTTTCCTTGGAAAGTGATTACAGAGAACTACACATCCTCTTTGATTCCAAAATGGCCATTGAATAGATTGGGAAGAATAGCACAAGCAAAAACAATTTATTGGAGCATTTGCTTTCGAGGATAAGAAAGCACACTCTTCACTTCAACAGGAACACATTTCAACACACTCAGATAATTCAATACAGAGGCCGACTCATTGGAAAAACATGCATGCACAATCCAGGAAGGGCTCATTGTACTAAAGCACACATATCACAATGGAAAAATCTCCACCAGGGAGATCCACTACAATTAACTCAAATCCCTTTTATAAAGATCAAACATTCTCTCAGACCTCTAATGATGGATAATCGATATGGGCAGAGTCAAAGGTTTCAATGTTACTTGTAAATTATAGCTTTTATGTTGGATGAGTTTTACTCCCCTCTGTGTTACAATAACTATATGCAGGGTGAGAATACTCCTCGAATGTAATGAAACTCTCTAATGAAGCCCTGGCTCATAACAACTATAACTTTTAACAAAATTTTGAAATAAAGTTACAGATCTATATATATATGAATGATAAAATAATATTACTAATATTGTAAAAAGATGAAAGTACATTCCTTTTTTATAAATGTTTATAAACCAGGAACATAACATTTAATTTTGGTCAGAATCCAGTAAATTGTTTTTGGTAAAATCCAAATTTATACTTGTTTAAATTGTAATTTTGAATCCATAAATAGATTCAACACCCTCAAATACCCCCACGGCATCCAAATTATGTAGTTTCTATGACTAATATATGTGATTCTTATTTTTTAATGATTTCCCACCGAATACGAATGGCATTAAACGGAAAATATGCCCGGAAAAGGTTGAAAACGTAGAATGTTTAGACTACACCCTTCATTTCATCTCTAATGAGATACTGTGATAGTTATTTATTTATAACATAATTTTATAATTATACATTATGTATAATTGTTATATAAAAATAGTAAATAAAAGATACAATAAGAATAAATATTTTTTTTTCATTTTTTTAAATAAATTTATTTTATTTTTATATATTTAATTGAAGATTAATGATGAGATTTTACTTTAATTAATTAAAAAAAAAAAAATTTTAAACATAATAAATATATTGTTATAATAACTTCAAATTTATTATTAATATTTTTTAATTAAACAGTAATTTTATTTTAAAAATACAATTTTTTAATAATATTAAGAATTAATAAACATTTAAATATAAAATATAGTGAGAAAAATACAAATTATATTTCTATGTTAAAAATTAATGAACACATCAATATAATATAAAATATCTATGTTAAAGTGCAAGTATTTATTAACAATTCAATTAAATTTACATCTTAGGATTTTAGTTAAATTTTTGTAATAGTTAAAAGTATTGGATTTCTTTTAAATTTATTAGAAATTAAACTTATTTTATTTTTAAAAATTTAGTTACGACTCTTATGAGTGACATGTTGAATTTTTAAAGAATTCATAATTATTTAAATGTGTATTTTGTTTTCTTTCTCAGAATTTCGTGGAATCTTTTAAAAAATTCCTTGAAGTTCAAGATCACTTCAGGTTCAACAAAGGAGGCTTTATAGTATTTTTTCCCCATCTCAAGAGGAGGACTCTTGGATGTAGTGGACAATATCCATCCCAAGAGTAGAGGTTGTGGGGTTGTTAAGAACTAATTTGTTATCATTAGTTAGCTTGGAAGACTAGGTCTTGTAGGTTGTAGTTACTTTATTGTTTTGAGAAATATTCAATCCACTTGCACTTATCTTATCAAACTTTAACATATTTATGAACAAAGGTATACATTAAGATTATTAAAACTTTATGAAAGGACAAATTGTTGCTTGTGATGTACATCAACATTAAGACTTTTTTTTAAAGAGTTTAATGATACATCATGTTTAGTAATGGTTTCATTATTATAAATTATCAAAAAATTTAATAAATTATATAATTTAAAGTTTATTGTAGAGTGAGAATGAGGATAAATAAGCAACATAGTTGTTTAGTACGTGCTTCTTATGTAAAATATAGTGTAAAATAAATTAGCACCTAATTTTTCTTTTAAATGTTTTAGTATATTAGTTGTTTTTAGTTTAAAAACTAGAATAATTATCAAATATCAAAGATATAATTCCAAAGGTTTTTTAAAATTCCTTTTAAATCTTTAGTTGTTATGAAATATTAAACTAATTATAAAATATCTTAATACATGTGAAAGAGAGAATATGAAAAGAATTTTTAGGAAAATATGCATGGGATAAATAGCGGTAGTAGTTTGTAGTAAATTTATAACTAATATAATTAACTTGAAATTTGTGGAACATCTATCTTCAATTCTATGACAACACTTAAAATTCTCCACAAAAAACATATGTTATAGTGTGTGCCACCTTCCCTGCCTCATCATGTGTTGTGCGACCTCATGATGCTTCAATTATTCAATATGACTCTATAATACATCATCTTGATTTTATCTCTAAAATCGTATTTGAAATTGCACACACAATGATATAAATTTTAGATTAGTAATAAAGAGAATACCATTTGAGTATATCTTTTATTTCTCCAAATTCTTTTATTTAATTTGGAGAAATATACTCCCTCACTTATTGACACATTAAGTGTTCAAACTTCAAAGTGAGGATTTTGGTTCTTGGCTTACCCATTGTAGATTCCAACCCTCTTTCTCCATTTTCTAAATAGTGTACTATAATATCTACTAGACAAAACATTAACTAGTAACCCCAATTGAATTAGTGGAATTTGATCTTAAAGACTATGTGAATGATTTTTTCAATTAAATTTTGTGGTCATTTAAGTTTTTATAATATTAAAAGGTGCACTATTTCAGTTGTAGATAAAAATATATACACTTATAATCCCACAGGGCATAGAATAGATGGTGAATGGGTGAACTGTTAAGGAAATCCTTGTGATAGGTTATTGGTTCGAAATTCCATGGGTACTAGCTTTAAAAATAAATTCCCGGGTGTGAGTGTTATTGTGAGGGAGAGAGGTCGCGTGGCTAGTGGAAGCGAGCACATGGTGGTCTAAGTGTCATATGTCAAAAGCTTTCATGATGGAAGATCGGATGCATGGTGCAAGCATTAATGAATAGTGGAGGTGAGGTAGGAAAAATTTGAGTGGAAAGACATGACAACCACTGTATGAGAGGCGAGGTTGGTTTGATGAAGAAGTGTGGGGAATGAATGTAGAACTTGGAAAAGGAACGGTGATGAGTGAAAGGCTAGTTGTCGACACAGGGAATTTGTCCCTTGCATTCATGGTTGTTTTTAGATCTGTTCGAATTAATTATCATTGGAATAGTATGGAGGACAGTATGCTAGTGTGGTTGGGAATTTGGGAAGAAGCTTAGGAAGCAAAGGAGGATACTACTAGTAAGAGCAATTGGTTTCGAGGAAGGAGCGACATGGAAACTCGACGAAGGAGGGAGGGAAAGGAGGCGAAGGGGAAGGATCAAGTCAAGTAGCCAAGTTCTATGAGGGAACATGGAAAGGCGGCCCAAGGTGCTTGCAATTTCAAAGATCTAGTGCTGGAGGAGATGCAAGCAGGAATTAAGGAGGTGGAAAGGGAGTTGTGGGAAAATTTGGATCCTGCTTAGCCGTCGACGGGTTTCTCAAGCATGGTTGATTGGATTCAAGACCCAGACTCGACTAGAGCCCATATAGTGCTTTATGATTGATTTGTAGCGAATTTTTGGGTGGCTAAATGCCTATTGGATAGAATTATGATTGAGTGTGGAGAGAAGGAATGTGGAGATGAAGAGTGGATTTTTTTTTGGAGGGACCACAATGTTGATGCTCATCTTATGCATCGAAAAATGATATAACTTCTAGCAATATGGGGATCACTTTCGTTCCCAAGCATCCTACAAAGGTGGGCCTCATTCTCCTGCAGATGGGCATCTAGAGTCTGCAAATGCACCAGGGGGAAGCTAGGTACCATGATGGCTTTTAAGCTCTTCATGTTTTCGGTTTTGTTTATGTCAATAGATAGGAGGTATAGAAATTATTGGGTCTATTGCAATGGAATCAATTTTGGTTTTCAAATAGATGTTAGTTGGTTGATCTTTATATTAGTTTGCTAGAAAGATAGGTAAGTTGATCAGTCATAAGTGTGCTTTTAAGAAGTTTTACACTTTTTGATATGTATGCCATGTGTTCCCATGAAGGAGGGGCGGCGTTATGGTGACTAGATTGTGTTTTGGTCAGAGCAGAAATACATGGGAGATGATACGATCTGTATTTAGAAGAAACATTGTGCTATGTAATATTTTGTTGTTAATCTAATATATTTTATTAACTTTTAAAAAAAGATATACAATTGTAAAGCATGTAGGATGATATTTTTTTTATATACACCATTTCAAATGAATGTGTATGTATTAGAATGCGGTCATTAATATTGTGCAGCTCGATGCTTGTTGCATTGAATTATTCATTGTATTTGATATAACAATTCTCTAAACAGATCATATTCATTTTTGATGTCATTTCTTTCGGCCTTGCAATGTCTACAAAACGAAGGAGGATCATCATAAGCCTATGAACCTTGTTATATTAACGTACATAGAGTTGAATCAATTCAATGTCATCAGATGTAAGCCTTCCATCCATTACTCTCATACACTCCTAGGGTAGAGCTATAAGAAGAGAAAAAAATAATGAAATGTAAAACAATTTATCTGAAATAATTTTGTCTACATAGTATCTACAAGGATATCAAAATCAACAAGTTGAAGGGCTCCACCAAGTTATTCAATGTGTGTAGTCCAAGTTATGTTTTGCATCTAGTCCATATCAAATACTCCCAAGCAACAACTTCAAGGGCTCCACCATGTTACACATCACATATCATGCCTTGTGCTCTTCCTAAATTTTCTATAGATGAGCAAACTAATAATTTACATTGTTGCCTTTGCTCCATCTTCACTACCTCTCTCTGTCTCTCTCTCTTTGTTTATAAATTGTGGTGGCAATCCCTCTTGATAGATACCATTTCACTTATCCTATGCTCTACTCTCTCCCTTTTCAGAACACCATGCAATTCCTCTTGCATTTCAACTAGCATGTAGTTCCTCTCCTTTTATTTTCCTCTTCATTTCCTATGTTTCCTCTTCATTTTTTCCTTGAACTTCTCCTCCTCCTCTACACACTCATCTCATCACGACCAACAATCCCTCTTGGAATTCAAGAATAATATTACCTCTAGTTATCATGGTTCCATGGCCAACTGGAGTCCCATAATCCCATTCTACAACTATACTTTCGTGAGTTGCAAGTGCCATCACATGGAGAAATTCGTCTCCCTTAAGCTCAATTACAAGGATTTGGGTGGATTTATTTCTCCTTCCCTCAACAATTTGATGATTCTTTGCTCACTCGATCTTTCAAATAATGTACTTCATGGTCATATCTCAATTCAGTTGGGACACCTCTTTCATTTGAAGATGCTCATGTTAGACCACAATTACATGGAGGAAAACATCTCAACTGATCTCAGTAAATGTACAAATTTGGCTTACTTGGTGGTCTCCTACAACAATATGATTGGAAATATTCCCCAAGGGTTAGGTTCCCTCACACATCTACAACATATTTTATGAGGATCAAACAACCTCATAGGTATTATTCCCTCTTTATTTAAAAAGGTTTCGGATTGGATTACTTTTAGAATTGTTAAAATCATCTAACAAGTGCCATTGTGAATTCTCAGGAAATATTCCCACCTTTTGGTCAAATATATATGCTTTGATTCACTTGGAAATTGACACAAAGAAAATCGTTGGGACTATTCCATAAGAACTGGGCTTGCTCACAAGTCTCCAAACGCTTTACCTCTATGAGAATGAGTTATCATGCACAATTCCCACTTCTTTGTCAAATATCTCTAGTCTCCAAAAGGTTGACCTTTCTAAAAATGAGTTATCAAGCATAATTTCTATTGTTTTATCAAATTTATTTAATTTGAGTGAGATCTATTTATGTGGAAATCAACTTGGTTTAAGCATACCAAATTTCATTGGAAATTGTTAAAAACTCAAAATTCCTGAACTATGCTACAACATATTAAGTGATGATGTGCTGATAGAGTTGGGTTAGTTAGATCCTTCCTAATAAACTTGGTAGTGGTGCTACCACAACCATGCCAATTCTTATATCACTTACAAATTATTCACACTTGAGAAAATTACATGTGAAAGACAATAATTAATTGGTGTCTTGCCCCTTGCCATAGGAAAAATTTCTACCAATTGTCACACTTAACATTATCAAACAACATGATAGAAGGAAACATTCCTCCACATATAGGCAATCTTACCAGCCTAATCTATCTAAATTTATTTGGAAATCTTTTAAATGGCAGCATTCCTTCTTTAAGAAACCTTAAAAATTTAGAAATATTATATTTTGGAAACAACAAATTAGAACGATACATACCTAATGAATTTGAATAATTATAAGGACTTGGTCTCTTGGACATTAGCAAAAACAAAATCTCTTGAAAGATTCCCAATTCCCTTGCAACCCTTAAAGAACTAAGATATCTTCTACTTCATTACAACAATTATCAGGAAGCATAACTCCCAACTTAGGAAACTGTACAAATTTGGAATTGCTCGACTTGTCCCACAAGATACTCACTAGAAACATATCATAAGAAATTGTTGAACTTTATAATCTACATTTCTATTTGAATTTGTCATGGAATTTATTAGAAGGATCCTTTCCCATGGAGATTGGTTTTATGATCCCTTTGAGTAAATGTTTAATAGTGTATTGAAGGTTTGACTTTAGTACAAGGCTAGAAGTATGGATGCTATGCAGTCTTTTACTATGTTGATGTAATATTGAATAATTAGAGATGAATGATTATGGTCATACTTACTCCGCTTCTAAGAATCAAATTCAAAACTGAAGGATAGCTCAACATACTATATATAGATACATCACCCAACACATGCCTCTCCCATGACTCTATCTATGGGTAACTTTATCGGATGTAAAAAGAGGTTATATAATCGTCACCCTTCACCAACCTGAATGTGTAAGATGTTGAAGATGCAATCATGAGCCATAATGTAAGGGAATACTAACTTCGGCCTCGATTTGAGGACAACATTGCCATCTCCCACAACAATTTGATAATTCCCGCAATAACATTATTCCAATCCCCTTGTGCATTGAGCCGACTCGAAAAGAGGCCAAATAAGGCCTCCAAATCATTCATTGACCAGAACACAAATTCTTATAAAAACTTTGGTTAATTGCATAAGAAACCGTACAAGATTAATTCAATTTTCGTTGAGCAATTCCTATAGCCTGTGCTGCTCTTGGGATGGACTAATAAAAAATTAATATTAATAAACATATAGAGGCTTATTTATAAGGTGGAAAGGGGGCGCTCGGAGAGAAATAGCATGGTAGCGCTCATAGGGAAAAGAAGCATGCAGAGACAAACCACTTTCACTCATAAATTGAGGGAATTAAAAATGAATAATGAAATGTTAAAACAATGTAAAATGAAATGTTGAAACAATGTAAAGTAAATTTTTTTGCGGAGTATGCGTGTCCACCATGTCATGTCTCGTCTTTTGAAAGAAATGAATAATTAGGTCTGCCGCTAATTTGTGGGCCTCGTCATCTATGCTCCGCGTGCAGGCCAAGAAAACCCCTCCAATGATGCCTTCAGCACGCCGAAACTCGGGTCCGTCTTCAGCACGCCGAAACTCTATTTTTCATTATTATGTCTGCAGCTAATTTGTGGGCCTCGTCATCAATTACACCTCCTACGTCTCCAATGCCGGAAATTTGGGGTCTCTGTCAACAATTGCACTCCTTATGTATCCAATGACTCTGCTCAGTCTTCTGAGCACCGAAAATTTGGGGTCTCTGTCTTCAGCACGCCAAGACATTCAGGTCCGTCTTCAGCACGCCGAAACTCTCAAAGTCTTTCATCCTTTCTCACTTGTTTTGTGGATTAAGTAACTCTTATCTAATTTTAAGTTAATATAATTGCTTTGTAAACAAATGAGTTAATCTAATGTTAAAACAAATTATTCTTGTGTTAAAGCTTTTGGCCTATATAATTTCCTTTTACATCATATAATGTAATCCTCTGAGCATAATTCTGAGGAAAGTCATGCAAAACAAGAAGTAAAGCAAGTGGGAAAAACCTAGCATCCATGATTACAGGAGGATATTGAATAGTATTATGAACTTGTGGTGGAGGATTTTTAATTTTCTTTTCTTTTAACTCTACTTTTCCAGTTTTTTTGTAAATCTTCCCAAACAGATTGCAATAGATACAAATGAAATATATTTTGATTAATAATAGTTTCTTTTAAATTTGCTTCAGACTTCAACCTAAATACAGATTGTTCAAACTTTACATTTAAATCAATGTCCTCAATATTCAACAATTATTCTTGAAAAGAAGGAAACAAATTTTCTGTCTGAATGTACCTTCTTTATCTTTCCCTTTATTCCTTCTGAGAATCTTTTCAGGACTTTTTACCACTTGAAATGATTGGGGATCAGGATTTCCTCTCGTATAAATCTTTCTGGAAGCCACATTTTATTCTTTGGAGTAACCTTTTAATAGAACTTCAAACTGGAGTCGCCAGGGAAAATACAACCAATATAAAATATCAAATCTCTTGTTTTCCCACAGAAATCCGATCTTTCTAAATTGTCATTCCACCCAGGGAAGATTTGAACTTTTGTTCCTCGGAAACAACGCCAAGATGTTAGCACTCAGAATTTCTCCTTTGGTTGTGGAAGGATAATTCCAAGGTAACATTTTCAAACCAATCTTTAGGAGGACGGTTGGCTTCTTTCCTACGAGAGAGGGCTCCCTCAACTAATAAACACAATGGTTAGACATATTTCAAAATAATATGATTTAATATTGAAAATGGCTGAAACACGGGGATACCATTGGCATGGAGTCAAAATCAGGGAGCTTTTAAAGATAAACATAGTTTAAACAATATGATTTTTCACAAAGGCAAGGTAGTTATTTGTTTTACAGTCAAGTTCTTGCTTGCAGGTGGTAATGCAAGAAAAAAGGAACAATCCATTAACATTGGGCATCAATTGAAGATGAATCCAACATCAACTTTAGAAGAAAAAGTTTATGAATACTTGAATCCCATAGATTAGAGCATAATAATCTGAATTCTGACCTAAATACAATCTCATCCAAGCATGAAAAAAAACATAATGAAAATGAGATAACAGAGAAGACATTCACATGAGAAAAATAAAAATACAGACTACAAATAAACAACATAGGAATCTTTGCTTTGGAAGGTCGCGCTCAACTCTGCAGAAATTTCTATTAATACTTGAGAATGCTCGACACAAAATAAGTCTCTCTCTTTTTTTTTTACAGGTTCCAACCCTGTTTACATTGCAAAGCATGTACTTATACATGAAAAGGCTTGTCGAGCCAAAACCTAACTGTTTATTTATAAAAATAGAAAACTATAACTAACTGATTACATATTATGCTATTTCTTTCAAAAGTGTAATCTTTGTATTCTTCAAAGTATATCATCCTTCTGTCTTCTTCATCAAATGCAGTTGCAATACAAATTCTTGTTCAGACAAGAGTCTTCATGTGTGCAAATTATACTTCATTCTTCCATACTTTTCAATTGTTTTCCACTGTTCTACTAAAGGGATCTCATAACTCGTCATTTATTTGACCAAAAATTTCATGTCCACCTGATCCATAAAATATTTAGGAGGTAGCTTTGCTCCTATCATCACTAACTGATTTAAAATTTCAAAATCAACTGTGAGCTTCTCCAATATTACTTTCCCTGTCAAACCATGGGTCATGCACTTTAGGAATCAGATATTTAACAATTATAAAATATGCTTTTACAATTTAAAAATCCCAATTTTGCCCTTAAATTTTAATCACTTTTAATCTATTATATCACACAGCTTTTAAAGTTGGTTACACATCTTCTACAAGTACAAAATGAATCACACAACAAAATATATATGAACACTGCAAACCACCTTTTATTTCTCTTACTTCCCCACCTATATGAAAATCATTATGTTATTTTTCCATAGATCTTTCAAGATTAAAGTTGGATAAATTTGTTTTTAGGATAACTGAAGCAATTTTTAGGATAAAACCTTTCCTTACACTGCTCCAGGATTCGCCATGAATAGAAACCCACCATGTGCACCTGACCATCCATTCTCCTACAACCACCACCTCTCTTTTGTGTATATAAAATTGTGTTGTTGGTCAAGTATGCATCGTCCTCTCATGTACTTAAACTCAACTCAAGTCTAGCTATGGAAGATGAGGGTTCTAGGTACGAATCTCTGAGGGGCATTCTGATCCCTTTCAGCACACTATGGTTCCAATCTTTATTCTCCACATTTTCCCATCCAAGATAGAAAGATACACGGAAATGGATTTCATTACAACTTGCATACATAAATTCAAGATCCGCTATTGAAAATTCCCAAATCTGGTTATTCATACCACAGTTGTTTCTACCACCACTCAAGAAAAAGGAGATGAGATCTAGACACTCCACTATTAATTTCTAACAACAAAGAGGTTAATTTTTAATTTTGAAAGCAAAGGGCCGGTGATTCAACCATGGATCTCTCTCTTCATCCCAACCAAACATGTGATGGGAATGCCCAGGAAAGACATTCTCTACCGTTTAATTTAAAGAATTAAAAAGTTTTACAGATGCTCCAGGCGCTTTGGTTTCTTTAATTTGATTATTATTTTGATAATTTAGATGCAAATTCCTCTATTGTTCAGACACATATTCTTATAATAATTTCCATAGTGTTTTAAAAGGTAATCAACAGATAATCTCATCCAACGTGCATGTTCTTTTCCTTTTGTGTAGTCAGATTTTTGGTTCAAGAAAATCTTGCAAGGTAATTTCCTTTTGTTTAGAATATCTAACTTAACCATAGCAGTGAATAATCAAAATCTCAGTGAAAGTACGTTCCAATCGTTTAAACTTTAAACTAATCCACTCGACTGTGTAGATAGACTTTTATTATTATTGTTTGTAATTGATACATAGTTGTACTTGATTTGGAAAGGATTCAGTCAAAAGAAAAGTTCTTTGGCATTTATTTTTGTAATTTTCCATTTCCTTTGTATTATGCTCTAGGAGCATTTGTTCTTTTAATTCTTTGTGGGTCTATGTAAAGATTTCAATATTGAAAGTAAATTTTCAAACATTTGTGACAGGACAAGGTGGAGGTTAATTGGAATTGAGAAATAAGTCTGGAATAAGTTTGTACCTTTCCAATGTTGTAGTCTGCTATGTGGGTTTCTTGCCATCTTGTTTTTTCCATAATCCACAACAACGATGTAAAATAAATTAATAGAGACTAATTCTGTGATATTTTTGTATTATGAGTTTCAGCTACCTCTTATAAAGTTGAAGGTGCTACAGAATATAAAGGAAGAGGCCCTAGTATTTAGGACTCATTTTAATATATACCTAGAATTTTTTTTATGGAATAATTGGGGATATTGCAGTGGATCAATATCATCGGTACAATGAGGGTGTGGATGTTATATCTAAAATGTGTTAGGATATTTAGACACTTAGGAGTTAGTTAAGATCAACTTGTGCAATATATCCGTTAGGGATAGTGTGTTTCTTTAGTATGCATTAGTATGCATTTGTAAATACTTAATCCGACGGTCACGATATGTTCCCGACATAGAGTGATCTGACGGCTCAACTTCTCTTAGATCATACCTAACCTTGATCCGTGGCTTAACACCCGATTGGTCCATGATCTCTATTTAAAGAGCATGGAGGGTCATTGTTTAGTTGATTGATTATGAGAAGCTCATTTGTAACTTTCTTTCTTTGCATAATAAATTGTCCCTAGAAGCTATTTGGCCTGGGTCGTGGAGTGTTTCCCTCAAGAGGGTTTAAACCACGTCAAAACATCGGTGTGTTGATCTGTGATCTGTTTGTGTGAAGTGGTTGTTCTTGGTGTTTGGTTGTCACATCCCCAAAATTTCGTAAAAATTTAAAACTTTTCTAAGTGCCTAAAATGCCACTAAATTATATGCGAAAATACAAAGTGTGGGTTTACTTTCTTTAAATACTGCTTTACAAAATAATTAAACTTTGCGACACTTATTACTGTTTACAAATGTCGTTATACTAATCAAGGAAAAGATATACGTTTTAATTTCAACTAAATAAATTCTGAACTTGATATGTCAACCAATTCTTAAATCTTGCGGGAAACACAAAATGCTTCATTATGTCTTAATATGCATCTTTAGAAAACATGTATATCTTTTAGTGGACAATTTAGAATTGATCAATTATTTCCCATAGTCCTGATATAAATAGAAACTAACACATTCATCATTGTTTACATACAAAGACTTCTAACTTGATTTTACTCATCACATGGGTTTCTAATGACTCATATGAGACACATCCAAGGAATGCATTATTACATTTAAATAATCAACATATCAATATATGAATACATAACTTGCAAGGTACACATAAAACATTCGATTTCAACACAAGTACAGACATATGCAAAATCAAGTCATACACAGGAGACCAAAAGTAACGTGGTTCACCCGTACACGGGCTAGTCCACAAAAGTGTGTGCATCTTTATTTATTCTGAAAACATAGTGTTTACAAGCTGCAACTTTAGTTGTTGCCATACAAAAGCATCTTGCTTGCTTGAAGCTTCTCACATAGAAGGTGCTAAAAAGATTACTTCTAAAAAAGTTTAAAAGAAGGAAACCTTTATTTGACTATGTTTTCTAAGAACTAAACCTTTAATATTTATTATATAAAGGTACTTATATAATCCTAGATCCTCATGGATTATTATAATTCTTCCAATGTATATATAACAAGATTTATATAAGATCTAAGCATAAAGTGCTATGATCTATTCCTTTATCCAAAAGAAATACACCTTACTTTTAAATCATTTAACTCTACAAATACACCTTACTTTTAAATCATTTAACTCTACATCCTAATAAGGATAGAGTATACATAGTCACAAAGTTTCTATTTATATATATATATAAATAAATAAATCTTTATAAGTCTCTATAAGCTTTCAACGAATTGTTAGGCATAATATAAGATGATTATTTTGAAAAGCCAATATAAAATAAGAATTCTCTATAAGCTTTCTACTAGCTTCCAACGCATTATTAGACATAAAGACAAAATCTCTTCTTCGGTTTAATATGCTAATGTATATACTTTACAATGTCGGCTTTTCAAAGTAGTTAGAGAAATACAAAAGAATTCTTTAAAAGGATTTGGAATAAAAATCCGATATCACTTACAAGGATAATCATTCGATTTTTCAAACAGAAACTTTCGCTTCCTTTTAAGAATTTAGGCTTTGAAATAAAAATAAGAATTTTCCAATAGGGAAGTTAAGGAGAAAACCACGTAAGTTACAGAGACTTATCTCTGCCTTAATATACTTGTAACTGCTTACTTTCTCACCAACCTCAACCACAAGTTTCAGCCAACAAATTTTTGAGCCTTCCTTTGTACTATTCCCTAACTTTTACATCTCAGTTTCAATCTCAGGTTTATAAGTATTTTATAAGCACCCACACTTTAGTTACGGATAGACTTCACAACCTGGGCGTTAACCAAGAATTCAAGAAGAAAAAGGTAGATGTACCCGTCATACCACAGATCTTAAAAATGGTTTCTAGCTCGACTTCGTATAGATCTAAAATATAAATAAATAAAAACTACCAGATACCACATACAGGGACTAATCCCGATACTATCCTTTTTAAAATATATAACCAAATATAAATCTAGTGTTACTTCCAGCAAAGGATTAGATAAAAAGGCATTTCCGCTTTTGTAGAGATACAATCTGAGCATAAATAAAATATAAATATCAATCCTTAACACAAATCCTTATTTATAAATATAGTAAAGTTTCCAGCTAAGGGTTAGCCCGGATTTGTATTTTCTCTTTTACAGAACTACATTCTGAATTTAATAAACTATAACAATATTCTAACACATATCCTCATTTATAATATAACATTACATCCAACTAGGGTTAGCTCGGATTGTATTTTCCCTTTCGCAGAGATTTATTCTGAACTTAAAATATAAACAGACCTTAATACCTAACACGTTACCTTATATATATATATATGTGTGTAACTTCCAACTAGGATCAGCATGGACGCGTTTCCTTCTCTTGCAGAGATACGTTCTATACTAAAATAAATATAACAATTTTTAACTCAGATCCATAAATTCAAAACCTATTCTTCAGAGATCGCAAGACGGGACGGAGCAGAGATAGCTATGATGTCCACCGTGATTCTACAGAGTTCAAATATGCACCTATATATTATTATAACCTTCAGTCTTTTTTTTGTTTTTTTTAAATCTATAAACTTGTAGTATAATCTCAGCGAAACTTAGCTTGGATTGCAATTTTCCAGAACCACAAAAGACAGAGGATTACCTCGGTATTCACGAATATTATGTGGTGAACAGAGGGTTACTAGGAATGTATTAAGCGCCCCTCGATGTACTCCGTTCAACAGCTCTTGCTCCAAGCAACGCCAGAATTATTCAAACCAGGTGCATAATACAGGAAGACGACTGCTAAAAGGTGAAGATTAACAATCTTTCTACCACAGAGGAGTTCGTTCGGGAGTTACGATTTCAACCTCAGTATGTTACATGAACACTTCAAACCAACAACTGCGACTCAGGTAATCAACCATTTTCTCCATTGCCAAGGATTGCCTTCCTAACCACGAATCTCCAGAGCAAGCAATGCCAGAACCTTTTCTTTTTCCTTCAATCGAGCTCCACAACATTGCGAATATGCCATTTTTCCCCTCAATGCTGATGATTCCCCCTTTCACCTCACTAGCCGCCCTTTTTTTAAGAACCCTCAGGAACTTGGCGGTGAAAAAGGAAACCAGACGTTTTCTCTAATGCGACAACTGGCAGCCAACCATTGGCAAAAGGGATACGTGGAATTTCCTTCCAGAAGTTTGGCACTTCCACTAGTGCGACAAGCTTCCATAAACTTCTCTAAGTTTCCAACTGTAACATGCTAATAAATATCCACTACCTTTATATTTTGCGGGTGAACTTGTTGAGGTATAATACTCACTTGAATATATATGGGAATGTAAAAAAAATGTGTTTCCGATATTATTATTTTTCTCCTTCCCAAATATGCCATTTTTTTAACTTTAATCAATTAATATCCTACTAAAATAATCACGTGAAAATCCTCATATGATAATCGTTTTCTCGATTATATATATATAAGAACATATGTGTATCATAATAAGTCATCACATATTTTCTATGAACTATGACTCTTCTATTTATTTATACAATAATACATGTAGTTTTGTATAATAAAATTTTGCCCAATGATATCACCCTTTTCCATATCTCCAAGAATATATATATTTCTCCCACCCTATCTCAAAAGTGGTTTATTTAAATATAGATAAATTTAAATGATAACTTAAATAATTCTACTTCTTTCTCACAATTAAATACTTTATTTGTATAATAAATCTAAATAAATCATTTATTTTATTTAGGATTATTTGTTAATACCTTAGTCTGCTAAGGTCAATTTTAAATCATCCTTTATGCTAATTAGATAGGTTATAGGAGTTCTTCTAATACTTACAACAAATAATAGTTCTTTTGATAGTTTTACTTAGGACTGAAAATAAATTCCTAGGTGTTAGTCCTAAGACGACAACACTTATAACTTTTGGGTTTTACCTGTAAAATCACTCTTCCTCAAGTACCCTTGGCACTAAGATGACCCTCTACCATCAATGTCCTTGACTATCATGGCTTCCTAGCCAATCGGTCTCTTTCTCCCCTCGTGCATTTTGATTTGCTTGTTGTGTAGTTGCATTCACAACTTCGAGTGACTTAGGTTTACCACTTATGTTTTACAATCTTTAGGAAAAACAACATTAAGTACAACGTTTACTGGTGGGGCCTTGGCCTTGAGCTCCTCACCAGAAACGTTTACAGTAACATTTACAAAATCACAATTATTTTTACAAAAATAATATTAATTGGGGTCAAATTGGAGGGATGTTACATTGGTCCTTTGGTAGTACCCTGTGTACCCGAACAAAATGGTGTTCAATGTATATCTCTTATCAATATATTGGTCTAAAATATTTTCTAGATGAATTTGAGCTAAAGTAAATAAGGAAGGAATAACATACTAAAAAACCTCATCGATGCCCTTCTGTATAAGAGTATACAACCGTATGTAACATTGTACCATTGGGATCTTCCTCAAAAACTTCATGAATTAATGGGTGGATGGATTAATTAAGAAATTGTAAACTACTTTGCATAGTATGCAGAAACATGCTTTACTGCATTCGCTGATCAAGTAAAACATTGGAGGGGGTTTCGAAACCAATGTTCGAAATCTCATCATTTATGGAGTGTTTCTTGAAAGAATAATTTATGTTGAATTTAAACATGTCAACATTACAATGATGTGGTTTGAAATATTAAAAATATAACACGTCTTTATCATCTTTCAGATCCTACCAATTTAATGTAATTAGTCCTCCTTCCTAATTTTGATGGTGACCCAGTCACCAAACTATTGCTAGTTAGGATTAAAAACCCCTCTGTATCATTTTAGATCTTGAAATTTGTTACATTTAAAGAAAAAACTTACTTTTCTATGATAAATGTTAATCTATCGATACATTTAAACCTCATATTATCATGTTGGATTAGATGATTTTACTTTACCTTAGAAATCATCGTAATTTGAACGATTTTTGTAAACGTTGGTTTGGACCATACCTTAAGCGTTGAATATCCAAGTATAAGCATTCCTACGTTAATTTGAATGAAAATAATGTAGTCGTTTTAAACAAAACAAGGTGCAACGTACCTCTTTTCAAATATACATCCACAAAATGACATTTTCAATTACATATAAATACAATTTGAAAATTATGAGATAGGGGGACGAGTGATGAGGTAGGCCGCAGTTAGAGCTGCTTCAACCCCATAAATATGTAGGGACATTACTTGATATAAGCAAGCAATGGAATGTCTCCACAATATGCACACTATGATGTTCCTTACTAGGCACATCTATGGTTGCGATGGTGCTAATCGCTACAGGAGTAACAAAAGTAATGGAGCAACACATGTGGTTAAAAATACAACAATTTATTCCAAGTAGTCAGGGTTAGCTTTCACTTTGAATAAGTATACATTCGGGAGTTGGTCATAAATTTATCATTCTAGATTCATCGGACTCCAATCTTGAGAGATGATAGGGTCCACAATTATACTTACCAAGCTTGCCACAACCTCAAATGAGAATTCTTAAAATAACAGCCATCTAAAATTAATTCTTTCAATATCAGTTTGTTGACTAGGGACTTCAAGGATGATTGATCAATGAATAACATAAAGTGGCCTCCCAATAGAGAGTGTATAAACTTGTAGATCACATAAATTATAGCCATCCCTTCCCTTTCAGTAAATCTGTAGTTGCACTTGGCCTCATACAATTTATGGCTTGCTAAATAGATAGGGTACTCTATAGTGCCTTTCTTGGTTGTGCAAGGATTGTGGCCAGAGCAATTATCGATGCACCAACATAACACATTAAATTCTATTTTCCTATCATGGTAGATAAGGATGGGAACTTATCATTTTCTCCTTCAATAAGTTAAAATATACTTTACATTTAGGATTTCACATGAATAATTCAGCTTTATTGAGGAGTTTCTAGAATGTATTTTTCTATCTATCCATGTATGCATACAAAATTTCATTATTATTGGAGGAAATTTCAAAGTATCCATTCACATGGAAGGGTTAGTTTTTAATGTAAAACTTCATTATAGAAGGGTAATATTTTAATTAAAACTTTATTATTGAAGGGTTAATTTGTCATAAAAACTACATTCTTGAAAGCCATAATTTTAGAAAAAGCGTTTTTTGATGGGGAGTATAGGAATTAAAACATTAATTTTTTTTTGTATTATGGGAAAAGATGAATCCAAATTCCAACCTTGAGGATGAGAAGCAGATCATAGTGAATGTAAAAAATAAAAAAAAAGCCTCTCACAGTTCTCTCAGGAACTTCTCAAACACATAGCCTTCAGGCTTCAGGTAACCTCACAAAACCGGGATAATGAGTGAAGTATCTACATAGATGTAGATCAAATTTATCTACATGCATTATCTACATAGATATAGATCAAAGTTTCGTACGTTTCTGTATTTGCAGGAATAAAAAATTGTGATAATGATCTAACCGAACAGGTGTAACGATTTTTCCTGAATTTAATCGATGTATTCTCTATTTTAGTTGCTTAAACATATTCATTCAAGGCTTTGGAACCAACTGTTAAAATTTAGGTTCTCTTTACACTTGACACTTTACACGGCAACTGTAACTGGAACAAACTTTACACGGCAACTGTAACTGGAACAAACTTTACACGGCAACACGGCAACACGCCTTTTTTTCCATACAACCCGGCGGGAGCGAGCGCGGCTGAATTTATATTTATGTACATCGCTGAGAGCAGAGCTCAAAGCTCTAAAGGACGTATCGCCGAGAGAGAGAGAGATGGCTGTTAAAGTTGTTCTTCTGATGATGACAACGATGCTGCTGCTGCTTGTGTGCTTGGCCATTGAAATAACTTCTTTTCAATCTCATTCTGTTTCTGAAGATGTTGTTTTGAATAGACGTAATATGCTGGTGGAAGGTCATCAATTTCCACTGAGTATGGACGTGCAGGCTCTTTTATCTTTTAAAAAGGAGATCAAAGATCCATCTGGAAAGCTGTCTAATTGGACAGCTCAGAACTCGGAGAAGGCATGTTCCTGGTATGGTATTACCTGCAGACAACACACTCCCAGGGTCGTTGCCGTAATCCTTCCTGGATTGAATTTAACAGGTACCCTTTCGCCTTCTATTGGCCGTCTCTCGTTATTACATACTTTGAATCTTTCTTATAATTGTTTGAAGGGGGAAATTCCACAAGAAATTGGGCAGCTTAGAGCGCTACAAGTCCTTGACCTCACGGGATCAAGTCCAGAAGAATTCGATTTGGTAAGCCCGATCAGGGGGTCGAGGACTACCATTAGGATAGCTAAATATATGGAGGATTGCACAAGCCTTCAATATATCCGCTTTGCATGGAACAACTTCACAGGTTCCATACCAATAGAGATTGGTCGTCTAGTCGAGTTGGAACAGCTTGACTTGAATTGGAATCCTTTGAGTGGGAGCATCCCTCTATCTCTCAACAATTGTACTAAGCTATCGACCCTCTCCCTCTCTTGGAACTACTTCAAAGGTGCCATACCGACAGCGATGTTTGTCCGTCTAGTCGAGTTGGAAAAGCTTGACTTGAGTTCGAATGCTTTGAGTGGCCACATTCTTCCAACTCTCACCAATTGTACTAAGCTATCTGTGCTCGACCTTTCTGATAACAACTTCACAGGTACCATACCAACAAAGTTTGTCCATTTAGTCAGGTTGGAACAGCTTCGTTTGATTGGCAATTCTTTTAGTGGCCGCATCCCTCAAATTCTCAGCAATTGTAGTAAGCTATCTACAATCGATCTTTTTGATAACAAATTCACTGGTACCATACCAACAGAGTTTGTTCGTCTAGTCGAGCTGGAAGAACTCTCCTTGGAATCCAACTTATTAAGTGGTCGCATCCCGCTATTTCTCGCCAACTGTACTAAGCTATCGACCCTCTCCCTTGGTGATAACTACTTCACAGGCACCTTACCGACAGGTCGTTTAATCAAGTTGACATATCTCGACCTGTCAGACAGCAGCTCACTAAATGGTCGCATCCCTTACAGTTTCTCGCTTTGAGCGACAGCGGATTTTCTGATGGAATTCCTCCAAGTCTCGGCAATTGTACTAAGCTAAAGTACCTCTACCTCGACAATAACATCATCACCGGTGCCATACCAAGAGAGTTTGGTCATCTAGTTAAGATGGATTATCTTGACTTGTCATACAACTCACTAAGTGGGCACCTTCCTTCAACTCTCGGCAATCTAGTTAAGATGGATACTCTTGCCTTGTCATACAACTCACTAAGTGGTCACGTTCCTTCAACTCTCGGCAATTGTAGTAAGCTAACTCGACTCTTTTTGCAGGGCAACCGATTCTCAGGCAGTATTGAACAGTTTCCAATTTCTATGGAAATCTTCACTGCACATTCTAATATTTTTTCTGGATCTCTGCCTTCATCTCTGGCCAATTGCACTGAACTCCGTTTACTGGATTTAAGGAAAAACAGATTTACAGGTGAACTTCCGAAATATATCTCATCTTTGCACCAGTTACGAGTTTTAAGCATTGGTTATAATAAACTTCGTGGTGGTATTACTAGTGGGATCACAAACCTCACTAAATTGTTTATATTGGATTTATCCAATAATGAATTGACTGGAAGGATACCATCCGGACTTCAGAGCCTTCAAGGATTTGCAAAAAATGTATCTTGGCAAAACGAAACGACATTGTGTTGACCGATTCAACATTATATCTGGATAATGATAAAATGGTGATTGACATAAAAGGAAATGATTATAATCTATCTTATTTGATTCCTACCAACACGATATTTGATTTGTCAAGAAATAATCTTATAGGTGAAATACCTGTAAGTATAGGAAGTTTGACTGCTTTGCGAATATTGAATTTATCTTGGAACCAGTTGGAAGGGGAAATTCCGGCCTCTCTTGGTAACATATTTACATTGGAGGAGTTGGACGTGGCCAAAAATAATTTGAGTGGAGAGATTCCTCGAAATCTTTCTAAATTAACAATGTTGGGGGTAGTGAACTTTTCCTCCAATAACCTATGCGGGCCAATTCCAATAGGGACTCAGTTTTCCACTTTCAGTGTAGCTTCATTTCAAAGGAATAAGTGTTTGTGCGGGTATTCTATGCAAGCATGCAATAAGATAAGTTTAGTGGAAGGTGTTGGTAGGCAAAGTGATGTTAAAGTAGGATTGTTAAGTCAAGTGGATGAATATATGTCATTAATAGCATTATGTATAGGAGTAGTAATTGGATTTGGGGGAGTAGTTATTGTTTTCATAGCTTGGGAGAGAGCAAGGAATTGGGTGTTGTCCCCCAACAAACCAAAACCTTTTTATGGGGTGTACCGATTTCCTAAATAATGTAACATGAGGAAGTTCCATTTTCTATATAAATTCACCAAAATCACTAAAATATTAGTATGTGATTAAATCACTGATGTATATGATACTATTATGCATATAAAATTTGAAATTTATAATAGTTTTTTCTTTTAAATATGTGTGAATTAAGATTTATTTAAATGCTTATCATTGCCATTCACAAGTTGTTATTCATTTAATTCATTATGTAACTTATTATGTTTTAATGCAATATGTTTAATAGCTAATTCTAATGTGATATGTAATTATTGTATTGTATTTTTATTATTTTATTTTTAGCAATATGTAATTACTGTATTTTTATTATTTTAATTTAAATAACAATACTATTTTTTTTAAATAACAATATTATTTTTTTTAAATAACAATACCAAATTATTGATCTTATTAATTTTTAAAATTACATTAAAAATATTATTATAACTTATCTCTTGGCATAAACATGTAGGCTCTCACCCTGCCACCACCAATTCTTTCACAAGGTGAGGAAAAACAGATTTACAGGTGAACTTCCCAAATACATCTCATCTTTGCACCAGTTACGAGTTTTAGAAATTGGTTATAATAAACTTGGATTTAAGGAAAAACAGATTTACAGGTGAACTTCCCAAATACATCTCATCTTTGCACCAGTTACGAGTTTTAAACATTGGTTATAATAAACTTCGTGGTGGTATTACTAGTGGGATCACAAACCTCACTAAATTGTTTATATTGGATTTATCCAATAATGAATTGACTGGAACGATACCATTCGGACTTCAGAGCCTTCAAGGATTTGCAAAAAATGTATCTTGGCAAAACGATGAACGATTTTTCAATATTTCTTTCACTATTTCTGAATGGTGAAGAAATGGAGATTAACATAAAAGGAAATGATTATAATCTACCTTATTTCATTCCTACTAATATGATATTTGATTTGTCAAGAAATAATCTTATAGGCGAATATTGAATTTATCTTGGAACCAGTTGGAAGGGGAAATTCCTGCCTCTCTTGGTAACATATTTACATTGGAGGAATTGGACTTGGCCAAAAATAATTTGAGTGGAGAGATTCCTGGAAATCTTTCTAAATTAACAATGTTGGGGTAGTGAACTTTTCCTCCAATAACCTATGCGGACCAATTCCAGGAGGGACTCACTTTTTCACTTTCAATGTAGCTTCATTTCAAAGGAATACGTGTTTGTGTGAGTATCCTATGCAAGCATGCAATAAGACAAGTTTAGAAGAAGGTTTTGGTAGGCAAAGTGATGTTAAAGTAGGATTGTTGAGTCGAGTGGATGAATATATGTCATTAATAGCATTATGTATAGGAGTAGTAATTGGATTTGGGTGAGTAGTTATTGTTTTCATAGCTTGGGAGAGAGCAAGGAATTGGGTGTTGTCCCCCAACAAACCAAAACCCTTTTATGGGGTGTATCGATTCCGTAGATAGTGTAACATGGGAAAGTTCCATTTTCTATATATATTCAGCAAAATCACTAAAATATTAGTATGTGATTGAATCACTGATGTATATGATACTATTATGCATATAAAGTTTGAAATTTATAATAGCTTTGTTCTTTTAAATATGTGTGAATTAAGATTTATTTAAATGCTTGATCATTGCCATTCACAAGTTGTTATTCATTTAATTCATTATGTATCTTATTATGTTTTAATGCAATATGTTTATTTAACTAATTCTAATGTGATATGTAATTATTGTATTGTATTTTTATTATTTTATTTTTAGCAATATGTAATTACTGTATTTTTATTATTTTAATTTAAATAATAATACTATTTTTTTAAAATAATAATACCAAATTATTGATCTTCTTAATTTTTAAAATTACATTAAAAATATTATTATAACTTATCCCTTGGCATAAATATGTAGGCTCTCACCCTGCCACCACCTATTCTTTCACAAGGTGAGGGTGTACATGCACGTGCTTTGGGTGATAGAGAGTGAAGGCCTTTATGTGCTTGAAAAATACGAGCATTCACATTATCAACTTTCACCACTCAAAGTAACATTTTTTAAATATATCTTCCTTAACAATTTTGAAGAATATATTTGATTATTAAATTCTTTCTTATGACTTAGGTACTTTAATTTAAATAATTAAACATGTAAAATATTAAAATGAGTAAAGCATATAAAATTTAATTCAATTTTAATTAAGTTGTCTTATAAATATGCAATGATTAAAGCATATAAAATTTAATTCACTTTTAATTAAGTTGTGTTATAAATATGAAACAATTTTTAAGGTCTTATTAAAGTGCACTTAGTTAAACAACCCACAACCAAAATGGTTGGAGATATTTCACTTAGACTATGTGTTTGAACAAGAACTTCAAGTAAGCTAGATTGAGAGCATTCTTTGCCACTCGTTTCCATAGAAAATGAAAGGTAAGTTCAATAACTACCATCAAGTTTGATGGATTGTTCAAATATAAGTCAAAGTGCTTATGTATATATCTAGAAGGTGAGGAACTTGGCCCTTTTTCAGAGCATAGGGACTGACTCTCATAAAATTTAGGTGTTGGCTATTTGCATCAATTTAGTCTTTATGATCGAAAATATTTTAGTATGGAAAGGGGTGTGTTTTCTCAGAGCTTACCAATACTGTACTTGAATCTTATCATTTCCCCGTAAATTTGGTTAGTTTTTGGGCACATATTTCTACTTCCAATTGCTAATTTGGTTGATGATTCCAGATTTATTTTCCAAGGTAGCGAGTTGTTTATCTATTTTTTATTATTTAGTGTTTAGGATTTTGAATGCTATCTATGGTTGGTTTCATGTTTAGGCTTTTGAATTCCATGGTTGGTAAGCTCTATTCCTATTAAGACTCTGTAATGTGGCATTTTGTGGCTTTAATCTAGTATTTTTATATCATGTTTATTTTGTTTGGTGAAAAATTCCTTCACAATTAATGGATATATACAATCAATTGGAGATTGTTTTCTGGTACAAAACATGAACAAATATTGGTATAAATGTATAACTTTCTATTCATAAATATAGTGGACAAATCCCTAAGCAATGTCTTTATACCATGAAACTTCAATTTAGAACAGTGTCAAAGATTTGATGATATTCCAACTTATATGAAAAATTGAATGCTAGCACAAGCACACTGATTTACTATTGGTGTAGATCCAAGTACAATATTCATATAATGTTCTTTAAATGATCAACACATCACTTTCCTCATAGTTAAGTTAATCATGGAATCTTGAGAGGCAAAATTAAATAAGGCATTGAATGAAATAGGCTCTGTGAAATAAAAATGTAAACTTTATCAATTCAAAGCTCCTCATATGCATATTGCAGACTATCTCTTATTAGTAGCTTGTCCACTAGAGCCTCAGTGTTACATTTTTATGTGTCTTGGGAAACTGTCAAGGTAATCTCAAAGATGCAGAAGTATGGTTGAATATACAACTAGGCACATAGCATATAGTGTTTCAATTGAATGGTATTTCCAAACCATGGTTCCTAGGATCTAGTATTGGAATTTTGTCATTTTCAATAAATCTCTTCTTCTCACAGGTTAGTCTCAAAAAAATACAAATATAGCTAATGTTAACATTGCAGTTTGTATAATTACATAGTGTTGGAAGAGTTATAAGCTACATCCATACCCGTGGCTCAGAGGGTTGATGTCCA
This sequence comes from Larix kaempferi, assembly GCA_027924585.1. NCBI lineage: Eukaryota > Viridiplantae > Streptophyta > Pinopsida > Pinales > Pinaceae > Larix > Larix kaempferi. Next base: position 2,773,389 of record BSBM01000313.1, read on the forward strand.
AAATACAAAGACATGTTTCATCTTCATATAATTGATAATAGACCCTTCATAATTGATTTTCACCCTTATATAGGCTATGATAGAATCCCAACAAGCCCAAAACTAAAACTAGCCATCACTTGTTCCTCCTCACAACCTTGGGGCCCTTAAGTTGTCTATTTCTACCATAGAGGTACCTCCACAATAGTATTGTCCTATAACTCCTAAGGTTCCACTTCTATTGTCCCACCACAAGCCAACTTCTCTTTATAGCCTATGTTTTAGTAACAACCACAACATAATCCTATAGTTATAACTTCATCATCTCAACAGTCACCACCATATTACAATGTCTTTACTAGGAATGTATCAACTCATATAGCTCCTGTATTATTTGCCACACTACCTTTTCGAGAGATACATGTTGTAGGACATGTTGATGTTAAATTTTCTGAATTTACTTCAATCTGATCTAGGATCTTAACTGAGAGAACAACATGTACAACATATCTACAGCATATAAATCATGGAGACAATAATGCAAGCACACAAGAGACACAAAGATTTACTTGGGGAAAACCATAAAGGTGAAAAACCCCAATAACTTCCTCAGAGATAGATAGAGCAATGATACAACCAACCATGAGAGATAGACATAACCTAGCAGCAGATCTTCCTCCTCCATAAGTGCGCCACTCCTCCTTAAGTGCATGTGTGAGAAGTGAGTGTGTAAATAGAGTGCCTCCCACACTCTATTTATACTTGACTTGACTTGCCTTTTTACCTAACTCATGTAGGCTCAAACTTAACCACATAACATAATGCTGACTGGGCCGACCCCCAATAGGGTGGTCTAATAACCCCTTGACCCACATGACTTATACAGGGCCGACCCCAACAAGGTGGTCTAATAACCCATCAAGTATAAGTTACGACACTTACAATATAAATAACGACACTTCTGTATAGAGGAATAATAACATCTCTATAGGAATACAATATACATATATGTGAAATACATTCCGAAGTGACATATACATCAACACTCCCTCTTAACTAGGAAGGTATTTCTCAGCACAGTTCTTCTAGCACAAGTCATCTTCTCTGGATCATCGTCACTGGATCATCGTCATCGAGTCATCATCATCGTCACTGCTGCTGCTATCTCAATCAATCTCTGAATCTACTCGTCATAGGAAGTTCTACAGAGCCAGTCCTTTTTCATACTGGATGTAGGCCCACCACCTGCAGGTCTTCATCATCACTGGCCATACTGTGGAATCCTTAGGACTTATTACGTGCGTCACAAAACCTCGAAAGAGCATCCTAGGATGTTACGGGTACACAACTCTGACCTGTAGGATCTCCCAGGGCGCTATTACATGTGACCCCACCACAAAACCTCGAAAGAGCATCCCAGGATGTTACGGGTACACAACTCCAACCTGAAGGATCTCCCAGGGCACAAATTACATGTGGTCACCACAAAACCTAGCAAGAGCACCTCAGGATGTTACGGGTACACAACTCCAACCTAAAATCTCCCAGGGCACAAATTACATGTGGTCATGGAAAAACCTCGAAAGAGCATCTCAGGATGTTACGGGTACACAACTCCGACCTGAAATCTCCCAGGGCCCAAATTACATGCCATAGGACAAAACCTCGCAAGAGCATCCCAGGATGTTACGGGTACACAACTCCGACCTGAAAGATCTCCCAGGGAACAAATTACATGTCCTCCCAAAGCAATGTCTCGAAAGAGCATCCCAGGCTGTTACGGGTACACAACTCCGACCTATAGGATCTCCCAGACATGCTCCTCTGCACAACCTGATCCACGGCCACAAAGTATCATCCTGATACTCACCATACATCAACCTGATGTACACATGATCATCCTGATCATCATCACTGCAACGTCCTGCTGCATGTCATCTGGAGCAACATCCTGAATCTCATCATCCATGATCATCCTGATCATTACTGCAACATCCTGCTGCATGTCATCTGGAGCAACATCCTGAAGCTCATCATCCATGATCATCCTGATCATCACTGCAACATCCTGCTGCATGTCATCTGGAGCAACATCCTGAAGTTCATCATCCATGATCATCCTGATCATCACTGCAACATCCTGCTGCATGATCCACCTGATCATCAATGCATCTACCTGATGCATACCAAGTATCTACCTGATACATATCATCATACATGATCCTCCTGATCATACAATGTATCCACCTGATACAAATACATGATACATATCACCATACATGATCCACCTGATCATACAATGTATCCACCTGATACATATACAGATACATGGTCCAAGCATCCAACATGATGCATATACAAAATACATACACATGATCCAACTGATCATATCCAACATCCAACATGATGCGTACATATACATGATCCAACTGATCATATCCAGCATCCAACATGATGCTTACATACATACATAAAAATGATCCAACTGATCATATCCAGCATCCAACATGATGCGTACATACATACATAAAAATGATCCAACTGATCATATCCAAGCAGAAACCAGAACATCATCCTGATGCTCATCATCCAGCTCTTACATCCACAGTCATGTGAAGGATTCTCCTTCCAACATGCTTGGAATGGCTTCAGCAAATGTGTCCATCACTTCTTCCTCGAAGTGTCCTCGATCTGAAGAATGCCAAGCCTCTCTCTGAAGTACTCGAACTTCACCCTGGCTAGTGGCTTCGTCAGCACATCTGCAATATTCTCATCTGTTGCAACATACAGGAGATTCACAGCTCCTCTCTGCACCATATCCCTGATATAGTGATATTTGATCTCTATGTGTTTCGACCTGTCATGAAACACTGGGTTCTCGGACAGCTTCACACAACTCTGGTTATCACAGAAGATACCAGTAGCCTCCAATGGGAGATCAAATAATTCAGACAGTAGCTTCCGTAGCCATACTGCCTCACAACTAGCTGAACAGGCTGCAACATACTCTGCCTCAGCTGTACTCAGTGCTACGCAGGACTGCTTCCTGCTAAACCAAGAGATCACACCTGATCCCATATTGAAGCAGCACCCAGATGTGCTCTTCCTATCTGCAGCACTGCCAGCCCAATCTGAATCAACATAACCCTGTAGGTTAAACTTTTGATCCGCCAAAAACAAATAGTGCATCATCCCCAAGTTCTTCATCTTGAACTCGGTAGTAAGCTTCCGCTGTGTGTCGGCAATCAATCTATCTTCACCTGATACAAGCAGGTTATCCACATACAAAAGTAGTATCACTGGATTTCCTTCCTCAACCTTGTAGTAAAGGTTGGAACCCGCTTACTCTTGGTAAATACCAAACTGGATAGAAGGATGTCTATCCTACCATACCAAGTTTTGCACACATATATGACTACACCATGCTGTCTTGAAATCCATCTGGTGCATCTTCTATTTCATCACTTTTATATTTCTCAATGCTGCCATCTGCAACATGCTTGATCTGATAGTTCCATTTGGAAGTCAAACTTCCCTTCCCGTCTTGGGACTACATCCCAAACATCATTCTTCATGATCGACGGATCATGGCATTTCATTTCTTCATCCCAGATCCTGGGAACTTCAATATCTTCAATATCTTCAATAGATATCTTTGTTGCTGGAACAAATGTTGTAGTTCTTCTTTTGTAGGAGATGGCATACAATCTTTCCTACACAACAAGTTAAATTGCATGATTAGAAAACATCTCATAGTTTTCAAAACAGATTCTTACACATAAAGAAATATGTCATACAGTCATGCAATTATCTTTGCCAATGCTTCAATACAACATTTATCCATATTCTGTAACTTTCTAGATGCCTTCCAATCTCTACCAGAACATTGTTCAGAGTGTGCACAACTCCCAACATGTCAGCAAAGAGGTTTCATTCTAGATAAGTAGCAATGGAATGTTGTACAATGCCATAGGCCACTTACCCATGTATATTAGTAGTATACTGTTCATCAATGCAACTATTCTAATATGCACAATACATATCCTAAGTCTAGGAACATGAGCATATACATCATTGAACAATTTTACTTAAACAAACACATATGCAAGAAATGATAATTAAAATACTTATCTTTGTTTGTTCGTTGGTTGGACTCCCTCTGAGTCTTTGCTTCCTTGCAGGAGCTGTTGGAGTCCTAATCTGAAGTAGCTTCTTCTACACCTTTCTGTTGTTGAATGTAGAAAGATGGTCAACTCCCTCTGAATATATGCATCCTTGCAAGAACAACTGGAGTGTGCTCCTTTGCTTTCTTGCAGGAGAAACTGGAGTGTGCTCCTTTGCTTTCTTGCAGGAGCAACTGGAGTGTGCTCCCTCTTGATCTTTGCTTCCTGAATTACCTGTTCTTGAACTCATATTCATCCTTGGTCCCTATGCATGCTTATTAGTATCATGATTGTGTTATCCTTGTGATTTCATATAAAATCATACATTCATTAGTATACTATTAAAACACAATAATTTCAAGCATGTATAGTCATGATCATTTCAAACAGAATAATAAGCATTAGAATTCAAGGTTTATGTGGGATTCTTATGGTTAGTCAAATCATAAGAAGCATAACATGTCTAAACCTGTAATTACTCAAACCTATGACTCTTTAGTTGAATCATCAATCAAGATAAGAGATATAATATGCATAAAACCTGTGATTATTCGAACCTATACCTTCATGATTCTTCTGGTTAGTCATATCATCAATTATGGTAAGAAACATAATATGCATACAACCATGATTATTCAAACGTATGACTTCATGAATAATCATTATCAACAACAGTATAAGATCCTAACACAAGGTAGGATTCTATCTTGATATAGGAAAAACATACCTGGATTAGCATGCTAGTTATTTATGTCTAGCATACTCACATGATGTCTTCTTGTTCTTCTTCAATGACTTGTGCTAGTAACCTGTATATCTCATAGGTTAGCCATTATAAAACCAAGTTATACATACCTCGTAAATGGATCTTCTATGAGATCCATGACAATGGATGAGTCTTTATCCTCATGTCATCATGATCATATGTTCTTGAACTGGAACATGATTTGTCTTTCTTGGTGTACCTTTCATGTTAGTAGACAACATAAAACTCATACAACACCATAATGCATTAGTACAATTAGAAGTGTCAACACCCTAACCAATGAATATCTTCTATCATGCATTCATAATTTGTTAAGGTGATACAACAAATCTAAAATAAAGATTGTACTAACCGTAATAACATGAAGACAAACATACCATAAACTTAATCAAGAACAAATCTCAAAACATACCTCGATGAGTCATACCTGTCGAGATTGCTTGTAATCTCCTTATGTAAAGCCTTAGCCTTATCTCCCTCTGAAACAGGAACTCCTTCACTTATGCAGGTGACCAATCCATCTTCTTCTAGGATTAACCCTATCCACTTGATTTGCAAGAACTGGACCTGGAGCTAGATATGGGTTTGTCAGAGAAACCCCAAAAATTCAAACTTTGAATTTCAAACTTCCAAAAGGATAGAAATATGCGCCTTGATGAGCTGATCAAACTGGTATATTCAGAATTTGAAAACTGCAAAGTTTCACTCCTCAATTTTGCCTTTGAAACTTTCGGATTCACTGGATGTGACCCTGAACTGGGGTTTGATGAAGCCCACTCTTATTCCCAATCAAAAGGTTTGATCCAAAGCTCTAAGCTTCTATTTTTCTGAGGAGCTTCCAGCCGTGGTCACAGATTTCAAAAATTCCCATTTTTACAGAAGCCCTAATTTTCCACTTTTTTTATCAAAGTCCCGAACTAGGGTCTGATCAAGCCCGACCTTCTGCCCAACCAAAAATTCTGATTTTGGTCTCTAAATTTTTATTTTGATGAGTAGCATTCAGCCGTGGTCTCCGATTACAAAAATTCCAAACTTTTCTGAAGCCCTAAATTCCGGAAGCCATGAATGAAGGTACTCAAAAATAATTCTGTTTTGACAGAAATATGTACCTGATTGTTTATGGTGTAACTCCAAACGTTTTGATCCACAGGGTCTGAAAAAGTTTCTTGCGATAGCTTGACCTGTTATCTTTCCATCCTGACATATCTGACCTCAATTGGATTCTCTGAGAGAGAGTTATACCAAATGTCGCAACGTGACCTGTTTTTGGATAAAACAGGAGAGCGAACTTGTACAGCTTGCCACGTGTCACTGTTTGAACTTCGGCCTCTGAAAACTTTTCCTGAGATATCTCGGCCTGTTATATTTCCATCCTGATAGGTCTGAACTCAATTGGATTCTCTGAGAGAGAGTTATGCCAAGTGTCGCAACGTGACCTGTTTATGGGATAATACAGGAGAGCGAACTTGTACGGCGTGCCACGTGTCACTGGTTCAACTTCGGCCTTTGAAATTTTTTTTTGAGATAGTACAGTCTGTTTACTACCTGTCACTTTTAACTAAATTTCATTTGGAGCTTCCTAGCCCAAGTTATGACCTTTTTCCCAAGGTCACCTGATTTTGACTCAGATCTGGAAGAGGCAGAAACCCTATATTGTACAGATCATAAATCACAAAGTACAACGAATTAGAGGTTTTCCTTTGGACACAAAGTACATGGAGATCTTAGCTTCGTCCTGTAACAATTTAAGATCCGAAAACATTTCCAAAACGGATTTATAGCAAAATTTCTACGATGACTAGTTTTTGCTATATCAAGCCCTAGCATCGTAAGTGCAACAAGTGTCATACATGCCATATCATGCCTTCTTTCAGGCTAGCTCTGATACCATGTTAAATTTTCTGAAATTACCTCAATCTGATCTAGGATCTTAACTGAGAGAACAACATGTACAGCATATCTACAGCATATCAATCATGGAGACAATAATGCAAGCACACAAGAGACACAAAGATTTACTTGGGGAAAACCATAAAGGTGAAAAACCCCAATAACTTCCTCAGAGATAGATAGAGAAATGATACAACCAACCATGAGAGATAGACATAACCTAGCAGCAGATCTTCCTCCTCCATAAGTGCGCCACTCCTCCTTAAGTGCATTTGTGAGAAGTGAGTGTGTAAATAGAGTGCCTCTCGCACTCTATTTATACTTGACTTGACTTGCCTTTTTACCTAACTCATGTAGGCTCAAACTTAACCACATAACATAATGCTGACTGGGCCGACCCCCAATAGGGTGGTCTAATAACCCCTTGACCCACATGACTTATACAGGGCCGACCCCAACAAGGTGGTCTAATAACCCATCAAGTATAAGTTACGACACTTACAATATAAATAACGACACTTCCGTATAGAGGAATAATAACATCTCTATAGGAATACAATATACATATATGTGAAATACATTCCGAAGTTACATATACATCAACAGTTGAGATATTGTAACTTCTAAGAATATTATATTTGTACTTTATTATTCTGGAGATGTTTCATTCCTCCGTGAAGATCTTATTGTATATACGGAGATGTTTATTCCTCCGTCGGAATGTGGTAACTCGGGTTATTAGACTTCCCTAGTGGGGGTCATCCCTGTATGTGTTATGTGGGTCAAAGGGTTGTTAGACCACCCTAGTGGGGTCGGCCCAGTCAGTTGTAGTGGGGTGTTTAACCCAGTGGTAAAGTTGGGGTCGACCTAGTTAATATAAAGTATAAGTCAGAGATGTGTATACATAGAGGAGGCGTGTTCCTCATTATACACACACTTCCCTCACTCAGAATGTAGCGCACTTGTGGAGGAGATGTCTGCTATGGTGGAGGAGATCATGTATTTGGTTTGCATCTTTGTATATTGCTGGTCATCTATATTGAGGAAGCTTTGCTGGGTTTTCTACCCCATGAGGGTTTCCCAGGATAAATCTGTGTCTCTTGTGTTTATGTTGTGCTTGTTGTTTCTTCAGTGATCCTGTATATGCTATTATTGTGAAATGGAATGTAATGTTGCTATTTTCTGTCTTCGCATATTAAATGTTAACATGGTATTAGAGCTAACCTGAAGGAAGGCAAGGTATGGCACTTATGACACTTGTTTTACTTACGACAATTTGAAGGTTAGGGTTTTATATAGAAAAAACAAGTCATCGTGGAACTTTCGCTATAAATCCATTTTGGCGAAGGTTCAAGATCTGAAAAATTTACAGGTTGTAGATAACATCTCCAGGTACCTTGTGTCCAAAGGGAACCCTCAGATTCGTTGTACTTTGTGAGTTATGATCAGTACAAGTTAGGGTTTCTGCCTCTTCCAGATCTCAGTCAAAATCAAGTGAGCTAGGAAGAAAGGTCATAACTTGGGCTAGGAAGCTCCAAATGAAATTTAGTAAAATGTGACAGGTAGTACACATACTGTACTATCTCAGGAAACTTTGTTAGAGGCCGAAGTTGAACCAGTGACACGTGGCACTCCGTACAAGTTCGCTCTCCTGTTTTATCCCATAAATAGGTCACGTTGCGACACTTGGCATAACTCTCTCTCAGAAAATCCAATTGAGGTCAGTCCTATCGGGATGGAAAGATGATAGGTCAGGCTACCACAAAAAACGTTTTCAGACCTTGTGGAGAGAAAATTTCAGAGTTACAGCAGAAACAATCAGGTACATATTTCTGTCAAAACAGAATTCTTTTTGGAGCACCTTCATTCATGGCTTCCGGAATTTAGGGTTTCGGAGAAAGTTAGAATTTTTGGAATCAGAATCCACGGCTGAATTCTAATCATGAAAATCAAAATTTAGAGACCAAGATCGAATTTTTTGGTTGGGTAGAAGACCGGGCTTGATCAAACCCCAGTTCAGGATTTTGATCGGAAAGATGAAAAATTAGGGCTTCAGCAAAAGTTGGAAATTTTGAAGTCTGTAACCACGGTTGGAAGCTCCTCAGAAAAATAAGAGTTTAGAGCCTTGGATCAAACCTTTTGATTGGGAAGAAGGGTGGGCTTCATCAAACCCTAGTTCGGGATCCTATCCAGAAGATCCAGAAGTTTCGAAGGCAAATTTTGAGGGGTCAAATTTTCGAGATTTCAAAATTGAAGTATGCTAGTTTGATCAGCTCAAGAAGACACATCCTTCCATCCATTCAGAAGTGTGAAAGTCAAAGATTGAATTTTTAGGGTTTCTATAGCAAACCCTAATCAAACTCCAGATCCATTTTCAGGGGGAGTTGAGGCTAAGGCCTTACATAAGAATATTACAAGAAGTCTCGACAGGTATGACTTAAGGAGGTTCAGGTATGTCTTGAAATCTGATTCCCGATTAAGTTCATAATATGTTTGTATTCATATTATTTATTAGTACAATCTTGATTAATGCTAGAATTGTCTTATCACCCTAGTAACAGTATGAATGCATGTGAATGATAGAAGACATTCATTGATTAGGGCTATATGATTGTACTAATGCACTGCGGTGCTGTATGAAGTTGATGTTGTCTGCTAACAAGATACAGGTACATCACGAAAGACAAATCAAGTTCCATGACCATGACAACATGAAGACAAAGACTCCTCCATAATATTTGATCACATAGTAGTTCTACTTACGAGGTATGTATGACTTTGTTCTATTATGCTTACCCTATGAGATATGTAGGTTCCAACACAGGATCTCTAAATGATTGAAGAGACAAAGAAGATATTGTTTAGGTATGTTAAACAGATATACTATTCCAGGTATGTCTCCTATGAATCTTACCTTGTGTTAGGATCCCTTATATAAGTATACTTGGTATGATTGGTTATGGTTATTCATAAAGCTAGTAATCAAGGGTTTATGAATATTATGTCTTTTATCTTGATTGATGATATGCATGAGTAAAAGAAGACTTCCTTGAAATCTTGAATACTAATGTTTATTATCTATGATCATGACTATACATATTCAAGATTATTTAGAATTATAATGTTTTGATAATATTTTGTGTATGAGATCATGAGGATAACACTAGTGCACAGTTGAGCATGCACAGTGGTATAGAATGAATAGAAGTTCAAAAGACATTTAGAAGATCAAGCGGGAGGCAACCACACAAACATAAAAGATAAGTATTTGAGTTGTTATTTGAAATAGTAAATAGATTGTATGCATATTTGTATTCATGCTGAGTGTAAAAATTCATAGAGCATTGAATAGTATACTACTAATATGCATATGATTGGTAAGTTGGACAAAACATTCCATTGTAGCTTGTCTAGAATGAAACCTCTTTGCTAACATGCTGAGAGCTGTGCACACTCTCGATAGTATGTTCTGGTAGAGATGGAAGGCATCTAGATAGCCACTGTATGCATACAAGATATGGAAAAGTGTTGTGCCAAAGTATTGGTCAAGATAGTTGCATAACTATGTAAATGATATCTGTATGCATAATAGGTTATCATGTCAACATGATTTCATGATTATGAAGTATTACTAATCATGTACTTAATTTTGATTTGTAGGAAAGATCATGAAGAATGATGAACACCGCACAAGTCATGGATGTTCAACAAGAATATTTACAAATCAAACATAATATAGAAGGCTCATGGCTAAAATATTCTCTTAGAAAGAGGAAGAGAATCATGATGAGATGTTTGCTCCAAGTGACTAGATAAGACCATTCTCTTAATGATGTAATTAAAGAAGAAGTGTGAATCAGGTTCTGTATGGATGCCCAAGATCGATAGTAAATTGATGAGCTTAATGATCACCATGGGTGATGTGGATCTCAACCTTTGCTACAAGGTTGAATATGGTTTATATACACAGATGACATGGATGCAAGAAGGAACTCACCACAGAGTTCGAATGATGTTGAGGCTCATATCAGTAGACCCATCTAACGAGATATGGCACAGATAGATGGCTGCAGAAATGAAAATGAAAGATCTCAGATTGATGCATTACTTCCTAGGTCTGGAAGTATGGAAAGCCTCAGAAGGAATCTTTCTCAACCAGGGAAATTATGCCGAGAAATATTCAAAGGACTTGATATGTTGGAATGGCCACTGTCATGGATTCCAACTTGAAGCTGTTAGTGAATGACTCATCAGAGTTAGTGTATATAACTCTGTACAGACATATTATCGGGTCGTTGATGTATCTGATGAATACCAGGCTAGATATATACCTTGCTGAGAACACCTTGAGTCAGTATCTAGTGGAAACTAGATATGTTCACCTGATAGTTGCAAAAGCATGTGATGAGACACCTAAAGGATATGATAGACTTTGATCTATGCTATCTTGGAGATCATGACTTCAGATGGCTTCACAGATGTTGATTGTGCAGAAAGTGTATTAGACAGGAAGAGCACATCGAGAGGATGTTATTTTCTAGGATCAACCATGATCTCGTGGTTTAGTAGGAAGCGGAATATATGGCTGCTTGCTCTGCTAGTTGTGAAGAAGTATGGCTTCAGGATTGTTTGACTTAGAGATAGACCCAACTGTGATCCTATGTGACAAGCATAATTGTATCAAGATGACAGAGAATCCAGTGTTCCATGATAAGTCAAAGCACATAGAGATCTGACATTTCTATATACAAGATATGGCGCAGAAAGGAACTATAAAGTTCGAATTTGTAACAGGTTACCGATGTACTAACCAAACCTCTACCTCACGTGAACAAGTTGCCGATGTACTAACCAAACCTCTACCTCAAGTAAAAGTTTGAATATTTCCGAGACAAGATTGGTGTAGTTTAGAAGGACCCTCCTCGAAAGGGGGAGTGATGTGGTCACTTATGATGAGATTGCCTGCATCGACAGAAAGGTCAATGATGTGGATACATATATTGGTGATGACGATAGAGAGGTTGGTGGATGGTCCTTAGACAGGGTCTAAGTTGACAAGGGGATTTCATCATCCTTGAACACATGTTCTAAAAGGATCCGTAGACATATGTCTCCGAGAAAGAAGAGGGATTGCATCATCCTTGAACACATGTTCTAAAAGGATCCGTAGACATATGTCTCTGTGAAAGAAGAGGGATTGCATCATCCTTGAACACATGTTCTAAAGAGAGCCGTAGACGTATGTCTTCGAAAATAAAGTCCTGAATGAACAGGTAGGGGATTGGATCGTCCTCGGACTTTGGTCCTTTGAATTGAGTCGTAGATAAGATGTATCCAAAATAAAGTCCTGAATGAACATGTAAGGGGATTGGATCGTCCTCGGACTTTGATCCTTTGAATTGAGCCGTAGACAAGATGTCTCTGAAAATAAAGTCCTGAATGAACAGGTAAGGGGATTGGATCGTCCTCGGACTTTGGTCCTTTGAATTGAGCCGTAGACAAGATGTCTCCGAAAATAAAGTCCTGAATGAATAGGTAGGGGATTGGATCATCCTCGGACTTTGGTCCTTTGAATTGAGGCGTAGACAAGATGTCTCCAAAAATAAAGTCCTGAATGAACAGGTAGGGGATTGGATCGTCCTCGGAATTTGGTCCTTTGAATTGAGCCATAGACATGAGGTCTCCGAGAATTGAATGATAGGACTGTATCGTCCCTGGACCTCGGTTTAAAAGGTACATGATAGGATTGGATCGTCCCTGGACCTTGGTTCAAAAGGTACATGGTAGGACTGGATCGTCCTTGGACCTTGGTTCAAAAGGTACATGACAGGATTGCATCATCCATGGACCTATGTCCTAAAGAGAGCAGGATTGATCATCCTGTAATATGATCGTGTGTGTTGCAGGGTATGCTGCTATTGTGTGGATACTTGTATTGATGATGTGTATACTTGTATTGTGTGGATACTTGTATTGATGATGTGTATACTTTTGTTGGTGTGGATACTTGTATTGATGATGTGTATACTTGTATTGGTGTGGATACTAATACTATTGATCTAGATGACGATGATGTTGATCGTATTGATCTAGATGACGATGTTGTTGATCGTATTGATCTAGATGACGATGCTGCTGATCGTGTTGATCTAGATGGTGATGCTGCTGATTATGTTGATCTAGATGACGATGATGCTAATCATGTAGATCGAGATGATCCAGATGCTGTAGATCGAGATGATCCAGATGCTGTAGATCGAGATGGTCCAGATGTTGTAGATCGTGATGAACCAGATGCTATAGATCGAGATGATGTGATGATGCTGATCGTGTTGATCTAGATGATGATGTTGATGATCATGTGATGACGATGCTGATGATCATGTGATGACGATGCTGATGATCGTGTGATGACGATGCTGACGATTGTAAGGATTCAGATGTTGATGTTGTTGTAGCTGTTTGAGTGCTGCAGAAGACAAAGACTTAGTACTGAAGATGCTGATGTTCCAGTATTGAAGATGTTCCGGTAACTGGATGAGTTACTGATGATGTTGAGAAAGCTTCCAATGATTTATAGATGTATCATGTTGATGAGTCCTTACTCCTGTAGATGTTGTTATAATATCCTTCTCATTAAGGGGGAGTGTTGAGATATTGTAACTTCTAAGAATATTATATTTGTACTTTATTATTCCGGAGATGTTTCATTCCTCCGTGAAGATCTTATTGTATATCCGGAGATGTTTATTCCTCCATCGGAATGTGGTAACTCGGGTTATTAGACTTCCCTAGTGGGGGTCGGCCCTCTATGTGTTATGTGGGTCAAAGGGTTGTTAGACCACCCTAGTGGGGTCGGCCCAGTCAGTTGTAGTGGGGTGTTTAACCCAGTGGTAAAGTTGGGGCCGACCTAGTTAATATAAAGTACAAGTCGGAGATGTGTATACATAGAGGAGGTGTGTTCCTCATTATACACATACTTCCTCACTCAGAATGTAGCACACTTGTGGATGAGAGGTCTACTATGGTGGAGGAGATCATGTCTTTGGTTTGCATATTTGTATATTGCTGGTCATCTATATTGAGGAAGCTTTGCTGGGTTTTCTACCCCATGAGGGTTTCCCAGGATAAATCTGTGTCTCTTGTGTTTATGCTGTGCTTGTTGTTTCTTTAGTGATCCTATATATGCTATTATTGTGAAATGGAATGTAATGCTGCTATTTTCTGTCTTAGCATATTAAATCTTAACAGGACAAGATGCTTTAGGTCTAGTTACCCACACTTATTTCAAGTCGCCTGTGCACCCAGACATTCAGAACACCATACTGCCATATGAAATTCCAAAACTGCTAACAAATAATGGGAAAGATGATGTGCAATTACACATTTCTAAGTTTGTTATTATATGTCAAGACTTGAGATCATGGTTGAACATTATGTCTAAACTCTTTCCATGCACTCTTATTGAGATAATATTTGAGTGGTTCCAAACCTTCCTAAGAACTCTATAGAGACATTTGATCAACTTTGTGATAAGTTCCTAAGGATGTATGCTCTTAGGCCAACTGATGTGGTTTAGGTATATAGACTGACCTATATAAAACAAAGTAAAATGGAGATTGTCACCTCCCCCATACATCAGTTTTAGTTTGCTTTGGCTACACATGAGATAAATTTTCCCGTCGATGGGCTTAGGAAGACTTTTGTAGAGAAATTAAAGCAAGACTTGTAAATAGAGTGTGCAGAAAGCAAACTAGTCACCTTTCCCTCCTACCATTGAGCAAGCAATAAATTCCTTTGATGATGCTATCAATAAGGTCCTTCACTTATAAATAGTGAACATTAGACATCATATTATTGAATATGACCCTCCAATTTCAACCAATGAGACATCATCCCTATTAGCTGACCCACAATCTAGAGTGACAAATATAAAGGGAATAAGAAAAAAAAGAAAAAAGTATTGTTTGTTTTAATAAAAGTTCTTTAGTCGCACTGTAAAACAAAATAGGATCATTTGTTTCAGGTTCTGATCCTTTCTTTAAACAACAAAATTCCAAAATTATTGCATATGCTTTTCACTGATAATCTACCTTCCTTCGCAGAGGAAATGTTATTTAACTTACTAGTAAAGACTAACCAAAAGACTCCAAGATATAAAGAGGTTTTACAAAACATAACAAATTGGAAAATGTTTTAGAGTGGACCACTTTTGCTGCTTCCTTCCTCCTATTCAACATGGACTTGTTTGTCCTCAATGTTATCCATGCCATCCCATTCCATTTTAGTCTCCACTGTATCTTGAACTCTTGGATTATTTTCTACTATATATTGTTGGTGTTATTGGATGGTTGAGTAAAGCGTTCCATTGGATGAGGAAATCTCATGTGCTTATACTTTCTTTGTGGATAAAGATTTTATTGTCAAATGGTTTTGAGATATCGATGAGGTAAGTTTCTTCTCCTTTGTACTATTATTGTCATTGGAAATATTATATTGTTGCATGTTTCTCTATGTATGGTTGTATGCACTTGTAGGTCATTCATGATAAGCATTCTCTTATGACCATTTGCATTTATCTCTTTTAGTAATATCCTTGGATAAATTTAGGAAGTGGAGTTAATAACAAAGGGGTTATAAAAGCTTGAATCTTTCATCCATATTCATCCTTTCCACTCATTGACCAAGTACCCTCACTCGAACCTTAATAACCCCATATGCCCAATGTTATTTACCTAGGCACTAGTCCTACTTCTAGCCACCAAAAAAATTATGTTTTAATTCATTTTTATGTTGTTTTACAGATATGGAAATTACAGTCAATTGTTTACCGTTTACTCTAGCCCTCAAATCCCTAAAATACTTGTTAGATTATGTTTCCCCACAGCCCGTGGGTAACCAGAGGATATTTTTCGTCATGATTTTTTCATGACTAACTGTGATTTTAGTCACGATGATCATATCTAGCTTTGCCATGATGATACTTTTGTGCCTTACTTCTTAGTCCAAGATGCCATGTTGTATTATCTTATGCAGGATATATGCTCAAAATGCTCATGATTCATTCAGTTACATATGATTGGTTCCAGTTTCAGTGTGTTATGGATGTGCCAGATGCTTCATTCACCTTATGTGGCTATGTGGTTATGTTGATTGCTCGAATGTGTATCTTAGTATGTTATGGTCATTAACCCTCCCTTTTCCCTTGTGTGGTATGATCCAAACCAATTTTAGGTCAATGTCTATTGTGACAATGCTCCTTCCCTAATAGCTTGAGTGATTAGATGTTCCATTGCATTCCATGTCTACCATTGGTTCCTAGTTTCCATGATCCATTCATATGTCACTTTTCCCCTTCATTGATTAGCTATTAAGGTATGCCAAAGCAAGGTAAAAGAAAAGGTATGTAAAAAGCAAAGTACAAAAGAAAAAGAGCAATATGCAAAAGCAAATGTAAAGAGCAAAGTACAAAAATAAAAGTAAAGAGCAATTGCAAAAGATAAAGGAAAAAATAACTAATTTGGGCAAAAGACAAACCTAGAAAGAGGTACTAGTAAAAGTACCTAAGAGAAAAAAGGATGTTGTACTAGTAAAAGTACCTAAGAGAAAAAAGGATGTTGTTCATAGCTAATGCTTAGTCAACAGATTTTTTTAATTGTTCTCTTGTTGACTATTAATGAAGGAGCTAGTTGATGAGCCACCCTAGTGGAGCCTGCATACCTTGTCCTTGCGGTAGCCTTACAGGTCAAGAGGGACCAAATAACAGGATTGCCTTGTGGCCTAGGGATTGATAACTCATCATGGCACTCCCTATATATATTCGTTGGCAAACACTTTGGGTATCTTATACTTGCAAACATTTCCAAGATGACAAAATCATGAAGAACACTCCCCTTCCTTTTGCATAGGGTAAATCTTAAAATTCCAAAGAGAGACCTTTGACTTACACAAGGGTCTAGGATTTTGTGTCCCAATACCATGCCTCCCTTATACTTTGGTATATGACCTATACCTAACATAATAAATTGAATAGCTTGCACATTTTCTTTATGGTTCACATGCCTTGAGATAGTCACATTTCTCGAGATATTGCACTATTATACATGTCTCATTTATATTGCACGTGTAAATAGTTCACACATTCATTTTTAGATGGTTCACATTTCTCAAGGCAATTGTAGTTCCTAATATAGTTCACACTTCCCTAGGTAGATGATACACTAGATCCTCATAGGGGTTCCACCTCTTTGTGATGTTTTACATAGGGATACTATTCACAGACAGACATTGCATAGCATATTCAAGGTTTATCACTATACATGGTCCCTATCTTGAACATGTGGGGTTTTGAGCATTGATGGTCATGCATGGCATAGTTTGAAGGCTACTTTCAAAGGGCATCCTACATAGATTGATCATTGATGAAATCTCCTACACAAGACTTCTCAAGTCCTAATATGCCTTGATAATTCAAAGGATATGACAACATGTAGAATTTGGAGCCCACACATATCAGGATGACATCACACTTGATAGTAGGTCATTGGGTGATTTGGAAAAGGTGTTTGGAATTCAGAGAATATGGGATGATGTATGGCACCTTGATGATTACTCCGTGATGATCATCCCTCTATTTCACTCACTTGCATGGTATATTTAGACATTGGGATTGCACTCTCCCCACACATGCAGGATTTTTTGGGTCTTGTGGCATATGTTGAGGCACTTACTTGATGACATGGAAAATGAATGGAGGCATGATATCAATTGCTTATTAGCATATTCATGGTTTAGATGGTTTGATTCACCTTCGCATTCCACTTATAATGGGACACCCACCTTCTTCACTCATGCATTGGGCAACTTGTACACATGGCACTTGACCTTATGTCTTGGGAGTTGAATTGGCACCATTGCACACATGTTCATGCACCTTGGGCACTTGGAATTCACTTCCTATTGAAGCGCTTGGTCTTGAATACCCTTTGGAAGGCCCTATGGTGTACTATGAGTATATGTCCTCCCCTTTTATGACCTCATACCACACATGTGGACTTGTTGAGGCATATTTCTAGCATATTATGTTGTTTTATATGGATTCTTGCTGAGACACATTCTCTTTGTAGCCCTATTTCATTTTCACATGTATTGTTTACTATATTCCCCCCTTAGTTGATGGATATAATAGTATTTTATTGTTAGGAGTTTTTGAGTTATATTCTATAAATAGAAGAGCTCCTCCATTTGTAAATTGTTGGATCTTGGTGGAGAAAAATACTCTTTGATTCTTGTCTACTATGTTGTTCTTAGGGTATGTTTGGTTTCATGGAGGTGCCTTGCTTGAGGAGATGTGGATGTTTAGGGTTTGGATGATTCAACTAGTATTTGCCACAAGCTTTTGGTGATGGTCTTGTAAGTGTTCATTTTAATCTTTGTTAAAGGTAATATTGGTATAGTTTTGTATGAGGTATTATTCACATGTACTTGGCCTAATATGCTTCTTGCTTGATTGTAGAACCTCTAAAACTTAAGTTGTTGTAGGTGGATATTGGCTTGGTGAAATAGTTGAATCCATTAATTTCCCTAAACATGTGCAAGTGCGTAAATCTACTCCATTGACCTTCCGAATTTCTCACTCAAATACTTTTGCAAGCACCTCCTTGACTCCATATCCCAATGAAGGCTAGATTAGGCACTAGTCACCTTGATCCATATATATATTTTTTAAATTTACCCTAAAATATTTTCACCTCTTCTTTATATTTATTTTTCATGATTAAAATTTGCTTATTAACTATAAAAAATCCAAAAAAGTATAAAAACAAAAAAAAACGTCGTTTCCTAGTAGGGAACCTTGCTTGGATGCATATCTTTCTCTCCTAAAATAGTATGGCATGTTTTATTTCTGCATTAAAGGCTGGTACAACCTTTTAGCAAGGATTTACTCTGTCCTTTGGGCTAGTTTGACTTCACCTCTTTGACTAGGTGAATTTCCCTTTATCTTTCGTTGTTTTAGGGCTTGATTTCTTTGTTGTGGTTTACTCCTATCCTTGCTACCCCATTTTGTGTATGGTGTTCAAAGGGTATTTTTTTCATGAGATTCTCATGACTAGATGTGATTTTTGTCACAATGCTTAGATCCAACTTTGTTATGATGGTCCTTTGTACCATATTTTTTAGATAAAATACCATGTTATATAATATGATGTACTACAAGATTTGTACTCAGTGTACTATCATTCATTTAGATACAAATGATTGGTTCCAATATATGTATGCTATAGATGTGATATATTCTTCATTCATTCTATGTGAATATGGGATCATGTGTATTGCTTTGATGTTTAACTTATTATGCTGTGGGCATTAACCTTCCCCCTGTCTCTGATGTGGTATGGTCCAAATAAATTCTAGATCAATGTCTATTGTGTTAATGACCCTTCCTAGATAGATTGAGTAATTACATGCTTCACTACATCTCATGTCTACCCTTGGTTCTCAATTTCCATGACCCATATCATATATAATCACCATTCCCATTCATTGATTTCAAATGTCAAGTTTATGTCAAAGCAAGGTAAAAGAAAAGGTATTGTAAAAGAAAGTGCTAATTTTTTTTGAAAGCGCATTGCAAAGAAAATAATAATAGAGCAAAAGAAAAAGAAAAAGAAAGAATAACCAATGTGGGAAAAAGGTGAAAATAGAAAGAGGTATTGATAAACAAGTGCACAAGTTTTGTTTTATTTTGTCATTGAGATTACCCTTTTCCACACATGAGGGTTCTATTTGCTCATTGAGAGGGGAGAAATTTTCTTATGTGGTATGATGGCACATATATTGAGGCATTTTGGATGATGTGTCACCTTGCCGCACATGTTGAGGCACTATTGAATCTTGATGATCCATTGCACTTGATCTTGCTTGGAAATTAGGTCTACACCCTTGATTTGAATTCACACATGGACTGCTCCTTTTTCTCTACTACACACCCTTGGATTGATTTGATGGATGAGGGTTGATTTAAATTTGAACAAGACTGCTTGCTACTTGATTCTATTGTTGAGGAAGTTGGACATATACTATTATATCATTATTTGACTTGGCATTTGGCATTATTTTATTGTGTGATGGTTTTACCCACTAGTGTGCCTTCTCCAAGAAGGGTGACTTGGCTCGTGGCTTGATTATTTCATTTTATTGGTAAGATCCACCACTTGTAGATGGGATCTAGGACCATTGGTATATAACCTCCCCCACCACTTGGATGTTAGATCTCATTATTTCTATTGTAACTTTGATTTGTCATTTTAAACCCTAATTGCACTCTCCTTGTGCTAATAAAAGGAAGGGTTTTAGCAATTAGAGGTGAGATTTGGAGATTGGAATACAAGACTATTGCTTGGATTTACTTGTGAGCTCGATTTTCCTTTGTTATCTCATTGATTTTCATGGAGATATTGGATTTCCTAGTTTTCTCTCTCTTGCCCCTTTGGTTCTTTATGCTTGAGTTCATATCTATATGATTTGTTTATCATTGATAAAAAGTACTCTTGTTTGCTAGAAACCACATGGGTATATCTAGGTAAGATTGGCAAGTTTAATTGCTAGCAAGCTCACTCATCTTAGTTTTCTTTAGATATTGTCATTGATATTAATCTAACCCTTGTTGTAGGTGCCTGCTTGGCATTTGATTGTTGGAGAACTCCTTTGTTTTGTAGGTTTTCTCAAGGAAATTGAGCAAATACATCATTAATCTCAAGTATAGCTTGGCACTCTTGAAGACTTTTGGACAAGTAATTGTTGAGGGGTGTTTTGGACTCCCTTGGCCCTCCATCAAGATATGAAGGCGATGCACTTGGTCCTCTACTTGTATCTTGTAATTTCTCTCTTTATCTCACTCATACATTTTTTCAAACACTTCACATCCATCCTCTCTTCTTCCATCCTCTTACTAGTTTTCTTCTAGTTCATGTAATAAGGCTTGAGTCAA
Source organism: Larix kaempferi (assembly GCA_027924585.1). Taxonomy (NCBI): domain Eukaryota; kingdom Viridiplantae; phylum Streptophyta; class Pinopsida; order Pinales; family Pinaceae; genus Larix; species Larix kaempferi. The sequence goes on from BSBM01000313.1 coordinate 2,794,177, forward strand.
GGCTTAATATTCTTCTTGGGAAAATCTATAAGCTTCCCCTTATTTTAATTAATCACAAGATACCTTAAGGAAATCCAAATCACTCACACAACCTAAGAAGGACTAAGAAAACACTAAGTAATAAGTGAATATATAAGTTAATGGTGTTTTTCTTGGCTTGTCTTTGTTTACATTACTGCCCAAAAGTCATAAGGCCAATCTTTGGATTGTAAGCACAAGAAAAAATATTGGATGCAAGTGCCACATCAATTGGGAGTGCTTGTAATACTGAACAATTTTATTAAAAAATATCAGCATCACCCAATTGAAGATGATGACAAAATTATTTAAGGCTAGAAATCCAAGTAGGATAGGAAGGCCAAGAGTTTATAAGCTAGAAGGTCAATATTCATTGGTAAATATTATAGAAGGAACCTTTGCAATCAAGCAAAAGGTCCTCTTTTGATATTGTAAGCTATCTTCATATGTGGAATAGAGACGTTATTACGTTGTCTTCTTACGCTTTTGCAAGTTGTGATTTTTTATAGACTATGTTTGCCATTTATAGTTTATTCGAAGCTTGTAGGGATGGGTGTTGCAACCTCTAGTCTATTCCTGTGCTTGTAATGTCTATGTTTACTTATCATATGCAATTCTAGAAAATTGATGTAAATAAGGTATCTGTCAGCAACATGTAGGCTATCCTCAATTTATTAGAGTTGCTTTAGGGTTTGTGCAAGCTATAGTCCATGGACTATTATCCCTGTTGTTTTCATTTCTCCCTTTGTTTCATGTTAATTGGTTCTTAAAAACTTATAATCAATATTAGATTAGTTGCATTTTTGCATTTGCATTCATAGTTGATGTTAATTCCTAAAAGTCACACACATTCGACATTTCGACAATTCACCTAGTAAAGTGTTGTCAACATAAATAATGCATCTCACCACAAGCATCCCCAATAGATCCAAAGCACAATATGAGTCCATAAGTTCCAAGAAACAATCACAACAAAGGGTAGCATGGGTATTACATAGTTAACCCATGCTATAGCGCAAGTTATCAGAACAATGCCCGTGCTACACCTGCGCAGCCTTTCCTTCGTTAGTCGCACTACTATCAAAACGACGAGCCCACTTAGTCCCAGCGGCACATTGAAGACTCAATCCTCCCCAAGGATCCCAATTCCGATCATCTCATAGTTGGTGGCATTAATCAACCCCCCTTATATACCTTGAAACCAGTTCATGAAGGAGGAGAGTTCAAATATGGATCTAGTTGTTTGTTGGCCACCTCTTGGCCTATAAAAGAAAGCCATTGGCATGAATTTTGCAGAGAGAAATTAGAGCAAGGTTATGCTACTGGATTTGAGTTCGAGCTTCCTCATAGCCCACCATTTCCTACCATTGTGAGCATCCCCAAGCTTTCTTTCCACCTACCATCAAGGGGCAAGTGTTTCTCTCCATTGTTCTTCCATCTACTTAGCATTAGTTTGGAAAAGAAACGCCTCCCTAAGGGATATTTTTGGCTTCCCTTGAATCTCTCACCTCCTAGGTGTTGTACAACTATTCCATTGGGAAATACAAGAGTGGTTTAGTATATCTTTGGTTTTTGTTGGAGTTTGCATCCTCCCCCCATCTCTTTCTATTTGCTTTTTTATCAATATTTTCATGTTTGGATGTGAACTACACTGATAATATCTTGCAATATCACTTGGAGGAATACCAACCATCAAAAGGGGCTCCAAGGACTGAGGCCTTGTAGAAACCTACAAGGATTAGCCCCTCACCAAGTGGAAGAGTGCACTTGTGCAATTTTTTTCCATAACAGTCCTATGTATATTCCTAGCTTGCCTTAAATCTTCCAATTTGTTATAAACTTCAGGTGCTTCATTTTCATTATTAGGTTCTTGACTCTAAATTTGACCATTATTTTCTTCACTTCTCAGACTAAAAATCTCTTCTGAAACTTCACTTAGATACATTTCATGGTTGATTATCCTAGCAATCTCAACAATGCCCTCTTCTTCCTAAGAAGAATTAGTATCTCTCATAACCATAAACACATCTTCTAGCTCAGATAAATCCCAAATCCTATCATCATTTTTAACCATCCCAGACTTCTCCGAATTTAAAAGATCATCACCATACATATTTTTTATCCCATGTTGAAAAGATTCTGAATGTTTGTCAATGAAATGCTCTCTATTGATTCTACCCAAGGAACCATCTAAGTTAGGGATACATATATAGGATAAATCCATCATGAGGTATCCACCTAAACCGGATTCCCACTTCCTAGAGAGTAGAAGGGAGGGTGACCACCATTTTTATGTTCATAAATAACAGACTAAATGTGCATAGGATGATTCTTTTCAACTTTCCTAATCATGTTCCCACTAAGACTCTGGATATGACAAGACTCGTAGGCTGCTTCAAATTCATTCTTGTGATGAATACCTTCGAAAAAATTATTCTACTTGGACTCTTATTGATGGGACTTTCATTAACTCAATGATGGGGATATTGTACATGATCTTGCTTAACTCCTTCTTCATATCAATGTTCAAGTTGTAATCACAAGGATAATTCTTTTCTTCTTCTTTCTTATCAACTTTAGCACTATTACGTTTATCAAACCTAAGAAGGTGGCTTGCGATCACGGCTACGTCTTTTATAAATTTTGAATTGAGGTTGTTTGTTTACTTTCAGGAGACTCATTGCAAAACATGGGGGAGTTTCTTCTTCAATTAGTTCCTCTTCTACTTCAAGGATAATTCTCCCAAAATCATCGTAAGATAAAACCTCAATTAGGTTGATGTTTTCGGGTTTCTCATCATGGTATGGATAATTAGTGTTTCAGGTTCTTCTTCAGATTCATCACACCAGTTAACATTATTTCTTTCAGAGGACTCAGGGACTATAGGATGACATCTACTATCTTCTACCTCATGCCTCCTACTATTGTTCCAATAAGTTTTAGGGCCATAAGGATTCCAATATCATTTAGACTCTCTAATCTTCATTACATCCCTATTTAGGATAGTTAATTGTTTCATCATTTCTTGCATACTTTATAAGGTGTCCTTCGGCTCAACTATAGGCTCTTTGGATTTCCTAATTTTAGGCTCATATCTAGAAGTGGTAGGGGTATACTGATCGAACAAAATTTGTTTCCCCATGGATGCTGCATTAGATTCAACGGTTTTGGCATTCAATTGTGTGGTCTTAAGGTTAGCAGGATTCTTATCCTTCAAATGATACCCAAGCCAACCGTCAAATGAATTGAGATAATGAATAAGTATTGCTTGGTCTTTAGGCCTAATGTATTCTAGGATATTAGCTACAATTTTATCGAATCTAAGGTTAAACTCATGGACTATTTCATTCTCCTTTTTCTTAATCTCAAATAGTTGGTGTAGGAGATATTTCCCATCTAATTTGGATGACTATTCATCGGTTAGCTTCATTAAAAAAATTTCATACCCATCTATTGACGAAGTAGGTAACCTATCAAACCACTTCCGATATTCCCCTTCTAAAGATGCTAAGAGACCCCTCATGAATACATCTTCATTAGATGCCCTATATGCTTCCATGTGCTCCCATAACCTATCAATATGATCTTCAATGGTAATGGTAGGGTCTCTGTTAAATTTGGGGACCTTTTCAAAGTATTTATCTGGCATGTTATGAGGAGCTCCCTGAATTTGGGAAAATTCAAAAGGAGAGGCCCTAGCCCATATTCCAAAAATCCTTGGATTTTGTGGAGTATTTGTTTGGTTGCCACTAGCGTTTGCACCGGCCATCAGACTAGATTGAGATGTAGGTGAAGAAGAGGAAGGAGATCCTAAAATGTGACTTGGTGAAGTGGAAGGATTAGAAATATTCCAAAAGAGCTCGGATGACTTCTCTTTGAGGTTTCTTCTATTATAATTCCGAGTATAAGTTACAGAGGTTCCTTCAAGAATGGATGAATGATTTAAGAATTTTGGATTGATAGATTGGATTCGTTCCTCAGTAGAGTCGCAGGGTGGAGTCACCAGGTGAACCACAAAATTAATTCACCAAATGATTATGCCGTAAGGAAAGGTGAGATGAGTGAGTTATGTTGGTGATTAAGTTAATTAAGCAATGAAAAATGTAATCACCAATGCAAAACCGGATGCGATATGATATGAAATAACGCACAAACACTCGCAGAAACCAAAGGTAAGCATCTACCTCCCTGGAAACGACGCCAAAAATGTTATCATGCAACTTGTAGTTGCCCCTACAAGATGATCCTATCAAGGATGGTAGAGGAGACGAGAAACTAAATAGGTGACTTAAGAGGGCCTCGATCCCCAAATGGATAGGTTTTCATGCCAATCAAAGCACTCTTCACTTTATGCCACCAAATCTCAAGGTAGCAAAGGGGGAGAACCTGATCTATCCCGATAGGAGAGATCTAAACCCAATCATCATATCAAACTAATGAAATAGAATACATAAGGTGATGGACATATGAATCCCTATATCTAAAGGGTGAAGCCACGTTAGGAATTATGCTTGGGTTGAGAGGCTTAAGAGAGACAAAATATCAACCCGAGACGCATAGTTACAGTGACATAGAAGTAAAATATGGATCTAGGATGTAGGTGCTAGCATAAATGATCAAATCTTGATGTCTTGGGAAACGTGAACGGGCCAAGGTAGTATATCGGGATGAATTAGAGTTGTTTAGCACCTAAGGGATATAGCTTCATGATGTATTATTATGACAATGTCTCAGTACACAAGCAAAGATTGGACCACAAACTAACCTGAAAGATGGCCAAACCAAGGACGGCGAATGAGATGAAGACCAGTTCCTAGGGAAAAGGGAACATGGAGTCCTCCAAGGGTGATTCCCTAGGATACCCACCTTGGGATAGACCTTAATATAAAAACCTAGAAAGGAATCTTCAAAATTCTTAGCTATGTGACCCAAAGAATTTTTATAATTAAGGTTTTATAGTAGATTTAAATGTAGACTAATGGAATAGATCATGAAACATAAGAAAATCAATGGGACATACCTCTTATGGCTTGTAGATTCCAAGTGAAATGATGCTCTAACCCCCTTGAATCAATTCCAAGCCAACTTGATGAGCTCTAAGGTGAAATTGATTTTCCCAATTTGAGCTAGTGCTCCCTCCCTCCTGCAAAGACAAGTTGCAATGAGACTTCATTCACAAAATGGAAAGTAAATGATGCAAGATAAATCAAAGAGCATAAATAGTGATCAAAGATACAATGCGAACTACTCCCTAATTATTGAAATCATCTAATGGATAGATCCAGACAACCCACACAAAATCTTTCCAAGTTAAGTCGCCCTCTTGAAGGGAACACACTACTCTAACATATATAACATGCATACATAATAAAATAGAAAGGAAGTCTTAGGCTATCGAATCTACAATCAAGCACGAGAACAAAATTTTGCAAACACACAAGATTTCCACAAAATATTCTTTATTGCCAATAATCTAGAGCCAAAAGTCCCTTTACAATGAGGGAGTCCTTTCTCTTAAATAGATTTGAGAGAGATCAAGACCCTAATTTGTTTTTTAAATGAGTGGTCGATATTAAAATATACGTCATAGATCATCATCGGTGGATATCCTTTTATTTTTTTTAATTACATGGATCAATGACGACTAAGTCATAAGAAGGGGGGTGCACTATTGCCTAAGCACACCCTAACAAGGGCCAACATAATATAAAAACATGATATAACATGGGATAACATTGTAAAAGGGTCACTAGGGGCATATATCACCCTAGGACTCAACCTTTTACAAATATACAATATAATGATGTAACAATATAAATGATCAACTCATGAAGTGTGCCCCATGGGAGAAAGACATCCTCTCTAGGACAAGATGCCATCATGAGAAATCATCTCAGACAAAGAAAATCCATGTAATGTGAATATCGAGCCATAACATATCATCATAAATCATCCCCATGCCATTTCCTTTCCCACACTAGCCAAATCGATTTTCCCAGTACAAGCCATGGTCATAAAAACTGTCGATAAAAGCATCTTGGAGAAATAAAATTGCCCATAACTCACTGCCAGGTGCCTGGTGCACCAAAATGATGCATAGATGAATTCAGAATAATTTGAATATGGTAATGATGACTTATCATACACCCTTGTCAATCCTGTAGCACCCTAGGATCAAAAGGCACATCATTGCTGAGTAATAAAAATGGCCACTACAGTAAAAAATAATAATAATCACTGTATCTTCCAAACCGTGACCATCTGTTGCAAACTGAAACTGGTGGAGGTATGTTGGAGTGTCTGGAACACAAATAATCAATATGGATCTCTGTAGTCACAAATTCATGACAGTGGCTAATATAATAAAATTAAAAGTATACATGTCTGATAGAAACCATTAAGTCTTTCATGAATCTCCCTACATATGCTTGCTCGCAGAATTAGACAAATTTCTAGGATAGGTGATGTGGAGAACAAGCCTAAGATGGTGGGAAGGAATTGTAACTTCGACATTATGATCTCTCAGACATAAGGGATAAGGGGAAACCACTCAGACGTATGTCAAATAGAGAACACTTAGGGAATGACGGTGCCTCACAAATGGGTAGAGTGCTTGGATTTCTTCCTATGGACTCTAGACAAACAAACTTAGCATTTAAAATGTTTGTCATCTTTTCACTTTAACATTTAACACTTACATTTAAAATTTCACACGAGGTCATGTTTCACTAGCCATCCTCCAAAGGAAGGTGCCCTAAATAGGCTTGGAGGCCTCATATAATGACTCGGTCTGACATCCATTTCCCAACACCATCCATAGGTGCGATGGAGTTACCACCATGTTTCCTTGTAGAGGAAAACGAACTTACATCATAAAAAGGATGAGTGCTCATCCTTTGGCAACTGACTAGCTACGAAATACATTTTATTTGCATTTAGTGTTTAGCAATACTCTTTTTTGTTGACTTTTGCATCCATTTAGATATAACATTTAAGCTTCAATGCTTTAGTGTCTAAAAACACTTTTGTTAGGATTACTTGTTTTAGAGGACTACAGGAGAACAACCAGGTGACCAAAAGGGCCACACACTCTAGATCCAAGACACAAGGCCGTAAACATGGGGTCTATCTGACAAAGAGGTCTAAGTGGGGGAAGTCCTCGATCTCACTATTCAAAGTACAAGTCAGGATAAAACCAGTAAATGGAAGAGACTAGTGAATGGAGAAAGTGATAGGTGATGTCATCAAAGTAAATAAGGCCAAGTCTATGTGAAGTACGGGATATAAGCAAGCATAGGTAATAAACTTATACCAGGGACTTTATAAACACTCATCACATAAGTTGAAACAATGAGACGCAGAATGCCACTGTCAGTAACCATGCATAGTCACAATAACTAAATGAAACATCCAAATGCGATAAATATATACCTCTGCTCAACCATATACCTGTCCTTGAACACATCGGCATCTAATCATCATCACTAACTGACTTTTCTGTACTGAATGGACCATGTCTATACCAAAATCCTATCAATGGGTTCATGTAAGCTCAGTCATGACAAGGGTAAAACTACTGCTACTGGCTCAAAAATATAGATCACTGTTGAAAAAGGCTCATCTCAACCGTAGGACTGGCTCAATGGACTGAAAAAAATCAGGACTGCATCATGGTAGCTCCAACTACAATGTATGTGATAACAGGTATTGGTGCAATATATTGCAGCAGTAGGTAAGTGAGGAAAATATTATAACAACCAAGGATAAAGGGAAGGAAACGACTTGGAAAGGTGAGAGAAAATTTCCCAAAATAGGTCTAATGACCTAGAAATGGTTGAGATGGAAAGGCGATGATAGAGGATGAAGAAAAAGACTTCTTTAATGACTTTTTATAGCTTCAAACTAGGGCTTACAACAAAAGCAAAATCAGCAAGCAAATTAAGCTGAAAAATTATGAGGAAACGCTAGGAAGACAAGGCAAAATCACCCAACTAAGGTCCAAAACCCTAGGCAAGAAAACCAAGTCAATTGAGGGTTGATAAGACATATTAAATGATAAGAATAAGTGGTCATATAGCATTAAATGCAGCAATTATAGTAGAAATTACACCTTTGAGGGAGAGAAAGGATGGAAGAGGGGGATTCCTAGATCAATTTAGTGTAAAAAATGATGAGATTTTATTTTTTAGATGTTTTTGGGTGGTGAAAATTTAATTTTCATCCATAGGATTTTTATATGTTAGGGTTTTAAATTCAATTAGGGTTTCATTTTGAAGAAGGATAAGCGGACAAGAGCCTAATCCAACTAGGGATATTGATTTAAGGAGATCTTGCATGAAACAATGAGCTTGATACAAAGTTGACAGGGTGAACACTCTCAACAAGCCAATCAGTGATCAACAAGAACATGCCAATGAAGTAAACACTCTCACAAACATTGATAAAATGTGAGTATGCATAAGGAAAATATGAACAATTCCACAAAGGTTTCACCACACTTGGATTCACCTACAACAATAATCATGTCTAGGGAAAACAATAGCATGTGAGAAGGATATTAGGCCAACACTTAGAGAATAATACCTCATACATAACAATACATCATAAAAACCCTAATTAAGATGGAAATGAACACTTACAAAACCATCACCATCAATTCAATCATCAAAAGTATTCCAGTCTATTGGATAGCCATAGCAAAAGTTCCTAAAGGAATCTTGACCAATATATATAAAAAAGTGCTTCAGATTCCCATCGACCGAGAAGAGGACAAATGAACTAATTCCACTGGTTAAAGGTCTAGGCTATAAGCTCCTAAAATCCTAGGTGGTTAGTGTCTCAAGAACATATACTCTTTCAGCAAGGCTTTAAAAACCTAGAATATATGGAGATTAGTATATAATGAAGCTTGTGGGGCAGGGTCATGAAAACCAAGTATTTAAAGGATGTTTCAATGGAGGATTGTTTTAGGGAGGCACATAAAACCTCAAAAGGAGGCTCTATTGTCTAGAAGGAACTGGTTGAATCTTTTCCCCTAGTTGGATCCTAGACAATGTGGATAATTGTATATGGTCAAACACTACAAGTAGGAGAAGGTCCTTAGTTAGGGGAGGAGGGATCTTTTCAATTATCATGAGATTTGGTCAGAAAGCTTCACGAAATTGGAATTTTTTATTTAAAGGATGTTGGCATCCAAAATAGAATAAGAGAATGGGCTCAGAATTGGAAGTCAACAAAGGTTTTGGGTTTTTTTTAAGGGTTATAGGCTAAGGAGAGGAATATATAGGTTAGGAAGTTGTCTCATGCGGCAATCTAGTTAACAATGGAAGAGGATAAGCTTTGTTGGAAAAAAAATCTATCTCTGGGTGAATTCACAGTAAAATTAGGATATGCAACCAAAGTGGAGGAATATTTTACAAAGAAAAATAGGTGGTGGTGGGAAGTTGTATGGAATTACCAAACCTGCTAAAAGTGAATATATTTTTGTGGTTGGCTCTATCCAATAAACTCTTGACCTGGGACAACATAATGAAGGGAGGTTCGAATGGGCCAAGCAAATGTTTCTTGTGCTCACATGACTCTGAGTCTATTTTTCATTTATTTGTGAGATGTGGTTATTGCCAAAGAGGTTTGGAGTAAGATAAATACTATTTTGAAATCAAAGTATGACTAGAATTTGGATTCTTTGGAGGGATGCATTTGGGAATGGACCTCAAATGATGTCATTAAAAACTAACTACAAAGACTTGCCTTGCTTATTGGTGTATTGGATCTAGTGGGAACTCAATTTGTTGATCTTCAAAGGTAATATTATTTTTGTTGATGTGCTCACCGATGTAAGGATGAAGATGGTGAAGAAATGTAAGACTAATTCCAAGAATAGCAAAAGACGATTCTTGGTAATGCCGAGTTTGAATTATGAGATTCCATGGGGTTATTTATGTTGGAACATAATTCCCATCTAGACCTTAGTTAATAATCCTTGCATAAGGTTCCAAGTGTTTAATGTAAGTTGTTCCATGGTTTGGCTCCAATAGTGCCTAGTCTAGGGGGTTTGTCCACGTATTAGACTAGTGGTTTTTCATTATATCCATGTTTGTCCACAAGTGTGCCCATTTCCTTATTCTGGTGAGTCAAAGGTGCCCTACTTAATGCATTTAATGAGGTAGGTGCACCACTTACCTGTTTTATGGGATAAGGTTGGACCAAGGGCACTTATGCGCTGGAAATGGTCAAATTGATCATTAATGGCCACTACCAAAGCCCTAAAACAACTAATTCACCCTCATAATGATTCCATCCGCATTTATTGACTTGCCTAACTTCCTCATGGTCCTCATAGCTTCATTGGACCTCATTATGGACCAATACATGAGTTACACTTGGCACAATGTCATAGATTGGGGGAATTACTCCACTAAGCCTAACATAATGTGAGCTACTCAACTTGCAACTAAGTCTCTTGATTTTTCCTCCTGAGAGAATCTATATATTGTACTAGCTTTTGCTCAACAATGCATAATGGAAATAAAGCTCTAGAGTGAATTTCTCTAGTTTTGTCTCAATATTCTTCTTCTCATATTTCTGCTATCTCTTGAAATATTCTAAGTGAAGTTGTTATTGAATATAGATCTATATCTAAGTTTCTTCTGTCACATGTATCAGAGCCTAGAGCTGTGATTGGTGTGCATTCCAAAATTTCACATAGTATCAGAGATAGTCTGATTCAAAGCAATTTCCATATCCTTTCTTGAGTGTTTTTACAGGTCATTGTCATCACCAAGAGTGCATGAGAAAAGTATGCATCAAAATCAAGCCATGATTCTCACACTCTTCAATTACTTCTAATGGAAGGCCCACATGATCATCCATCTTCTAAGTAAGGGTCTCTATAGAGTCACAATGGGGCTTGAACTTGAGCCAAATGTTGTTGATAAAAAAGTTAAGTGGTTCAATAGGCTTGATGAAGCTTATGGTTTTCTTTGTCTCTCTCTCCCCCGAGATCTCCTATTCCACCTTGAAAATGCTTCTACACCAAATGAAGTTTGGCTCAAGCTTGAGTAATTATTTGGGAAGCAAGATGAAATGAGAGGTCATCTATTGGATAATGAGTTGATCTCATTGAGTACAAGCAATTTCGAAACCATGGAAAACTTTATATCAAAGTTCAAGAATCTAGTGCTTGAGCTCAAACAATGTGGCATTGAGAAGAAACAAGAGCATCTAATACTTTTCATTCTATCTAAACTGGGTCCTGAATACTCAGTATTTGTGTCTAGATTCCATGCTACAAAGCTTGTTGTTCGAAATTGGAGGATTCCTTCCTTGGATGCATTCATAGATTCGATCACCCAAGAGAAAGATAAGCTAATGGAAATGGGGTCTTTGAGTTCTTCCAAAGACCATGTGATTTTTTCTCATGGAGATAAGAGTCCCAAAAATCCTAATTCCAAAGGAAAGCAAAATATGAAGGAGAAGAAGCAGTCAGATGAAGAGAACTCAAGTTCAAGTGATGAGGATTCAAAAGTCAAGAAGATGAAGAGCAAGAAAGAGAATCCAAAGTTTGGTTATTGAAAAGGTTTTCATTATGAAAAATATTGTTTCAGAAATAACATAGACATCATGACCAAGCTACTTGAAGAACATAACATTGATGTTCCAAATTTTTCAAGAAAAGAAGAAGCCAAGCTCTCTTTGGAACAAGAACATTGTGTCCATGCTACTTGCCAAGGTAATAATTTGTATGCTTTGGGTTCTAGAGTTGAATTTATTTCTGATTTTTATGTTTCTGATTCACATTCTGATATATCAGATTCAGAAACATCTATCCCTTCCTTGGAAGAATTTCCATCTAGTTCACCAAAGTCTTCTCCCAATACTAGTCATTTTTCACTAGTTTTTGACATGCCTTCTAAAAGCTCTTTCCAACTCCATTCGGATCCTTCAAATTCTGATATGGAAGGTTATATGCAGGCTAATATGTAGGTTATGACAACCTTCAAACAATTCTCCCATCCATTGGATTCCCAAAAGACCATACAACCCCCAAGTTCTCCAGTAGGAAAATCTCACAATTTCACTGTTTCCAATACCGTGTCACTTGTCTATGTTGTTTTTATGTATTGCATATCATTCCTTGGTTGGATTCCCATGTCATTGGACATCATGGGAATTCTGTTCCAAATGTTTGGACATGATCACGCCTCCTATGGTTCAAATTTCAAGTCTCCAAACCCTTCAAGTTCACTCAACTTTCAATGTGATCTAGTTCCACACTATTTTCTTGTTGTGGATCCATTCGCTCATGGAGACACTATACCTATGTTGTTTGCTGCTCCATATGAATCATATTCTGATATTTCAGAGCCTCATGATCTCTATTGCAGAGTTCGGAAGGTGCTACATAAGTTTGGAAGGAAGATACATGGTTTGATTCGCCATATGGCAGCTACTCAAGAAGCTGATTTTGTTGAGTCTTTTGTTTCTCTTTGGGAAGAGTTTGCAAAGATATATTTTCCATTATTGATTATGTATTCAGCTCAGAGTATGTATGCATCAAGAAGCATTCTTATGATGCTCCTCCATCATCAAATGATGAGTTTCAAGGGGCCTCTCAACATGTTTTTTGTCTACACAACATTGATGCATTGGTGCATGATCATGGCATCCACAACCTCTTCACCAAGTCTTTCACCAAGAAGTTGTTCATTCATCTCATTCAAGTTAAGAACAAGACCTGTTGAAGACATTTTGTTCATCTCTATGCCATGCCCATTCTTGAGGGAGAATTTTCCCCGTGTGGTTTTTCCTATTTCCTCGTTTTACATGGACAAATAAAATTGTTGTAAAGGGTGACCATAAGCCTTTGTTGCTTGGGCCCTATTTTTGTTGCTCACTACCATTTTGGATGAAGGGGGGGGTGTTGGAACATAATTCCCATCCATACCTTGGTTAATAATCCTTGCATAAGGTTCCAAGTGTTTAATGTAAGTTGTTCGATGGTTTGGCTCCAATAGTGCCTAGTCTAGGGGGTTTGTCCACATATTAGACTAGTGTTTTGTCATTAGAGCCATGTTTGTCCACAAGTGTTCCCATTTCCTTATTCTATGGAGTCAAAGGTGCCCTACTTAATTCATTTAATGAGGTAGGTGCACCACTTCCCTATTTTATTGGATAAGGTTGGACCAAGGGCGCTTATGCACTAGAAATGTTAATGGCCACTACCAAAGCCCTAAACCACATTATTCAGCCTCATAATGATTCCATCCACACTTATTGACTTGCCTAAATTCCTCATGGTCCTCATAGGTTCATTGGACCTCATTATGGCCCAATACAGGAGTTACACTTGGCACAATGTCATAGATTGGGGGAACTACTCCACCAAGCTTAGCATTAATGTGAGCTACTCATCTTGCAACTAAGCCTCTCGATTTTGCCTCCTGGGAGCATCTATATATTGTACTAGATTTGGCTCAACAATTCATAATGGAAATAAAGCTCTAGAGTGAATTTCTCTAGTTTTGTCTCAATATTCTTCTTCTCATATTTATGCTATCTCTTGAAATATTCTAAGTGAAGTTGTTATTGATTCTAGATCTATATCTAAGTTTGTTCTATCACACGTATCAGACCCTAGAGCTGTGATTGGTGTGCATTCCAAAATTTCACAATTTCAATGGTGCTAGCCAAGTGCATCCTATAATTTGTGGGGTAAGTGCCATTTTACATATAAAAAAAATACAACAATTTTTTACATCTTAAATTTGCAGTTGGTCGAGGTACAAATACTTGAGTGGAACTTTGTGCATTATGGGTGCTCCTTCAAAGTGCTAAAAAAATGGTTACAAAAAATTCTAGGTTATGGGATATTCTCAAATTGTCATTGATTGGGATAATAATAAGAAAACAAATCGATATTTTTGGTCTTCAACCAATTCTAAAACTGATTGAGGAAGATATTATGGCCTTTGAATGGATCTCTTTTACCCATGTGTATAGGGAGCTACACAGAGATACAAAAAACGTATCTAAGTAAGCTCTATTGTTGAATGAAGGACCCTTGATTGAGATGAAAAATAGGAATGGGAGACTTCATTCTGAAGTTGAAGTTCCACTTTACACATAGCATGTCTTTCGATTATCCTTGTGCTTGGATAGGTTGGGTTTAAGTCTCTTTTTCCTATTTGGAGTGCTTTGTTTTTTTTTTTTTTTTTTTTTTTTTGTGGGAAGGAAATATTTTGTGATCAAGAATGCCTGGATCAACAGAAGGAAGGCATTGATACAGTCAACAACCTTCTAGTAGAAAATATATTTTTCGTATGGTCACTTTAATCACATACAAATCAGTTTATGTGTATTCACTTCTATGAATATAAAGTTTTTTTTTCTTTGGGAAAATAAAAAGTACTATAAGGGAAATGGAAGTAAATGATAAATGTGAATTATGCCCCCTTGAAAAAGCCATGATCCTTATGTCCCAACTTATCAAATCCAAATCCAAAGAAAGGGACTTGCTTTCTTTATATATATATATAGTACATTTAACATTTACTTCCATTTCCCTTATAGTACTTTAACTCTTTTGACTTTGACATAGCCACCATACATAGGAATAATATAGAGACCTTAGAACATGACATAGAATAAGGTAATTGTGAAAGGGGGACATGATTGAAATGGGTGAAATGGCTAGCGAAATGACATGGGATGAAAAATGGCTACGTAAAATGTTGTGAATGTTATGAAATGATTCTCACAATTACTTAAATTCCTAGGGATACACCTAACCCACAAGGTCATATGCACTTAATCTAATGAAAAATTATAACCACACCATGATAAATTCTTAGCTATGAAACAACAATCTACGATACATGAGCCATTATAGAGTAACATCATAGACCCCCCTATGGGCATGTCCACACATAAGAAAACATTTACTGTAATTCAAGTAGATGCCATATGTCACAACACTGATGTAGTTGAATGTCCCAAATTGTCTCTGGCACATATCATGGTGGACTAAGCAATATGAAGATGTATCTAGAAAATATCCACCGTAGATATCATCTATGGAACTACCGGATGTGATGGGATCACATCAACAATGATCATCAAGCCATCCATACATGTTGGGGGGTGACATGTAGATTTTTTTCTTTTCTTTTTTGCATGTCGACTTATGATTCAACTACTCCAAGTATATTATTTTTGTTGGGCACAAAACTTGGGGTTGTTTTAGTTTACATGCGACTTTCAGTTTATTTTTCCTTGACAACCACTCATGCCAATTTTTTGGGAGTTCACCTAAAAATCATATGTATTTTTTACTCAAAATATTGCTTTCTAATGTCATTTCTAGGGAATTCACCTAAGAAAGCCACATTTATTTTTTACTCAACATATTTCTCTCTAAGTTCTTTTAGGTGTAAATTCATAATTTTGTTCTCTCTCAACTAAAATTTAGTCTCGTTGTGATCAAACCAATCTCGTATTTCCTCTTTGGTCAGTTCCATCTCATTTTTTAAAATTGCAATGTCAAGTCCTAGTCAATTATTTGCAATAAACATTGATCATGGGTTTTCCAATTCTATCAAGAATATTTATAATTTGGTTTTTTTAAATGGACACTCAGAGCTCAATGGTTTGGCTCAACTAGTTGTCATCAATATTGTTGGGCATTTGGTTAGTTTTATGACAACAAGTACTTAGTTGGAACACCCTTGGATCAAATGCAATAATTTACACCAACAAGTTTACTACAAATATCATCCATGAATGTGGGAAAGCACGTCTTTGATTTCCCATAAAATTTCCTTAAACTAAAAATAGACACTTACATTTTCACCACTTCACAATGGAGTTGTCATCTATTTTCTCTTTTCATTGCATAAGTAAAATTAATCATAAATATGCATATAATAATTCAAAAACATTCATTTTCTATATCATAGTAGTCATTTCTATAATCAATGTGGATTAAGGAGAAGGAGTGGGCGAACGATTAGACGATTTCGAATTTCTAATGAATTTTAGATGGAATCTGGTGATTCAAAATTTCCAAATCATAACTTTTCTTTGCTCATAATCCATTTTTTAACGTGAAAATGTATTCAAATCCCTCAAAATCTCTTGTGGCACCCAGATTATGCAATATTAGCACCTTATATCTGCAATTCAAAAAGTTACCACCAGATTTTGGAAAAAATGGTCAGGAAACTAGTTGGTAAAAGGTAAAAAATGTCTAATGTTTAGACTAAGGAAAATTCCAAACTTCAATCTTGAGAAAAATTATATGAACGCCAATTTTAAGGTATGCGGTCAAAGCATTTAATACTCACAAATGGACATTTGTCATTATCAGGACACGAGGCTTTCGAGAAAAAAACATTTCTATGAAAACCTCCCCAATACAATGAGGATTTATGCAAGATTTCTAAGAGTTACAATGGATGTTCTTGCATCATGGTGTGCATGTATTTTATCAGACCATTGTATGGATATTGTCAATTGGTGCTATATTATATGTGGTTCCATGTAACAATAACTTAGATGATTGAAATTTATATGTGTTGTAAATGTTATGATAGTTATTAACATGTAATTGGTTGTTTAAGTTGTGGTCAAGCGGTAAATTGTTGGGAGTTTTCCATCACGAGTCCTAGTTCGATTTTCAAAGTGATGGTGTCTTTGGTATCTATAATTGAGAATTCTCAAAGTAATATGTCTTGGGAGTGATAATCCATTAAATCCAAATCTCGAAGCCTAATCTCGGTAAATACAAACATTTTGGTAGTGAGATAGTTGTGTGATAGGGGGCTCTAGGGGATATTAAGTCCCTGAATTCGATAAAAAAAATAAGGGATGTCTCTACCCCTAAATAAATCATACAACATGTAACTGACTACTAAATTTTACACAACTTTTATCTATGTTCAACGCTATTATCCTCACAAATAAATTAAAATATATTATATTTTTTATTAGCCAACTTTCTAATAAAATGTTTGGGCCTATAGTGTAGATGCACGTAGCTTCCAATGAGTGAGTTACTTTTAAAGTAATTTATTGCTCACATTAGTTATGATCCTTTTCTACCAACCAATCAACCTATGATCAAATATTGTGGGATCCATATCTTGTCTATATCTTAACACATTGCAGATGAACTTACCTATCAACAAACAAGTCACTTTTAAAGTGATTTGTTAGTTGGATTGGTTATGATTCATTGTTACCAACCAACCAACCTATCTTCAAATCTTGGTGGCTTATGACTTAACACAAATCTTAGCCTCACAATGTGGAACACAATGCTTAGCGCCACAATGTGGATGGACATCATTTCCAACCAGTGAGTCACTATTCAGATTTGTCATGATCCTTCACTACCAATCAACCAACCTATGGCCAAATCTCGTGGGCTCCATCGCTTACCTATGTCTTAACACATTGATTGGTTCCACAAAGTAAATAAACTTAACTATCAACCAACAAGTTGCTTCTAAAGTGAATCACTAATCAAATTCATTATGAATCTTCATTATGAACCAATCAACATAACCCATAAATACAAGACACCCAATTTTACACATTACAAATAAAATAACTATCTTCATAAACAAAAAGAAAAAAAATCATATTAAAGTTTTTATTACATATCTTTATTTATATTTATTGAAAAAAATTATATTAAAGTTTATATTACATATGTTTATTTATATTTATTGAAAAAAATCATATTAAAATTTATATTACACATATTTATTTTTAATTATTCTTATTGTTTTTTTTTTATTTAAAAAAAAAATCCCCTCACTTAAAAACATTCAACAAAATCATTGCACATCTTGAGGAAGCAACCCAATTTTTGTGGCATATTAATTTAGTGATATGCTCACTCAAAGAATACATAATTTCAATTCACCAAAGAGTAGCTGAGAAATATGAGCTAACCAAATATAATAGTCTATGTGTGTAGTGCTTCTTTATTTTTTACCTTTTAAAAAAATCGTAATTTTTAAAGAACAAAATTACACTTTTCAAATGCTCAATGCATTACCAATCCAGTATACATAAGTAAGATAAACCATTGTGTCCCCAACAAAAGGTAAATTGTAACCTTATCAACTAGCCCACTAGTTCAAAAGGGAATGGAGCTTAGCTCAAACACAAAGGGTCATGTATCTATAGCATACACCTTTTACAATTGTAAATGAGTTCATATATATATATATACTCTTTACATAAATGTCTGTGTTCACCTGTAGGTGTCTATAGAAAACATGCCAGGATAGATTTTATTGAAAGGACTTGAGAAGTATCCCTTTTAAAGCTTTGAGTCTGAAATAATGTTGAGAACTTGTAATTGTAGAAAAAGAAAAGGAACGGGTAGTGTAGTAGTGAATAAAGTCCAATATGTAAAGACTTCAAAGCAAGGGAATATCACATAGGGGGGTATTCATAGATTGAAACCTCCATGTATTCTAGCACTTTCCAGACTCCTTTTGGTAAAGGAATGCCTTCTTTGGACAAAGCATATATGCTAACCTTTTTTTTCCCTACAGATATGGCCAAAGGAGAGTGAGTTGAAACTATAGAATAATATTTTAATTTCTTCTAGAGTAGGGACTAACAAGTAATTTGAACAAATTTATTCATTTTTAACCCACATGATGATATTAAGTGAGTCTCAAAAAATTTGGATAATATTGATGTTCTTTTCCAAAGACAACTAAAGGAGCAATTGGAGAGCCATTAATTCTACAAAACCATTTGTTCCTTCACCCAACCTAATCATAAACCTAAATTAGTGATTTTCATGCTTATAGACAACCCCACCTACCCCACAACAGCTTGGATTTCCTTGGGTAGCTCCATCAAAGTATGACCAAGGAAAAGGCTTGACAATAATGCCTTCTACGATAACTCATGTAAAAATGACACTAGACTATTATGGGAAAGTATTCAAAATACTAAGACCCTAGGAAGCTATCTAAAGAGGAGGCAATCCTTTGTCTTCAAAAACACTTTAGTTCCTTGATAACCAAACCCCCCGAGCTACTACTAGAGGAAGAGCATTAAAATTTCTTAACTTTGATTTTTAACATGACCATGAGCTCAACCCCTCTTTCATTGTAGAACTTTGCTAAGGTAGGTTTATACCTATAATGCTTCTCTTTTCTTCTCCATTTCATCTTAATTAGACACCCGTAAGATCAAATTAATTGGGACTAGGTAATTGTAAGATCAATATAAGATATCATAAGTATTAGAGTAGCAAGAAACTAGGTGTAGGTTGAGGAGCAGAGCCAAATGAACCTCTACTTTAATATGCTATTAAAGAAAAGTGAAGCATATATCAAATGAGTTATGAGAGGTAATGATGTTTTAATATTTTGATTCTGGTAGAATATTTGTGTTGATAGGTAGCAGAAAAAAGAGAATAAGTGTGACGTAACCCTTTACAACAAAGGAAATGTGAACAAATTTCAGCTGAGGTTACAAGGAAGGAAAATAGTTCCAACATGAGAGACTTGGGTAATTGAGAAAAAGTTGCACAAATGCAAGTTTGGTTAAAGATATGATATGAAAATGTATTTAAACTTTTGTTGTTAAATTCTGGACCGTACGTGAATTTTTGCAGAAGCAAGCAAGGCAACTGGACAACCGAACAAAAGATACCAGTAGCACAAATTGTGGTACTTAGGTGGACAAGAAATAGAAGGCCCGTGGCTAGAAGGCCATGAAACTTTTGTACCCTAGGAGTCTGATGCAAGAGCATCTTACCACCCAAGATCATAATTGAAATCCAAAGCCTTTATAAGGAAAAATCTTTGTAAAAGCATACATCCTCATGTAAATGAAATTTAATGTCTAAAAGGTCCACACAACGGTTAGTTAGAAAATTGGAGTAGATAAGATTTGAATGTCGTGTCATCAAAACAAGATTTATATTTTGGGAATATAGTTGAGAAATTGTAGGATTTGTTAGGATTATTGTTAGTTTTGGAATTTTCATCTTCTAATGTATCTAGGAAGGCCTATGGGAAAGGTCAAGGCGCGGGCAACAGAAATAAATTGCCACATTTGTGTGAAAGTCAGGCTAGTTGAGAGTTAGAGAGGTTGTTTGAAGCTACAAAATGTATGTATAGTGCTTATATTAATATAATGGAAGTTTTTTATGTCTTTAATACTGGGCATATGTGCCTCTCTCTATTGATGTGTTTTAATGTCTCATAAACCTATGAAAGGGTTAATAAGGGATGGTGTAACCAATTGGAGGACATGTGAGGAGAGATCATAGAGAGGAGACAAAAAATCCTTGTGGGAAATGAAATAAAGCATGTAAGTTGAACCCAAACTAGAATTGAGCATGTTAATTTCAGAGGAGAACAATCTCTATGTATATATGAGAAAAAGGTAGGACATCTTCCATGAGCACAGCGACCTTGCTTTATTGTTCATGATTGCTGAGAACAATGACCATTTCTTGTAAGTCATTACTTTGTTTGTTATTCTATAGCTTGTACATGATAGTTTGATGCAAATTCAAGTGAAGGAAGAATATAACGTGTGGTAGTCTATGGAATTGAAAACAAATCATGGCTTGATCATGGATTGATAGCACTGGAACATGAACCTGTAACATTTGAATGATGAAGGATTAAGTCTCATGATGAAATAGATTGGTTGGGTTTGAATTTAAGTTCTGGGCATTTATGATTTGTGAAGATTGAAAACATTTGGATGATTTCCTTCTTGTTATGTCAAAATCATGTCTTCTTTATATCAATTATAAAATGGCATTGTAAGAATGAATTCCTTATATACATTAAGTTTAGGCTAAGGGTCTTGTGAAATTTGAGTTAAGTATTGTTGATATTTGAAGGAAAAGACCCATATTTCATCGGGTACGTGGGTTGTTGAATTTGGAAGAAATCTATTAGGAAAGAGGATATTCGAGGAGAACAAGAACAGGGTTGAATAGTGTCGATGCTCGGGAGGGATCATAGCAAGTGCATTATAAGCATGATTAAGTTGTGGTAGCACATTTCTGGTAAAAGTTACATGAATCGGAATTTCTTGTACTAGTTAGAGTTTTGGCATAAATGATAGGGTTCTTGGATGACCCAAAGGGCTTATAGGGAGCCTCTATCCTATCAATAATAGTAGAGCTAGATCATAATGAATCAAAGAAAGTAGTGACAATTTTCAATGTTTATGGACCTATGATATATAGGGAGAAAGTGGGGTTTTGAAGGTCACTATCTACTATACATGAAATGGGGTTTGCTTAGCACATTTTAGTGGCAATATATTCCAATGTAATGATTTCTCAAAGGGAAAGAAGAGGAGGAAGTAGGGTTCATAATCCACTTGGAGAAAAAATGGAGGATCTTATTGTAGATTGGGATTTAGTGGACACCCCACCAAAAAAGGGAATGTTCACTTGGACTAATAGAAGGATAGGTTTTATGCAAATAACAACTATGTTAGATAGGTTTCTTGTTCATAGATATTTTTTAACAAACGTTTTTTCATTTATTTCAAAAAAAAAATCTTTGGTGGCGTCAAAACATATGTCTATCCTTTTATCGCTTAAATAAGCAGTTCATTTACGATTGATTTCCTTCTGGTATAATCCATTATGGATTCAGGAGGAAGAAGCTCTTCATTTAAGTTAATAACAATGGAAAACCTCCATTTACGAATCCCCTACATATGTATGGGAATCCAAACTGCATCTGTTCAAATCAACCCTTAAACTATGGTCTAAGTCCAGGTACAAGTCTCCAACTACTGAGACAAAATAGCTTCTAACAGAGTTGGAATTGTTAAAGCAAGAGATGAAGAAGGTTGAAATATCTAGAAAGATTCTCAATAATGAGCAAGAGATCAATTAAGCATTACAAATGGAACATAGAATTGAAGAGGAAATGTGGCATCTAAAGTAAAGAATTCTCTGTTAAAATATGGAGATAGAAACACATCATTTTTCCATATGTAGGCTAAAGGGCGAGTAAACAAGAACATTATCAAATAAGCCCAAGATTCTACCACTGGAAAAATTTTATATTTTGAAGAAATTAAAAAAGAAGCATTTAGATATTACAAAGACCTCTATACAGATTTGAGTAGTGCAAATCAAATATCTAAGGAGGACATGTTGAGAAATATCCCCTGAAGAAAATCATATCCTAGAGAAGCAGACAATAGAATCTTAAACAATAGAGGTTGTTTGGAGTTTGGATCCAAACAAGGCCCTTAGACATGATGGTTTCACTATCTACTTATATAGGTCTTGTTGGTTCATTATCAAGGATCATTTATGAAGAATTCACAATTGGACAAGGGGCAAAGATGATATTGGAGAAGCAACAACTCCTCTTTTATTTCCCGGATTCCTAAGGAAATCAAACCTTCTTCTATTTCTCATTTTAGGTCCATCTCTTTGTGTAATGTTGGTTATAAAATTTTGGCATTTAGGGTCAAAGTTCTTCTCCCTAAGATCATCTTTGATAGTCAAGTGGGATTTATCGCAAAATGATAAATAAAAAACAATACCGTGCTAGTCCAAGAGGCTATTCACTCAAGATACAAGCATGTGGATCAAGGTATGGTCATAAAAATATATGTATCTAATGCCTTTGATATAGTCAGGCATATATTTATCTTTTTGGTTGTCCAAAAATTTGGTTTCTTTTCCAAGTTCATATAATGGATTCAAGTGTGCATTGGAAGGTTTTGGATTGCTACTCCTAGTAATGGAACTTCAACCCCCTTTTTGAAGGCTTATAGGGAATAAGGCAAGGATACCCTCTGACCACTTTTTATTGATATTATTTTAGTTAAAGCATTATGTAGAAAAATGGACAAGGACATGGAATAAGGAAACTTAATGGGAATCCTCATCTCTAGAGGAGTTAAAGAGTTGAATCACGCTCAATTCGTTGATGATACACTTCTTTTGGGAAAATGTTCAAGATTAAATGCATTCATATTCAAAGATGTGCTAGAATCCTTCACATAGGCTTTGAGAGGGAAGGTATGTAGGAAAGAGTCAAGTGGTAAGTTGGAACATATACCCAAGGTTTCTTTAGTGTATTTCTACTATTTTTGGCTTCATTGGTCAGTAGTATTGGACGTCCTTTAAATACATGGGCACACCCTTATCATTAAAAAATAGCAAAGCAACAGATTGAATGCTAGAAGTTCATAAAATCAAATCCAAAATTCAGTCTTGGGGCAAACCTAGTGAGTAAGAACACTCTACTTGAATATGTTCTTTCCTCATCTCCCATTTTTTTAATTCTCTTCTCTCCTTTCTCTAGCTATGGTGGTGTTTAACTTATGTAAGGAGTTAAGTGTTTCTTGTAGCAAGGTGTGAAATCAAAATCAACAAAAATTTCAGTTCATAAAGTGGGAAATAACCAAAGCAAATATAGACAATGGATATATTGGCATAAGTGATACAAAGCTAATGAATTTAGATATTGAAGCAATTGTTTTATGAAGATTGATATCTGGGAAAAAAAATGCTGGAAGGAGGCCTTGGAAGTAAGAAGAATATTTAATAAAGACCACTTGAAAGAGGAATTTGAACATCTAAAAAGGGTCTTTTTAAGCAATGGATACAAGGGAAAACAAATTAATGGAACTTTTCAAAAAGCACGTAGGGTCAAAACTCATATTTGGATCAAAGAAAATTGTTTTCCTAAGACTACTCTTCCCTACATCCATGGCACTACTGACAAAATTACCAAGATCCTAAGGAAGAGAAACATAAGTGTTGCTTTCTCCCCTCCTAAGTGAAACACCAATTTGGTGTATGAGACCCCTTAATTGTAGGACAATGAACCCCCCTCTATGCAACGATGTAGCTGCTAAAGTCTATAGAGGTGTACATACCCTACCCCCACATGGATTTGAACCTACATGTTCCTAATCGTTTGTCCCATGTTCTTAACAGTTAGGCCCACTCAGGAGGTGTCACCAAACCAAGACATTGTTCACCTATTCAAATTGTTCTCCAAATTCTTGTGTGTGAAATATTATGTGTCACTTTTGGATGTCAAACAATGGAAGAATAAATCATGAGGCATATAAACTAAAAGTATAAAAATTTGGTTCCAAATTGTCATCCTTATGAGGCATGACAAAAAAGGAAAAAAAGAGTGACATTTATCTAAAGACAAATAACTATGAAGTAAATATTGCAAAACATTAATATGAACGGCTGACGAGAAGTGAGAATAATTATACCAATGAATGATAATGCCTTGAAAGATATCTTACATAATATCCATTTATTTTGCATAAAAAATTTAAACGAAAAATATGGCGAGAGGGTCAATCAAGTAGTACTTTTACTCATTTAGAATTCATGAACCCCCAAAATACCAAAACTAATGAAATCTAAAAGAGTTTTGAACATAAACATAGATTCAACTCAACTCTAAATCTATTAAGTACTAAGAGGAATCAAATTTTTCAAGCTAGTCTTAATAAAACTAAGTGTTAGGATGGATCGATACTAATGTTAGGCCTTCATTTAAATAACACAAAGACATACAAGAAGTAATGTGAATCTTCCCACATGGACTATCCCCCTGTAGATTGTTTCATTACAATTAAGGAATACACACCTGAAATTCATTAAGGCATAAATAAAGAAAAAAATAATATCAATGACTTCTAATGTAGCACAAGCCCCATTCATTATAGAAAACAATAGTTTGCTCGAATTTATTATTCCATAATATGTCCAAAACAAAGTGTTAAACAACATGGAGATATATGAAAGATATTTGAAATCCTTTTTAAACCCATTTTTCATTATGTACTAAAATGTTTTCTTATCATTCAAAACATAAATAGCAATATTCACAAAACTCTATGTATTTTTTAATTTAAAACATTTTAAACCGTACATCTGCAATATGCATACAATAAATGACATCACATTTCTTAGAAATATTATACTCAAACTCCTACTTAATCACAAAGATTACTTCTCAAATTAACATTTAGTTACATGAAATCTTAAACCATATTTAGATATTTTATTGAAAAACAATTTCACCATTCATTTTAAATTTGTTTTAATACATTATAAATGTTATTTAATAATTAAAATAAATGTGTTACTTTTTTTAATATTCACATTTTCATATTTTTATCCTGGTGGAAGGTCATCAATTTCCACTGAGTATGGACGTACATGCTCTTTTATCTTTTAAAAAGGAGATCAAGGATCCATCTGGAAAGCTGTCTAATTGGACAGCTCAGAACACGGAGAAGGCATGTTCCTGGTATGGTGTTACCTGTAGAAAACACACTCCTAGGTACCCTTCCTAGATTGAATTTAACAGGTACCCTTTCACCTTCTATTGGAAGCCTCTCGTTATTACATACTTTGAATCTTTCTTATAATTGTTTGGTCGTCTAGCCGAGTTGGAATAGCTTGACTTGTCAGGTAATTATTTCTCTCTATCTCTCAACAATTGCACTAAGCTATCGACCCTCTCCCTCTTTTGGAACGAATTCAAAGGTGCCATACCGACATCGATGTTTGTTCGTCTAGTCGAGTTGGAAAAGCTTGACTTGAGTTGGAATGCTTTGAGTGGCCACATTCTTCCAACTCTCACCAAATGTACTAAGCTATATATGCTCAACCTTTTTGGTAACAACTTCACAGGTACCATACCAAATTTTTTTGTCCATCTAGTCAGGTTGGAATAGCTTCATTTGGATGGAAATTGTATTGTAAGCTATCTTCATATGTGGAATAGAGACGTTGTTACCTTGTCTTCTTACGCTTTTGCAAGTTGTGATTTGTTATAGACTATCTTTTCCATTTATAGTTTTCTCGAAGCTTGTAGGGATGGGTGTTGCAACCTCTAGTATATTCCCATGCTTGTAATGTCTATGTTTACTTATCATATGCAATGCTAAAAAATTGATGTAAACCAGGTATATGTCAGCAACATGTTGGCTATCCTCAATTTCTTAGAGTTCTTTAGGGTTTGTGCAAGCTTTAGTCCATGGACTATTCTCCCTGTTGTTTGCATTTATCCCTTTGTTTCATGTTAATTGGTTCTTAAACACTTAAAATCAATATTAGATTAGTTGCATTTCTGCATTTGCATTCATAGTTGTTGTTAATGCCTAAAAGTCACACACATGCGACATTTCGGCGATTCACCTAGTAAAGTGTCATCAACATAAAGAATGCATCTCATTGCCAGCATCCCCAATAGATCCAAAGCACAATATGAGTCCATAAGTGCCAAGAAACAATCACAACAAAGGGTAGCGTGGGTATTACATGGTTAACCCACGTTATAGCGATGGTTATCAGAACAATGCCCATGCTACACTCGCGCGACCTTTCCTTCGATAGTTGCGCTACTATCAAATCGACGGGACTACTTACTCCCATCGGCACATTGAAGACTCAATCCTCCCTAAATATCCCAATTCATCTCCTTGCACACTTGGTGGCATTAATCAACCCCCCTTATGTATCTTGGAACTAGTTCATGAAGAAGGAGAGTTCACATTTGGATCTAGTTGTTTGTTGGCCACCTCTTGGCCTGTAAAAGAAATCCATTGGCATGAATTTTGTAGAGACAAATTAGAGCAAGGTTATGCTACTGGATTTGAGTTGGAGCTTCCTCATAGCCCACCATTTCCTACCATTGTGAGCATTCCCAAGCTTTCTTTCCACCTACCATCAAGGGGCAAGTGTTTCTCTCCATTGTTCTTCCATCTACTTAGCATTTAGTTTGGACAAGAAAGGACTCCATAAGGGATATTTTTGGATTCCCTTGAATCCCTCACCTCATAGGTGTTGTACAGTTATTCCATTGGGCAATACAAGAGTGGTTTAGTATATCTTTGGTTGTTGGTGGAGTTTGCATCCTCCCCCCATCTCTTTCATTTTGTTTTTTTATCAATATTTTCATGTTTGGATGTGAACTACACTGACAATCTCTTACAAGATCACTTGGAGGAATACCAAACATCAAAAGCGGCTCCAAGGACTGAGTCCTTTAAATAACCTACAAGTCTTAGCCCCTCACCAAGTGGAAGAGTGCACTTGTGCAATTTTTTTCCATAACAGTTCTAATGGCAACCATACTTATTTTTGTTAATTTATTTTTAAACTAGGTTGTTTTATGCTAAGTATCTAATTTTGGGTGTTTGTCACTTGCAGGAGAGTAGTTATTCCACTTCTTGGTTCCAGAATTTGGCCCTGTCACGACCATAGGTTACTTTTTCACACAGCCACGCGGTTCCCGACGTCTCTATCACGTTGACAACATGAAATCGACTCTGATAGTTGCACATACATGCAAGTTACCAGTTCACAACCTAGGCTACATCTCTCATTGTATCCGCTTGGCAGGTCAGTACCTTACCCGCGCATATGTTTTGCATTTACCCGCGCTATCTGCACGACAGAGTGTGGTTTGGTCATGCTACTATTAATTATTTGTTTTTTATCTACATAGTTTAGATTGGAATCCCAATTGTTGGATACTAGTGAACTTAAATTAAGGATAATTCACCCAATTACTTAATTTTTTAATAATTAGTGCACCTAGACTAATATTAGGAAGTAAAGAGTACATCTCCCTCGAAACTTAACTAGGTAACCAAATTTGAGGATTTCAACAGGCCCCCTTGTTATCACTAGTATTCAAGACCATTTCTTGTTTATGCATCAATCGACATGTTGTTTTTAATAGTATTGCTAGTGTAGAAAACACTTTTTGCACACAAGCAAGGACCTAAAGGCACTTTTCGCCTGAAGTATGCACTTCACCTCACACTTCATGTGAGCTTGGTGAATTATAAAAAGAGTGAGAAGTGTGAAATACCTCCATTGCACACTTTTGTATTTGTTAGAATATTTGATTTGCAAAGCACCATGAGCATCTCTTAGAGTTAAAATTACATATTGCTTGATATACTCTTTTAGTTAATTTGCCGATAAAATCATTTTTTGCTTTCATCACATGTGTTTGATCCACTAGCACACAATAAGAGGCCTAAAGACTCTTCCAATCCTAGTATGCTCTTCACCTTGCCCTTCATGTGAGGTTGGTGAATCAGAAAGGTAGGGATTGTGAAACACCCCTCTTACACTCCATAAGTGAAACATTCAAACCCCTTAAAATCAACATTGTAATTTTCTTAACCAACTAAAATCCTCCACAGGGGGTCACAAAACAATCTTTTAGTTAGCTGGGATTTATTTGGATAGGCATCCATTAATTCCCACCAATCTAGTTTCATTAGTGATATTTTGAAACATAGCATTGTAGTCTTTTAGGGTACTTACAAAATCCTGTTGTAAGCAAGTGTTAAAAGAAAACCCAGATCAGAAGTGCATCGTGACCAAGGAGGTGAAATCCAAGGTATATATTCCCTGCTCTCCCCTACAAGCCACTCATCTTGTTGTAGGAATACGACACTATATCGTGCAGGCCGAACCACTGAACCACACTTGATGCAAGGTATCTTAGTGGCCAAACTTAGGATATCACCAACGAGCAATTATGAGTGCAGATGACTCTTGAATTTATCTATTTCTGTTGGGAGGTGTTGCCAAGTCTTCTTGATTGGATCATTGGCCCCATCACTGGTAGAACTATCTCTTTGTTACCTTCACTAATCGATTGGTGAGTAGATACCATTATCACCATCAATTGTACTTTTGGGAGGCTCAGTTACATTTGAGAGGAAGGACGTTAGGTATTCTAGGGAATTTACATCTATTTTATTTTAACTACAAGCTCACTAACTTGTAATAAAAATAACCTACATGTGGGAACTCATGCAATAAAACCAATATTGTACATATCACTCACTTATCGCACGATTTTGCATCTGTTGTGGTTGGCATATTTTTTCATTTGTTCAATTATGTTTATTCCACTATCACTCTCATGTTGGCACAAATCGTTCACCATTCAGGAACAAAACAACATCCTAAGATAGTCTCATAGACTGCAAGGCCTATCCCCTCTCTTGAGGGGTGTTTTCACACCTTCCCCTCGAGTTACATGTGGAGGGAATTCAAGTTCGGTTCATTCCCAGGAAACATTGATATGATCATCTAGTCAAGGCCAACCCTTGATAGGTATATTTTATCCTCTCGAAGCATCTATTAATTACACAAATTCCTCCCCCATCAGAAGTACTACCCCGCTGGATTCTCCCCAAGGAGATCCCTTGGATCCCTTTGACATATCCTCTCTCATAGGAGGTCAACCATTTTTTACAACACCACCTAGGTTTACTCCTCATGGAAATCCAAAACCAAACAGAATGGCAAGACCCGTCATCCCTACCTTACCATTTATGGCTAGTTTAAATCTACCTGATTTGACCAAACTAACAAATGACCCCATTGCTCATGATGCGACATGGATAGTTATGCCAAGCAAGCTTCCTTCTGATATTCCAAAATTAGAAGGAAAACAAGGAGACGATTCTGCCAACCACATTATGCCTTTCCACTTATGGTGTTCATCTAACAACATAGTGGATGACCCCATGAGGCTTCGCCTCTTCCAACATACCCTCACCAGAACGACAACAAAATGGTAGGTAAACTTAGAAAGTTGCACCCACTCCACATTTGCGACATTGCCCACTGCATTTCTTACATATTTCCAACTTCCAATACAACATGATCTAGGCCTCGAAATTCTCACCGAGTTTCATAAAAATACCTCAAACCACATCGTGGACCACATCCATGAGTAGCGTAGATGCTGCACACTATGCAAGATCGAAATACAACCTCCCTTTTTTTTGGATTGGTTTATCAAATCTCTCCAATCCGACATAGCTAAATATGTCTCCACCTCCATGCCACAAAGAGAGGAAGAGGCTATTCTGAAAGCACAACATTTCGACCTCATATATGCACATTCTGGATACCTGTCACGTACCCACCCATTTAACCAATGCAATGCAGGGTACATGATGCCAAATTCAGGGCTTTCCCATGATCTCAGCCCATTAGTTAGATTCATATAAATAAATTATGAATGTGCAGACGTAAAACAAATCAATTATGATGCACAGCGGAATTAAAACATCCACACACATTACTCATGCATACAGCATATCAACAGTTATTGAATTAATATAGTGCAGAAGTAAATATAGAGGCATAAAAACACTTATCTTCATTTTTCAACTGCCCAAGCAACTAGCTATGTCGCTGCAACGTTCCACCCAGCCATAGGCTCTTCGACAGCTTATACTGAGTCCGTCCGAAGGCCACCCCCGAGCTGGGCATGATTCCTTCAAGGAAATGGGGACATTCACTCTCTCACAACCAATTAATCATTCCATCTGGGCCAAGCCAGTCCATAGCTGGGTTTATCAGGCTACAATTAAACCCTGGATTATCGCACTCAAGCTCAAGCCCAAGTCATGGATACCCATACCCATACCCAACATACTCTGCTCTCACAAGGTAAGCACAAACAGGGGGCAGGGATACACATTTTAGACAGTGGGATTTACAAATAAGATGGCCATGGGTTTTCGCAAAAACATTCCCAACCAAAAACGGATTGTGGGATGGGCAAACAACCATAGGGGGGAAAACGATTTCTTCCCCAAAAATCTCAGCCTTCAACAGCCCAACACGGTCTCTATTGAACCCCCATTCGATTTCCCTTCTTCCACACTGGTATACAATACAGAAAAACACCCTTCTCTACTGGGGAAATGAAGAAAACGCTGCAACATGCCTGGAAGACGCCCAGGTACCTCTAAACTCGTGAGGGAGGAAGAATGATCATGGATGATGGCTTGGGGGAGAAATTCATGGCTCTTTTCTTTCCCAAGGAAACAAACACGTTTTTCCATAAAGGGTGGCTTGCCCATACCTGAATTTGGACAGCCATACCTCTCCATTCCCAAGGCATTAACTACCTCAACCAACTCTTGGGAGAAATCAATGGTTGGGTACAAAAGTCAACATGGGTAGTTGAGGGTTTGATGGGTTCTCTCATTGACACTTGGCTTGACCTGATTGGCTCAAGGGTTTGAATGTTTTTCCTCCCAATTCCTTGTGAAATCATGCCCCCATCTCTTTGTTGCATTGCATAGCTAGTTGTGGGTATTTTTATTAAAATGCATATTACATGATATTTGAATTTCCAATGTGCATTGCTAGCACGCAAACCATATGCATCACTAAATTGATGGCGGGGCCTTGGCCTTGAGCTCCTCACCATGATTTCATAACAATATTACATCATTTATAATGTTAATGCCATGGGGTCAAACTGGGGACATTACAATACCTTTACACAATCCTCCCTGATGCCTCGTAGCATCGGTCGTTGGATCCTACACCTTCGGGCTCATCACATTCGGTGAATGGGATTATTGGCTCCATTTCCCATTTAGGAAAGGTTCCTCCCACCACATTGGTGCCATTTAACATGGTTTCGTATTACCCATCCATGCCACCTACATCGGTACACTCTGCACGGGTACCAACACCATCATTTGGTCACTTACAGTATGGACGATACAATCGTACATACCCAAACGTCAGCCAAACAATGAAGGTTCCTACATCGCCAATGGAGAAATTCGCTCCTACATCCACCTCTTATGGAGCATAAGCAACATTTATCCCACCACTGGGGTATAACCCCTATTATCTGTTTCCATGCCCAAGTGGTTATCAACCCGCCCCCCACATGGGGGTTAACTTAGTCCAACCTATTTATGTTCAACAAGCTCAACAATTTGAGCAATTGAACGTCGTAAATCTCCAGAATCCACCGAATCAGGGGAAGAAGAAAGGTAAGAACAAGCAGAATCAACAACTAGGACAAGGGGAAAATCCACCTCCCCAACAAAACCAGAATATGGGTGATCCAAATGCAAGGACTAACAATCCCCCCAAACAAGGGAAGAATCCCCCCCTAAGAACCAATTATTGATTCTCCATTTGTAGCGATTATGGTCACTATACACATCATTGTCCTCTTATCCCTAAATACCAACAGTTAGTGGAAGCTAAAATGAAGATGGCGACGAACCCTCCTCAAGCAATGAAACCTCCCCAACCAAAAACAACAGTATTACAACAACCCTTTTCCAATCAAGGGGTGGTTACACAAGAGCAAGACCCTCACCCACCTAGCGATAGCTCTTTCCAAAATATCTACATGTTGGACGTCAACCTCCAAACATGAGCCAAAGGTTATGATGGGCCTTCCACCCCCCAAGTGGAAGAAATTTCTATCCCCTCATGGGGTCCTCTACAGATCCCTCGATCGAACACCAAACAAATCCCATGGATTCCAAAAGTTTTGCTTCAGTGTACCCCTAATCACCCTCACATGAAAGCCACACACAATTATAGTATTCTGGATGACTTGGCTCAATCCCCAGCAACCATGTCCATGTTAGACGTGTTACCATCTTTCCCAACACAACGGAAGGAATTACTCAATGCACTCGGTGCAGTCGATCCATTCTACTCGCACCTCATGACCTTTGATGTTGAAAAAGGTGATCCACGATTACCATCATTAGTCTCATTCCAAGACCCAGCCAAGGTAAAAACTGTAATGATCCATCGATGTATCATTGACGAAGGCACATCCACTTGCGTTATGTCCATAAAAGTCTGAAAATATTTAGGATCTCCTGAGTTGGTCCCCTCATCTATTTATCTTCACGCATATGATGGGACATGAGGATTGTACCAAAATGTCCCCATAGAGCTGGGGGGAAAGATGGTTATGATCGATATCGAAGTAGTTGAAGTTGACCTCGACTACAACATCCTCTTGGGGCATAGTTACATTAGAAATTCTCTTTTAGAACTTCCTCTAAGTTTGCGAATTCCTGACTTTGGAACCCTACTTCACTTTGATTCTCCATTGAAATAAGTATTTGAAATATTTATAAGATTTTTGAAGGCCCACCTGGAAACACATGAGCTGAAAAAGCCTATTTTGTTGTCTTCTAACTGCACACGACATTTCCCAATCGTTCAATGCTAAATGACAAGTGTCGTACTTCACGTGCACTTGGTATTTTATACTCCCCAAAAGTGGTTTCGCAACCATATGAAGTGGTCTCCCTTACCACTTTTCCAACTAGCGAAATGATATAGTATCGACATGTGGTGGGTGGTTTTAGATTTCACAACCACCTACCACTTCCTCTATTTCTACATGTTGGCAATGCGAAATCAATATAAATCGTCGATCTCCTTGTTAAGTGATCAATGACCGTTGATTTCGTTCTCTCTTTAAATCCAATTTAACAGTCATTTCGGCGATTTTGAAATGCGTTATATACCTCACCTCTTTCTCTAGCGGAACCTGCTCCCACCATTGATCCTATTTGTTGCTTTGATCTGAACCATTGACCTATCACAAACATTGCAAAATGCGTCATAACTCTAATTTGAACCTGATCTTTATTTCAATATCCTAGTCTTTATGAGATATTTCACCATTGGGATTTGGCTGTCACATTCTCGATGCTTTCTCCCATTATCCCATGGTCATTTGGTGGTAAAGTCTAGAAACATAACCTTATCATTTTTTCACATCTCTCAAAATTATTAAAGAAATAATTGTCCCAACAAATGGCTCCAACTAGGGATGTTATCCTCCCAGTGAGGTAGCAAAGAACCTCATAGATCAGTGCCATTTATCCATTTTCATCTCTTTTTTATTCATATATACAAAAACTTTTAGAAAAACATCAACATATATACAACTTTATGTACAAAAATCACCTTTCTATTTTTTATTTAAGAAAGATAATGTTTGAGGAATCTTCCATTTACAGGACCTCCTCCATTGAACTCTCCATTTTGATTTTTTAGAATGAAAGTATTATCTCCTTGATAAGCAGTGATAACCTATGGACCCTTCCAAAAGTTTTCAAAATTTCCATGTTTATTTTCATTTCTTGCATCCCATTTTAAAACTAAACCATCAATATGAAAATCCCTCTCTTTGATCTTTTTGTCAAATGTTTTTTTCATTTTTTCCTGGTGTAGTTGGACTTTATCATATGCTTTTTCCCTCATCTGGTGCAATTCTATCATTTGATTTATCCTTCTCTGTATATGATTTGGTTCTTCTCCCAGTTCCTGTAGTAATTTCATGACTGGTAAACCTAAATAAATTGGAAAAATTACCTATGTTCCATAAACCAACTGAAATGGGGATGTGCCAATAGCCCTTTTTGTACTTATTCTATCTGCCCATAAGGCATATTTCATTTTGGTATGCCATGGTCTTTTGTTTTCTTCCAACAATTTCTTAATTATTCGTACCAAACTTTTATTTGAAGATTCTACTAATCCATTTCCATGAGGATAATAAACAGTTGAATGCTTTAGATGGATATGATATTTATGACAGAAATTAATCATCTTTTTTTATTTAAAAGCCTGTGCATTATCTGTCACTATTCTTCTAGGACATCCAAACCTTGAGAGAATATTTTCTTTCAGGAAACTAATGATAATTGTATATGTGGCATTCCTAATAGGTATAGCTTCAATCCATTTTGTGAAATAATATGTGGCAGTCAGGATCCACTTGTGTTGACCATAAGAATTTGGGTTAATTTCTCCAATAAAGTCCAATCCCCATTGTTGAAAAGGTGCCTCTACTGAAATTGGCTTCAAGGGTAAAGGAAAGAATTCCCTTTTTCCATCAAAAATCTGACACTCATGACAAATTGAAATTTCTTTATACACAACAGAAAAAAATAGTTGGCCAATAAAAACCTGCTCTCAAATTTTTTTTGACTGTTGCTTTACATGACTGATGACCTCCACATACTCTGAATGATGACCTCCACATACTCCTTGATGAAACTCCTTCATGATATGATGTGCCTCATTTTCCAGTAAGCAATTTAGGAGAATCCCTCCTGTATCTTTCTAGTACAAATATTCATTTAAAATACAAAATTTTGCTTTCTTTAGTTTCACAAATATCGATCTAGTTTTGATCAATTCATAAGGTGCCTGTAAATTCTATAAAACATAGATAATATCACTATACCAAGGGGATAAAAAAAATCTTTGAGCACTGGTATTTCTGGAATTGTTTCATTTGAAAAATCAGAAATGAAATTTATATCCAAAGAATCATAATTTGATTATGTCATCATCTTTTCCAAACCTTGTCCTTTAATCAGCTTTGTTGGTTTGATTTCCAAATCATATTCCAATAATACTGCAATCCATTTAGCTATTGTTCCTTCAAGGTCAAGTTGAGTGAGAATATCTTTTACAGCAATAGTTGGAACATAAGCAATTATATGTGAATGTAATATATAAACTCTAAAATCCTTTAAAGATTTAATCAATGCATATGCATGTTTTTCCATGATATCATACTTCAATTCTGCATCTCTCAAAA
This sequence comes from Larix kaempferi, assembly GCA_027924585.1. NCBI lineage: Eukaryota > Viridiplantae > Streptophyta > Pinopsida > Pinales > Pinaceae > Larix > Larix kaempferi. The sequence goes on from BSBM01000313.1 coordinate 2,829,651, forward strand.
TCTTACTACAAAAACAAATAGGTTGTTCCATATTTTCTTGATTTTTCTGTAACAATACACCAACTATAGTATGTTGTGTGGCAAAAGAAAATATAATGAATTCCTTTGAAAAATATGGCCTAATTAAAACATGAGCTTCTGTGAGGGATTTTTTTTATGTTTGTGAAGGATTTCTTAACTTCTATATTCCATTTGATATCATTATTTTTCTTTAGCATATTTGTAATATTTATTAAGATTTCTGCAAAGCTTGGAACAAATCTTCTCAAAAAAATTACTCTTCCAATGAATGATTGAATCTCTTTCTTATATCTTGGTATCCCAATCTTTTGAATAGTTGTTACCCTATCACGAGCAATTTTAATACCATCTCTTGATATCATATGGCCTAATAATTTCTCTTCTTTCATGGAAAAATTAGACTTTTTTGGGTTTAAAGATATACCAAACTTTCTCTCACAGCCTTAAGAAAATGAATTGTGTTTTGAGTTGTTTCCTTTGGTTTCTTATCTAAAGTTTCCCTCATGACTGTACAACTCTGCATACTTTCATTTACCATTGTTTCTTTAGTCTTCATAAAATTTAGAAATGGTCTAAATTTTCCAGCTTCATTTATTATTGAATCCCAAATCATATGCATGGCACCCTACAAAGGAAGTTGTCCTGTAACCTAAGAAATCAACTTTTCATTCTTATAAAGTAACTCTTTATTCTTATTTTCAAGTTCATTTTTCTCTTTTGCTTTCTTCTGGATCTATTCATTCAATTTATGATTTTCTTCTTTCAACTCTTTAATTTTTTCTTCTTTTAGGCCAACTTGAGACATAGCTTGAATCAAATTTTCTGTGCTTGTCTCTTCATTTTCTTTCCCTGTTCCCTCTTTTTCTTGTGCTATATCTGTTTGTTTCTTTTTCAAATCATAAAGTTGAGCCATGCGACTAACTCTTTCTTTATCCCAGTTCACTTCCTGTTCTGTAAATTTAAGTAGCTTTGCTTTACAATCATCTAGCTCTTAAGGAATATTTTCTTTCTCTTGTTCTAAAACTGTTAATTCAGATGCCTGAATTAAGTGTGTTGTTGGAATCTTGAGCTTTTTTTTTAGTAATTGGATTGTATTTTCTTTTTTCACTCAAATTTTTTTTAGCTGCTTGAACTTTATTTTGCTCATCATCCGCTTCCACCAAGTCAACCTATAGTTTCTTTATCTGTTGTTAATGAGCCTTGTTTTCAATATTCTCCTGTTTCAGTTGAGTTCCCAACCTATCCACTATAGATTGTAGTTTTGAAATTTTCAAGGTAGCTTTCATTAAGTCTGTGTAGATTACCTCTCTAGTTTGTCTATGCAAATGAATTTTATCCAAAACTGGTACCTTTTGTAGATTGAGATCTTAATTTCTATAACATTTTCATTAGAAGATATTGCCAAATTCAAGGTATTTTTTGTATGATCCCTGACATTCATCAAAGTAACTTCTGTATCTGATATACTTCTAATGTTAGGAAACAATTTGTTACTTTTCTTAGATGAAGCTTGTTTATCATACCCATATTTGACATATAATTCAGCCCTGGACTATTATTTATCACTAGAACCTACATCCTTTGCTTCAACACACTTGTAGTCATATAATTGGACATCTAGACCTTGAAACTTCTCTTTTTCCTTCCCTTTTCATTTTCCAGTATAAATACTTCTTTTTCTTGATTCAATTTTAGTCTTTCAATTTCTCCTTGCTCTTCCACTTCCATGTCAGAAGTCTCAGAAAAACTTCTTTTACTAGCAATTTCAATTTTTTTAGGAGTAGGCACTAACATGGTTGAATATTTTTTCAATTCTAAAGGAATCTATTGCGAATTATCAGAGAATTTTGTATCAGGCTCATACTGTGGTAAATTTGCTTTCCCAGCTTATCCTTCAACCTCCTAGTGATCAAAATCATTACTTTTATTCTATTGCCTTCTTTGTGATATGATGTGGTGTGGATCATAGTTAATAGCTGAAGCCTTCTTGAAATTCATCATCTGCATTAGCTTCTCTACAATTGGAAGAGAATTTCTATTCTTTATAATAAAAGGACCAACCTTCAGAGGAAATATGATATCATTGGATTTTTTGAAACTCGGAAAATGTTTATTCTCAACAATCAAGTTCTGCCCGATGAACTCTGAAGCAAAGATCCTCAGTGTCAAAATTGCAAGTAACTCTGATAAAACCATAGAGCCTAATAAAAATATGTTGCTTCAACAAGAAACAATCACCTACAACTTTCTCTGGACTAAACTGCAATAGGTCTCTCATTTCTGGCAAAACTCTAGGAAATCTTTCTTCAAAAATTACTCTATATATCTCTGACAACACAAGCTTCATGAAATTGAACATATTGTTTTCAACTTTAGCTGAAAATTTGCTTCTGGAAAATGTAGACTTGCTTCACTTGAATATAAAAACATTTTCATCAAATATGACTGGAACCTAAAGTGTTTCGTAGTGTGGAAATTCACCAACTGACAAGGAATATTCTCAGCGAGGAATTCATCAAATTTAAGACATAGATACTGACTAGAGTCAATCTCAGGTGAACATGAACTCAGTGTAAATAGCAGACTCAATTGGACTTCAGTGACAACTTGGTCATTATCTAACCCTAGAAATTGATTGATTAATTAAAGGACTAGCGGTGATTTTTCATCAAAGAGGATAATGTATAATGGGAAAGGTGTATTATCAACTGAAATGTTTGGTTTGAGCCTTTTTTACAAGAAGGCTTGTTTTACTTCAGGGGTATAATGTCTATACAAGTTAATCAGATTTTCCTCGGCGAAATCTTCTAGGTTTTGGGAAAAAGATGGAGGTATTTCTAATGACTTCTTAATCACTAAAGAATTGATAGGACACAAGATTTTAGTTCTCTTCGAATCCATGATGACTCTTTTGGCTTGGGAATAATTTTTGGTGCACCAGGAGACAAAGTCTGGGAAACCTAGGGTTTGTTCACGAAAAAAATGAATACAATGAGACTTATGAATGTTATGCATGTCTACATTCTGTTTCTGCAAATATCCCAACCTTCTCTTTATCTCATTAACTGTATTTCTGGTCATAATGGTGTCAAATACATCTGTATCTTTGTCTTTTAGAACTTCCTCTAAGTTTGCGAATTCCTGACTTTGGACCCCTACTTCACTTTGATTCTCCATTAAAATAGGTGTTTGAAATATCTATAAGATTTTTGAAGGCCCACTTGGAAACACATGAGCTGAAAAAGCATATTTTGTCGTCTTCTAACTGCACATGACATGTCCCAATCGTTCAATGCTGAATGATAAGTGTCGTACTTCACGTGCACTTGGTATTTTATACTCTCCAAAAGTGGTTTCGAAACCGTAGGAAGTGGTCTCCCTTACCACTTTTCCAACTAGCGAAATGATATAGTATCGACAAGTGGTGGGTAGTTTTAGATTTCAAAACCACCTACCACTTCCTCCATTTGTGCATGTTGGAAATGCGAAATCAATATAGATCGTCGATCTCCTTGTTAAGTGATCAACGACCATTGAATTCGTTCTCTCTTTAACTCCAATTTAATGGTCATTTCCGCGATTTTGAAATGCGTTATATACCTCACTTCTTTCTCCAGCAGAACCTGCTCCCACCATTGATCCTATTTGCTGCTTTGATCTGAACCATTGACCTATCACAAACATTGCAAAATGTGTCATTCCTCTAATTTGAACCTGATATTTATTTCAATATCCTGGTCCTTATGATATATTTCACCATTTGGATTTGGCTGTCACATTCTCGATGCTTTCTCCCACTATCCCATGGTCATTTGGTGGTAAAGTGTAGAAACATAACCTTATCCTTTTTTCACATCTCTCAAAATTATTAAAGAAATAATTGTGCCAAAAAATGGCTCCAACTGGGGATGTTATTCTCCCAGTGAGGTAGCAAAGAACCTCACAGATTAGTGCCATTTATCCATTTTTATCTCTTTTTTATTCATATATACAAAAAAATTTAGAAAAACATCAACATATATACAACTTTATGTACAAAAATCACCTTTCTATTTTTTATTTAAGAAAGATAATGCTTGAGGAATCTTCCATTTACAGGACCTCCTCCATTGAACTCTCCATTTTGATTTTTTAGAATGAAAGTATTATCTCCTTGATAAGCAGTGATAACATATGGACCCTTCCACAAGTTTTCAAATTTTCCATGTTTATTTTCATTTCTTGCATCCCATTTTAAAACTAAATCATCAATATGAAAATCCCTCTCTTTGATCTTTTTGTCGAATGTATTTTCATTTTTTCCTGGTGTAGTTGTTCTTTATCATATGCTTTTCCCCTCATCTAGTGCAATTTTATCATTTGATTTATCCTTCTCTGTATATGATTTGGTTCTTCTCCCAGTTCCTGTAGTAATTTCATGACTGGTAAACCTAAATAAATTGGAAAAATTACCTATGTTTCATAAACCAACTGAACTGGGGATGTGCCAATAGTCCTTTTTGTACTTATTCTATCTGTCCATAATGCATATTTCGTTTTGGTAGGCCATGCTCTTTTGTTTTATTCCAACAATTTCTTAATTATTCGTACCAAACTTTTATTTGAAGATTCTGCTAATCCATTTCCCTGAGGATAATAAAGAGTTGAATGATTTAGATGGATATGATATTTATGACAGAAATTAATCATCTTTTTTTATTTAAAAGTTTGTGCATTATCTGTCACTATTCTTCTAGGACATCCAAACCTTGAGAGAATATTTTCTTCCAGGAAACTAATGATGATTGTATATATGGCATTCCTAGTAGGTATAGCTTCAATCCATTTTGTGAAATAATATGTGGCAGTGAGGATCCACTTGTGTTGACCATAAGAATTTGGGTTAATTTATCCAATAAAGTCCAATCCCCATTGTTGAAAAGGTGTCTCTATTGAAATTGGCTTCAAGGGTAAAGGAAAAAATTCCCTTTTTCCATCAAAAATATGACACTCATGACAAATTGAAATTTCTTTATACACATAAGAAAAAATAGTTGGCCAATAAAAACCTGCTCTCAAAATTTTTTTGACTGTTGCTTTCCATGAATGATGACCTCCACATACTCCTTGATGAAACTCCTTCATCATCTGTTGTGCTGCATTTTCCAGTAAGCAATTTAGGAGAATCCCTCCTGGATCTTTCCAATACAAATATTCATTTAAAATACAAAATTTTGCTTCCTTTAGTTTCATAGATATCGATCTAGTTTTGCTCAAATCAGAAGGTGCATGTAAATTCTATAAAACATAGATAATATCACTATACCAAGGGGATAAAAAAAAATCTTTGATCACTGGTATTTCTGGAATTGTTTCATTTGAAAAATCATAAATGAAATTTATATCCAAAGAATCATAATTTGATTATGTCATCATCTTTTCCAAACCTTGTCCTTTAATCAGCTTTGTTGGTTTGATTTCCAAATCATATTCCAATAATACTGCAATCCATTTAGCTATATTTCCTTCAAGGTCAAGTTGAGTGAGAATATCTTTTACAGCAATAGTTGGAACATAAGCAATTATATGTGAATGTAATATATAAACTCTGAAATCCTTTAAATATTTAATCAATGCATATGCCTGTTTTTCCATGATATCATACTTCAATTCTGCATCTCTCAAAATCTTACTGAGAAAAGGAAAAGAAATAGTTTGTTCCATATTTTCTTGATTTTTCTGTAACAATACACCAGCTATAGTATGTTGTGTGGCAAAAGAAAATATAATGAATTCCTTTGAAAAATATGGACGGCTTTTTTGATGTTTGTGAAGGATTTCTTAGCTTCTATAGTCCATTTGATATCATTATTTTTCTTTAGCATATTTGTAATGTTTCTTAAGATTTCTGCAAAGCTTGGAACAAATCTTCTCAAAAAAATTACTCTTCCAATGAATGATTGATTCTCTTTCTTACATCTTGGTATCCCAATCTTTTGAATAGTTGTTACCCTATCACAATCAATTTTAATACCATCTCTTGATATTATATGGCCTAATAATTTCTCTTCTTTCATGGAAAAATTAGACTTTTTGGGGTTTAAAGATATACCAAACTTTCTGTCAGAGTCTTAAGAAAATCAATTGTGTTTTGAGTTGTTTCCTTTGGTTTCTTATCTAAAGTTTCCCTGATGACTGTACAACTCTACATACTTTCATTTACCACTGTTTCTTTAGTCTTCATAAAATTTAGAAATGGTCTGAATTTTCCAGCTTCATTTACCACTTCCATGTGAGAAGCATTGTATTTTTTATGGGTGAATTATAGCCCAAAGGCAAAATTTTAGGATAATTTTTTAGGGTCGGCCAATATTTTATAATATTCAATTATATTATATTTCGCCTTATTTCAAAACCCTAATAATATTTTTGGGTATAAATAGCCAAGGCATATATCTTATAAGGAATCATGTTAGCCTATTTTCAAGAGGAGAAGAAAAATTTGGAGTTATATTCGCCTATTTTTGGGGCGTTAAAAAAAATTGGAATCATACTCGCCTATTTTCGGGGAACAAATTTTCGCCATCACCATGACAAGGGTTCTATATTCTTGCTAATTATTTTTACGGCGATTTAAGGTATGCGGTTTTAATGTTTTTATAGTGTAATCTTGAATCTCGATTGTTTCAGTTTGTACGGCAGGTTTATGTGAAATAGATATCTTGTTGTTCCTATCTTTTTTACCATCAGTAAATTATATCAGCATTGCATGGGTAGTAAAACCCTTATTTTTATTTTTATTTGAAACCAACATCAAACTTGCACCATTGTTTCTGCTAGTTTCCAGTAGATCCGTTCATGTGGGTGGATCCATAATTCGTAAGGATCCATTCACTGTCCGCCCTAATCAAAATTTATGAATGAGTATTGTAGGAAAACCTTAACATTGAACCAAAAAAATGATGGCAGAGGGTTTACAGGATTGAGCAAAGGTAAGTATCTGCTATACACGGAGGTTAAAGCCTGGGTGGGTGGGATTTATTCCTTTATTTGGTAACTCAAGATAGAAACCACACCCTAGCCTCCTATCAGCAATTGATCAATCACCTCCTATTATATTAGATTTACACAGGAATCCGCTGAACCTGTCCCAGATCGCGTTATTTGTCTAAATCATCTCTCCATGCAGAGCTGATAGGTGTCCTTGAGTTATGAATCAGTCATAATTACAAAATATTCTTAATGAGGATTGGAAGGATGGGGCAAGGATCAGTTATAATTACAAAATATTTAACCTCAATGTAAAACCAATACAAATTGGCACTAAGGGGAAGCTGGATTTTTTGTCGGGCTTCGTGCAACTGTGTGTCCGTTTCATAGTCCACCATAATCTCAAAAGTTTACACTGGATAAGAATCTGGTGCCTTTATTTGTTTCTTAAGAGCCATGCAAATTGCAAACCCACCCATTAATTGAAATGTTTCTAAGCATCAATATCCCATAGGTAGGACTCCCTTGCTATTAATATCCCCGTCTATTGGAACATAAAATCATTACATATCACTGCTTGAATAGTTGTATTGTATTGTTTGAGCAAGAAAATGCTAGATCGATGATCGTTGAAGATTGATCGAGTTACCAGATCTTGTCCCATCATCCTGATTCTTGAAATAAACCGAGAATAAAGCACTTGAGCTATGTTAATAGTGTCAGATCTATATTACTTTCGATGCCACTTAAGCAAAGATAGAGATTCATTACTAGCATACAACTTTTACACAGGTCAATATAAATTACAGGTCAATATGAATTACAAGTAGTATCTATCATAAAAATATTAAGGATCAAGATTATGATGAGCAATGCCCATTCAACCAGACAACCAGAAAATCATTACTCATTTCAGCATTCATTGTCGATGGCGTACTTAAACTATTAACTAAAAGTACTAAGATGAAGCACTATTATCTGCTAATGACTTCACGAGAGTAAAATTCCCTTCCCCCTGATCCCTGCTCCCACTCATTTAAGCTAGTAAGGTAAGCACCTACTTTCTGTATAAGTAGATCTATTATTGTGGTTTCAAATTATAAATGGACTAAAGGCTTCAATCAGTAGAAAAACAACACCAACTCTTAGGAAATAGGGATATCGAACTTAATTTTCAATAGTCAAATAGTTGATTTACATCATTTAAGGTCACTCCTCCTTCCAATAAGTAAGGGGGGAATATTTATTTGGATAAACCCCCAGGATTTGAAGTGGCTTTGATTGAAGTATATGCACAGAATTAAGTGGCTAAGGTTGCGTGAGAGTGGCCATCCGTATGATTCTATTGTAGTTGCTGCACAAATATGGGAGGTTCATTAGATGGATGTTTAAAGTACTTTCCTTCACGGAAATCTTCAAGAATCAATCTATATGCAATAATCACCAGGATTTGTTCAAGAAGGTTCAATACCACTGGTCTGTCAACTTAATAAATCTTTATATCGACCACACCCCACTCTGCCCGCCTACCTGATTCCTCCCCTTCTTGGACTGCCTTAATGAATTCTCTTTCATAAAGTTGTAGCTCGTGTGTCCGAATGTAGAGACACTGATGTGCATCCCATAACTCTTTTCCCCGCTCCAGCACATAAATCTTTAAATGATCCAAATAACTTCATCCATATACATTGCTTGATCATTCTTCAGGTGTGCAACTCAGCTTTCTCTTAAATACTTTGATTTTATCTTCTTATTCTTTAACCAAATTTCACTATTGAACAACATTATCTTTAGTGAGATTTGAAGTGACGATAGAACAAGCAGCGGCACGCACCGGGTAAGCTACGGAATTTACCACAACCATTTTGATTTTGGAAGTGGTTTCTTCAGGATTTCCCTTCTTGCCTTTTATATCGAGACCAGGAATTCCTAAGAATTCGTTCGTCATGGGGCTACAAAAATTTTCAATCTATTTTACCACCAATCTTGGATCACACGTTTCTAAATCCTACTCACACTAGGAAATAGACTCGGGTACCGTCTCAATCTCTGGAATATCAGCTACTTCTTCTTGCACATGTTTGGATTTGGATTCTAAGACAATTACTTCATTCACAATCTCCTAGACAACTTGCTCAAACTTTTATTGTACCGATTGGTTTCCTCCATGTTTACGATCTCTCTGGCTTTGGTACTCCTCTTTGAAGTTTTCTTCCTAATACCAAATCGAGCCCGAACTTGTTTCAATAATGTGGCTCGTACATAAGATTCATCCTCAAGACAACCTTCATGAGTATAAGTCCATGAGACTCATTTTATAGAACGATGTTTCTCCAGAAAATAGAGGGGATTATGTTTCCTGAATTTCCCATTAGTGAATCGATAAGAGTTGAGCACATAAAAATCCTTCTGCATATCGGATTCATTTTTCACAAAGTATAAAACGATGGTAAGAGGAACTTTCGGCCATGATTCTATCATTTTCCTATTCAAGACAACTTCCACCATGCATGTATGTTTTATAAATGATCTCTTGCAATACAAACCAGTCAGGTACATAATTGGGAAATAGGTGATCAAGCAGCTTCATGGGGCCACATACTCGAATATCCACACCTCCGGGTGTAATGTTCCAGTCACCAATAGCTTGTAAGAAATCCCTTGCATTCTATGACATGCATGGTGCTTCCAAACATAAGATGATAGCTAATTGCAATGGTGCAAAGAATAAATCACATATCCTTTGATATTCTGTCTGGTACCGATGCTCCCAAAGCATCTTGAAACATACATGAACTGAGGAAATATGCGTTCAAAGTCTTTGGTTAGGGTGGAGTATAGTACCTCATAGGATAGGAGAAAGATTGGGCTCTATAGGGAAGGGATCCCTTGCTAGCTTTTGAAAAGGCTTCAAAAGAAAGGTCATCCATAGGAAAGCATTGTTCTAAGAAAGCTAGGATTTTTACTGTGTTTATATATATAAATAAGATAAAGTGTTACTCTTTATTTATATCTATTCAATACACAACCAGTCAATATAGTTTTTAGAGCCTAGTCACAAGAGGTCAATAATACATAATATATAATTATATTTAATCAAAGGGCGAAAATAAATATTATTAATAAAATAATGTTTCAATTTCATTAACAACTATATGCTCTCTCTCTCGGATAAATATGTCAACAAAATGATCTCTTCATTGAGTGCTTTAAAAAACTTGGATGTTGATTGCCTTCCATTGTTTGAGAGATTCTGATCTCACTGAACTGAAGCAATCATTTAATGTCAACCAAAATAGTCATATTGCAGTTCGTTCTGATTTTCTACATTAAATAGTCATATTAAAATTGAAAGACGTGAGATTGAACATTCTCTTCTGTTATTATATGATATCTGATAGTTTAACATATCGACCTTCTCATTATTAGTCGATTTCGATTTCTTACGAACTTCTCATAATTGGTTGACAATCCTTTGCTCATAAGAAGGCCCCGTTATCTAGGCATTTGAAAGATCTAAATAACAGACTTCAATTGTGAATATGAAGGATATAGAACAATAACACATCATCATATTCTTAACGTTTAAATTTCATTGCAATCTACATATTGTTGAACATCTTAGGGTTGCATTTTTTCCCTAAACAATAATATCCATAAAACAAAATATTGATACTTTAATACATATAGATATTTCTGGCTGTGATATAGTTGCGCCAGCCTCTGTGTACAAATGATACTGCGCAAAATGTGATCACTGCAATGCCCTTATTTGTTGCTAGTGCAGATCCAATCTTGGAATCATTTCGACGCTGTGAAAATATTTTAGTCTCACCATCATTGCTCTTGAGTGTCTCAACCTCATTGATTCTGTCGGCAATGATACAATGATGATAATCATCACATATAGGGAGTAACAATCACGTAATTTCCCCTTCAACTTCCACAAATGATTAACTGATCCGGGACATTGTAAATATTGACTTGATAAATCTACGCCATGATTGGTTTCCCACCTGCCAAACTATTAGGCTATCTAGCTTGATGTCTTTCGAACAATATCGGTGTTTTCATTAACGTAGGCACAACATGGGTTGAATTAGTGTCCAGATTGTTGTCTTTACACACATGAAGAGATATGGCTATACATTCCTTCATTAATGCTAGCATCATTCCCAATAACTCTCATAGCTCCAAAATGGATGTGGACGAATGCCTTTTGACACATTTATTCACAACATCAAACACATGTTTTTTTCTAAATTACATGGATGCAGATAATCCAAAACCTCACCCCATTAGAGTATGTTGGGCTGATTTTAAAGAAACCTTAGGAATTCCCTTCATATTCAACAACATTTTTTTTAACCACTTTTCCTTAAAACCTGGTTAGTCTTTTCATGGATTATAATTAAAATGCAAAACTGCAATGTTTCATTAAATTAATATTGACTTAGATGGAATAACATCAATTAAGATATTTGATAAAATCAAATAACACCAATTAAGATATTTGATAAAATTACATTTCAATAATGTTTTAAATGTTTCTTCATATTTTAATCTAAATGAACGAATGACTTTTTTTATAGATTTGTGCCATTAGAACATACTTTGGTTTAGTATTTTTTTAATGATACAGCTTGAGGCCTGTCAGCAAATGGAGTGCAATGTTGTCAAAATCAATTTCTTAAATGAGGCTAATAAATGATATTGTTACCTCACTAAAAAAAATTAGTTGGACTTCACATTTTAGTTAGTAACCATGGTTTTGAAAAAAAAAAATTGGAATACATTTCAATAGTGGAAAATAATAAGAGGTATCTAAATTTTCACATATAAAATGTTTTAATACATAAAACTAAGTAAATATAAAGAGATAGTAAATGAATAAGAGTTTGTATCTTTTACATGTTATAGAGATAATGCATATAATAGATAATGCATAGATATATAAGTTTGTGTTAATTAAGTACATATAGTAAAAATAAAATTTGAATATATATATGTTTTGGATATTTGGTAGTGTTTTAGATTATATATATATATATATATATAGAAAATTTCCCTAATTATGAATGGTTAATTTAGTCTTAAAAATCTAACCATTATATATATTAAGTTGTTCTTTAATAGTATTTTATATTTAACACATTGTGCAGGGAATACTTTCAATGGAAAACAAAGAGAAAAGAAAGACAACAACCTAAAAAAAAAACTTATTTTCATAAGGTGCAAAAACATGATTCATCTAGAGAGAGAAATGAAATTGAAGAGGAATCTAACCGAGTTGATCTTTCTGATGCTTCTAGTCATAAAGTGGTTGATATGTCAACTACATATGTACAAGAGAATTGCATTGAAAATGAAGTAAATTTGACTAGTGATGTTGAAGGATTGGTTGATTTAACTAAAGAATATGAAGAATTGAGACGACCTAATAAACGTAAGAGAGGAAATTGGGATTTTGGAAGGTCATTTTAGTTAGAGTGGACTTCGACATTTCCATGCATGGAGCCTGGGACTTGTGAAAATGGTGATGTGATTGAAGTGAAATGTACGATTTGTAGCTGGAGATATGGTAGAGATGTTAAAATGTAGTTGAAGAAGGATACCATTGAGAAACATTGTGGAAAAATTTATTACAAAGAAGAAGTTGATGGAAAAGTGGAAAACAAATCGAGGTGGAAGACTGCAAAAGAATGCAAGCATGTTGAGAATGCTGAAATGTATGAAAAAAGAAATAGAAATGATCGTAGTAAGAAAATGAAGGGATCACTTCATAGTTTATTCAAGGAAAAAGTATCAACTGAGATGCAATCTAAAATAGTCCAAATGAGCACCATTTTCCCGAATTTTCCTTCATCACATTGGTCTATTAATAGTGGATGGGTGTTTTTAAAACATATGGTTGAAGTAGTTAGGCAGGACCTGGGAGAAAGCATAAAGAATGCTGATTTTTTTTCCTTATCATTAGATGAAGTAACTGCAGTAGACACTAGTTCATGGATTTGTATGAATGTTTATACAGTACAAAATCATGTGAGAAATGTGCACTTTTTGTCTTTGTGTAAAATGAAGGAGAGTGCTACTGCAGAAAATTTATATAATATTGTGATGAATACTCTATGTGAGATTAGTGGGTTGGATGGACTCGACATTGCTAGAAAGTTGGTTTGTTTTGGAGCGGATGGTGCATCTGTAATGCAAGGAAACCATAATTGCCTTTGTGTTCAATTACAAACAAGTGTTGCACCTTATATGATTGGTATACATTGCATGGCACATCGAACAAATTTGGCATTCAAAATTCTTAGCATGGAAAAATTGGTTAACAAAGTAGATATGGTCGTGGATGATTTACATGGATTCTTTTGTAGAAGTTCAAAGAGGGTTATAGAATTCAAAAAATTTGCAGATGATTTGACGAGTGGGAAGAAGATTTTAAAAAATGTTGAAACGCGATGGATCTCACTCTATGAACCTGTAAAGCGTGTCTATGATGAATATATTTCTTTGGTTGGATTTATGGCTGAACATTGTTTTAGTGTGGATAAATCCCAAGTTCTTTTGCATCAATTAACTGATGTGGAAACACTATTGACATTATGTGGAATCCTTCCCTTGTTGCATCAGATGTATATGTTGATTAAGATTGTGCAAACAAGAACATTATATTTAGCAGAGTATACAAAGGCAAGAAAAAAGGCATGTCTACTTTTGGATAATTTATATATAACACCAACAGAAGCCTTTGATAGCATTGATTTTACAAAATGGAAAGATCTAATTGATCTTCAAAATCCTCAAAACTTTTTGAAGCTTGATGAAAATAATTGCGTATGCATTTCGGTACATGACAATTTGGTTCCTCTTCATATTCTTCAAAAACATGGTCGTATTATAAAGGAGAAGCGAGTAACTAGAGATGAATTTCAAGTTGTCATTCAAGCAGTAAAGTCAAATCTTACAAGTGTTGCAAGGGCATTAACTACAGAAATTAGAGAAAGGTTTTGTTGTTGCAGCAACATCCCCCCCCCCCCAAATTTTTTTTTTGTACATATTGGGGGGCCCTCCTTTATTTTTCTAGAAAGACTGTTGTAAGAGGTCAATTCTCCTTTTTTTTTTTTGCTTTCACACTGAAAACCCTGCTTTGAGAATTCCAAGTTTTTCTTCTTCTAAGAATAAAATTCGTGAAATCTTCCTGAAGTCACGAAATCATTTGAGAAAGCCCCCCGCAGTTGCGGAAGTATTGAAGTCATCCTCCCGAAACCGCGGGAACCGTTCGGGTTTCCCTCTCGAAACGGCGGGAGCCATTTACATAAGCCTCTCGAAAAGGACTTAGATATTTTCTCTCAAAGTTGCGGAAATTATTTGGGAAAGTCTCTCGATGCGGCGGAAATTTTGAGTTACACTCCCGAAATTGCGAGATCATTTGAGTTATCTTCCCGCAGTTACGGGACCTTTAGGGTTATCCTCCCACAGTTGCGGAATCGTTCAGCTTATTCTCCCGAAACTGCGGGAGTCATTCGCGAATCTTCCCCGGGGGCCGCCAAACGACTTAGTCTTTTTTCAAAAAAATCTTAAGTTACGGACGCTATTCGCGAGAGCCTTCCAAAATGACGGAACCTTTTAGGTTTCCCTTCCGAAATTGTGGAAGCCTTCACGTTATCTTTCCGAAGCCCGCTGAAAGACTCAACTTTTGCGGAATCATTTAGCTTATCTTTCCGAAACAGTGGAGCCATTCGCCAATCCATTCCGAAGCTACGAAAGCTAATTGCAAAAGCTTTCCGCAACTACGGAAGCATTCACGAAGCCCCGCCAAGACTTAGAAATTTTTCGAGTTGCGGAAGCCATTCGGCTATTTCTCCCGAAACGGCGGGAACCTTCACGAAATGGTTCTGCAATTGTGGAAGCGATTGACTTATCTTCATTAAAACTACGGAAAGAAAACGTATTTTTCCCCGAAACTGCGGGACGACTCCGTAAAATGCTCGCAATAGCTCCTAAGGTTGCGTTTCGGAAGGATACGCCAACCTCTTCCGAAACGTCGAAGCCATTCGCTATATCAGTCCGCAATTACGGGTGAGATTCGTGAATCCGCCCCGCAAATGAAGGTCATGCACAACTGCCGAGGAGGCTTGAAAAGACCGCGACGTACAAACTTTAAAAAGTGTTTTAATGGCGCCACCCACCGTATTAAACACCGCACGTGCCCAACTTGTTTAAATGGATGGTCGGGGTTTGGATCGACCACATTGTTATTTTTCGATTAACAAACACCGTTGGGACGCCGCGTCAGACTGCTCCAGCTCAGCTCGTTCATCCACATCCGCATCCACCTCATTCAGCCACCTCGTCATTTCCAGGTAGGTTTCTAACCGTTATTTTTTGTCTTATTTCCACGTCGAGTTACCTGTGGGTTTTTCCCATCTTCAATGTGGCCGACAGACACTAGTTGCATTTATCGTTATTTTGTCTTTAAAAAAAAAAACCGCCGAGGCCCCATGGGTTTCTCGTTCCACCAGCTAAAATCCAAAACTATGAATGCCCGAGCTTTTACACCAGCCATATTCCAGGCATCGTCACCCTCGTTCAAACCCCGAGCCAGCCATAGAGCATCTCGTCAAGTGCTATAAATAACAATAGCGGTCCCTGGTTTTGTCTTAAGTTTGTCTCAATCCAAGCTAACCCGCCATTAACCATTTAAACTGCAGAAATGAAAGACACCCTCTCTCCTAGGACTAGATGGGAAGCAGGTTGTTTCACATCGTATGCGTGCCCTTTCGGGAACATTCCAAACTTTGATTCCTTAGGATAATCAAGTCTATTTTTTCTTGTTTGGAATGGTTTCTTTTGCTTTCCCCAACATGCAGCTTCATAGTTTATCTATATCTCTCATTAGCATGTTAAATTGGTACTGCGCTTTGTTAAAATCTCATAACAGGTTGCACATTTTTATAATGACTTGTATTTGGTTGCTAGCAGGGATAAGTCAAGATGCCAAAAGGTGGTAGGAAGAAGGCTAAAATGATGGAACCTCAGCCAGCACCACTTAGGACTGAGACTATGTTCCAAGATACTAGGTGAACCACCGGTATCCCTCCCGAAATCCGTTGGGGCGACATTTACAAGATGATCCGGGACCAAGATATCTCGGATATGTTACTAGAAGAGGAGAAGATCTATCTCAATATCAGAACTTCAAGCATAGCTAAGGCTTCTACCCGCCCTGATTTGTTCCCATGTTCTGAAGTAATCAGGTGGATACTCGAACATACTAATGCGGAGACAAGAGTATTACATGACAGCGGGAAGATAGCCATCGCCTCATTCCACCCAACATATCTTGCCGCAGCCTATAAATTCCCACGTCCCCAGCAAGCCCTGAGTGATGAATGGTTGGGCCAGATGAACAATATTGAAATGGCCAAAAAATTATTGGTCGCAGGCAAGCACTTAAGAAAGAGAGGTAATGACGAATATGATGTGCAGAATCTAAGACCTCCTTTCAGGTTAATCGCCCTGATGTTGTGCAGAATCTTCGGCATGCCCGATGGCACCGTATACAAAATACAGTGGGTCCCCATCATCCACTTCATGTCATTCAAAGGAACTGTGTTTGACTGGGCTACTATCCTGTCAGACAGTTTGGCATCAATGGTAGTTTCTGCAAGAGAAGGTCTGGCCTTAAAAAAGGCAGAATTTTACATGTCTTCATATCTTATTGACTGTATTTTGGCCAAGCTATCTTTTCCTAGCTTAGGTTGCATGTGGGATAGAGCCAACACCCCAGTCTACACTGCTTTCAGGATGATGTGGGCTCAAAATTACAAAGCCAGCTATAAGCTCATCTGTAAGGGGTTCATCATGCCCCTATATGAGCAGATATTCAAGGAAGAACCCAACTGTCTGTCGGAAAATGCCATGGAGGTCCTAGAGAACTATGGAGACTTTTATTTTTCAGAGCAAGGCACCTACATCAGAATGTTTGGAGGGACTAAGGCTCCATATATTTTGCCAAGGTATGCTACTAACTATGTGGTTCTCAAGGAGGCAGTGAGACAAATTTTCCTGGATGGAATTGGAGCAGTGCTTAACAAGCAGCATAAGGCTTCTTTCCCCCCTCTACCTTTCTGCATAGGAGCTTACAAATTCTCAGGAGTTGCGTCAGTCAAGGAGTTTGTTCAAGAGCTGAAACCCTTCCACTTTGGTGAAGTTATTTTCCACAGGAATGATAGGCGGGGAAAAGTTGTCGAGCATTGCAAAGAAATTTATGCTCATTTCGAGTACGCCCATTATATGATGTCGAAGAAGAGGCATTCAAAGGCATCAACAACATGACTGAGTTGCAGATCTGTCGCCAAGGCAGTAGAGCAAGCTCTAGCTCTACCAAGGCCCAAAAAACCAGCCTGTAGAAAGAGAAAGAAGCAGATGATGCCCAAGCCCAAGAAGAACAAAGGTTAAGAGAGGAAGCAAGGTTACTGCAAGAGGCTGAGGAAGCAAGGTTACTACAAGAGGCTGAAGTTGCAAGATTACAGCAGGAAGCTGAAGTGGCGAGATTGAAACAGATAGAAGAAAATGAAAGGCTGCAGAATGAAGCTGAGGAAGCCCAGCGGCAGAAAGAAGCAGAAGACACAAAGCAGATAGAAGAAAATGAAAATCAGCAGCAAGCTGAAGAAGAAGAGAGAAGGCAACAAGCTGAAGTAGAGCAGAAAACGGAAGAAGAACTCAAGACAGTTGAAGATGCTCAGGAAGGAGGCTCTGGCGCTCTGGATATGGAAATAGACGTACCTCAAGAAGGTGTCTCCGGTACTCAAAATGTGGAGGCTGACACAGCACAAGCAGGTGTCTCTGGTACCCAAAATGTGGGAACAGAGTCAGCTCAAGTAGTCCAGACCCCACCCGTGGAAGCAGAGATAGATATTATAGATCTCCCAATCGTCCCGTACACTCCATCAGAAGAGCATACCGTGTCCAGATGGGATGAATTTGTCTATGATAAGAAAAGGAAGGCAATGGTCCTCAAATCGGAAGAGAGGATAAAGAGACTCTTCCAAGAAGATATCGTTACCCACCGGGAGACCACAGTAATGCAAAATACAAATAAGGCTCCCTTAGCTATGGCATCAGCCGCTGTAGAGACAGCAAAAGCAATGCTGGACAATGTGATTGATATAGTCAAAGAATTTGAGTTGACAAAGAGGAGAGCTCGCATGCTACAACATACTATGGCTAATGAGCAAGCCTACAGGGATCTTGCTACAACATACTATGGCCAGAGCGCAAAATGTGATCACTGCAATGCCCTTATTTGTTGCTAGTGCAGTTCCAATCTTGGAATCATTTCGACGCTGTGAAAATATTTTAGTTTCACCATCATTGCTCTTCAGTGTCTCAACCTCATTGATTCTGTCGGCATTACTATGAACATGGTTATGTTGTACTGACATGTAACTGGTTATAAGCGAGTTTATTCTTTGGCTGGAAACAAATTTAACGGACACCTATGATGACTTTCTTTTCATACATACTCTTGACATTACTTTATTTTTACTTATGATTTTATTAATGATATTTATTTTTTCCCTTTGATTAAATATAATTATATAATATGTATTAAATATAATTATATAATATGTATTAAATATTATTTATTATGTATTATTGACCTCTTGTGACTAGTCGGTAAAAATTATATTGACTAGCTGTGTGTTGAATAGATATTAATAAAGAGTAATAATTTATCTATTTATATATAAACGCAGTAAAAAACCTAACTTTCTGGGAACAAACACATGATAATTAGGCCAAGCTGAGAGTTGCTGAAGACTACTGTTATTCATCTATTTGAAGCCCTCGGATCTAATATAATATGCCCATAGCCATCCGATTACATGACCTCTACTATTTTATTTGTTGTCCATCTATAAATAATCTTACATATAACCATTCCCCTCATCAGTTTGTTATGTAAGGCAATGATACAATGATGATAATCATCACATATAGGGAGTAACAATCACGTAATTTCCCCTTCAACTTCCACAAATGATTAACTGATCCGGGACATTGTAAATATTGACTTGATAAATCTACGCCATGATTGGTTTCCCACCTGCCAGACTATTAGGCTATCTAGCTTGATGTCTTTCGAACAATATCGGTGTATTCATTAACGTAGGCACAACATGGGTTGAATTAATGGTGCGAACATAGTGTCAAGATTGTTGTCTTTACACACATGAAGAGATATGACTATACATTCATTCATTAATGCTAGCATCAATCCCAATAACTCTCATAGCTCCAAAATGGATGTGGATGAATGCCTTTTGACACATTTATTCACAACATCAAACACATGGTTTTTTCTAAATTACGTGGATGCAGATAATCCAAAACCTCACCCCATTAGAGTTTGTTGGGCTGATTTTAAAGAAACCTTAGGAATTCCCTTCATATTCAACAACATTTTTTTTAACCACTTTTCCTTAAAACCTCGTTAGTCTTTTCATGGATAATAATTAAAATGTAAACCTGCAGTGTTTCATTAAATTAATATTGACTTAGATGGAATAACACCAATTAAGATATTTGATAAAATCAAATAACACCAATTAAGATATGTGATAAAATTACATTTCAATAATGTTTTAAATGTTTCCTCATATTTTAGTTTAAATGAACGAATGACCTTTTTTATAGATTTGTGCCATTAGAACATACTTTGGTTTAGTTTTTTTTTAATGATACAGCTTGAGACCTATCAGCAAATGGAGTGCAATGTTGTCAAAATCAATTTCTTAAATGAGGCTAATAAATGATATGGTTACCTCACTAAAAAAATTAGTTGGACTTCACATTTTAGTTAGTAACCATGGTTTTGAAAAAAAAAATTGGGATACATTTCAATAGTGGAAAATAATAAGAGGTATCTAAATTTTCACATATAAAATGTTTTAATACATAAAACTAAGTAAATACAAAGAGATAATAAATGAATAAGAGTTTGTATCTTTTACATGTTATAGAGATAATGCATATAACAGATAATGCATAGATATATAAGTTTGTGTTAATTAAGTACATATAGTAAAAATGAAATTTGAATATATATATATGTTTTGGATATTTGGTAATGTTTTAGATTATATATATAGAGAGAGAGAGAGAAAAAATTTCCCTAATTATGAATGGTTAATTTAGTCTTAAAAATCTAACCATTATATATATTAAGTTGTTCTTTAACAGTATTTTATATTTAACACATTGTTCAGGGAATACTTTCAATGGAGAACAAAGAGAAAAGAAAGACAACAACCTCAAAAAAAAACTTATTTTCATATTTTCATAAGGTGCAAAAACATGATTCATCTAGAGAGAGAAATGAAATTGAAGAGGAATCTAACCGAGTTGATCTTTCTGATGCTTCTAGTCATAAAGTGGTTGATATGTCAACTACATATGTACAAGAGAATTGCATTGAAAATGAAGTAAATTTGACTAGTGATGTTGAAGGATTGGTTGATTTGACTAAAGAATATGAAGAATTCAGACGACCTAATAAATGTAAGAGAGGAAATTGGGATTTTGGAAGGTCATTTCAGTTAGAGTGGACTTCGACATTTCCATGCATGGAGCTTGTGACTTGTGAAAATGGTGATGTGATTGAAGTGAAATGTACGATTTGTAGCTGGAGATATGGTAGAGATGTTAAAATGCAGTTGAAGAAGGATACCAATGAGAAACATTGTGGAAAAATTTATTACAAAGAAGAAGTTGATGGAAAAGTGGAAAACAAATCAAGGTGGAAGACTGCAAAAGAATGCAAGCATGTTGAGAATGCTAAAATGTATGAAAAAAGCAATAGAAATGATCGTAGTAAGCAAATGAAGGGATCACTTCATAGCTTATTCAAGGAAAAAGTATCAACTGAGATGGAGTCTATCTATCTTGATATTTTCCATTGATACATGCACATGTAAGAAAACAATGAAAAACACTCACATAAGAGGTAAATTGGAAAAGGAATATTCATATTAGATATATCATTGATGAGATTGAGAGTGCAAATTTTCCCAAACACAAAAATGCATATCATAAATATTCGTTCATTGTAAATTGTTTAATTAGAAAATTTTGCCTAATTACTTTTTTCAATAAGGGATAATTCGCAAAGTTGGTATACTTTTCCTTGAAAAAATTGAAATATTCACCTACCTTAAAATGGATACTCAATGCAATATTCACCTCCCTTTCTATACTCTAGGATAAATATCAGATGCTTAAATTTTTCCCTGGAGTCGACTATGATGAGACGTTTCTCTAGTAGCCAGACACACTTCTTCAATGATGGATATTACACTAGATAGATTTTGTAATCAAAGTAGAAGTGACCTTGAGGATAAAATGATGAGCTTGAGGATCACACCAGGAAAACTCTTCTCTCCCTCCAACAAGGAAAATCACTAGGGTTGGATGGATGGACCTCTAAATTATTTATACATTTATGGGACCTATCGGAAGAATATCTATGAGTAGTGGTT
Organism: Larix kaempferi; assembly: GCA_027924585.1. NCBI lineage: Eukaryota > Viridiplantae > Streptophyta > Pinopsida > Pinales > Pinaceae > Larix > Larix kaempferi. The sequence continues at coordinate 2,851,190 of BSBM01000313.1, forward strand.
GAAGATTCCAAAATTTTAGGTAAGATACATCTCCCCTTCAATTCAAATTTTATAGCAAACATCCCAAAATGCGATTCTCCCAATGGGTTTGATCAATACCGACCCATATCATTATGCAACTATTGCTACAAACTTAGAAAAAGTCATAGCACATCACATCAAACCCATTCTCTCATCTAATATCGCTTTTGAGTAATTTGGCTTCTTAGATGAACAAAATATACATGAATCCATTGGGGTGGCACAAGAATTCCTCCACTCCATTAAATCCAAGTCTCATCCCTCCATCATGCTTAATATTGACTTAACTAAGGATTTTGACAAAGTAAATTGGATTTATCTCCGCTTATTCCTCACTTGGGTTGGGTTTCCTCACGCCTTCATAAATTGGGTTGAATATTGTTACTATAGTGTATTTCCACTCCTTTTTCAACCCCTCATGTGGCCTGCACCAGGGATTTCTTTTCTCCCATATGATATTCTTTATATTAGCAGACGCCCTCAACAGATACATTAACTATGAAAGGAGCAATGGCAATCTTACTAGGGTGTAAATTGCAAGTTCCCTACATATCTCCAAGATCCTTTTTGTGGATGATATCCTCATGTTCGGGAAAGCATCCATATCGGAATAAAAATGTATAGACATAATCCTCGAGTTATTCCCCATTGCAATAGGTATGGATATTAATTTTATTAAATATGCCATCACCTTTTTTCATGTTACTATCTCTCAAAACCATTTGTTCCTCTTAATACTTCCATTCCATGAGGAGCCATCGAACACATGCTTCAAATACATGGGGTTTCTTCTCAAATCTAATGACTATAGGATTAAAGACTAGTCATGTATTATCTAAAAAATAAGCAAAAGGATTGGGTTTTGGTATCATAGATGGAATTCAATGGCCGAGTGACCAACCCTCATCAAGAGCTTAATTGAAGCCATCCCAGTTTAATGGATGTCATTAGCTTACATCCCAAAATTTTTGTTAACAAAATTAGAAATCTATGCTTTGGGTTTCTTTGGTCTAGAAACAAATTAAAAACTATCATTCCCCTATGTCAAGGTGACTTTCTCTGCAATCCAAAAGGATGTGGAGGTTGCGGTATAAAAAACCTTCACGTATTTTCACAGGAAATTGCATAAAAAAGTCTTTAGTGTATGATCACTCATAAAGGTTTGTGGAAATAGTGTATTCATTATAAGTACATTGCTCCTCACTCCATTCTATCATGGATTTTCTCAAACCCTTTTCCCTTAGGTGGTGGATCCACGAGGGGCTCACTCAATGAACTTGTTACATAGCACAATCATTCGCATGATATTAAAGAATATCCCTAATTTCACTAAATATTGGAAAATGGCTCCTAAAATTTTATTATTGAAACCCCCTCCCAATATGCCTTTCCAATTAAGAAAACCCCTAGTTTCACCAGATATTTGTATGTATCCATTTTTATCAACCCATTTTTTATATCCCCTTTATATCATATTATCAAGTTGTAACAAACAGGATCCCTAACACATCTTGTATAAACAAACATGATGCTAAATACAATAATAGTATATTGCTAATAATGATCCCACCAAGATTGCAAGAGTGATTGATCAATTTATAGCATTGGATAATGGAAGACCTAACGAAATAGTACTAGGAAGGCCAAATGTGTAAAATACAACCCAGTCAAGAGATCAACATAACAAAGAATCTAAAAGGATGATAGTCCAATAGTTAGTGTAATGATTAGAAAGATGAGAATTGTCAATGTTTCACACCACAATCTACCAATCTACCAATTTATATCATGTAAATATAAGTATAGCCATAGAGAGCTCATGTTTTCTATAAGCTTAATAAATTAAATTCCATAAAAATGAAAAATTGAAACCCTTTCGTCGAAGGAATCCCCTACATTCCTATCAAAACAAACATCATTGATGTTTGAACCCAAATGAACATAGAAAAATTCCTCTTACTTTCCAATGGCAGCATATGATCATGTGAATAGCTTGGATTTGGGTCATTCACAAGATGCAATGAATTTCCTCCACTTCCTCCCCATTTATTCTTGCAATCAAGTGAATTAACAACATTTAGTTACCTTTTCTTGGGTTACATCTAGTTTTTTTTAATCTTTACAGGAGAGGGAAAAATATCCATTGTTAGGTTTCAAGCATGCAATAGTTATAAAGATACACAGATCGTGAAACTTATATGATACCATTTCATGGTAACGATAACACATAAGGTATGTAAATAAGGATTTAAATTTTCACCTATGTTCATGTCAGTTCCAATACAATATTAAGACGGATCCCTTGCATATAAGAATTGAAATTACAATTATGAATGTGTCAAATGTAACTCAATCTAACAACTATTCCTAAGTGACAATGTGAAAATGTTCAAGAAGAATACAAAAAGTTGAAAGAAATAATTATTCAAGAAAGATTGATCTAACTTTTCTTGGTTCTAGTGAGCCATGAAATATTGATCCCACCTAAACTCTAGACTAAAAAATGAAGAGTTAGATATTTTACATGAATGCCTACAAAAAATACAATACAATTGTTCAACTCCGAAACTCTGAATTAGCTACATCTCTTAACTTAAAGATGAAAAACAATATAACATCAATTCAAACCAAGCCTAAATAAGCTATTAAATGAGTATTGCTCAAGGCCAGTAATCCAAAGAGACTTCCATTAGTATTATCATTGGAACATTATTATCATATTTATGCAAAACATAGGATCATAAGCAATATCAAATAAAAATGCAGGGTACTTAAGTTTTAGGTGGGTATGAATTGAGCCCTTGATTTGGAGGTATGAATCCATCCCATGATTTGGAGGTTATTCCTCATCCCACGCAAATAAAATAACCCCCAATATTTATATTAATATATCAAATTAAAAACCTCCCTTGACCCCTTAATACAGGGCAATATTATTTTGAGGTTTTTAAGAGTATTCAAACCTGCAATATGAATGGATGTGATATGATATTGCCTCGCTAGTAAACCCCCTAGGGGTGGATCCCTCATATGGAGAGATATCACCATGAGATTTCATATCATAGAGTAGGATTTATCATGGGATCTAGGAAATGGGATATCAATCATCTTGGGTGTAGATGCAATACTTGGTCTCCCCACTAAGGAACTCATATCGACGAAACTAGTTGCATTTCTCATCTCTCTACAACTTCATTTTCTTACAGATGTATATGAAGAAATATCAAATGATCCATGGTGATCAAGATGGCATAGTTCTTCTCATCTCATCCTATCAGGTCACAAGCTTAATAGTGGGCTAGATATACACAGGGCCTTCATCAGGCATCCATACATCTTTATGATGAGGTCGACACTCTTATCTAGACAAAAACCCATCAAAAGGAATATATCACGTTATATTAGGCTACAAGGATATGGAGACCTTAGAAAATGAGGAGAACTCGCCATGGTGGTGGTTTGCATTATGGAAAATAAATTCTCCACCAAGATCCAAGTGTTTTTTCACGTTGCAACTAATCGGTAAAATACTTACTTGGGAAAAAATGCAAAAAAGAGGGAAACTTGAGCCCAACATATCCTTACTATGCATGTCTCATGGTGAATCCATTACACCCATGTTGGTAAACTATTGTTTTACAAAGCATAACATATGTTTGGTATACTATGTATCAAATACATAAAGGGAGTAGCGGCAAGTCATAGCGGCTAGGGTTTCTGAAAGTAGGTAGGGTTTCACAATTTCTGGCATGGATCTGTCCCCGGATCCTAGGCGTGTATCTTCAGATGGCGTTCGCCCCCCCATCTCGGACCTCTTCAGGATGTTGGTTGCTTCTCAACCAGTTAATCCAAAATCATCTGCCCCGAATGACTCCAAGTTTGTAAAAAAAATGGATGTCCCAGAAGTCAAATTGTCATCAACAGCTTCAAAATGCAAGGTCGTGGCATTAGCTGAAAAGGGATTAGTCGGCCATTTCACAGGTCTATGGCCATCGCCACGCTCAATAGAATCATGGCTTGATAAAAACTGGCGACCTTTAATCCAAGGGGAAGTTCAACAAATTTTTTGCGGTAAGGGGTTCTTTGTTTTCTATTTTGAAAAAAAGGAGGACCGAGATCTAATTTTCAGGAATGGCCCCTACTTCATGGGGCCAAGAGGAATGTATCTCAACAAATGGGAGCTTTCCTTCGACCTAGAGAAAGACATCCCAACAGCAGTTCCAGTCTAGGTTAAACTGCCTCATCTTCCTCTGCATTGTTGGAACGATGAAGATCTTCGAGCCATCGGGAACTCGTTAGGGAAATACATAGATAAATCTGAGCCAAAACCCCCAATGTTTTCATGCGCAAGAATATGTGTCGAAGTAGATCTAGAAAAGGGTTTACCAGAAGCTATAGACTTGTCAATGGATGGGTGGAGTCATAGAAAAACAGTTGACGATGAGCAAATACCATTCAAATGCAAGGCTTGTCATGAATATGGCCATTTTGCAAGGTTATGCCCAAAAAGATAAATTCCAGAAGACGAGGAAACCCAAGGAGGGGAATGGAATGAAGTCACAAGGAAAAAAGGGGGAAAGTCCAATGCAAATGCAACCTCCAAATCTCTCGTGAAGAATAAAGAAAATACAAACAAATTTCAAGTTCTGACTATAGAAGAAGGCGATGAGGAGTAGGAGAAAGAGAAGCAAACAGAGGAGCAGCAAGAAAATGAGGAACAAGCCAACAATAGAAAAGAGGACCCCATCAATCCTTCGCATCAGCACGCAACTATAGAAATAGAGTCGTCATTAAACTCAGGAGGATCAATAACAAGAGCCAAAGCAAAACTCTTCCAGGAAGAAACTTCAAAAAGCAAAGATGAAGAACAGGAACCTATGGTAAAAAGAGGAAGAAGATTCAATAAAACAATAAGAGAACAAGAAGCAGCCAGAGAAAAGGCGGCGGGTAAGCAAACCAGCCTGGATCATCACGTAAGAATAATCTCTAATGGGAAGCAACAACAAGGAGCTCAGGAGGAAAGGAAGGACAGAGCAGGTCCTCAACCATCAAAGAAATAATGAAAATAGTCTCCTGGAATAGCAGAGGATTAGGCGGAAAGCAAAAAGCAGAAGCAATAAAAAGAATTAAAAAAATGGAAAAGTTATCAATTCTTCTGATCCAGGAGATTAAAATGCAAGATGAGGACAGTATCAATCTCATGAAACAAGTTTGTCCCAGTGGGGAAGGGAATGTTGTGAGCGCCTCAAGAGCCTCTGGAGGACTCATCACCTGGTGGGACAAGGGTATGTACAAAAGTAATGCCTCTTTTTCAAATCGTCATTGGATTTTTATTGAACTCGAAGAAATATCAAATAACAAGAAATTTTGGACCGGAAACATATATGGTCCCACCATCTATGGGCAGAAGGAGTTTTTTTGGAACCAGCTAATAGATTTAAATCACAGTTTTGCTGATCTCCCCTGCATACTTGCTGGAGATTTCAATGTCACTATCTCAGCGGTCGAGAGAAAAGGGGGTTCCAAAGTCAGAGACCCTTATGGGGAAAGAATGGAATATTTGATGACCGCTTGGAGCATTATCGACATCAAACCTATGCAAGGTGCCTTTATTTGGAATAACAAAAGAATAGGACCAAGCCACATAGCAGCCAGATTAGACCGGTTTTTAATAAGTACTTCTTTCCTCTTCGGTTCTAAGCTCCCAAATTCAAATATTCTTGCCTCTGCAGTCTCCGATCATAGACCCATATCATTATGTTTTTCCTCCCCTGAGAATCTAGGTCCCCTCCCTTTTAGATTTAATCCAACCTGGCTCAAAAATGAGAGTTGTACGGAATAGGTGATAGCTGCTTGGAGGCAATTCATCCCTGGATCCCCGCGTTATATTTGGGAATCAAACCTAAAACTGGTGAAAAGCACGTTAAAAAACTGGGTGAAGCAAAATTACATGAAACCTGGAGAGGAACTTGAAAATTTACAAAAGGATTTAGAAAAACATCAATTCAAAATGGAGCACAATTCTGTTACTGAAGATATGCTCAGGGATGAAAAAGATCTTGAAGAAAAAATCCAGAAAGCAACCAGAAAGGACGAGGAAGAATGGAGATTAAAGTCTAGGAGTCTTTGGTTAAAAGCAAGAGACAGAAACACCAAATTTTTTCATGCTCAATGTAAGGAGAGATATAGGAAGAATAACATCGAGAGTCTCACAAAGGAGGATGGAGTGAAAATAGAAGGACAGGATCTTATTTTAAGAGAAGCCAAAGCCCATTTTGAAAAATTATATAGTGAAAATGACATTGTCCTCAAAGAAGACATGGATCAAATGAGTAAGGAAATTCCCAATCTCATTTCTGAGGCTGATAACAAAAGATTAATGGATCAGATCTCTGAAAGTGAAGTTAAAAAGGCAATATGGTCTCTTCATCCGGATAAAGCTCCCGGTCCGGATGGCTTTACAATCCATTTCTACAGAAAGTGTTGGAATTGGTTAAAAAAAGGCCTCATCAGAATGCTAAATTGGACCAGGAAAAGAGAAAGAATTGGGGGAGCTACCAACTCCACCTTCATTGCTTTAATCCCCAAGGAAAAAAATCGTCTTTCTATAGGAAGATATCGGCCTATCTCTCTTTGTAATTCCTCCTATAAAATCCTCGCAAAAGTCATTGCTAATAGAATCAAGGGTCTTCTTCCTCGAATCATCTCTCCAAATCAAGGAGGTTTCATTTATGGGAGCCAAATATACGACAACATCCTTCTAGTACAAGAAGCTATCCATTCAAGCATTCAAAGGAAAGATTCAGGTATGGTCATTAAGCTTGATATGGAAAATGCATTTGACAGAGTTAGACATGATTTTCTTTTCACAGTCATGGAAAAATTTGGTTTTGAGTGAGAGTTTACAAGCTGGGTTAAAGCTTGCATCGGTTCTCCCTGGATTTCCCCCCTTTTTAATGGCAGACCCTCCTCCTTTCTTCACATGTCTCGTGGAATGAGGCAAGGTTGTCCTCTCTCTCCTTATTTTTTTGTCATCATGGCAGACTCACTTAGCAGAAAATTAAATAGTCTCCAAGCCATTGGCTCACTCCCTGGAATTGTTATCGCCAAAGATGTCCTTGCTATAAATCATGCTCAGTTTGAAGACAATACCATCTTGCTAGGCAACACCTCTCCCATTATTGCTTTCAGATTTAAACTCAACTTAGACCTCTTCTTGGGGGTGTCCGGGGGTAAAACAAACAATCAAAAATGCAATATCTACAGCTGGAATTGTAGCAACCTTCATCTCAGGAATTAGCCAATATTTTGGATTGTAAACCTTGCTTTGATTGGAATTCCTTTAAGTATTTGGGCATCCCAATTTCCCACAAAAAAGCAACTTCTTCCTCTTGGCTTCCCATTCTCGAAAAAATCAAAAGCAAAATAAACTCCTGGGGGACTCGCTGGTTAAATTTGTCAAGTAAAGTTATTCTAATCAAAGCCGTTCTCTCCTCTATCCCAATCTTCATTGGTGCCATTCTATTAGCTCCAATATCTGTTACTAATTCAATCTATTTGGAAATCAGAAAGTTTCTTTGGCAAGGTGGGAAAACCAGGGCAAGAAATTTCATCTAGTCAATTAGAAAATAGTCAAGGAAAAACGCCAAAGAGGGGGATTGGGAATTCGATACCCAACAATAATGAGCAAGGATTTAAGAGCCAAAATAGCTTGGAGAATGATAACAGGTAAAAAATAATGGTGGAAGGAGGCCATTAGGAAAAATCATTTTAGGGGATCCAGACAAAGATGCTTGAACAATTTGAAAGCTAAAAAAGGAACCTCTATATGGAGGCTAATACACTCTTCAGCAGGACTGATAAAAGATAATTTGTATTGGATTCCTGGTAATGGGAATAAAATCAACATATTGAAGGAAAGCATTAATGGAGATCGTCCCTTAGGGGAAATTCATGAAATTCAAAATGTTAAGATCTGGCTTCAAGAATTAGGAATACAGAAATTGGCAGATATGGCAAGCTAGACACCTACAGGGAGGTGGAAGGACTGGAAAACCTTGGATCCACCAGATAATCTAGCTGAAAGCTACAAAGTTTATCTTTAGCTACTGCATGGGAAAGCCCCAATAAGCATCAGGGCTAAGGATGTTAGAGGATGGGGGAAAGCTGGAAGATACACAGTCAAAGCTGGATACGACCTTCTCACTTCAATTCATCCTCCAGCCCAAAAAATCTGGCAGAAAGTTTGGAGCCCTGACAGCATCCCAAAAATCAACAATTTTTATTGGATATTGGCACATAACAAGTAGCTGACTGCACACAACCTAAAGCTTCGTGGAATCGAAGGCCCCTCTAGATGTCATTTGTGTCAAAACGCAGAAGAAAGTTCCCAGCATTTATTTCTTGAATGCAGCTATGCCAAACAAGTTTGGAACTTGGTTCTCGGCCCTCTCTCAAATGTCATCTCAATTCCCAAGCAAATTCAGCAAATGATGGAAAAGTGGATCAGTGGTCTTCAGGGAGGAAGAAAGAACAAACCAACTTTGACTAGAATCCTAAATCTCCTCTCGATGAACATATGCTGGTAGCTATGGTTGGAAAGAAATCAAAGAGTTTTTGAAGAAAAAAGGAAGACAAAGAACAGAATAGCTAATAAAATCATATCTCTCACCTATGAATCTCTAAGAGCAAAGGTGATAGCAATCCAACAACAAGAAGCCTTAAGTTGGCACGAATTTCAGTGGTGTCAAATCTTCACAAAAGAGAGTTCTCTTCAGTCCAAAAGTTTTCCTACCTATCATGAATGGGAGATAAGAAAAGATAAACAGACCTTCAAAAAATGGTGGAAAATCCAAGAAAGATACACTATCTTTTTTGATGGGGCTTCCAAAGGAAACCCAGGGGAGGCAGGTGCGGGGGGGATTATTTTTTATCCCGGAGGAAAAAAGGTTGCCGACTTTTCCTGGGGATTAGGCCCAAGAACAAATAATGAAGTAGAATGATTGGCGATGTATCATTCACTTGAGATAGCTTCCACCTTAAACATGGAAAAGCTATAGGTTTTGGGAGACTCCAGGCATGTAATCCAAGCTATGAGAAATGGCTCCCTTAGAAGATCTAAGAGCCAAATATTTCAAAAAAGAATCGAGCTCCTTCCTCTTCCCACCGACACTCTTTTTTTCCACATCCTCAGAGATCTTAATTCCACAGCTGACAAGTTAACCAACATTGGAGCCACATTGGAAAAAGGTCAATTACTGCAAAATAAAGTCTTGGAGTATAGGTTTATTCCTTGAGGGGTTGGACAATGAGATTAAACCCATTTCCTATGGTCTATAGGGGACGATCACCCCGTTGTGGGCACCTAGCCTCTCCTGTCCACGTCTCCCTTCGGTCGACACGACAACGCCCATGTGCCTCCACCATGGGCATAGCTCCCACGCATAAGCATTTAATTCACCAGGGATGTATTTGGGCTTCATTTCGAAGCATGGAGCGTCCTAACTATTTCGCCCTCGGCCTGGAGCTCAAGCAGTTGAGCCTCTCGGTTTCTGCTCTCGACCCTCTGCAAATTCCTGAAGAAGAACCTCCCTACAGCAGCTCAAATCTTAGCAATATGGATGGGGTTAGGCAAGCTATTGCCACGCTTAGTCAGCTTACCTTGAAGATTAAGGTTTACTTGAGCAGAACGTACTTGGCCGTTTGCTCCATTGTGGACCAAAACAAAGAGCAGAATATGGAATTCAAGTATATTCACTCTCGCCTCTTTTGTGTAGAGTCTCGTCTAGATGATATAGACAGGAACACCATTGATCTTTTGGGGAAGGTTGACAGCATCAAAGAAGACCTCTATGTTTTCATCAGCAAAACCCACTTCAGTCAAGTTCAGGAAGCGCCATCAGTCAATCAAGGAATGCTGGAGGCCGCCTCTTTTCTGCAGCAGAAGTACAGATAATTTCTCTTCTTAGAAATTTTGGTGAATGTTCTCTTCACAGGTTCTCTTTGAACTCCACTAGCTAATGTTTTTTTGCCTATTATTATGTAAACAGTTTGTAAGGGTATATCCCAGTAAAATGAACAGAACCTTCAGGAAGACAAGAAGTAAAGACTTTAAGGGCCCAAACCTTCTTAAATTCTGCATTTTCCCTCTCTCTGAAGCAGAATGTTGGCTCAATTTTTGTAATGAATGGTTGTGCACAACCTTTTATATATATATAAAAACTCCCCTATTTCTGTTAAAAAAAATCTATTGTTTCACAAAATAAGTATGGAGTGCCATTCGGTCCATGAAGAACCTCTCCCTTATAGAATGGGAAGGCTCTTTATTTGAATCATAGAACAACTAGCACATGGAGTGCCTTGATCTTGAGATGCTATCTATTCCCCTAATCATCAGCTGGAGCATATGTATCACATGCCACAAATGCATTTTCAACAACACAATTGCTCATCCGAGTACATATTTCTATATATTCAAATATGACATAGGTGTCAGTCTCAAAATAAAGAAAGCAATCAACAAAGTTAGTCATCCTTCGTCCTTTGATCAATCATCCTCCAATTGCTTATGCGATGGGGCATCTGAAGGAAATCTAGGTCCATGCAGCGCTGGTGATATCTTTATGCTAAAATACCTTAAAATTTCCTATTAGAGAGGAGTTGGACATAACATAAACAACTATCTCGAGTTGTTAAGCATTAAGAGAACGCTAGTCCTTTCCTTGGAAAGTGATTACAGAGAACTACACATCCTCTTTGATTCCAAAATGGCCATTGAATAGATTGGGAAGAATAGCACAAGCAAAAACAATTGATTGGAGCATTTGCTTTCGAGGATAAGAAAGCACACTCTTCACTTCAACAGGAACACATTTCAACACACTTAGATAATTCAATATAGAGGCCGACTCATTGGAAAAACATGCATGCACAATCCAGGAAGGGCTCATTGTACTAAAGCACACATATCACAATGGAAAAATATCCACCAAGGAGATCCACTACAAGTAACTCAAATCCCTTTTATAAAGATCAAACATTCTTTGAGACCTCTAATGATGGATAATCGATATGGGCAGAGTCAAAGGTTTCAATGATACTTGTAAATTATAGCTTTTATGTTGGATGAGTTTTACTCCCCTCTGTGTTACAATAACTATCTGGAAGGTGAGAATACTCCTCGAATGTAATGAAACTCTCTAATGAAGCCCTGGCTTGTAGCAACTATTACTTTTAACAAAATTTTGAAATAAAGTTACAGATCTTTATCTTTATATATATATATCTATATATATATATGATAAAATAATATTACTAATATTGTAAAAAGATGAAAGTACATTCTTTTTTTATAAATGTTTATAAACCAGGAACATAAATCCAGTAAATTGTTTTTGGTAAAATCCAAATTTATACTTGTTTAAATTGTAATTTTGAATCCATAAATAGATTCAACACCCTCAAATACCCCCATGGCAGCCAAATTATGCAGTTTCTATAACTAATATATGTGATTCTTATTTTTTAATGATTTCCAACCGGAATATGAATGGCATTAAACGGAAAATATGCTCGGAAAAGGTTGACAACGTAGAATGTTTAAACTACACCCTTCATTTCATCTCTAATGAGATACTGTGATAGTTATTTATTTATAACATAATTTTATAATTATACATTATGTATAATTGTTATATAAAAATAGTAAATAAAAGGTACAATGAGAATAAATATTTTTTTTTTCATTTTTTTAAATAAATTTATTTTATTTTTATATATTTAATTGAAGATTAATGATGAGATTTTACTTTAATTAATTAAAAAAAATTATATTTTTAAACATAATAAATATATTGTTATAATAACTTCGAATTTATTATTAATATTTTTTAATTAAACAGTAATTTTATTTTAAAAATACAAATTTTTAATAATATTAAGAATTAATAAACATTTAAATATAAAATATAGTGAGAAAAATATAAATTATATTTCTATGTTAAAAACTAATGAACACATCAATATAATATAAAATATCTATGTTAAAGTGCAACTATTTATAAACAATTCAATTAAATTTACATCTTAAGATTTTAGTTAAATTTTTGTAATAGTTAAAAGTATTGGATTTCTTTTAAATTTATTTAGAAATTAAACTTATTTTATTTTTAAAAATTTAGTTACAACTCTTACGAGTGACATGTTGAATTTTTAAAGAATTCATAATTATTTGAATGTGTATTTTGTTTTCTTTCTCAGAATTTCGTGGAATCTTTTAAAAAAATCCTTGAAGTTCAAGGTCACTTCAGGTTCAACAAAGAAGGCTTTATAGTATTTTTTCCCGTCTCAAGAGGAGGACTCTTGGATGTAGTGTACAATATCCATCCCAAGAGTAGAGGTTGTGGGGTTTTTAAGAACTAATTTGTTATCATTAGTTAGCTTGGAAGACTAGGTCTTGTAGGTTGTAGTTACTTTATTGTTTTGAGAAATATTCAATTCACTTGCACTTATCTTATCAAACTTTAACATATTTATGAACAAAGGTATACATTAAGATTATTAAGACTTTATGAAAGGACAAATTGTTGCTTGTGATGTACATAACCCTTAAGACTTTTTTTTAAAGAGTTTAATGATACATCAGGTTTAGTAATGGCTTCATTATTATAAATTATCAAAAAATTTAATAAATTATATAATTTAGAGTTTATTGTAGAGTGAGAATGAGGATAAATAAGCAACATAGTTGCTTAGTACGTGCTTCTTATGTAAAATATAGTGTAAAATAAATTAGCACCTAATTTTTCTTTTAAATGTTTTAGTATATTGGTTGTGTTTAGTTTAAAAACTATAATAATTATCAAATATCAAAGATATAATTCCAAAAGTTTTTTAAAATTCCTTTTAAATCTTTAGTTGTTATGAAATATTAAACTAATTATAAAATATCTTAATACATGTGAAACGAGAGAAAATGAAAAGAATTTTTTACGAAAATATGTATGGGATAAATAGTGGTAGTAGTTTGTAGTAAATTTATAACTAATATAATTAACTTGAAATTTGTGTAACATCTATCTTCAATTCTATGACAACACTTAAAATTCTCCACAAAAAACATATGTTATAGTGTGTGCTACCTTCCCTGCCTCATCATGTGTTGTGCGACCTCATGATGCTTCAATTATTCAATATGACTCTATAATACATCATCTTGATTTTATCTCTAAAATCGTATTCGAAATTGCACACACAATGATATAAATTTTAGATTAGTAATAGAGAGAATACCATTTGAGTATATATTTTATTTCCCCAAATTCTTTTATTTAATTTGGAGAAATATACTCCCTCACTTATTGACACATTAAGTGTTCAAACTTCAAAGTGAGGATTTTGGTTCTTGGCTTACCCATTGTAGATTCCAACCCTCTTTCTCCATTTTCTAAATAGTGTACTATAATATCTACTAGACAAAACATTAACTAGTAACCCCAATTGAATTAGTGGAATTTGATCTTAAAGACTATGTGAATGATTTTTTCAATTAAATTTTGTGGTCATTTAAGTTTTTATAATATTAAAAGGTGCACTATTTCAGTTGTAGATAAAAATATATACACTTGTAATCCCACGGGGCATAGAATAGATGGTGAATGGATGAACTGTTAAGGAAATCCTTGTGATAGGTTATTGGTTTGAAATTCCAATAAATTCTCGGGTGCGAGTGTTATTGTGAGGGAGAGAGGTCGCATGGCTAGTGGAAGCGAGCACATGGTGCTTTAAAAATAAATTCCCGGGTGCGAGTGTTATTGTGAGGGAGAGAGGTCGCATGGCTAGTGGAAGCGAGCACATGGTGGTCTAAGTGTCATATGTCAAACGTTTTCATGATGGAAGATCGGATGCATGGTGCATTCATTAATGAATAGTGGAGGTGAGGTAGGAAAAATTTGAGTGGAAAGACATGACAACCACTGTATGAGAGGCGAGGTTGGTTTGATGGAGAAGTGTGGGGAATGAATGTAGAACTTGGAAAAGGAATGATGATGAGTGAAAGGCTAGTTGTCGACACAGGGAATTTGTTGCTTGAATTCATGGTTGTTTTTATATCTATTCGAATTAATTATCATTGGAATAGTATGGAGGACAGTATGCTAGTGTGGTTGGGAATTTGGGAAGAAGCTTAGGAAGTAAAGGAGGATACTACTAGTAAGAGCAATTGGTTTTGAGGAAGGAGCGACATGGAAAATCGACGAAGGAGGGAGGGAAAGGAGGTGAAGGGGAAGGAGCAAGTCAAGTAGCCAAGTTCTATGAGGGAACATGGAAAGGTGGCCCAAGGTGCTTGCAATTTCAAAGCTCTAGTGCTGGAGGAGATGCAAGCAGGAATTAAGGAGGTGGAAAGGGAGTTGTGGGAAAATTTGGATCTGGCTTAGCCGTCGACGGGTTTCTCAAGCATGGTTGAGTGGATTCAAGACCCAGACTCAACTAGAGCCCATATAGTGCTTTATGATTGATTTGTAGCGAATTTTTGGGTGGCTAAATGCTTATTGGATAGAATTATGATTGAGTGTGGACAGAAGGAATGTGGAGATGAAGAGTGGATTTTTTTTTGGATGGACCACAATGCTAATGCTCATCTTATGCATCGGAAAATGATATAACTTCTAGCAATATGGGGATCACTTTTGTTCCCAAGCATCCTACAAATGTGGGCCTCGTTCTCCTGCAGATGGGCATCTAGAGTCTGCAAATGCACCCGGGGGAGGCTAGGTACCATGATGGCTTTTAAGCTTTTCATGTTTTCTGTTTTGTTTATGTCAATAGATAGGAGGTATAGAAATTATTGGGTCTATTGCAATGGAATCAATTTTGGTTTTCAAATAGATGTTAGTTGGTTGATCTTTATGATGGTTTGCTAGAAAGATAGGTAAGTTGATCAGTCATAAGTGTGGTTTTAAGAAGTTTTACATTTTTTGATATGTATGCTACGTGTTCCCATGAAGGAGGGGCGGCGTTATGGTGACTAGATTGTGTTTTGGTCAGAGCAGAAATACATGGGAGATGATACAATTTGTATTTAGAAGGAACATTGTGCTATGTAATATTTTGTTGTTAATCTAATATATTTTACTAACTTTAAAAAAAAAAATACAATTGCAAAGCATTTAGGATGATATATTTTTTTATATACACCATTTCAAATGAATGTGTATGTATTAGAATGCGGTCATTAATATTGTGCAGCTCGATGCTTGTTGCATTGAATTATTCATTGTATTTGATATAACAATTCTCTAAACAGATCATATTCATTTTCGATGTCATTTCTTTCGGCCTTGCAATGTCTACAAAACTAAGGAGGATCATCATAAGCCTATGAACCTTGTTATATTAATGTACATAGAGTTGAATCAATTCAATGTCATCAGATGTAAGCCTTCCATCCATTACTCTCATACACTCCTAGGGTAGAGCTGTAAGAAGAGAAAAAAATAATGAAATGTAAAACAATTTATCTGAAATAATTTTGTCTACATAGTATCTACGAGGATATCAAAATCAACAAGTTGAAGGGCTCCACCAAGTTATTCAATGTGTGTAGTCCAAGTTATGTTCTGCATCTAGTCCATATCAAATACTCCCAAGCAACAACTTCAAGGGCTCCACCATGTCACACATCACATATCATGCATTGTGCTATGTAATATTTTGTTGTTAATCTAATATATTTTACTAACTTTAAAAAAAAAAAATACAATTGCAAAGCATTTAGGATGATATATTTTTTTATATACACCATTTCAAATGAATGTGTATGTATTAGAATGCGGTCATTAATATTGTGCAGCTCGATGCTTGTTGCATTGAATTATTCATTGTATTTGATATAACAATTCTCTAAACAGATCATATTCATTTTCGATGTCATTTCTTTCGGCCTTGCAATGTCTACAAAACTAAGGAGGATCATCATAAGCCTATGAACCTTGTTATATTAATGTACATAGAGTTGAATCAATTCAATGTCATCAGATGTAAGCCTTCCATCCATTACTCTCATACACTCCTAGGGTAGAGCTGTAAGAAGAGAAAAAAATAATGAAATGTAAAACAATTTATCTGAAATAATTTTGTCTACATAGTATCTACGAGGATATCAAAATCAACAAGTTGAAGGGCTCCACCAAGTTATTCAATGTGTGTAGTCCAAGTTATGTTTTGCATCTAGTCCATATCAAATACTCCCAAGCAACAACTTCAAGGGCTCCACCATGTTACACATCACATAGACGAGCCTTGTGCTCTTCCTGAGTTTTCTATAGACGAGCAAACTAATAATTTGGGGTCTCCGTCAACAATTGCATTCCTTATGTATCCAATGACTCTGCTCAGTCTTCTGAGCACCGAAAATTTGGGGTCTCTGTCATTGTCACTGTCATTGGGGTCTCTGTCATTGTCTATGGCATAAATTACACCTCCTACGTCTCCAATGCCTGTGCTCAGTCTTCTGATGTGGAAATTTGGGGTCTCTGTCAACAATTGCACTCCTTATGTATCCAATGACTCTGCTCAGTCTTCTGAGCACCGAAATTTGGGGTCTCTGTCACCATGACTGCTCTGTCTTCAGCACGCCAAGACATTCGGGTCCGTCTTCAGAATGCCGAAACTCTATTTTTCATTATTATGTCTGCAGCTAATTTGTGGGCCTCCTCATCTATGCTCCGCGTGTAGGCATCAATTACACCTCCTACGTCTGCAATGCCTGTGCTCAGTCTTCTGATGCTTGTCGACTCTCAAAGTCTTTCATCCTTTCTCACTTGTTTTGTGGATTAAGTAACTCTTATCTAATTTTAAGTTAATATAATTGCTTTGTAAACAAATGAGTTAATCTAATGTTAAAAATTCTGTAACAAATGACTTAATCTAATGTTAAAAATTCGGTAACAAATGAGTTAATCTTGTCTACCAACATAGTTTTCACATTGCATCAAATTCAAATGGAAACTAATTATTTATCCAAACATGTTTGTCATTTAAAGCTAAATGATGTTTGTTTTGAAGTGTGAGGGTGTGATCATCATGTCAAACATTACCATTTAAGGAAAATCCATAAAACAAATTATTCTTGTGTTAAAGCTTCTGGCCTATATAATTTCCTTCTACATCATATATTGTAACCTATATAATTTCCTTCTACATCATATAATGTAATCCTCTGAGCATAATTCCGAGGAAAGTCATGCAAAACAACAAGTAAAGCAAGTGGGAAAAACTTAGCATCCATGATTACAGGAGGATATTGAATAGTATTATGAACTTGTGGTGGAGGATTTTGAATTTTCTTTTCTTTTAACTCTACTTTTCTAGTTTTTTGTAAATCTTCCCAAACAAATTGCAATAGATATGACTGAAATATATTTTGATCAATAATAGTTTCTTTTAAATTTGCTTCAGACTTCGACCTAAATACAGATTGTTCAAACTTTACATTTAAATCAATGTCCTCAATATTCAACAATTATTCTTGAAAAGAAGGAAACAAATTTTCTGTCTAAATGTACCTTCTTTATCTTTCCCTTTATTCCTTCTAAGAATCTTTTCAGGACTTTTTACCACTTGAAATGATTGGGGATCAGGATTTCCTCTCGTATAAATCTTTCTGGAAGCCACAATTTATTCTTTGGAGTCACCTTTTAATTGAACTTCAAACTAGAGTCGCCAGGGAAAATACAACCAATATAAAATATCAAATCTCTTGTTTTCCCACAGAAATCTGATCTTTCTAAATTGTCATTCCACCTAGGGAAGATTTGAACTTTCGTTCCTCGGAAACAACGCCAAGATGTTAGCACTCAGAATTTCTCCTTTGGTTGTGGAAGGATAATTCCAAGGTAACATTTTCAAACCAATCTTTAGGAGGACAGTTGGCTTCTTTCCTACCAGAGAGGGCTCTTTCAACTAATAAACACAATGGCTAGACATATTTCAAAATAATATGATTTAATATTGAAAATGGCTGAAACACAGGGATACCATTGGGCATGGAGTCAAAATCAGGGAGCTTTTAAAGATAAACATAGTTTAAACAATATGGTTTTTCACGAAAGCAAGGTAGTTATTTGTTTTACAATCAAGTTCTTGCTTGCAGGTGGTAATGGAAGAAAAAAGGAACAATCCATTAACATTGGGCATCAATTGAAGATGAATCCAACATCAACTTTAGAAGAAAAAGTTTATGAATACTTGAATCCCATAGATTAGAGCATAATAATATGAATTCTGACCTAAATACAATCTCATCCAAGCATGAAAAAAAACATAATGAAAAAGAGATAACAGAGAAGACATTCACATGAGAAAAATAAAAATACAGACTGCAAATAAACAACATAGGAATCTTTGCTTTGGAAGGTCGTGCTCAACTTTGCAGAAATTTCTATTAATACTTGAGAATGCTCGACACAAAATAAGTCTCTCTTTTTTTTACAAGTTCCAACCCTGTTTACATTGCAAAGCATGTACTTATACATGAAAAGGCTTTTCGAGCCAAAACCTAACTGCTTATTTCTAAAAATAGAAAACTATAACTAACTCATTACATATTATGCTATTTCTTTCAAAAGTGTAATCTTTGTATTCTTCAAAGTATATCATCCTTCTGTCTTCTTCATCAAATGCAGTTCCAGTACAAATTCTTGTTCAGACAAGAGTCTTCATGTGTGCAAATTATACTTCATTCTTCCATACTTTTCAACTGTTTTCCACTGTTCTACTGAAGGGATCTCATAACTCGTCATTTATTTGACCAAAAATTTCATCTCCACGTGATCCATAAAATATTTAGGAGGTAGCTTTGCTCCTATCATCACTAACTGATTTAAAATTTCAAAATCAACTGTGAGCTTCTCCAATATTACTTTCCCTGTCAAAACATGGGTCATGCACTTTAGGAATCAGATATTTAACAATTATAAAATATGCTTTTACAATTTAAAAATCCCAATTTTTCCCTTAAATTTTAATCACTTTTAATCTATTATATCACACAACTTTTAAAGTTGGTTACACATTTTCTACAAGTACAAAATGAATCACACAACAAAATATATATGAACACTGCAAACCACCTTTTCTTTCTCTTACTTCCCCACCTATATGAAAATCATTATGTAATTTTTCCATAGATCTTTCAAGATTAAAGTTGGATAAAATTGTTTTCAAGATAAATGAAGCATTTTTTAGGATAAAACCTTTCCTTACACTGCTCCAGGATTCGTCATGAATAGAAACCCACCATGTGCACCTCGCCATCCATTCTCCTACAACCACCACCTCTCTTTTGTGTATATAAAATTGTGTTGTTGGTCAAGTATGCATCATCCTCTCATGTACTTAAACTCAACTCAGGTCTGGCTATGGAAGATGAGGGTTCTAGGTACGAATCTCTAAGGGGCATTCTAATCCCTTTCAGCGCACTATGGTTCCAATCTTTGTTCTCCACATTTTCCCATCCAAGATAGAAAGATACACGGAAACGGATTTCACTACAACTTGCATACATAAATTCAAGATCCACTATTGAATATTCCCAAATCTGGTTATTCAGACCACAATTGTTTCTACCACCACTCAAGAAAAAGGAGATGAGAGGTAGACACTCCACTATTATTTTCTCACAACAAAGAGGTTAATTTTTAATTTTGAAAGCAAAGGGCCAGTGATTCAACCATGGATCTCTCTCTTCATCCCAACCAAACATGTGATGGGAATGCCCAGGAAAGACATTCTCTACCGTTTAATTTAAAGAATTAAAAAGTTTTACAGATGCTCCAGGTGCTTTGGTTTCTTTAATTTGATTAATATTTTGATAATTTAGATGCAAATTCCTCTATTGTTCAGACACATATTCTTATAATAATTTCCATGGTGTTTTAAAAGGTAATCAACAGATAATCTCATCCAACGTGCCTGTTGTTTTCGTTTTGTGTAGTCAGATTTTTGGTTCAAGAAAATCTTGCAAGGTAATTTCCTTTTGTTTAGAATATCTAACTTAACCATAGCAGTGAATAATCAAAATCTCAATGAAAGTACGTTCCAATCGTTTAAACTTTAAACTAATCCACTCGGCTGTGTAGATAGACTTTTATTATTATTGTTTGTAATTGATACATATTCGTACTTGATTTGGCAAGGATTCAGTCAAAAGACAAGTTCTCTGGCATTTATTTTTGTAATTTGCCATTTCCTTTGTATTATGCTCTAGGAGCATTTGTTCTTTTAATTCTTTGTGGGTCTGTGTAAAGATTTCAATATTGAAAGTAAATTTTCAAACATTTGTGACAGGACAAGGTGGAGGTTAATTGGAATTGAGAAATAAGTCTGGAATAAGTTTGTACTTTTCCAATGTTGTAGTCTGTTATGTGGGTTTCTTGCCATCTTGTTTTTTTCGTAATCCACATCAACGATGTAAAATAAATTAATAGAGACTAATTCCGTGATATTTTTGTATTATGAGTTTCAACCACCTCCTATAAAGTTGAAGGTGCTACAGAATATAAAGGAAGAGGCCCTAGTATTTAGGACTCATTTTAATATATACCTAGAATTTTTTTTTTGGAATAATTGGGGATATTACAGTGGATTAATATCATCAGTACAAGGAGGGTGTGGATGTTATATCTAAAATGTGTTAGGATATTTAGACACTTAGGAGTTAGTTAAGATCAACTTGTGTAATATATCCGTTAGGGATAATGTGTTTCTTTAGTATGCATTTGTAAATACTTAATCCGACGGTCACGATATGTTCCCGACATAGAGTGATCCGACGGCTCAACTTCTCTTAGATCATACCTAACCTTGATCCGTGGCTTAACACCCAATTGGTCCATGATCTTTATTTAAAGAGCATGGAGGGTCATTGTTTAGTTGATCGATTATGAGAAGCTCATTTGTAACTTTCTTTCTTTGCATAATAAATTGTCCTGTAGAAGCTATTTGGCCGAGGTCGTGGAGTGTTTCCTTCAAGAGGGTTTAAACCACGTCAAAACATTGGTGTGTTGATCTGTGATCTGTTTGTGTGAAGTGGTTGCTCTTGGTGTTCGGTCCTTTGGTAGTACCTTGTGTACCCGAACAAAATGGTGTTCAATGTATATCTCTTATCAATATATTGGTCTAAAATATTTTCTAGATGAATTTGAGCTGAAGTTAATAAGGAAGGAATAACATACTAAAAAACCTCATCGATGCCCTTCTGTATAAGAGTATACAACTGTATGTAACATTGTACCATTGGGATCTTCCTCAAAAACTTCATGAATTAATGGGTGGATGGATTAATCAAGAAATTGTAAACTACTTTGCATAGTATGCAGAAACATGCTTTACTGCATTCGATGATCAAGTGAAACATTGGAGGGGGTTTTGAAACCAATGTTCGAAATCTCATAATTTATGGAGTGTTTCTTTAAAGAATAATTTATGTTGAATTTAAACCTGTCAACATTACAATGATGTGGTTTGAAATATTAAAAATATAACACGTCTTTATCATCTTTCAGATCCTACCAATTTAATGTAATTAGTCCTCCTTCCTAATTTTGATGGTGACCCAGTCACCAAACTATTGCTAGTTAGGATTAAAAACCCCTCTGTATCATTTTAGATCTTGAAATTTGTTACATTTAAAAAAAAAACTTACTTTTCAAAGATAAATGTCAATCTATCGATACATTTAAACCTCATATTATCATGTTGGTTTAGATGATTTTACTTCACCTTAGAAATCATCGTAATTTGAACGATTTTTGTAAACGTTGGTTTGGACCATACCTTAAGCGTTGAATATCCAAGTATAAGCATTCCTACATTAATTTGAATGAAAATAACGTAGTTGTTTTAATCAAAACAAGGTGCAGCATACCTCTTTTCAAATATACATCCACAAAATGACATTTTCAATTACATATAAATACAATTCGAAAATTATGAGATAGGGAGACAAGTGATGAGGTAGGCCGCAATTAGAGCTGCTTCAACCCCATAAATATGTAGGGACATTACTTGATACAAGCAAGCAATGGAATGTCTCCACAATATGCATACTATGATGGTCCTTGCCAGGCACATCTATGGTTGCGATGGTGCTAATCACTACAGGAGTAACAAAAGTAATGGAGCAACACATGTGGTTAAAAATACAACAATTTATTCCAAGTAGTCAAGGTTAGCTTTCACTTTGAATAAGTATACATTCGGGAGTTGGTCATAAATTTATCCTCTAGATTCATCGGACTCCAATCTTGAGAGATGATAGGGTCCACAATTATACTTACCAAGCTTGCCACAACCTCAAATGAGAATTCTTAAAATAACAGCCATCTAAAATTAATTCTTTCAATATCAGTTTGTTGACTAGGGACTTCAAGGATGATTGATCAGTGAATAACATAAAGTGGCCTCCCAATAGAGAGTGTATAAACTTGTAGATCACATAAATTATAGCCATCCCTTCCCTTTCAGTCAATCTGTAGTTGCACTTAGCCTGATACAATTTATGGCTTGCTAAATAGATAGGGTACTCTATAGTGCCTTTCTTGGTTGTGCAAGGATTGTGGCCAGAGCAATTATCGATGCACCAACATAACACATTAAATTCTATTTTCCTATCATGGTAGATAAGGATGGGAACTTATCATTTTGTCCTTCAATAAGTTAAAATATACTTTACATTTAGGATTTCAGATGAATAATTCAGCTTTATTGAGGAGTTTCTAGAATGTATTTTTCTATCTATCCATGTATGCATACAAAATTTCATTATTATTGGAGGAAATTTCAAAGTATCCATTCACATGGAAGGGTTAGTTTTTAACGTAAAACTTCATTATAGAAGGGTAATATTTTAATTAAAACTTTATTATTGAAGGGTTAATTTGTCATAAAAACTGCATTCTTGAAAGCCATAATTTTAGAAAAAGCGTTTTTTGATGGGGAGTATAGGAATTAAAACATCAATTTTTTTTTGTATTATGGGAATAGATGAATCCAAATTCCAACCTTGGGGACGAGAAGCAGATCATGGTGAATGTAAAAAAAATCCTCTCAAAGTTCTCTCAGGAACTTCTCAAACACATAGCCTTCAGGCTTCAGGTTCCTATCTTGAACCCATGGCAAATACATTGTACAGAGCCCGCTTGTGGTAACGTCACAAAACCGGGATAATGAGTGAAGTATCTACATAGATGTAGATCAAATTTATCTACATGCATTATCTACATAGATGTAGATCAAAGTTTCGTACGTTTCTGTATTTGCAGGAATAAAAAATTGTGATAATGATCTAACTGAATAGGTGTAACGATTTTTCCTGAATTTAATCAATGTATTCTCTTTTTTAGTTGCTTAAACATATTCATTCAAGGCTTTGGAACCAACTGTTAAAATTTAGGTTTTCTTTTTAGCCTAATAATGCAATGGCCTTGATATATAGGGTGGGATGGAATCCCGATGGGCTAGCTCAAGTGGTTGAGTGCTGTAAGTTGTGAGCAGAAGGTCTCAGGGTCAAATCCTCGGGTGGCTATATCTAAGGTCCTCACTTGATGTTCCCATCGGGTTAGCTCCGGAATCAGAGCGAACGGGGTGTGGCCCCTTCGGGTGGCCCCTTTGTGATTTCTTACTATGGACGTAGTAGCCCCGTTGGGGGTTTTGTGAATCACATGTGAAAAAAATATATGGTGGGATGGAATCATAAGCCTACCCTCTTTTTAACCAACTCATGCAATGGACTTGATATATTTGGTGGAATGCAATAATAACCACTTTAATTTTTCTTTTAAGTTTACAATAAAAGAGAGCTTAAGGGATATGTATTAAATGTAGGAGTTAATGTAGTGAACACAATTTAACAAAATTTGAAGTATTTTGAGGAGGATGTTTGGTCTCTCCAATGTTAATGATTGATTTACCCCTTCTCTGGTATATACATGAATGGTCCCAAACCACCATAATGAAAATAAATTGATAATGTAATACTTGACCAATAAGAAAGTAGTATTGAATCGGTTGTGGTCAAAATTTAGCATCGAAATCTTGTATAGGTACTTGGTTGTTTTGTGGAAGGGGGGAAACGATTGCTTGTTTATGAGTATGAAAGGCTAGACACCTTCCTCTTCAGTGAGAAATCACGAGTTTTTTTTCAAATATGTTATTTATGTTGATGATATATTTTTAAATGACTATTCAAGCTTTGGTGAGAAAGATTGAAATTTGGAGGGTGGCTTGCTTACATACTTAGAAAGACAAAATGTTTTTGATTAGCAAAAATGCAACAACATTCACTAAAACGTATTGTCCATAACAAATACAAGGTTGGAACACATTTTTGAATCCTTGAAAAAAAATATAATAGCATGTGAATTCTATCTAAACAAATAAGACCAAGAAAAATGTGATAAACTAGAACTTGAAATTCGTTACATTCACAAGTGACACAGTACAACCATATACTTATTAATTACATAAGATTTGGATATATTCATTAATGGAATAGGGATGTACAACCAAATATGTATGAATCGTTAAATGATATAAACTATATTTACATTGAAACATAATATTATGTTAATTGATATTCATATACTTATGTTAAAATATTAATACAAAATATATGAATTACAAAACCTATAATTATATATTAATTAAAACTTATAATTATATATTAAATAAAAAATCATGACATCCTCCAAATCTATAATACTAATTCCTCTCATTCACACGAGGCCACTTGCAAATAAAATCTTCCATTCAATTGATATCTAAGTAGTTGTAATAGAATTCTTCAACTTTCATCACATCTATGGGGGCATGGTCAAGAAGGCCATTTGAGCGAAAAGACCGCATAGCGTAGGGTATACAGGAAGGCCATTTGAGCGAAAAGACCGCATAGCGTAGGGTAGGTGTAAATTGACAAGGCATCCATCAGATTTTCGTGACTTTGTAAGTCTATGCAATGTAAAGGCGCAAAAAATTATTTGGTCCCACGTGGTCATTACGACAATGTAAAGGCGCAGTTTTAAACAAGTCCTTTTTACATATGTTATCTCTAGGGTTGTTTCACTTGTTTATTTTAAATTTTATATTATGATTGGTTTTTATTGTTTTAAATTTGCTTTGTTTTATAATTTATGTTTGATTGATTGTCTTTAGGGTTGCTTTTATAACCTAAAATCATCAATATATTCATTCATTTGTCATAACCCCCTGTATGTGCAAAAGAGTATGTGTTACAGGGTGAATTCTTACAACTGGCAGCATTGGTCCAAATTGGTAGCATGTTAATTTGAGTTTCCTTCACTCAATCATAGTCATCGCCAAAAGTGTCCAAATCTCAGGTGTTACAGCCACCGACTCTTATCAAAGCTTACGACTTTAGTTATAACCAAGTGTCAAGTTGAATACGCCAGAGTTTCCAAATGACACCGAGTTTTATTCAAGCTCAATCCATAATCCAAGTTCGCTCCACATCACTCATACACCTGAGTTCATGTGTCGAAAGCCCAAGTCTCCTGTCACGCCACCAAATACACCAACAAGCATGATCCTCCAAGTGTCATAGTGCATCAAAGTGCCCATCCAAGAGCACTGAGGAGATCAGTCAAAGTGCCAAATATCAAGCATGGGAGATTAAACGAGCATCCTGGTGTAGAGGCAAGTGTGTTCAGAGATCATCCGAATGCCAAGCACCCGAGTCAAAGCTGAGTTCAAATGTCAGACAGTAACATGCAGGAGTCAATGGTTTAAGGAATGCGATTTCAAATGCCAGATGTGCACTCTTAAATTCATCCAAGTTTAAATGTGAAGCGCGCTCAAAGCTAAAATGGAGAGTGCCAATAAGCACACAAGTACGAAATGTCACAATGAGCATGTTATGGAGAATTTGTTGCAATTTTTATTGATATTAATGGCACGATATCAAGATCTTTTGCATCTGTTATCGGTTTAGACTCTAGAGGAGGGAAAAGATCAAAACCCAGATTTTGAGGGATTTGATTCATTTTCAAAATCAAGCATTGAAGATTTGGAGCAGAGCATTTATTGGAATAAACCCAAATCTTCTCAAATCAGTAAAAGATTAGTATCATTTCCAGATTTGCAGGTTGAGGATTATTTCCAGATTGGTGGGCAGCTAATGGACAAGTGGCAGGGTATCCTGCAGTTTATTTGAATCCTATCTTTTGGAGAATAAAACACCTGGCAGCAATGAACAGTCAAAATACCAAGTCCAGATTAAGTTACAAGTGGCCAATTTGAAGATATTTTGATTCGAGCATTTCCAGATCCTTTGCATTTTGATTTGAGATTTATTTTTTGTTTTAGTTTTATGATGAATTCAGATTCCTTAAAGCTGGAAACAGCTTGGACCATGGGATCCATATAAATTCAGTTATTTGTAATGTAAAAAGGGGCTCGAGAGAAGAGAGTTCTTCCTTTCAGGAGAACGCAGGGGACCGTAGGTTGGCAGTTTTGGGAGCCATGTTGGATCTTTTGTAAGCACTCTGTATATCATGAAATTTTTGCAGCTTCAATGACAGGTTCTAGTTTTGAATAAACTTGATGATGATTTGCCTTTGTGTCATATAAATTGTCTCTTTGATAATTCTTTTATGTACTTGGTCATTCACATTCCATTACATAATTCTTATTATGAGATGACAGTTATCTTTCATTTTTATAAACATTGACAGTTTCACTTCATGTTTTAGGATCATAGTGCCTGAGTAGTGAACTTTGTGATTGCTTTCATGTTATACAGCATCTGTTTGAGTTTCTTGCAGCTCTGATTCATACCAGCCTTTACTTCAATGCTTTGATCTCTTGATAAATACCTGTATTTACCCATCTGTGATATATATCAGCTATATTCATTGTAAAGTGTGTGATGTTTTGATTTCATTCCTAAACTCTATAAACTGTACAAACAAAGTAATACTAGTTTAGTGCCTTTTAGTATTGATACTAGCTTGTCTTTTTAATTTGATTTCATTTGATTTTTACATTTTCAAACCAAGATTTCCTTAAGCTTGAATCCCGTAGTCTAGGTTCAACTTTAGGGATAACATCTTTTGGCGCCGTTGCCGGGGACGGAGGAGTGAAGATAATCTTCGCCGGGAAAGAATGACAAAGATCAGATCCAGATCTTGATGGTGAACAGGAGCAGGGCGTTAGATAGACTACAGATTTATTCACCGGGCGACTCCATGTTCGAAGAATCCAGAGGCAATTTTACAAGATGTGTAAGCATATGGAAACCATGTTGGCACAAAGATTTGCTCCGTTCAATTTTTCAGATGTTCCTGGCTTTCCACATGCAGTACCTACCATAGACGAATGGGGAGATTTTCTTCCCCGATTCCTAGAAAGGGAAGATGAAAATCCGGCACATCATGTAATTAAATTTCATCAATACATGGATCAGCTGGGTATACATCATGAAGATGTATTGATGAAAATGTTTATGTATTCATTAGATGGTTCTGCAAGACAATGGTACAGAACTCTTCCTCCTTCCAGTATTTCCTCTTTGAAAGACTTTCATGATTCCTTTAATTCATATTATAAGAGGATATACCCAGATGAGTGCATTTTTGAGGATTGTTGTAGGGGATATGCATTATATATGCAGAGTTTAGAAGCAGATTTTTCTATTAGTAAGGATGAAGCCGATGGTTATGATATAAAGGAGGAAGAAGATCCATTATCTACCTCTAATTCTGTTTTACAACAGGAAATTTTTCAAAATTCTGATATTAAAATTGATGAGCATCATAGAACAGAAATCTTCATCTTTAGAAATTGATCAGAATGCTCCATTGTATGGTGAAGACATTAAAATTCTAGATTTGGAACTTCCAGGAGAAGACATTAAAGTTTTAGATTTGGATCAGCATCAGCCGATTCACTCTGAAGATATCCAAATTTATGATGAGTATTCAGATGAAACAGAGTAGATCCCTACATCACCCTCTGTTGTTTTGAGGGGCATCCAACAGGTGTATGACAACTATGAATCAAATTTTGATGAGGAGCAGTATTGTGTAGAAATCAACCATCCTGAATCTGTAGAAGACATTGAGCAGCCATATTTGCAATCCAATTTGCAAGTAGCTGAAAGTGGCAGCCGTTATGAGGAAAAGGATATACAGAGATATTTTGATCTTCAGCAAGAGATATTTCCTTATAACTTCATTGATCCATTTGTTGATTATATGGAGTCTTTGATCAGCTCAAATGTCGGACTGTTTTTGTCAAAGGGAGGTTGTTTTTTCTTTTCTTCTGAAATGAATTTTCATATTCCATGGTCCCCTTTATGCATCATTTCTAGATTAGAAGATTTGCCAGTGGGGTCAATTAAATCATCAATAGATTTGTGGATTATATTTCTAAAGACACGGATGGAGAAGGCAGAGTTTAGGGCAGATTTTCTTTCCATTAAAAACTTCAAGGAATGGAGTGATATGAGCATTGATGAAAGTTTTTCTTCCATTTTGTCTTCTTATCTAATGTCAAACTCAGAATTTAAAGTCATATTTTTAAAAGAATTTGCTGAGAAAGAGATTGAAGCTTTAGAGGTCAAAATAGAGGATTTGTCATTTCAAAGCCCTTTTCAGCTGTTTCTCGATATCAGGATTGAGAATAAGGACGAGTTTGATAATTCAAAACTGAGAAAATGGCATGACCAGGTAGCTAACTACATCAAGGAATTTATCAATTCAAGGTTTCAGTATACATTATATGAAAAGTCTGAAAATAAAAATTATAGACAGATGATGATTGTTGTTCATGTCTTCATTTTGCTCATACACAGATCAAGATTTTCATTAAGTATTCAGATACTTGTATGGCTTCACTAGGAGTATGATTTTACCTGATCAAAAGAAAGTAGTTTTGATTAGTGTAGAAGCTGTAAATAAATAAGCTTGATGCTTCAAAGCATTTCTTTAAAGTTTGTACAGTGTGATCGTATGGTTGTGAGAAGATTATTTCAGTCTGCAAAGTAGTTTAAAGATTCAGTTAGTGGTTTGTTAAGTAGCAGAGATGGGTGATGAAGACTCCAGCCCAATGGAAACAAGGCACCGGTATTTCTTATTTTCAAAAGCAGTAAATGGCAGGACAAGTTGTAATTATCAGAGATGATTTCATTGGAAAGGCACATGTCTACTTGTTCTTGGCAGCTCACAGGGAGCATGCCATTCCCAAACGGAGCCAAATGTTATCTCTAGGGTTGTTTCACTTGTTTATTTTAAATTTTTTATTATGATTGGTTTTTATTGTTTTAAATTTGCTTTGTTTTATAATTTATGTTTGATTGATTGTCTTTAGGGTTGCTTTTATAACCTAAAATCATCAATATATTCATTCATTTGTCATAACCCCCTATATGTGCAAAAGAGTATGTGTTACAGGGTGAATTCTTACAACTGGCAGCATTGGTCCAAATTGGTAGCATGTTAATTTGAGTTTCCTTCACTCAATCATAGTCATCGCCAAAAGTGTCCAAATCTCAAGTGTTACAGCCACCGACTCTTATCAAAGCTTACGACTTTAGTTGTAACCAAGTGTCAAGTTGAATACGCCAGAGTTTCCAAATGACACCAAGTTTCATTCAAGCTCAAGCCATAATCCAAGTTCGCTCCACATCACTCATACACCTGAGTTCATGTGTCGAAAGCCCAAGTCTCCTGTCACGCCACCAAATACACCAACAAGCATGATCCTCCAAGTGTCATAGTGCATCAAAGTGCCCATCCAAGAGCACTGAGGAGATCAGTCAAAGTGCCAAATATCAAGCATGGGAGATTAAACGAGCATCCTTGTGTAGAGGCAAGTGTGTTCAAAGATCATCCGAATGCCAAGCACCCGAGTCAAAGCTGAGTTCAAATGTCAGACAGTAACATGCAGGAGTCAATGGTTTAAGGAATGCGATTTCAAATGCCAGGTGTGCACTCTTAAATTCATCCAAGTTTAAATGTGAAGCGCGCTCAAAGCTAAAAGGGAGAGTGCCAATAAGCACACAAGTACCAAATGTCACAATGAGCATGTTATGGAGAATTTGTTGCAATTTTTATTGATATTAATGGCACGATATCAAGATCTTTTGCATTTGCTATCAGTTTAGACTCTAGAGGAGGGAAAAGATCAAAACCCAGATTTTGAGGGATTTGATTCATTTTCAAAATCAAGCATTGAAGATTTGGAGCAGAGCATTTATTGGAATAAACCCAAATCTTCTCAAATCAGTAAAAGATTAGTATCATTTCCAGATTTGCAGGTTGAGGATTATTTCCAGATTGGTGGGCAGCTAATGGACAAGTGGCAGGGTATCCTGCAGTTTATTTGAATCCTATCTTTTGGAGAATAAAACACCTGGCAACAATGAACAGTCAAAATACCAAGTCCAGATTAAGTTACAAGTGGCCAATTTGAAGATATTTTGATTCGAGCATTTCCAGATCCTTTGCATTTTGATTTGAGATTTATTTTTTGTTTTAGTTTTATGATGAATTCGGATTCCTTAAAGCTGGAAACAGCTTAGACCATGGGATCCATATAAATTCAGTTATTTGTAATGTAAAAAGGGGCTCGAGAGAAGAGAGTTCTTCCTTTCAGGAGAACGCAGGGGACTGTAGGTTGGCAGTTTTGGGAGCCATGTTGGATCTTTTGTAAGCACTCTGTATATCATGAACTTTTTGCAGCTTCAATGACAGGTTCTAGTTTTGAATAAACTTGATGATGATTTGCCTTTGTGTCATATAAATTGTCTCTTTGATAATTCTTTTATGTACTTGGTCATTCACATTCCATTACATAATTCTTATTATGAGATGACAGTTATCTTTCATTTTTATAAACATTGACAGTTTCACTTCATGTTTTAGGATCATAGTGCTCGAGTAGTGAACTTTGTGATTGCTTTCATGTTATACAGCATCTGTTTGAGTTTCTTGTAGCTCTGATTCATACCAGCCTTTACTTCAATGCTTTGATCTCCTGATAAATACCTGTATTTACCCATCTGTGATATATATCAGCTATATTCATTGTAAAGTGTGTGATGTTTTGATTTCATTCCTAAACTCTATAAACTGTACAAACAAAGTAATACTAGTTTAGTGCCTTTTAGTATTGATACTAGCTTGTCTTTTTAATTTGATTTCATTTGATTTTTACATTTTCAAACCAAGATTTCCTTAAGCTTGAATCCCGTAGTCTAGGTTCAACTTTAGGGATAACAACATACATTGTTAATACTTCGGAAAGAAGTCTCGCTCTTACCTGTGATCTGCGATAGAAGTTCATGTCGTGCTATCTATCTACACAGATTAGAGGTCGGCTCTTCCAATTCCACAACAACCACTCAAGGGATCACCCATGATAACAATCAGAATGGAAAATTATGCACCCGATCTGGCGACTCACGGCCTCTCCCTCAGGGGGACGCCTCCTCCACTAAACGTAGCAACAAGCGGCTCCATCCGGTGACACGCAACAACTTCAAGAGGCAACACTTGTCCAACGGAGAGACATACACAGTCAGTAATAGTGAATGCAGATAATTCAGAGACAGTTCAAATTTAATATATGAGACGATGAGACAGGCGACGATCTTTGACAAATTATCGAAGGATATAGCACTCCTCCTCTGCACACGACAGTTTAGCAATGGAATTAATTCACCAGCAACAAGGCTTCCTCAGCAGCAACTCACATGCATCCTTCTCAGCGTCGAACCAGCATACAACATCAACAACAGTCCACGAAGGGCTCTTCTCATAGCCTCGAAGGGCTTCTCATAGCA
This sequence comes from Larix kaempferi, assembly GCA_027924585.1. Classification (NCBI taxonomy): domain Eukaryota; kingdom Viridiplantae; phylum Streptophyta; class Pinopsida; order Pinales; family Pinaceae; genus Larix; species Larix kaempferi. The sequence continues at coordinate 2,883,066 of BSBM01000313.1, forward strand.
GGCCACAAAGGGCTCCTCATAGGCTCAAAGGGATTCTCACAGCAAGCCACGAAAGGGCTCCTCACAGCCTCAAAGGGCTTCTCACACCGAGCCACAAGGGCTCTCACAACAGGCCACGAAGGGCTCTGATACCAATTTAGAAAACAAAGAGGAGGAGAGGTGAAGAGCACAAAGGCTCCCACACATACACAAGAATGTGTTACAACCAATTCAATTATCAAATGAGAAATGATTACAATATATAGTGAAATAATCTTCAACAAACTAATCTCTTAGATCCTATATTCATGGATCTCAAACCTATTTCTTGATCTTATGAGATGCACATAATCCAATCACTATTATGCAGCCTTACATTTCTACATTATCTCCAACAATTAGTCCCCGCCAAGGCAGGGTTATAGTGATCGATTGGTCTTCCACATAGTTGACTTTCTATTAATATTTAGAAAAATTACAATGCTTTGCCATTGTTTTATAAAGTTTTCACATTTTTTTACACAAATTTTTAATAATTTGAAAGTAAAAAAATAATTTTTGAAAATTTGAAATTAGTTATTCCTTATATTCAATTGGTGGAGTACATTGAAATGACTAAATATCCCTGGTGTGAGGGGTAATTGCCAAAAATAAAAATAAAATTGCCACTTGGTACATGTACTACATTGTCATTTAATGATATTGTTTTTTGGGCCACAACATTTGACACTTATCCATCCCTCCTTTGACACTTCATCCATCCGTCGAGCATGAATACTGCCACCCAACAGAAGTGCATTTATTCTGGCTTGTACTTCCACCTAACAGAAGTGTATTTATTTCGGCTTGCATAGCCACATAAGTGTTCAGAGGACATATTTAACTTGTATTTTTATTTGTTTTTCATTAAAAATGTATTTAACCAACTATGGAGAACTGGAACTCTTCAAAAATATTAAACTAATAATAAAACAAAAACAAAAACCTTGGTGTCTGAATCTATTTCTACGATAGGAGAAGACGAGTTCCAAATCTGGGATGCAAAAAGAGAAACCTGGGACTCCTAATAGATTTCTGTAAAAAAACTGAAAACGAATTTGAGAAAGAGAGACAGTCGGACTCTTCTTTTATAGTGAGGCACCTCTTGCCGTGCATTTCAAATACTATCTAGCACTTGTCGTCATTATTACTTGTTTGCTACGGCCCTCTGAAAATAATTGATCTCTGAGATTTTCCAAATGATTTTTAAGTTCAGCGGGTGGAATACTAGACGTAGAAGTATGCATTACAAACACCACGTCCTAACCTCTAATTACTACCAATACAATAGTGTGTGTTCCCAAAATAAATCCTATCTCTTTCCTCAAAATAAATAGCTAGAAATTCAATTTGGTTTCTATGGTATTTAATGTAAGGGATTTTCAATTGGTTTCTTTGATATTTGGTATAAGGGATTTAAGGTTACAATGATATTTGGAGATTGAAAGGTAATTGAATCTAGTTTCTTATACTATTTAAATATTATTTTGAAATATTTCTTATTGTTTAAAATTTTCAAATATATCAAATTCTTCTAAATTAGTCTAAAGCAAGACTAGGACTAGCTACTTTGCAGCTATTTCACTTGTCTTTTTACACGATGCCACTTACAAATAAAGTCTTCCTTTCCATTGATATCTAAGTAGTTGTAATAGAATTCTTCAACTTTCATCATTTCTATGGAGGCATGGTCAAGAAGGCCATTTGTCTTCCTTTCCATTGATATCTACCTTTCCATTGATATCTAAGTAGTTGTAATAGAATTCTTCAACTTTCATCATTTCAATGGAGGCATGGTCAAGAAGGCCATTTGAGCGAAAAGACCGCATAGCGTAAGGTAAGTGTAAATTGACAAGGTGTCCATCAGATTTTCGTGACTTAGTCAACGAAAATTATTTGGTCCCACGCGGTCATTACGGAGATGTAAAACACCTCGACTATCGCGATTTGAATGCTCAAATCGTAATCGCTATGGGAGTCTTTTATGTACATCGCTGAGAGCAGAGCACAAAGCTCTGAAGGACATATCACCGAGAGAGAGAGAGAAATGGCTGTTAAAGTGGTTCTTCTTCTGATGATGACGATGCTGCTGCTGCTTGTGTGCTTGGCCATTGAAATAACTTCTTTTCAATCTCATTCTGTTTCTGAAGATGTTGTTTTGAATAGACGTAATATGGTGGTGGAAGGTCATAAACTTCCACTGAGTATGGACGTGCAGGCTCTTTTATCTTTTAAAAAGGAAATCAAAGATCCATCTGGAAAGCTGTCTAATTGGACAGCTCAGAACTCGGAGAAGGCATGTTCCTGGTATGGTATTACCTGCAGACAACACACTCAACCCAGGGTCGTTGCCGTAATCCTTCCTGGATTGAATTTAACAGGTACCCTTTCGCCTTCTATTGGCAGCCTCTCGTTCTTACATACTTTGAATCTTTCTTATAATTGTTTGAGAGGGGAAATTCCACAAGAAATTGGGCAGCTTAGAGCGCTACAAGTCCTTGACCTCACGGGATCTAGTCCAGAAGAATGGGGTTGGCAGGCACTGGTCACGAGGTCGAGGACTATTAGGATAGCTAAATATATGGAGGATCATCAAATGCTCACGGGATCTATTCCAAAGTCACTGTCCAATTGCACAAGCCTTCAATATATCTACTTTGCATGGAACAACTTCACAGGTTCCATACCAATAGAGATTGGTCATCTAGTCGAGTTGGAACAGCTTGACTTGTCGCACAATAATTTGAGTGGGAGCATCCCTCTATCTCTCAACAATTGTACTAAGCTATCGACCCTCTCCCTCTCTTGGAACGAATTCAAAGGTGCCATACCGACAGCGATGTTTGTCCGTCTAGTCGAGTTGGAAAAGCTTGACTTGAGTTGGAATGCTTTGAGTGGCCACATTCTTCCAACTCTCACCAATTGTACTAAGCTATCTATGCTCGACCTTTCTGCTAACAACTTCACAGGTACCATACCATCAAAATTTGTCCATCTAGTCAGGTTGGAACAGCTTTATTTGGGTGGCAATTCTTTTAGTGGCCGCATCCCTCGAATTCTCAGCAATTGCAGTAAGCTATCTACAATCGATCTTTCTGTTAACGAATTCACTGTACCATACCAACAGAGTTTGTTCGTCTAGTCGAGCTGGAAGATCTTTCCTTGGAATACAACTTATTAAGTGGCCGCATCCCTCCAATTCTCAGCAATTGTGCTAAGCTATCGACCCTCTCCCTTGGTGATAACTACTTCACAGGCACCTTACCGACAGAGTTTGGTCGTTTAATCAAGTTGACATATCTCGACCTGTCAGACAGCTCACTAAATGGTCGCATCCCTCCAACTTTTGGAAAATGTACTGAGCTACAGTTTCTCGCTTTGAGCGACAGCGGATTTTCTGGTGGGATTCCTCCAAGTCTCGGCAATTGTACTAAGCTAATGTACCTCTACCTCCAAAATAACACCATCACCGGTACCATACCAAGAGAGTTTGGCCATCTAGTTAAGATGGAATATCTTGGGTTGTCATACAACTCACTAAGTGGTCACCTTCCTTCAACTCTCGGCAATCTAGTTAAGATGGATTCTCTTGACTTGTCATACAACTCACTAAGTGGTCACCTTCCTTCAACTCTCGGCAATTGTAGTAAGCTAACTCAACTCTCGTTGCCCGGCAACCGATTCTCAGGCAGTACTGAACAGTTTCCAATTTCTATGGAAATCTTCACTGCACATTCTAATCAATTTTCTGGATCTCTGCCTTCATCTCTGGCCAATTGCAGTGAACTCCGTTTACTGGATTTAAGGAAAAACAGATTTACAGGTGAACTTCCCAAATATATCTCATCTTTGCACCAGTTACAAGTTTTAAGCATTGCTTATAATAAACTTCGTGGTGGTATTACTAGTGGGATCACAAACCTCAGTAAATTGTTTATAAACCTCAGTAAATTGTTTATATTGGATTTATCCAATAATGAATTGACTGGAAGGATACCATCCGGACTTCAGAGCCTTCAAGGATTTGCAAAAAATGTATCTTGGCAAAACGACATTTTGTTGAGGTATTTTTCAGTATTTCTGAATGGTGATGGAATGGGGATTGACATAAAAGGAAATGATTATAATCTCTCTTATTTGATTCTTACCAATAAGATATTTGATTCTTACCAATAAGATATTTGATTTGTCAAGAAATAATCTTATAGGTGAAATACCTGCAAGTATTGGAAGTTTGACTGCTTTGCGAATATTGAATTTATCTTGGAACCAGTTGGAAGGGGAAATTCCTGCCTCTCTTGGTAACATATTTACATTGGAGGAATTGGACGTGGCCAAAAATAATTTGAGTGGAGAGATTCTTCGAAATCTTTCTAAATTAACAATGTTGGGGATAGTGAACTTTTCCTCCAATAACCTATGCCGGCCAATTCCAATAGGGACTCAGTTTTCCACTTTCAGTGTAGCTTCGTTTCAAAGAAATAAGTGTTTGTGCGGGTATTCTATGCAAGCATGCAATAAGATAAGTTTAGTGGAAGGTGTTGGTAGGCAAAGTGATGTTAAAGTAGGATTGTTGAGTCAAGTGGATGAATATATGTCATTAATAGCATTATGTATAGGAGTAGTAATTGGATTTGGGGGAGTAGTTATTGTTTTAATAGCTTGGGAGAGAGCAAGGAATTGGGTGTTGTCCCCCAATAAACCAAAACCTTTTTATGGGGTGTATCGATTCCCTAAATAGTGTAACATGGGGAAGTTCCATTTTCGATATAAATTCAGCAAAATCACTAAAATATTAGTATGTGATTGAATCACTGATGTATATGATACTATTATGCATATAAAGTTTGAAATTTATAATAGCTTTTTTCTTTTAAATATGTGTGAATTAAGATTTATTTAAATGTTTGATCATTGCAATTCAAAAATTGTTATTCATTTAATCCATTATGTAACTTTATGTTTTAATGCAATATGTTTATTTAGCTAATTCTAATATAATATATAATTATTGTATTGTATTTTTATTATTTTATTTTTAGCAATATACAATTATTATATTTTTATTATTTTAATTTAAATAATAATACTATTTTTTTTTAAATAACAATACCAAATTATTCATCTTATTAATTTTTAAAATTACATCAAAAATATTATTATAACTTATCTCTTGGCATAAAAATGTAGACTCTCACCATGCCACCACCTATTCTTTCACAAGGTGAGGGTTGCATGTGCTTTGGGTGATTGAGAGTGAAGGCCTATATGTGCTTGAAAAATACAAACATTCACATTATCAACCCTCATCACTGAAAGTAACATTTTGTAAATATATCTTCCCTTAACAGTTTTGGAGAATATATTTGATTATTAAATTCTTTCTTGTGACTTAGGTAATTTAATTTAAATAATTAAAACATGTAGAAAATTAATTTAAATAATTAAAACATGTAAAAAATTAAAATGATTAAAACATATAAAATTTGATTCACTTTTAATTAAATTGTGTTATAAACATGAAACAATTTTTAAGATGTTATTAAAGTGCACTTAGTTAAAGAGCCCACGAACAAAATGATTATGGTTGGAGATACTTCACTTAGACTCTGTGTTTGAAAAAGAACTTCAAGTAGGCCAGATTGAGAGTATTCTTTGCCACTCGCTTCCATAGAAAATGAAAGGCAAGTTCAATAACTACCATCAAGTTTGATGGATTGTTCAAATATAAGTTAAAGTGCTTATGTATCTATATAGAGGGTGAGGAACTTGGCCCTTTTTCAGAGTATAGGGAATCACTCTCATAAAATTTAGGTGTTGGCAAAGGCAAGTTCAATAAATACCATCAAGTTTGATGGATTGTTCAAATATAAGTTAAAGTGCTTATGTATCTATATAGAGGGTGAGGAACTTGGCCCTTTTTCAGAGTATAGGGACTCACTCTCATAAAATTTAGGTGTTGGCTATTTGCATAAAGTTAGTCTATATGATCGAAAATATTTTAGTATGGAAAGGGGTGTGTTTTCTCAGAGCTTACCAATACTGTACTCGAATCTTATCATTTCCCCATAAATTTGGTAAGTTTTTGGGCACATATTTCTACTTCCAATTGCTAATTTGGTTGATGATTCCAGATTTATTTTCCAAGGTAGCGAGTTGTTTGTCTATTTTTTATTATTTAGTGTTTAGGCTTTTGAATTCTATCTATGGTTGGTTTCATGTTTAGGCTTTTGAATTCGATGGTTGGTAAGCTCTATTCCTATTAAGACTCTGTAATGTGTCATTTTGTGGCTTTAATCCAGTATTTTCTATCATGCTTATTTTGTTTGGTGAAAAAATCCTTCACAATTAATGGATATATACAATCAATTGGAGATTGTTGTATGGTACAAAACATGAACAAATATTAGTATAAATTTATAACTTTATATTCATAAATATAGTGGTGCAAATCCCTAGGCAATGTCTTCATACCATGAAAATTCAATTTAGAATAATGTCAAAGATTTGATGATATTTCAACTTATATGAAAAGTTGAATGCTATCACAAGCACACGGATTTACTATTGGTGTAGATCCAAGTATAATATTCATATAATGTTCTTTAAATGATCAACGCATCACTTTCCTCATAGTTAAGTTAATCATGGAATCTTGAGAGGCAAAATTAAATAAGGCAATGAATGAAATAGGCTCTGTGAAATGTAAAATGTAAACTTTATCAATTCAAAGCTCCTCATATGCATATTACAGACTCTATCTTATTAGTAGCTTGTCAACTAGAGCCTTAGTATTACATTTTTATGTGCCTTGGGAAACGATCAAGGTAAGCTCAAAGATGCAAAAGTATGGTGGAATATACAACTAGGCACGTCGCATATATTGTTTCAATTGAATGGTATTTCCAAACCATGGTTCCTAGGATCTAGTGTTGGAATTTTGTCTTTTTCAATAAATCTCTTCTTCTCACAGGTTACAGCCTCAAAAAAATAAAAATATAGCTAATGTTAACATTGCAGTTTGTATAATTACATAGTGTTGGAAGAGTTATAAGCTACATCCATACCCATGGCTCACAAGGTTGATGTCCAAAATACAAATACATGTTTCATCTTCATATAACTGATAATAGACCCTTCATAATTGATTTTCACCCTTATATAGGCTATGATAGATTCCCAACAAGCCCAAAAATAAAACTAGCCATCACTTGTTCCTCCTCACAACTTTGGGGCCCTTAAGATGTCTATTTCTACCATAGAGGAACCTCCACAATAGTATTGTCCTATAACTCCCAAGGTTCCACTTCTATTGTCCCACCACAAGCCAACTTCTCTTTATAGACTATGTTTTAGTAACAACCACAACATAATCCTACAATTAGAACTTCATCATCTCAACAGTCACCACCATATTACAATGTCTTTACTAGGAATGTATCAACTCATATAGCTCATGTATTATCTATCGCACTACCTTTTGGAGAGATACCTGTTGTAGGACAAGATGCTTTAGGTCTAGTTACCCACACTTATTTCAAGTCTCCTTTGCACCCATACATTCATAACACCATACTGCCACATGAAATTCCAAAACTACTAACAAATAATGGGAAAGATGATGTGCACTTACACATTTCTAAGTTTGTTATTATATGTCAAGACTTGAGATCATAGTTGAACGTTACGTCTAAACTCATTCCATGCACTCTTATTGAGATAATATTTGAGTGTTTCCAAACCTTCCTAAGAACTCTATAGAGACCTTTGATCAACTTTGTGATAAGTTCCTAAGGATGTATACTCTTAGGCCAACTTATGTGTTTTAGGTATTTACCCCGACCTATATAAAACAAGCTAAATTGGAGGTTGTCACCTCTGCCATCCATCAATTTTAGTTTGCTTTGGCTACACGTGAGATCAATTTTTCCCCCGATGGGATTATGAATACCTTTGTAGAGAAATTAAGGCAAGATTTGTAAATAGAGTGTGCAGAAAGCAAACTAGTCACCTTGCCCTTCTATCGTCGAGCAAGCAATAAATTCCTTTTATGATGCTATCAATAAGGTCCTTCACTTATAAATAGTGAACATTAGACATCATATTAGAGAATATGACCCTCCAGTTTCAACCAATGAGACATCGTCCCTATTAGGTGACCCACAATCTAGAGTGACAAATATAAAGGGAATAAGGAAATTTAAAGCAAAAAAATAGAAATGCTTATTGTTTGTCTTAATAAAAGTGCTTTAGTTGCACTGCAATACAAAATAGAATCATTTGTTTCAGGTTCCTATCCTTTCTTTAAACAACAAAAATAAAAAATTATTGCATAAGATTTTCGCTGATATTCTATCTTCCTTCGCAGAGGAAATGTTATTTAACTTACTAGTAAAGACTAACCAAAAGACTCCAAGATATAAAGAGGCTTTACAAAACATAACAGACTGTAAAATGTTTTAGAGTGGCCCAGTTTTGCTGCTTCCCTCCTCCTATTCAATATGGACTTGTTTGTCCTCAATGTTATCCATGCCATCCCATTCCATTTTAGTCTCCACTGTGTCTTGAACTCTTGGATTATTTTCTACTATCTATTGTTGGTGTTATTGGATGGTTGAGTAAAGCATTCCATTTGATGAGGAAATATCATGTGCTTATACTTGCTTTCTGGATAAAGCTTCTATTGTCAAATGGTTTTGAGATATCGATCAGGTAAGTTTCTTCTCCTTTGTACTATTATTGTCTTTGGAAATCTTATATTGTTGCATGTTTCTCTATGTATGGTTGTATGCACTTGTAGGTCATTCATGATAATCATTCTCTAATGACCATTTGAGTTTATCTCTTTTAGTAATCTCCTTGGATAAATTTCTGAAGTGGAGTTAATAAGAAAGGGGTTTTAAAAGCTTGAATCTTTCATCCATATTCATCATTTCCACTCATTGACCAAGTACCCTCACTTGAACGTTAATAACCCCATATGCCCAATGCTATTTACCTAGGCACTAGTCCTACTTCTAGCCACCAAAAAAATTATGTTTTAATTCATTTTTATGTTGTTTTACAGATCTGGAAATTACAGTCAATTAGTTTACATTACTCCAGCCCTCAAATCCCTAAGATAATTGGTAGGTTGTGTTTCCCCAAAGCCCATGGGTAACCAAATGATATTTTTCGTCATGATTTTTTCATGACTAACTGTGATTTTAGTCACGATGATTAGATCTAGCTTTTCCATGATGATACTTTTGTGCCTTACTTCTCAGTTCAGGATGCCATGTTGTATTATCTGATGCATGATATATGCTCAAAATGGTCATGATTCATTCAGTTACATATGATTGGTGCCAATTTCAGTGTGTTATGGATGTGACAGATGCTTCATTCAACTTATGTGGCTATGCGTTTATGTTGATTGCTCAAATGTTTATCTTAGTATGTTATGGTCATTAACCCTCCCTTTTCCCTTATGTGGTATGATCCAAACCAATTTTAAGTAATTTCTATTGTGACAATGCTCCTTCCCTAATAGCTTGAGTGATTAGATGTTCCATTGCATTCCATGTCTACCCTTGGTTCCTAGTTTCCATGATCCATTCATATGTCACTTTGTAAAATCTCTATCACAGTAGCATCTAGCTACTATAGATACCTCACAATTGAAATATTTAACTTATTATGCAAGAAAGAAGTGCATATACATTTTTGGAAAAAAAATGATAAAAAACCAAGCATAAATGATCAAATATCAGCGCAAATGACAAAAAACCAGGAAACACGAATGATCAAATATCAGAGTTTATTAACTGTCCAATGTTACAATGAGTTTGGATCATCCTTATGTAGAAATAGGAATAAATAGGATGCACTTGGAGTGTCCACACTTAGCTAGCTTAGATTGAGCCACAATCCCTCTTAGGTTGACCAAATGGTGACATTTGATAGTAGGTCATTGGGTGATTTGGAAAAGGTGTTTGGAATTCAGAGAATATGGGATGATGTATGGCACCTTGATGATTACTCTGTGATGATCATCCCTCTATTGCACTCACTTGCATGGCATATTTGGACATTGGGATTGCACTCTCCCCACATATGCATGATGTTTTGGGTCTTCTGGCATATGTTGAGGCACTTACTTGATGACATGGCAAACGAGTGGAGGAATGATATCACTTGATTGTTAGCATATTCATGGTTTAGATGGTTTGCTTCACCTTCACAGTCCACTTATAATGGGACACCCTCCTTCACTCATGCAATGGGCGACTTGTACACATGGCACTTGACCTTATGTCTTGGGAGTTGACTTAGCACCATTGCACACATGTTCACGCACCTTGGACACTTGGAATTCACTTCCTATTGAAGCGCTTGGTCTAGAATACCCTTTGGAGGGCCCTATGGTGTACTATGAGGACATGTCCTCCCCTTTTATGACCTCATACCACACGTGTTGACTTGTTGAGGCATATTTGTAGCATATTACTCGTGGGCTCATCTTCTACTCCGAGAAAGGAGACTCCGATCCACCCATTGCTCTGACATTATTACACACAATGCAACAACAAGTCAGCAAAATAATCTCGCTTCACATTTATCCAACAAAAGCTGAAGAGTATTATACCTCGACTCCGAACTGGAAGACCCCGCAAGTAACGCCATTAGATTATAATCACTCTTCCTCCTGCACTGGAATGCGTGCCTTCGGGAGAATGGAGAAAGGTTATTTTATGTTTATATTTATATTACTACTGGGTTTGCGGAAAGCGCGCAGAAAGACACAGCTTTCGTCTGCAATTTGGCTTCTTCAAAGTCAAGAGCTTTCTACTGCAATAGTCAATTCAACCAAATCAATTGACTATTGATGTTTAAAATTTGCGTTATGGGTTATTGATGTTTTGATTTTAACTTTCACACCTCACTCAATAAGTCTCATGTATTTTCATGGTTACTTTTGATAATAACAAGTTTAGATGTTGATTAATCAAACTTTATGACAATTAATCAAACATCAATAATAAAGAATAATTTAATGTTGATTAACCCCGCAGCAGGAATCCTTATATGAAAAGCCAATGACCTTAAACAAAGAAAATATTTTATCAAATGATAACAATGTTGTAAATGGGCGTAAATGGGCATGTTTTAAACAGTTGGTCAAACTAAAATTCCAAGTTTTAAACAATTGGTCAAACTAAAATTCATGAGTCATTTAGCTTTGCATGCTTTTTCTTCTGCTAATGGAGAGGGTATTAATTCCACGTCATTCGAATTCAAAACTATATAGTAGATTATTTTTTTAATATAAATGTTGTTGAAAATTATAGTTTCAATTAAAATTATAGTTCCAAGTGGGCTGTGTTATTGTTGCCTAGTTGTGTAGGTAACGACCTTGGGGGATATTATTAAAAGGATCTATTTGTAGTTGTCAAAAATCTATTTCTCTGCTCAATTGTTATGCCCCTTACAGGGATAGACAAAACTTCTGGACAGCTTTGAGTGGTTCGGGGCTTATGGATTTACCTGATTTAATCATTGCAGGAGATTTAAATTTCTCTTATCAGGCATCTGAAATTTGGGGCATCTCCGCCAGGATGGATGATTTGGGGGATTTTTTCTTAAATCTGCTCGTGGAGAATAATCTTATAGATGTCCTGCCACACAAACTATCCCCCACATGGTCTAATGGTAGATTTGGTGCAGAAGGTGTCCACAAATGCCTTGACAGATTTCTTGTTAAGTCGACCCTGCTGGCACATTTTCCGAAGCACAGGTCTTGGGTACACCCAGTAAAATTCTCGGACCATTGGCCCATTGTTCTACAGATGGAGCAATTTGATCATTTACAGCTTACACCCTTTAAATTCAATGCATCGTGGCTTGATGATGATTCTTTCTGTCACATGGTCAGAAATTTCTGGGTAAGAAGTGAGGTATTTGATTCAAATCCTGTCCTGAACTTCTGTTACAAATTAAAAAAATTAAAAGAGGCTGCTGTAAAATGGATCAGAGAAAAGAAGCTATCAGATAAAATTGAACTTCATCAGCTAGAATCTCAACTCCAAGATGCCATTGCTGCAAATATTAACGATTCCCTTTCTGTGGAAGCTTTTGAGATTATGAAGAAGCTGGAGTTGAAAAAAGAAGATTTAATACTTCAGGAAGAAAAAGCATGGAGATTAAAGAGTCGTGCTATCTGGATATCACTCGGTGATAAAAACACTAAGTTCTTCCATTCCTTTGCATCTGCTAGGCGGAGGTCAAAGTATATCTGGGAAATTCTTGATGACAATGGAATTCAGCACTCTGGTATTGACAATCTTAAATCAGAAGCTTATACTTTTTTTGATGCTATTTACTCTGATCCTGGGGATTACTGCATAAATGAACAAATTGAAGTGGCAGCTCTATACCCTCGGTTTTTTGATGAGCAAGATGCTGAATACATTCAAAGAGAGGTCACATTGGATGAAATAGAACAGACATTAAAATCCTTTGCAAAAGATAAATCCCCTGGGCCGGATGGCTGGCCAATCGAGCTATATCTACATTTCTTTGAGATGATGGGTGATGAACTACTGGAGCTTGTCAATTACTCCATGGCTAATGGTTACATCCCAGGTGGTCTCAATTCCACGTTTGTTACTCTCATTCCAAAGAAAGACAAGCCTGCAACTTTCGGTGATTTCCGCCCTATTGCTCTTTGTAATCTGTTATACAAGCTTATTTCAAAAATTATTGCAGACAGATTAAAGAAGGTCCTTTCTGCTCACATCTCTGAGGAGCAATTCGGCTTTTTAGAGGGTAGACAGATCCACGATGCAATCGGTATCACTCAAGAATTGATCCACAGCATCAAGATTCATAAAAGAAAAGCTATGCTGCTTAAGATGGATTTAGTCAAAGCATATGATAGAGCAAACTGGTCATTCATCAGATTGATCCTCATCAAGATTGGACTGCCCTCTTTAATTATTAAGTGGATCATGGCCTGCTTCAGATCCATGAATATATCTGTTCTGGTGAATGGAAGCCCCACAGAATTCTTCAGCTGCTCCAGGGGATTAAGACAAGGCTGCCCCTTATCCCCTCTTCTGTTCATTTTGATAATGGACAGTTTCAGCAGATTGGTGAATAAGGCATTGTTGGGTGGACAAATTAAAGGTATCAAATTCACAAAAGATGTTGTTTTCACTCATTTAATGTTTGCAGATGATGTTCTTGTGGGTGGTATTGACTCCGTGCAAGAATGGATGATGTACAAAAACATCATTCATACTTTCAACAAAGCTACAGGCATGTTAGTCAGTGCAGCAAAATCCAGTTTTTTTCATCATTCTCTTTTAGAAGAACAGATAAGAGACATCCGATCTGTCATGCCTTTTAATTGTTCCTCCTTTGATCAGGGTTTTAAATACCTGGGTTACGTTCTAAAGCCAAACAATTATCAGATTCGGGATTGGCATTGGCTTTTGAAAAAAATTGAAGATAAAATAGCACATTGGTCCTATAGGTTTTTATCAATCGGTGGAAAGCTTATTCTGGTGAATTCGGTGCTATCTAGCATCCCTGTATATTGGTTTTCATTGATGGAAGTCCCAATTTCTATCATCAAAACCATTAAGAGATACTTTTTCAATTTTCTGTGGAATGGAACAGCAAACAGTAAAAATATCCCTATGGTAGCTGCTGATGCTCTTGCAAGACCATACAAATTAGGTGGTTGGGGAATAAAAGATTTGGAGGTTTTTAACATCGCCCTCAGGTTAAAAAGCTGTTGGCGTGGTATTTATGGAGATTCCCTTTGGTCTAGAATTATACATTTAAAATACATAAAGACAGATGTCAACACTTGGATTCGCAATCCAAAATTGGCAAGCTGGAATTTCTCACCCATTTGGAGGGGGTTTATGAAAGTTTTCCACTGGATCAAAAACGACCTTATCTGGCAGGTTGGCTCCGGATCGCAGATCAGGGTTGGGGTTGACCCTATTATCGGTTTAGATCATGAGCAATTTCTTCCACCTATTATTCCACAGTATTTGCAAATCATAGGATTATCTACATTGGATAAGATTCATCATCAGAATTATGGCCATGCTGATTGTCAGAAGTGGTTCTCGGCTCAAGAGATAGGATTATCGGGGTATCTTGCACGTATTTGGGAAAACTATACTAATAGTTTGAACTCAGCCGGTGTCCGATTGTGCAATTCTGATGACAAACTTGTATGGGCTGGCAACGCAGATTTTGGCATTGTCACGGCTAAGTCAGCATACAAAAGAATTCTTCAGCATAAGTACATCTTCCCTCTGGACTGGTGGTATTTAAAAATCTGGCAGTGGCACATTCCTGTTAAATTAAAATGTTTTTCTTGGTTAATTTTACAAAATAAGTTAAAGACTTGGGACAATCTTTGCAAGCGAGGTTGGATAGGTCCGAGTTATTGTGCTCTCTGTAAAGAAGATGCTGAATCTTGCCTGCATCTATTTGTTCAGTGTTCTTTCTCACGCAAAGTCTGGAAAGTGATTTCTATACATTTTAATATTACTCAATGCTGGGCAATAGGGGATTTCAATTTGTGCTTTTTAAATTGGTACAGACATTGCAAGAAGTACTTTTATCTGGCAGTATGCATTCCCTGGGCAATTTGGCATGTCAGAAATTGTGCTATCTTCCGAAACTCTCCACCTGATTACATCCACTGCTGCTTGACTGCCCTCAAAATGTACAACTCATGCAAGGTGGACGAGTTGATGCTGAAAACAGATCGCATCAGCTTTTTTAATCTCATAGTAGATCGACATGTCCTGTTATTTGACGGTGCTTCACAAGCAGGTATATGTGCTATAGGAGGTGTTATTTATCTGAATGACTCACACTTTTTTACTATCAAGCTCAACTGTGGAAAGGGATCAAATATGAAGGCGGAATTAATTGCTCTTTGGTGTGTTTTAAAGGTAGCCAACATTTTTGGGTTGACAAATCTAAAGGTATACGGTGACTCTCGAGTCACCATCAAATGGGCAGAGGGTAAATTCAAGCTCAATGTTTTAAATCTAAGGCACTAGGCCTCCAGAACGCTTTTTGAACTCTCTAAAAAGCAGAACATCTTGTTTGAGCATATCTATCGTGCACATAATAGTATGGCAGACAAGCTGTCAAAACAAGCTCTTGATGGTTGTGAAGGACACCTGATCTGGGAAGAATGGTGTGAAGACAGTCTCCTGGATTGTGGTTCTATTTATTTCTATGACTGATCTGTTGTCTGCCTCGCTCTGTTTTTTGCTGATATCGACGGGTCTATTTTTTGGTTGTAATAGGCATTATGCTGGGCAAAGTTTTCTAGGGATGCTATGTTTTGTTATCTTCTATAGGGGTAAATTTTATTCCATGTATTGGCAGTCTATTGCAGAAAACATCTGTGGTTTTTTCCGAAGGATCCTTTTGATTGGATCATGAACTCATATTGTACTATTTGATTCAGCTTTGAATATCAATAGTAGTTTTTTTTTCTCTGGAAAAAAACGATATAAGTTCCAAGCTCCAAGCGATAACTTCAAGAGCCATTCGTTGTATTAAGTTATTTTATTAAGTTTGTTACTTAATTTAAAATCAAGATTGTACATCTCATTAATGGAAATTAAGAAACACATGTAGCATTTAGTTGTAGCATTTTGATTATATGTTATGTATGTAAGTAGTGATGTCAATATTTATAAGCAACTATGTTCTCAATTTTGAAGTTTTTATTTTTATACTAAGAGTAGATTTTATATTAAAAACATAAAGATTATATTGTGATATATTAAATATTTTCATTCTTGTAGGGTTTTAGGTGAAAGTTATAATAACAAAGTAAGTGATCCTCTTGTTTATATATTAAAATCTCATTTAAGTTTGAAACTTTTTCAAAATCTACAAAATAATTGATTACATTTTTTATCAGTATTAAGGTAGATATGATATTCCTAAGAATGCTTATGATTAAAATTCTTCCACCCTTAATTTTTGCTTCTAGTTTTATGCTTATATGCTTCATCATCTCTCACTTCTTTTTGAGTACAAATATTTATGATATGACAAAAGGTAAATGAAAAATTAGTATTCTCTCCACTACCTTAATTGTTTTGAACTTTCCATTGCTCTTACTCTCTCCTCTCTCATAGTCCTGCAAGTCGACACCCAAAAGTGTATTGAAAATAAACATATTTTGAATCAGATTACGTGTTTGTCCTCTTCTACCAAGTCTCTATTCTTTAAGTATATTTTGAACTGGATTAAGTGTTTGTCCTCTTCTATCAAAGTCTCTATTCTTGACTTGATCTCACGCTCTTTTAAATCCTCCCATTTGGTTACAAAGAAAACCTCTCTAAAGTAGCCTTCGACACCAAAGTTTGTTAGAGCATAGACCATCACTTTATTATTTCGTCTTTTGGTGTGATAGACACTAACAATTTCAAAGTGATATGGGGCTTCCATTATTTCCAATCATTTTGGGATCAAATTCTAGTGAATCCTATCAAGATCCAACGTCTTGATTATGGGAATTTTATTTAAAAGGTGCATAATGACTTATGAATCCCTTGCACCACTAGTTGTTCAAAACGATGATGAAAAGCAAGATTTAAACCCAACTCTATTGCTTGGACCTCCACTAAATTGTCAGTAACAATGCCTATATTAGCTATAAAAATTGCCATGGTTATCATGCTAAGTTATTGAATTGTTCTTCATTGTCTTGGATTGCTACTCTTTATTAAATAAAAGTGAAAGGTTCCATGTTTTTGGAGATTTAAAGTTTAAATATTTATTTCATTGTAATCAAATTTGTTATTTTATAGTATTCATTGTTATTCTTCATTTGTAATTGTACTAGTTGGATGGCTATACAGATGTGTCTAAGACAACTCCTTGTTCACCACTTTTGTTTTTAAAATTTTATTAGACACTTTGTGTAAAATACTATCTCTTTCCCCAAAATAAATAGCTAGAAATTCAATTTGGTTTCTTTGGTATTTAATGTAAGGGATTTTCAATTGGTTTCTTTGGTATTTGGTGTAAGGGATTTAAGGTTACAATGATATTTGGAGATTGAAAGGCAATTGAATCTAGTTCTTATATTATTTGAATATTATTTTTGGATTTTATTTTGATATATTTCTTATTGTTTAAAATTTTCAAATATATCAAATTCTTCTAAATTAATCTAAAGCAAGGCTGGGACTAGCTGCTTTGCAGCTATTTCACTTGTCTTTTTACACGAGGCAACTTGCAAACACGAGCCACAAAGTGGCAATGTCCCCGACGTTGCCTATAGTTCTTGTTATAAGACAGTAACTGTAGAAAGCACATGTGAAATTGGAATTGTGACTATGGCAGGCATTATCATATTTAATACTATGGTGTTATACATTTTATTGTTAAATTTTATGTTTCTAAGTTCTTGAGTGTGCCATAGGTAACATTTTATTTTTTCCTTTTATGTGGCTAAAAAGGCTAGGGAATTCTTCATGTGCATTGTTTTGTGTATGGGTACCATAAGTGTGCCATGAATAACAGATTGTTTCTTCTTTTTGTGTGACTCAAAAAGGCTAAGAGCCCAATTCAAAATGTAGTAATGATTCTAAAAACAAAGATTTTACTAAGTATAATGCATAGTTATTCAATTTCACTTAACATACATATAATGTTTTGGAATTTTTTTATCACCAAAATCATGTTCTCTTAAACATAATGTGTATCTGACCTACACAAGTTATGGTGCAATGAACATATTATATATAGTTCCTGGAATTTTTCACAAAGACAATAGGCTTTGGTAAAATGTTTCAATATTTAGTAGTATCCACTTTGTCATGACGACCAACAATAAAATATACGAAAAATATACCATAAAGAATAAATAAAATTAATTAGATTAGGCCATGCATTTGGAAAGCATATGAATAGCTTCATGAGATAGTAATGAAACATGTGAATATGTTCAGAAATGTTGAAGCAATCACTCAAGTAATACAATGCATCTTAGGCTAATTGGCATGTCCTTCCATACAAGTTCAATTAATAGAATGCATGGATGCAAGTTTATATTACATCCAAGATTTTGATGAAAGGTTAAGATAGAACATATCCCAAGAAACTCATAATGAAAGTTCCCAAAACCTGATTGCATAATTACTCATATGTTTAGATAAGACGTCGGAGCTTTGAAACGATGATATTTTGCAAGGCAAACAAATGTTTTACATTTTCTTTTCCCTAAGCATTGCAAATTGAATGCCCAATAATTGGAAATAATTTCCATTGAATGGCACTTAAAAACATGAATGATAAAACAAGCATATTAATAATGAAAACTATAACAACTACAAAGAAAAGTGTCCCCAAAATAAATTAGAATTGCGGAGATGATCTCTTGCTGGATTACTATTTCTTCATCATTTTACTAGTCCTTTCCAAAGTATGCATTATAGTGTGAACTCAACTCTAGCTTCTTTGCTTCATTCAATTTCCAAATAGCCTGCAATTATTTAGACAGATAACATTCAAATTACAAACTATAAAATTCTTTAGGACAATCAAATATGATCTCTTGGGAATGTTAAAAAAAAGGTAGGATAAATCACCTTCATAAAACATTCATGAATTACAATATCATGCTCTGCTCGGATGGTTTCCATGCCAACTTCTGTGCAAATATTTTGAAGGCCTACTCCATTGAAGCCCAATGCAAGTAAAAAAGAATGCTTTATCAATGTAGGCAATTTTATAACATTGACAAACTCCATAGAAAAAACATTGCAAAAGAAAACTACAAGTGAAACAGAGGAATACCTCATCTAGCTTTACCACAACTTCATAATCTATGTCTCCATGTCTTGCTATTCCTGCAGCATGTATTTTCAGAACTTCCGTTATTTCCTATTCATTTGGTGATGGAATTTCAACCTTATGATCCAAGCGACTAGGTCGAAGCAAGGCCGGGTCCAGAACATCCAATCAATTGGTGGCCGTGATCATTTTTACCTGTACCAAAATATATAAATGGCCCAGGTTTTCCAGATGGAATGAAAAACAAACATGACTAAACTGAAAAAAGATTAAATACCAAGAGTTGACGGGCTTGAGCTCTTGACAGAATCAATATACATCGCGACAAGAAAAATCAAGAGTGGGTATTAGTCCTATTAGCTTCACGAAAGAAAAACATATAAACAA
Source organism: Larix kaempferi (assembly GCA_027924585.1). Taxonomy (NCBI): domain Eukaryota; kingdom Viridiplantae; phylum Streptophyta; class Pinopsida; order Pinales; family Pinaceae; genus Larix; species Larix kaempferi. Next base: position 2,902,308 of record BSBM01000313.1, read on the forward strand.
AATTAACTGTATCCTTTCACAGGTGCTAGTTATCCTACAAGGGATGGAGATTTTGATCATCATTGTATATGATCCATATATGATCCCCTTCGGGGACTATAACGTCCCCAAAATCATATAACTTTTTTTGTTTGTTTGTTTTTAAATCAATCATAAAATCAATATCCATACAATCATCAATTCACCTACTAGGGCGAATATAATATAGAAAATCATATACATAGCCTTACTGCAATATGTAAAAGTATTGCCAAGCATAAATGCATGCAAACCAAGTTTCTCTTGATAACATTATAAAGCAAATGCTAAGTAGGAAATCACTTTCAACTTCGTGTATAAACTGGGTAAGAAATACCACACACTTTTGAACTTGGTGCAACACTCTCAACTAGAGTCCATTTAACATCGTAAGCATGTCTATGCACCATAAGTCTCATATAATCATAAACCAAGATATGCACCTATCTTTCCATATAATGACGTGCAATGCATTATATTAATTAACAAAAGATACATCACGATGTGCCTATTTGTAGAGTAATGAATTATTTCGATACTCGTACCTACTTGGTAATTAAAACATTGAATGCAACAATGTACACATAAACATCCATGTGTTAGATTCCATTTCCTGCAAAGATACTCATTCAATAAGCTACATACTTAATCGACCTTTAGAAAGCTTGTCGACACATCATTAACGCATAATGGAAACCTTTTCAAACACATACATATACAACCAAATAATATTCCACAGCATGGTGTCGTAGTTTCATTAACAAGAAATCTAACTAACTGTTAGATGAAAATGTGCTATAAATCTCACCATAAGTCAATGACGAGGAAATTAAGCACATGCATAATAATATGAGAACATGTCAAGTCTTTCTTTTACATCAAATGAATTCTAAGTCAAGCATGGACTATATCGCAAAGTGTAATCATAACCTTAGGCTAGGTTGTAATGGCTAAACTCTTTTACATCAGACACAAATTGTATACCGACATGTTCTCTTCACACATACCCTTACGTAGATCATTACCAATGCAAATTGAGCTAAGGTCATGCTTCAATCATACTCCACATAAGACTGTACACATTTATTCCAATGCATAGGAAGCTCATTCATTCTTTGATGCATTCACAATCACATGCTTTCCCACTAGCTGTAACGCCTAATCTACGTTCTCACATTAATGACATAAAATGGTATAACTCTAAGCATGTGTAAGACACTAACTTCCCTAGAGTTAGCATCATATTGAAATCTCTTTTCGACAATGGTAGTCTCTTTCCTTTAGCCTTCTACCAATCAAATTCACATGGATACATGAGTAGGTAAACATTATAGACAATACTATCAACGTACATTCATCGAATATAAGTAAGATAAAACCGGACAAGCCAATATATATATGTCAAGGTGTAAGATATCTCTACAACATACTCTTCTTACCACCTTGGTAAGACTAAGGAAGGATTATTCCTTCCATCGTCTTATTCCTGTATTCAACATTCATACTTACAACACACATTAGTACAATAAAACATATTACCAAACTGTAGATATCTTTTCATTAATCAAGATACATAAATTAAATCATAAAACATAATCATGTAATAAAGAGAAAAATGTGGGCAATGCAACTCTCCACCCAACAGTAGGCTCTTCGACGGCATATACTCAGTCCGTCCGAAGGCCACCCCCGAGCTGGGCATGGTGATCCACAATTAGGATAAAGAGTCTTAAGTCTCGTCGCACTAGAACACAATCACACAGCTCTAGAGGTTAATGCAATACTCCTGCAAGTCAAAGGTAGTACTCCTACCTAGACACTTCTCGTCTCCTAACCTCGTGCAGAGCTCGTGGTGTTGTTCTCGGTGGTAATACCATAAGTAATAAAACCAGTGCATTCGACAAGCCACCCAAGCATTAGACATGCACTCAAACATTCAGCATGCAATCAAATATATCATGTGAGACAAGCATCCAAACAAATGTAGATGAAATATAAGACACGCATTTGACATGCGACCACACAAAAGGTGTACACAACAAAATAACATGACTATGTAATATAAGCCCCATCCAATACATTTGACATTCAACGTGTGCATTCGTCATGCAACTACTGGAAGTAAAGAGCTGCCGGCATCATACATTACGTACTTAACCAATGCCTACCATTTTCGCCTTAAATTATAAAAGAAATTGTCACCTTCACCTAGATATGAATAACGCCTACACCCTTTGCTTGAGAGTTCCGATTGCATGCAACATTCCATAACAAAAATTATGAATACACTCCAAATTCATGTAAGTCTATGAATGCATACCACATTCATATGACGAGTACGAGGCCTACTAATACATCCGATATCAACATAATTTGTGATTTTAATAGCAATATATATACATATATATATATGTGAACCTATCTAATAAGGAGTCGATCCCCAAAGTCTACGTAGATGTCAATATAAATAATGCATTCCACAAGTAATACATGCAAACCCAAAAATATCAAGTAATACTAGCATTAGTTGTACATGTGCATGTAAAATACAAACTCAAAACATATGTTTTACATCACAACCTTTGCAAAACCTATATATACATATCATAACTTCTCTTTTATGTAGAAAATAACACCTACCCATTTTATACTTTTTACATAAAATATAGACAATATATAACATATATAAATCTATATCAATGCTATACCCAAAGTTATTAGATGAGACCCATTGTATAAATATCACCACCATACAATATATTCAAGGCACCACTCACCCAAGATATATCTAGTGACCACTTTATATAACATGCATAAAATATACTATTTTTATGCAATAGGGAAAACAAGGTTTGTAAAAATAGATGAAACCACTCCATAAAGTATAACCAACATGTAATAAATATATATACTGCTATGTCCATGTACACAATATGCATGAAACGAATCCATTTTATACCCCATGTACATGTAGCATGACCCCTATTTTATAGTTATATAATCATGCTTCATTTCCATATGTCTTCCCACAATATCGATATATGCACATTTGAATGCATCTTTTGAGAACGAGCTAACCTATATAAAATTTATAAGAAAAGTATGATGCATACATTATGATTAAGTTGCATTATCAATGCCATTCCTATGATGCATACATTATGATTAAGTTGCATTATCAATGCCATTCCACGCTTAATATATATGTACATACAGTATCACAATATGGATAAAAGAAACGGTGGAAACAACTAAACGTGAGAACAGAGTTTCCAACTCATGGCATGGGTTGATCCATGGAAGGCGATCGCCCAGCCTTTTCCAGGACTATCAACATAAAAGAATTTTTATAAATGGCATGGGTCGATTCCCTCCAAGGAGATGCCCAGCCTCTCCAAGATTGATAACAAAACAACACACTCAGGAAAACTCTGGCTGCCGCCATTACACAACTGGGCCAAGATGCAGAGCATCATACAGAGAATATAAATTCTTTTTAACTCGCATGCACCATTCTTGAATGCCCCAAAATGTTTTACATCAACCAAATACATGCAGAGGTGAGAATAAAAAAATCGATCTCCAACCAGAATTGACACTAAATCGTTTTTGCCAAGCAATGGGTTGCGTACTGAGCTTCCAACGCTCGGTTTCCAGCCACATTTACAATAAAACGTTTTTGCAAAACACTTGGGTACACACAGAGGTGGGACACTTCGTTTTCCAGCCAACTATCACACTAAAACGTTTTTGCAAAACAATGGGATGCATACTGAGCTTCAAGCGCTCGGTTTCCAGCCACATTCACAATAAAACGCTTTTGCAAAACCCCATTAGATGCATACAGAGCTTTTCCCAAAACACCCTCTGCGTGAAGACTGCCGAAAAAACCAAAAGAAAATAACCCCCAAACTAGTTCAAGATATCATATATATCTCTCCAACCCAAAAACAATATAATATTAATTAAACTCCCACGTGGAACACCACTACTAAGCGAATTAAACACAAACAATACACAAATGGTGTATCACATGTGTTTTGTAATTATAATGCACATTATAACCATAATAATAAACCTAAAAATATTAAGTTCAACGTTATGCTTTATTATGCTTTTTAAGTTTACATCTAAAAGATTATGTCATAAAAATAACGACAATAATATATATAAAATTTCTCTATGGTAAAAATGTGCATTTATATCAATATTATTTATATACTTTCATCAAAAGCATGAGCATGTAATGCATGTAATGAGCATATAAAAAAAACACACAAACATCAAACTTAATTTTCATAGTTAAAATAGTATATATATGTGTATTTTCACAAAAAGGTATATATATATATATATATTTGCATAGTTGGATAAATGTCACGTAACCTAATTGCTGAAAAAAATTTATGCTGAAAACATTGTATTAACTTTTATTGTAAAGTTTTTATAATTTGGACAAGTGTCCAAGGATGACTGTAATTTGCACAATATTTTATTATTTAATAAACAAAATAGAAGACAAACACCTAAGGGGACTGTTGAAAGAGTGGTTACTGATCCACTGGGTGGAATGGAATCTGGGGTAGAAGGCAATGGACAAGTGTCAGCATCATGATGTAACTAACTAGCTATTGGTATGGGACAACTCCCTTAAAATGTGGTCTTAGTGCCTTGAAAGATGGGACTGGAGCTTGAGGCTCATTTATTCCAAACTGACCACTAAAAGACCTAGGCAGTCTATATATTAGCCATCAGATTATGAACCGAGGTTCATCACTTTTCCTGACGAGGAAACTTACCTTGAGGTTTTGTTGTTTGCACTCAAGAGATCTGATGAGGGGATAAGCTAGGGTTGATCATGTTGTGAGTCTGCTAAAACTATTAGTGAGTTCAAGAGTTTGTTGCTGAGTGGAGAAGGCATTTTACAGGAGGTTGATACTGAGTGGAGAAGGTATTTTGAGTGCCTTGCTTCTACACAGTTTTCCACCCACTTACTGGATCAGTAATCAGGCTCGGGGGTTCATTAGAAGTCAGTAGCTGAGCTGCTTCTTCTGAAGCAGGTTGGGAGGAACAGGCCTCCTTGGGTGTTTGTCGGCCTTATTATCAGTTACAGGTTCTAATATCTTATCTGTTTTATTTTTAAGTTCTGTTATCTAGTTATTTTTGTATTTACAGTACTACTGATTATATAACTTTCATTGTTTATTTCATAAGTTATTTCGATTCCTGTGTAAATTATCAATTCTATATAAATTGACTCGATTGAATAAAATAGTTTCTGTATTTTTCCCCATGCAAGAAGAGATAGCATCGTACTCCAGTACATAAACAAATTAAGTAGATAAGAGCTGATAGGCAAAATGCCATGGTGATGAAAGTATAAATTCTTTATAAATGCTCTGTACATTAATTATTAATGTTAAATTGTGTTTTTATTTCTTTACTCACCGTACTATTCTTACCCCATTCTTATCATCAACAGAAAAGTAAATCTAATCCATAGATGTAATAACAGTTTTATGTTAAACAAAGAAATCATTTCTGTTTTGTACAATCATATTTTTTCTAAATGTATATTTTCACAGAATATCTATAGTTGCTGTTATTCTCATTATTTTGCATATAGGACAGATAGACAAATAAGAAACAACATATTATCAACTTAGGGTTTTGAAACTTTACATTTTAATTCTTTTAAAAGTCTACTGTTCCTTCAGATATTCTGTTATTGCATGCACAGTGCCAGTAAGCAAACAAAGTTCCTTATCATAAATCTAGGGTTCAATATTTTCTTTTACATGCACATATAATCGTAAACACACAAATGCAATTCTGTAAACAGAATTCAAGACAGATGAATAATCTCTCTGTCGTTTCTTTATTTTATTAACATAGACAGATTAAGTATTTCCTTTTATATCAGAATCATTACTGTAGATCGAACTTATCTATTACTTTTATCGTTTTGAAATTTCCAATACATTACAAATGTCAGTAGGAGCAGAGTTGACAAAATCACAACCCTGGTGGTTGTTTAAACATTTCAACAAACACATCATTATCTAGACATAGTCAAACCCTAAACCGTGGACAAGATTTCATTTCAGAATCACAAACATTTTATTCAAAACCAACAACGGGGCATTAGGCCGAAGCCATCATTTTGCTTAAACATTTATTTAATAAACAGTAGCGGCATTTTTCCTCAAACATAATTTTGCATACTATTTCCTTTCTACCTTTAAAACATTCGTTAGTTTACAGTCCAGAATATACACGATAGTACAGGTATGCTTAAAACCCTAGACTCCACAAACACTACATTCATTATAGAGACTGTTAAATTACGAACTAGATCTATTTCTCAAAATAACGAGTGACAGGTTTCATTCACAGGCCAAGCCCCAACACAACAAATACAGAATAGTCACAGCACATAGTTTTGCGATAGATATTTTATTATTTTCTCCACAGAGTCTGAAACCCCACTTAAAAACAAATAAACGCTGCCAAGTTTTCAAAAACAAAACTCAAAACCCTGTACAAATACAAATTGTTACATTGACTCTATAACTAAGAAAACAACCTAAGTTTTTCCACTACGAATTCTAGTTTTGACGATACAACTGTTGCCACGACCACTGCCTGGAGAACCTACGAGGGTTGCCACCAGGATTACCATTGTTTTCGTTGTTCTATTTGTTGCCAACCAACTCCATTATCGTTAAACCCAACACTTTGATTTTGAACAATGGTATTACCTGCCACAAGGGTCTGTGAGGAGTTAGGAACAAAGTATTTGATTTTTGACCAAACGAAGAAGTATTTTTAGAACTAAAAACCAGATAGAACTTACCTTGTATTTCAGAGTAGTTTGGAATGCTTCTGGCTTCCAAATCTTCAACCCACGTAGTGGAGTTGACATACCTACGAACTACAACCCTTATGGAGTCAAACCTCACCCTTAAGCTTTACCAGTCTTCGATTAAAAATTACAGGGCTTCAACACTATTGTATCAGCAATGCTCGAACACTTATACAGTTCTTCCACAACAATTTTTACAGAGTTGGACGCACAGTGCCATCCACAACTGCCTAGGGTCGAGCCCTGTAAACCAACGACCTGTCGGCCTTCACCTCCAGACAGTAACCACCAAATGAATGCACAAAAGAGAAAATAATGCTAAGACAAGCTTAGCTAGGGTTTTGCATATCCCATCTCTCGAGACCCAAGATCAACGTTTAGGATCAAGCCAGCTAAACCACGGCGGTACCAAGGAGTTACTATAACCAAAGACCAAGAAATGACTTCATTTATTACACAGATCGAATAGATGCCATATCACCAAGTCAGAGCTTACAGCTCGGTGACACATCATAAAACATCGCCACTGTGATCACTTAAGGGCTAGACACGTAAGTGCCAGTTTAGCACTCACCTCACCACGTAGAAATGGATTAAATGCTGAGATCTTACGGAGATTGCACCAGAGTCTCGACTGCAACAACACTATCTACCACATTAATCACTACAATCATTACCATTGCCACGTCCGAGCCACCGTGGAGCTAGCTAGTCAACCAGTGAACCAACAGTTAACACTTCAGCTTAAGAATGGACTTAAAACACCGTTGGACACGTGATTGAACCGTTAGTACAATCCTCTGTGGAATCCCACTACCACGATGGCCCATGCATTTAATACTATAGGTAGAATATTAATCATCCACCAACCTATATACATTATCACCAAGTCATTTAAATTTATCAGAATAAACATTGTTGGGTAGATTGTATCGTAATTCATGAAGATTACAATGCTAATAACGTAGCATAACGATAGTTGCATATTTCTCTTATTACTTGTACATTAATACCTTTGCATAGAATTTGTTTATAGTATGGTTTCACATAATATGATAACCCAAATCATATAGTATCGTAAGTTCACAAAGTATAAAATAAAGTTTGTTTGATATAGCATTCTTGCATAGTATCACTATATTGTATATATTCCTAATTGCATTGTATCATATTAAGAACCTAATATCACATAAATGCATAGTGCCACTTAGAATTCACATATGGCACACAATGCACATATCATTTAGGATATGTACATCTACATTGAGTTTTGAAAATATCGTCACTTACATCATAAGTTAGAGCATTTAAATGAACCAAAGAAATAGACAATTGAATATAAACGAGGTTACAACTGATAACGACCTTCTCATAACTCTTGATTAAATCTGTACTGTCTGTATAAATAGACCTGTTCTAATAGTTAAAAACAAACTTGAACGACCTGAAGTTTGAATCCAATTCTCTCACCGACAGAATGATCAGAACTGTTCTCTTTAGTTTTAATCATTAAATGTTTACTGAAAATAGGTGGTCACTTGTTGCAGTTAAAACCCTTACCTGTAATCTGTCACATTACGAAATTTACATGCTTTAGCACGAATGCTAAGTAAGCCTCGGGGCGTCCAAAGGACCCCTTCATCAATCAAACAAAAAAACATTTATCAAACAATGTTTCTTCATTCATAAACAACAACAGTAGATTTTGTAGCAGCATATCTAGATTTGGATAACATCAAGACTTAAGCTAACTTCTTTTAGTCGCATCCAATAAACAAGTATGGTATTTTAAAACAGCAAATAACATCTCAAGTATCTTTTCCATTTTCGCATACACTAAATAAGCAATATTATCACGTAGAAAAAGTTTTAAATTTTTATGAATTTTCTAGGGTGTTACAATAAAGCATAATTTTCATAATTAAAATATATGCATCTTTATAACTATAAAAGCATGCTCATATAAAATGTATGATCATAAATATAAGTGTATAAACATATATACTAAATATATGTCATCAATATAATGCACTACTTAATAAACAAAGACATGTGCACACCATAGTATTGGTTGGCATTAGATTCATACTTATGGCATTCTAAACATATAGATAAAATATAAGTTTTTCCACTTAAATCTAGACGAGCATAAGCATGCCTACAACAATGCCAAACACACAAAATAACTTAACTCAAAAACAGGAGTTAAACCAAGTCAAAGACTACAATGACGTTTAAGACTTAATTACTCTCCCCCTTGTGGTTCACCATGCCCTTTTTCACTCTTGGTTGCATTGCGGGAAAAATAGTTTAGCCTCTAATTAGTGTCGTCATGCAAATAGACAAGAATTAAATAATTAAAAGCTTTTACCAGAGATGGAGACTTGACAGGGACATAATAACATTTTCAATAAAATATATGATCCCCTTCGGAGACATAATAACATTTTCAATAAAATATTTATAGTATTTTTAATGATAACCATCATACAAATATTCTAAATACATGTAAAAACTAAATAAATTAAAATAACATTTTAATGATTTTTTTTAATAATCTTGTTGAATGCATTATTCTATATTGTAATAGTTTTTTTCGGGTATGATAAACAACATTCAATTTAAACTGGATAGATTAGATGTAATAATCATTACTCATAAAAAATGAATTTAAAAAATAAAAACAATAATTTAGATTTTTTTAAATTAATATATTATTTTTTACATAATAAAAATAGATATAAATTAATTAAATAATTTAACTTTTATTATAATAATAATTTTTTATTTTGTGATCTTTTATAATAAGTCATTCTCATGTAAACTTAAATTTATTATCATTTTAATAAAAATATAATAATATATACATGTCAACCTGACAAAAACAAACTATTAAAACAATATATTCGAAGGTAGTATATTTATGTCGTAGGTGTTTAAACAACGTAAGACATTCCTCGCCACTGTAGTTGGATTCCTTGCTCATTGAGCCAATAGAATTACGTCACGCATATTTGTTTTGGTCCGTCAATCATTTGTCTAGCTGTTCGGTTGTCTTGAAGCGGCATTTCCGTCGATCCGTGCGGTAGGTGGAAGGGCATTTCCTGCTCGAGCAGCGACAAAGTTATGGGGATCAACATTCAGGGAATGGGTTTGGAAGGGACACTGCCAGTTAATTTCAACAAGCTGAGTGCGTTGAGATCCATCAGCATGCAGAAGAAATGTTTTAGGTTTATCCACTGTGCTATTCGACTCGTTGTCCTGCCTCAATTTTTCACGCTTTCCCTGCATCCCTCGACTTGATGACGACAACAATTAGGAATCCAACGCGCCACTGGAAAAAGGATGTCTACAAACCATGGGTATTGGCTACTTTCACACGGAATGACGACCTGCTTTAGACTAACATTCGATAGTTAAGTTGAAAGTTCCCAACGAGCAGATGAATGCATACAAACCGATTGTTCAGATTTTCAATCTTGTTCCCTGGTTCAAATCCAGACGTCTCCCTCTTTAATTTTGGACTACTCTGCTACATAAGTAATATTTCTTCAGGGTATCCTACCCTTGACCCAAGTATATAAGGATTGCAAAAGAGTTCAATGGACCCAAGTAGATAAGGATTGCAAAAATGTTCAATGAAGAGACACTCGCGGTGGCCCGCACTATGAATGCAGCATATGTGCCTCTCTTCATAGAGCCATTATATTCTTGTGTAAAATACGAGTCGAAATAAGAAGAAGAAGCAGCTAAGGAGGAAGAATACCTGAATGGCGTGCCAACATAGGGGAAGCATTTGTTGGCCGCAGTAAGGGTGCATGAAACAGAGTTGGGTTCCAGGATACTAGCACACTAACCAACATATAATCTTACAGACACTGAATACACTTTGTTGTTGGCTCTGTAAAACAAGTTTGGCTGAATGAGTCCCTTCAGTCTCTTCGAAATTGAAGATTTATGAGTAAGAAAATGGCAGCATTGAAAAAAATTGTTGTGCCTATTGATTCTACATCTGTTGGTCCTTCGAATGCCATTGAATCTTACAAGCAGCGTCATCTTCATCTACAACTTCCTGGAGACAAGTCCATTTTGAAATGGCAGCAAAAAAAAGGTATGCCAAACTTTACAAACTTGTGGTATTGATTGATTATTGGCAATGTGTGTGTGCATACTTGGTTTATTTATCTATTTTACTGGCCTTTAAATTGAATCCTTTGTTTGTCTGCCCTAGGGTTCGACCTCGTGACTTGTAGCTACCGCTAACCCGTAATATTTGTTAGGATTGATTAATGCAACGACAACTAACCCATAATCCCACATCCTCTTCTCACGAATTTTTAGTTATCTGTGTCCATGTTTTCACTAATAGAGGTCTTATTAGTGAAATGCGAGTCTGCTAGAGGACTTATTAGCGGTGCTTGCTTAGAACTTTAAACTATTTGATCTGTATTGGCTCCTTATCAGTATGATGTTTTGGTGTTTGTCTATTTAGATACTCCTGGTACCGCTCTGGATAGTTACTGTTGGTTGCAAAGCTGAAGGTGTTGTTCTACACAGGCAGAACATGGAGAAAGTGGGTGAGGCTCCTCAATCACATTCTTGCATTCATGATCATATTTTGAAGCAACGCCGTCGGTTTGGACCCAAGGAGTATTCTGTAACTCCACATACATATGGAGATGAATCTAGTTTTGTCGAAAGTCACAGGAAAGGCAGGGAACTATTGGTTGTTGCCAACAAGAACTTGCAATTGAACAAAAAGTAGCCAATAAGAATATTCTTGAATTATGATGTAGTAGGACACCCATTGGACAAAGATTGTTGAAACATTGGTGACATTGTGAAGGTGTGTATGATTCTCCTCCTGTTTCATGACCACATTGTTCATAGATGTTTATGTGTTGATTATGGTTCCTTTTTCTTATTATGCTCTTGAATATCTTGATAAAGTTAGGGGAGCTTCCTTTAATCTCAATCCGAGGGGTTCCTGTCTGCTACACAGGCAAAACATGGAGAAAGTGGGTGAGGCTCCTCAATCACATTCTTGCATTCATGATCATATTCTGAAGCAACAACGTCGGTTTGGACCCAAGGAGTATTCTGTAACTCCACATACATATGGAGATGAATCTGGTTTTGTCGAAAGTCATAGGAAAGGCAGGGAACTGTTGCATGTTTCCAACAAGAACTTGCAACTGAACAAAAAGCAGCCAATAAGGATATTCTTGAATTATGATGCAGTAGGACTTCACCCATTGGACAGAGATTGTCGAAACATTGGTGACATTGTCAAGGTGTGTATGATTCTCCTTCTGTTCCATGACCACACTATTCATAGATGTTTATGTGTTGATTATGGTTCCTTTTTCTTATTATGCTCTTGAATATCTTGATATATTTAGGGGAGCTTCCTTTAAGCTCAATCCTAGGGTTTCCTGCTTGCGATCCACATGCAAAGCCTCCAGTTTATGGTGATTGTTGGTACAATTGCACTTCAGAGGATATATGAAGAGAAGACAAGAAAATGCGACTCCATGAGGTGATACAATCTTACGAACTATATCCTTTTTTTTACTTGGTTGAATTGTATCCGGTGATGATTATTTTAAATTATATCTGGTTTTTAAGTTATTACCTAGATTTATAGGAGAGAATGGGATTGGTGTTGATGTTTGTGTTATGACCTAGCTTTATTAGAGAGTATGGAATTGGAGTTGATGTTTCTGTATGCTATTATTAGATATATTACAAGGAGTAGAAGTTGACAAAGTATAGAATTCCTTTTGTGCCCATGGGCTCTCATCAGTTTGTGTTCTCAATTTGCTTTCCGATATGTTTGTTGAATTACAAAATGTCAATCTTGCATTATGAAAAACATAAGCACTTTGAAATTTTCAATCCTTAGAGATGGCTTGTTACCTGTGGCACTGAAGCATTTCATTGGCATTTAAGTATGAAGCCTCGGGTTTGAGGTTTCTGGTATCATTTTCTTTTTTTGTAAGCTAGTGAAGAACCTCGTATTGCATTAAAAGAAAATATTGTTACAAACTATTTACCACTACCTGCCCAAAGGCCAAGTGAGGCGGAAAGGAGTGGCTATCTGCCAAAAGAAGATCATAGAACACTAGGGAAATTTTTAGGGGTGAAATTTCACCAATTGGCTATTTTTGGGGCTTTTTCTCAAAAAACAAATTCGCAATTTGGTCATTTTTAGTCTCTAATATCGCCCATATTTACATAAAATGTGTTTTTTATCATAATATTCGCCAAAATTTACAAGTTTTAGTAGTAAATTGTATGTTTCATATTTAATATTCGCCTACCAATCTATATATATGTTTTTTCAATCCAAAATAATCACCTAGAATACTATACTTAAGTATACTTTTATAATCCTTAAAAAATACCCTATAAAAGACACAACCGAGTTGGCACAACTAAATACTAAAGCCGGATCCCATAGAGGGTCCTAGCAGAGAGTAGCATAAAATCTATGACTTGGATATTACAAAGAAGAAAATCAAATCCCTAAAATGGGTTGATTCTCAGGTCTTCCCTTTTTCCCCTTATTTTTTCTTGACTTGATCCATCCCCCTGAAGCTGGGGACACTAAGGCCAGTTGCAATGCGTCAATGGTATCATGGCGGAGTTCCTTATCAAAATCTGAAGAGGAAGATTCATGACATCATTTTTTCCCTTGTGGAGGGCCGCTTTTCGTGCTTTCATCTTCTTGAAGAGGCATGTGTACCTCGGGTGGAGTTGGAGTGGATCTCTATTCCTAATTTGCTGGGGACATATCTTCCTCAAGCTTCTCATCTTGATTGTCTTCTTCATTCAAGGTCGTCCCGGGTTTTCAGCTTTTGGCTTTGTGAGCCTTCATTGTCCTCAATTGTTGGGGCTTTCTTTGTGGGCATGCATTAAGAAGGTGTCCCATTTGTCGACAAATCCAACACCTGAAGGCTGTGTTTTCATAGTCCAAAGCTTGAGTCCAGATGGAGCTGCCTAATTTTAGATTGATCTTGTCGGGAAGGCCTGAACTGATGTCAATGGTGACGCAAATGCGTGCAAGTTTCTGGTATCATTTTCAAGACTAAAGGCAGTTGACAATTACTTGTTTCACATGTTTCCTATGGTATATGGTGTGAAACTACATACTCTATGTTTTGACATACCCTTGGGGAGATTTATGGTTTTGCACATTTCTTTCTATTGCATGTAATGATAACATGTTGTGATGCTGCATGGTATATTTTGATAGTGTAAGAAGCTCTAAACTTGTCTGTTTTATATGTTTTGATGGGTTCTGTAGTACTGTATAAATTTATGATTTTGGATATCTCTTAACCGCTCTTTTTGGAAATATATTCCAACCAACAGTACAGTTGAGACTGAATGATCTATATCAGTTTGTTTTTGGCTAGCAAAAAAATGATGAATTTTATTTTTGAAATTATATTTTAACTACATTAAGCAAACTTACATGCTTATGATCCTTACTGCCCATGACTCAAGATTCAAAGGTTGGAATATTTTAAATGATTAACATAGAAGAGCATTTTCTATATCCACTAGAAAGACTGTCCATGGTGTACAACAAGAGTGAAGAAACTTTGTAATATTACTGTTGTATTGTAATTTGTTTCTTGTTAATTGACAAGAAAAGTACATACAAATTGTCTTCAAAAGACAAGAAAAGTTCATACAGGATTTCTTGTTTCTTTGAAATAATATTTATGGAAAGATCGCAGCCTATATTGCATGCTCATGATCCTTACTGCCCATGACTCAGGTTTGAATATTCCCAATGACTAACATTGCAGAGCATTTTCTATTATGTACCTACTAGAAAGATTGTTCATGGAATACAATGAGACTGAAGAAGCTTTGTAATATTACTGCTTGTATTGTTTCTTGTTACCTGATCAAAGTCAAGAAAAATACAAACAACCTTTCTTATTCCCTTTCAAATAATTATTTGGAAAGCATGCATCTTATAATACACAAAAAAATGCTAACTTCACAGTGTTCTTATCAGATGGCTAAGCTTATCTAGCATGTACGTTCAGACTAGATAAACCAGCTGGATCCCCAAGCAGGTGAGCCCCCTTCACAGCGTCCAACTTCTCCATTCGAGAATCCCTCTTCTCGTCTCTGTCGTTGTGCTGTGGTCCCCAGCTCTCCGTCGCGGGCCCTCCCCATACCATATACCCTTTCCGGCGAAGTATTTTCGGCAAGGATCTCCCCGGATCTTACAGAACATCTCTGGTATCAATTACGAATAGAGTATAGTGCAGCTGGCATATCGCCATGAATTTTCCATGCCATCATATCCATGGCTATAGGCCACTGCCATGCGATATGCCTATGGACTAGAGCATCATTTATATGGGAATTTGAATTTCAGAGAAATCATGCCATACGACACATGCATTAATGTGTCATTGTAAATTTCAATTTCAATTTCACAATGCGAGGCAAATTTAAATTTAAATTCAGGAGGCAAACTTCAATTTTAATTCACACGGGCATGTGGCATGTATTGAAGTAATTGCAACAATTTTTTAATCACTCGAGAGTCGAAGATTCAGGGTGTTTAGTCGCGGGAATGATGGTCATGGAGCCGAAGAAAAGAATAAAGTGATGGGTTTCTGCAACTTTGGTCTTCATATTTTCCTACAAGTTAAAGGCAGTTGCCACATATGATGGCTCATGTGACCTGCACTGATATTTTTCTCCACAAAGAAACTATGCAGTGTCCTTTCTATCTTTAACTGCCTTCTTAGAAGGCTATATTGTTTAGGTGGACGTTTTGGAAATATGAGGACTTCTTGAAACAAAGAAGCTAGAAGATCAGCATGGTGATGGGCCATTCCACATGGAAAAAAAAACATGTCAACGTTTTAACATTTTGTTGTTTGATCGAACCGATTGTGAGAGACATCGACGGGTCCATGATAAGGAGGTTATCTCAACCTGCCTGGTTTTGCAATTCAGATTGATGAGTAAGAGGAAAACTCACCGCAGTAATGTTTTGACAACATTAAAGCAAAATGCAGGTTCAGGACAGACCTTTCAACAATTGATTTTCGAGTTAATAGTACCTCTTAGAAACTCATGTTTTCTTGGTGTTGGTTCAGAACCGACTGCTTCCAAACCACAAAGATTCAGTTCACGCTAAAGTCCGCGACCATTCCCTATTGAACATATTTCTCAGAGCATGTTAGCAAGCAGCGGGCTTTCTTTGGCCAACACCAAATCCAAATATCAGATCAGCCAAGGGAAATAAACTGAAAAGAGCAACTGAAGACAAAGTGCCCACTGTGCTCTATAGTATCCGAAAAATGCTTCTATTTGTTCATTGAAACTCTAAGAAACAAGATCGGTATGATGCCTTAAGGTTTTAGATTTAACTTGGATGGCTCTTGAGTCATTGCTAGATTGTGGGTAGTTTGAAACGACTAGTATTCTTAAGTTTAGCATTGAAGGCATTTCAAACAAATATTATACCTCTGTATTCTTTCTGGATCTGGCATTATAAATTACCATCTACCATTATTTATAAATCACAAAATTACCATCTTCTATTTAAAAAGTTGTTGTTGTTATTTAAAAGTTTGAGATCTTTCGTAATCACAAAATAATACCATATACGATTTATATCACAAAATTACCATCTTGCTACTGCTGCTATTTAAAGGTTTGAGATCTTTCATAATCACAAAATTACCATCTTCCATTTATATATTCAGATTTAAAAGTATGTATACCACAACATGTCTAATGATTTAGAACATCTTGTAACGTGAGTAACTGTATATGTTATAAAAAGTTCAATTTCAAATTGTGAGCCGACACATACGTTATAAAAGTTCAAGATCTCTTAAAGTTTAAAACTTTGATGCATTTGGCTATAGTGCATTGTTGCGAGAGCTAAATATCTTTATGAATTTAAAGATAAAAGTGTATTTTCTTTGATTTGAGATATTTAGATCGGATAAATGAACTAATAGAGGACGGTGTAATAATATTTATTATATAAATTACTTAAATTTTAAAATATTTTATAAAACAATATGTACATATATATACATATGTATATGTAATTGTGAAAAGATAATAAAATAAAAATATATATTTGTTAAATAATAATTTAAAATATTTTCACATATGAAACATATTTTTAATAAAATTTTAAAAATATTTAAAAGTGTACAATTAGATTTATGTTTAACTTGAATTTTATAAAAAAAATTAAGATAACTTTGATTCTATCAATTGTAATAAAAAAATTTAACTTATATTTTCATCATCAAATGTTAATTTTAATTTTAAATTTATCATAAATTAATATTTAAAATATTTATATATTTAAACAAACCTCAATTGAATTTATATATTTTTAATATATTCTATGCATTAGATAATTTTAAAAATAAAATAAAAAAAAATTAAATTTATCGTAAATTAATATTTAAAATATTTATATATTTAAACAAACCTCAATTGAATTTATATATTTTTAATATATTCTATACATTACATAATTTTATAAATAAAATAAAAAATAGACAAATTGAAAAAATAATATTCCTATATAATAATAAAAAAATAACTCAAAAAGTTAATGTTCTTAAAAATATATCATAATTGTTTAAAATAAAAGTTTCAAAATTTTCAATTTCAATTATAATATAAAACAAATTCAATTTCACTATATATATATTATTATAAATATATGAAAAAATAAAAAAAGGTTATTGCACTCACTTGCATGGCATATTTGGACATTGGGATTGCACTCTCCCCACATATGCATGATGTTTTGGGTCTTGTGGCATATGTTGAGGCACTTACTTGATGACATGGCAAACAAGTGGAGGAATGATATCACTTGCTTGTTAGCATATTCATGGTTTAGATGGTTTGCGTCACCTTCACAGTCCACTTATAATGGGACACCCTCCTTCTTCACTCATGCATTGAGCGACTTGTACACATGGCACTTGAACTTATGTCTTGGAGTTGACTTGGCACCATTGCACACATGTTCATGCACCTTGGACACTTGGAATTCACTTCCTATTGAAGAGCTTGGTCTAGAATACCCTTTGGAGGGCCCTATGGTGTACTATGAGGATATGTCCTCCCCTTTTATGACCTCATACCACATGTGTGGACTTGTTGAGGCATATTTCTAGCATATTATTTTGTTTTATATGGATTCTTGTTGAGACACATTCTTGTTGAGGCATTGTTGAGACACCGTAATCCTTCACAATTAATGGATATATACAATCAATTGGAGATTGTTGTCTGTTACAAAACATGAGAAAATATTAGTATAAATGTATAACTTTCTATTCATAAATATAGTGGACAAATCCCTAAGCAATGTCTTTATACCATGAAAATTCAATTTAGAACAGTGTCAAAGATTTGATGATATTCCAACTTATATGAAAAATTGAATGCTAGCACAAGCACACTGATTTACTATTGGTGTAGATTCAAGTATAATATTCACATAATGTTTTCTAAATGACCAACACATCACTTTCCTCATAGTTAAGTTAATCATGGAATCTTTAGAGGCAAAATTAAATAAGGAAATGAATGAAATAGGCTCTGTGAAATGTAAAATGTAAGCTTTATCAATTCAAAGCTCCTCATATGCATATTGCAGACTATCTCTTATTAGTAGCTTGTCCACTAGAGCCTTAGTGTTACATTTTTATGTGTCTTGGGAAACTGTCAAGGTAAGCTCATAAATGCAGAAGTATGGTTGAATATACAACTAGGGATGTAGCATATAGTGTTTCAATTGAATGGTATTTCCAAACCATGGTTCCTAGGATCTAGTATTGGAATTTTGTCTTTTTCAATAAATCTCTTCTTTCTCACAGGTTACAGTCTCAAAAAAATACAAATATAGCTAATGTTAACATTGCAGTTTGTATAATTACATAGTGTTGGAAGAGTTATAAGCTACATCCATACCCGTGGCTCATAGGGTTGATGTCCAAAATACAAAGACATGTTTCATCTTCATATAATTGATAATAGACCCTTCATAATTGATTTTCACCGTTATACAGGCTATGATAGAATCCCAACAAGCCCAAAACTAAAACTAGCCATCACTTGTTCCTCCTCACAACCTTGGTGCCCTTAAGATGTCTATTTCTACCATAGAGGCACCTCCACAATAGTATTGTCCTATAACTCCCAAGGTTCCACTTCTATTGTCCCACCACAAGCCAACTTCTCTTTATAGCTTATGTTTTAGTAACAACCACAACATAATCCTACAGTTATAACTTCATCATCTCAACAGTCACCACCATATTACTATGTCTTTACTAGGAATGTATCAACTCATATAGCTCTTGTTTTATCTGTCCAACTACCTTTTGGAGAGATACCTGTTGTAGGACAAGATGCTTTAGGTCTAGTTACCCACACTTATTTCAAGTCTCCTTTGCACCCAAACATTTAGAACACCAGACTGCCACATGAAATTCCAAAACTGCTAAAAATTTGAAGGGCTGGTCTTAATTTCATATTGAAGGTTATATATTCATGCTACCCTTCGACGATGAATGGTTTACAAAAATCTAACATTTCAAATGAAAATATTAAATTGATTGCACACTTCATAAAAAAAAATGTACTAAAAATATATTGCATTTCAATTAAATTTAAGGCACTAAAAAATCAATCACACAAAATTGTTGCAACTACAACCAGTGTAACTACAGTGAGCATAATGCCAAAAATACTAGTTTTGTTATTTAACAAAGTGAGATTTTACAATTAACATAATGGCAAAAATACTATTTTTGTGATTTAACAACATGAGACTTCCCAAAACTATGCACTCCCAATTTTTATTTCAAACATTCTAGTGAAATGAATACAATGCAAAAACTACACTGTAAGACAATTTAAACCAGAGATTTATACTTCCCCCAATTATATCTACATTTCGACTCATAAAATTGGCTTTCACTCTTTCCCAAAATGGCATCAAAGCAACAAGGCAAAGTGAAAAAATGATGCTTGCTTTTGTTGCAAAATTTAACACACTCATCGAGCATTTCAATGGTGTTGACATATAATAAACTTGAATATAGATTTTAGTCTCTTTTTAGGAAGCTAATGTCTCAGTCTACCCCTCATTAAGCACAGAAATCAATGAGTAAAGTTATTCATGAAGGGGTATGTATTACCCACCGCTCTGTCATACCTTCCTTGGAGAAAAACACCATTCCAAAGGCATAAAATTGCGCATATCATAAGGATGCAGACTAATGACGGTAGTGGTTTCTCATACACTTAGTAATCTGATCCTTGACATAAGGATGAGAAGGGTTGTCAATCAAAATCCTGATCTAATAAGATGATACTCTCAAGTTCAATATGCTATGCTAGGCTAATTGGACAAGCCTATTGGGATGACTAATTTTCTTGAATGAAAAATAAAAACATACATGAGGTTTCATCCATCAAGAGAGCACTCTCAGCCAATGTATAAAAAATTCAATAATTTTAATGGCTACTACAACATAGTGTTAGGGTGTCAAAACTTTAATGGTTAGGGTGTCAATAATTTTAATGGCTACTACAATAGAGTGTTAGGGTGTTAGTAATTTTAATGGCTGCTACAACATAGTGTATTAAGTAGTGATATTTGGATGCCTATAATGTGTATAATAACCATTGCAAAGAAAACAAATCTCAACCGCCTTTGTATGCCTTCAAAGTCTATCTCGAATGACTACTTCTTTGTTCGTTTGTTGGTTTAACATTTCACTAAACAACTGAGTCATTGAAACTATTATCCCCTGAACTATTATCCTCCGAACTATGCCTTTAAAAACATAAGAAAAAAAGATAAATTGGTTTAAAAGCATAATTATCTACTATATTTTGTGTATGTTTATGTTTTTATTTGAGGTTCTGAGTATGTCTAATCTTAAATGTAAATTTATGTTTCACGTGTCTAAACCTTTCTAACTTTTTTCAAACCACCACCCTCCCAATTTTCATACACAACATATTCACCAAAATCAAAGGGATAGTAACAGATGAAAGCAATTTCTAATTTACCATACACCAACAATTGAATTTACTGAATTGTTAAATCTTAGTAGACTCAGGAGATGATTAATCTCTCACAACGCCCATCAAATTGGTGTCTTTCCATTTTCCCCAGCTGTCCTCTGCCTCTAGCAACATGATTTGTTCCATTTTTTATTAATTTAGCAGATAAGATGGTGACAAACTAAGCATCAACTACCCAGCCGTGTAGATTTAATTTTCTCACTCATTAAAGGAAAAGAGCGCCCAAAAATACTTACCAATCCAAACCTACCAACTTACCAAGCATTTTGAACCTTGTACTATGGTATAT
Organism: Larix kaempferi; assembly: GCA_027924585.1. Lineage (NCBI taxonomy): Eukaryota > Viridiplantae > Streptophyta > Pinopsida > Pinales > Pinaceae > Larix > Larix kaempferi. The sequence goes on from BSBM01000313.1 coordinate 2,923,604, forward strand.
ACGCACATGATGCTGTGGTAGAATACTTAATTGCAAGAAAATATCATGAGGTTAAGAACAATTGAGAATAGAATGGGGTGGAGTTTAGAAAGTCGCTACCCAAATTCTAGATGAAAAACATGACCATAGGCAACTAACAGTTCACTAGATTGATCTATTGCATTGGATGATAAATATCTGGTTCATTTATTTTTGGTATTTTGCTTTTAGATTTGCTTCATCTAATATTGAAGCAGAGCAACAAAGTCATCATCCCCCTCTGTTGGATTTGGAAACATCTTTTGCTTTGGATATACACAAAATATTAGTCAACTATTTTCTTCTAATCAGGGACATAGGCCTTCACTACTACTAGTAGTAAATTGTTACTCAGTGTCAACAGGAAAGGAGATTTTGGTATTTATTCAAGAAACAAAATACTACTGTGTAGTAATTATTGAATCCTAAGGATAGATTAATAATTGTAGGCTGGTGGTCTCTGTAAAAACTTAAGACAGAAATGAAACAGGCACGCACAGAAAATGGACGCAGTAAAAACTCTGCAGACTTGTTTGCATTAGATGGGTTTATAAGTATTACAAATCCGACAGTTCAGTCGAGAGACCGTTAATAAATTGAATAACTATCTAACTATTTAATTCTAACTGTTAACAACTGATAATTACGTAACTATGAGATTATTATTTCTAACACTCCTTCTTAATCTCAAGGGTTACATCTTATTTATATCCACAATGCCAAGATTTTGTCTTTGAAACTCAAAAGGAATTCTTCCCAAAGGTTTGATCTTGTCTTTTAAATACTATAGATGATTCTATATTTCCAAAAGTTGTTGGTGCAAAGACTGCTAAAGGAATTTGTCTTGATATACAAAGTAGGCTCATTTTTGCTTCACTTGAAACCATCATTTAGTAAATAACAATCAATTCTACTGTACCAAGCTCTTGGATCTTGCTTCAAACCATACAATGCTTTCTTCAATTTATACACTTTGTGTTCTTGTCCTTTGACTTCAAAACCAGATGGTTGATGCACATATACTTCTTCATTTAGTATTCCATTTAGGAAAGCAGACTTTACGTCCATTTGTTCTGTGTTGCAATAGCCAAAACAAAACGAACAGTATCTAATCTTGTGACAGGTGCAAAAGTCCCATCATAATTTATGCCCGGTTATTGTGAAAAACCTTTGGCAACTAACCTTGCTTTGTATTTATCAATCTCTCCTTTTTCATTCAATTTAATTTTATCAACCCACTTAACACCAATAATGTTTTTATGTGTTGGTAGATCAACCAAATCCCATGTTTTGTTTCGTTCAATAGCATCAATTTCATTATTCATTGCATCTACCCATTCCTTTTGCTTTGCGGCTTCTTCAAAACAAGTAGGCTGAGATGAAATCAAAGCAAATTGTGCTACATTATTATCATCTTGCTCATAAATATCTTTCAAATGTTTCATTTTTTGATGTTTACTATCATAATCAGAATCACTGCTAGATGAAGATGTGTTTTCATCTTGAACCTGCAACCTTGGAATATGTTCTGAAGGTGCTTGATGTTCATCAAATACAACAAATGGATTGTGACAAGTATCTCTTTTCACTTCATTCCATGAGGTATCTTCCAAAAATTTAGCATCTCTACTTATCATAAATTTCTTGGTGATAGGATTATACAAACAATATGCTTTGGATTGTTCACTATAGCCTACAAAAATTGACTTTGCACTTCTATCATCAAGCTTCTCTCTAAGTTCTTCAGGTACATGAGCGAAAGCAATGCATCCAAAAACTCTGAAATGTGAGACATTTACCTTAGTTTCACTCCATCTTTCTTTTGGTACTTTGCCTTGAACACTGGAAGTTGGTGATTTGTTCAATATATATACAGAACATGCAACTGCTTCAGCCCAAAAATCTTTGGGCAAATTTCTTGTTGTAAGTAAACTCCTGGCCATGTTCATGATAGTTTGATTTTTTCTTTCTGCTACTCCATTCTGCTGTGGAGTATATCTGGTATTTGTCTGCTTCTTAATACCTTGTTGTTTACAAAAATCAACAAAATCTCTAGAATCATACTGTCCTCCTTCGTCTGACCGCAATACTTTGACAAATTTTCCACTTTGTTTTTCTGCTCCAGCTTTAAATTCCTTGAACTTAGTAAAGGTCTCAGACTTGTTTTTGAGAAAATAAACCCAAACTTTCCTACTAAAATCATCAATAAAAGTCAAGAAATAAAAAGTTCCACCAAGTGACATTGTTTGCATAGGTCCACATATGTCTGTGTGTACTATCTCTAAGTGATCTTTAGCTCTATAAGAGGCCATTGGAAAACTGTCACGCTGATGTTTCCCTATAATGCAACTTTCACAAGAGGAGATTTGACCAACCAAAGAAGGCAATCCTTGCACCATAGATTGTCTTTGTAACAAAATCATACTCTTAAATGGTAAATGACCATAGCGACAATGCCACAAATTAGATTCATTGGAACATGAAACATTATACGCAAACATCTTCCCACTTCTCATTTCTAAAGGAAACAATCTGTTCTTCGTCATATAAATTTTTGCAACAAATTTTCCAGTTGGATCAAAGATCATGCAATAATCATCATGGAAATTAACATCATAACCATGTGCCAATAACTGTCCCAAACTCAACAAATTATGCTTGAGATTTTCTACATGATAAACATCATAAATATTTAACACAATATTATGTTTGGTTAATACGGGCACAACACATTTTCCTGAAGCTCTAATTTGATGATCATCTCCCAAATTAATTGTAGAAGTGATGGATGTATCAAGTTTAGAAAATAAATCAGTTTGACTGGTCATATGATTGCTACACCCACTATCAAGCAACCAAATGTGCTTATTATAAATTTGCTCAGTAACTTGACAAGAAAGAAATAAAGCTTCAGATGTTTCACCTTCAACCAAATGTGCTTATTATAAATTTGCTCAGTAACTTGACAAGAAAGAAATAAAGCTTCAGATGTTTCACCTTCAGTGTTAGAGATATTAGCTCTATTCGAGATATTATCTCTATTCTTATATTGCAACTTTCTACATTCACTCATAATATGACCATACTTTTTGCAATAAAAACATTGGATTGCTGACTTATCTATCCATTTTTTACAATGTTCTTGTTGAGGTGGATTTGGCGGTAGTTCTGGTTTGTCTCTTGACTGAAAACGTCCTCTACCTCTTCCTTTTCTTCCTCGAAAACCTCTACCTCTGCCTCTATCCATGAAAACTTTAGACTGAAACACATGTTCTAAATTACCAACTTTCAAATTAATCCTTTCTTCATGTGACAACAAAGAACCAGTTAATTCTTCTACAATAAATTTAGTCAAATCTTTAGATTCAAGAAGAGTAGTCACAACCATTTCAAACTTCTTTGGTAAACTCCTAAGAACTTTCTCAAGAATCCTTTGATGTTCTATTTGTTCACCATTAGTCTTAAGCAGATTCACAACACTCATAACTTATCAACACTATCTGATTCATTCATCTTGAGCATTTCAAATTGAGTCCTTAGGGTTTGTAATCTCGCTAGTTTCACTTTTGCATTACCCTGATATGCCAAGCTAAGAATATCCCAAATTCCTTTAGCAGTCTTTGCACCAACAACTTTTGGAAATATAGAATCATCTATAGTATTTAAAAGAGAAGATTTAGCTTTTCCTTCTTTTTGTTTCTGTTCATCTAATTTATGTTTTTGTGCAGCAGTCATAGCAGCAATAGCTGCTGCATCAGGTTGTGTAAAATCAGATTCAATACAATCAGAACATCCTTGACCTTGCAAAACAACTTGTATTCTCACACTCCAAGAATCATAATTTGATCCAACTAATGTAGGCGTTTGGACAGAAAAATTAGATGAAGCCATTCTTCAGAAAACTAATAAGAACCAATATTTTTACCTCTCAAACAAAAATGAATTTTGATTTTTGGTTTTGCTGACTGTCTGGTTTTGTTGACTGGTTTCTGTCTTTTGAAAATCTATGTGCAATTGGCTTCAACAACTCTACCTCTGGTTTTGCTCACTGATGGTTTCTGTCTTTTGAAAACTCAACCAACTCTGAGTATGCTGGCTTCAACGAACTGGCTTCAACAAACCAACAAACTGGTTGCAACAAACTTAATAGCAGACTTTACTTCTACATTCAAGCCAGTCTTCAACAAATGTCTACTAAATAGCAGACTGTCCAAAACCTTCACAATGAAGAAGAGGCTATCTAAACCGTCACCAACGGCTTTGATACCATGTAAAAACTTAAGACAGGAATGAAATAGGCATGCACAGAAAATGGATGCAGCAAAAACTCTACAGACTTGTTTGCATTAGATGGGTTTATAAGTATTACAAATCTGACAGTTTAGTCGAGAGACCGTTAATAAACTGAATAACTATCTAACTGTTTAATTCTAAATGTTAACAACTGATAATTACGTAACTATGATATTATTATTTCTAACAGTCTCGAGTAATTTGATCAAAGAGGCTTACATTAAGTGGAATTATGTCTGCAAATATTTGATAGACACAATGGGGCAGCAGCAGCCATATAGTCCAGAGATAACTTGCTCAGTCATGTAATGAGTGCGATTCCGTTGGGCCTTGGAAGAGAAGAATGGATGCAAGCACCCTGTCCTCTGTTAGACACGGACATGAGCTCCACCATCCCACAACCTTATGGGCATCCTGGCATACCATAAACATTTTAGATGGTTGTTGGAATCATCCATTACAAGAATCCAAAATCAAATGGAAATTTTAGCTGGTTCCTTCTATGTCACGGATCCCTTGCTCTCCAACCACCTATATCCATATTTTGTTCACATGCCAGTGTTGCCTTACAGATGCATGACAGCTCTGGTTCATGATTATGGCTAGAAATAATTTATTGTTGTTTACCACTGAGTGACGCACTTAGGGATGTTGAATCAAAATTATAATCTTAGCTCATGAAGCAACGCTTTTGTTTGGAATTTTCTACTTTACAAATCGTATTTGAAATATTATTAACATAAAATTTATAGGTTTAATCTGTAACAATTTTTGAAAATTATAAACCTGGTCTCGATTTTGAAAAAAAATTAATAAATTGTCAAACTGTTCTTTTGTTTTGTATCGTAAATTTCAATTGTGTCTTTTCAAATGAAATAACTTTGAACTTATTGCTTTTGTCTTTTCAAACAAAATCATTTTGAAAATTGCTTAAAACTGAAACTATTCATTTTAAAAAAGATAAATTTGGCAACCCTTATTTTCTTTTTCTGTACTTAACCCTCTTCAGAACTGTGAGATTCCGCTGGTCCTTGAGCGTTAGTAGCAGGATTTGTTAAAACTGACAAGGAATTCTAGAGGAAGGGTATGTTTTATTTCCATACTTGTTTCAAAAGTTCCATGCATTTCAAATTTTTTTCGGTGAAATGTCTTACCCCGACCAGCAACATGTTTTTAGCCAACCCTGAATTTGCATATACTGAGATTGGTCAGATTTGGGGTGAAAAAGCTACCTGGATTTTCTAAAAGAGCTAGCTACATCTTAATTTGTCCAGGTGTTTAGTTCTACAAGAGCTTCCAGATGTATTTGATTTAAATCAATGCAATTATGCAAGAGCCTTGAATAACTCTGTACAAACTTCGTTGGCCTTTCATCAAGGAAAAAATAATTACAAATATATATAAAAAAAATAATTACAAATATATATATAAAAAAAATCATTACAAATTTGAACAACGCAACAACAGGCGATCCAAGTCGAGGTTCTATGGGGAGAAATTTCTCAAACAATGAAGGAAATTAGGAATTATTCGGCATTCTCTTGGCACAATGTATTGGTAGCAGCCTGTAGGTACATACCTCAATTCCCATCCTTCTCCCAATTTAGTGCAACAATGCTTTGATGGAAGATTCAGATAATTGCCCACTTTCTGACTTCTGAGAGTGAAGCCACGGGTTACTGGGTTACAGCCTACAGGTTACAGGACAACACTAAATCTTCCAAATTTCAATAAGTTACAGGAGAACACTAAATCCTCCAAATTTCAATAATTGCCAAGGCCAGCTGATGGCGGTGCTTTCCATCATAATCATCAAGAAGATTATTCACAACTATTTATATTTTCCCAACGTTCTTTGCTTGCTCACAGTGTATTGGTGGATCATAGCCGAAGTAATCAGCGCAGTATGATTCGGCTGTTGTAGTTCTCTGAGTTCTTCAGAAGAATGGTTGAACTATATTTCGTCAATAATCTGCTGGATAAGCTAGCGGAAACAGAAACGAAAACGGAGCAATCTGAGTGTAAAGATTGTTCACAGTTCGGCTACTGTAATTTTGGCGGAGCCGTTTAGAAAACTTTATTTTCTAGTTGGAGATGCGTTTCTCAAGAAACTTTGAAGGAAGCATTGAATTCATCTTTGAAAATTGAGAGTGAACTGTGAACTTTGGCGGCTAGGGCACAACACTGCGGGCTTGGTAAAGTTGGTAGGTGGCAAGTTAGTTGGTATTGATAACATGGTATTTACTAGCAAAAACCACATTATTTTTAAATGTGGTTGATATTCGCCGATTGGCCTATATCAACCATGATCACACATTTAAAAGTGGTTGATATTCGTCGATCGACAAATATCAACCACATTTAAAAATGTGGTTGTTGCTAGTAGACAGCGAGCGCAACACAAAAATAATTAAATTAATAAAGTAATAAAAATGTTATTTGGAAATAAAAATGAAAATAAATACATATTAAATTAAAAAAATATTAGAACATATTAAAAATTAAATTAAATAAAAATAAACTAAATTAAATTAAACTAATTTAAATTAAATTAAATTAAAATATTAAAACATATTAAAAATTAAATTAAATTTAAAAAATTAAAACATATTAAAAATTAAATTAATAAAATAAAATTTTAAAACATCTTAAGTTACATTAAAGCATATTCAAAATTAAATTAAATTAAAATATTAAAACATATTAAGAATTAAATTAAATTAAAATTAAATTAAATTAAATTATTTAATTAAATTAAATTAAATTATATAAATTTAAGTAACTTAAAATAATTAATTAATTTAAATTAAATTAATTAATTAATTAAATGAATTGATTAATTAAATTAAATTAATTGATTAATTAAATTTAATTAATTAATTTAATTAATGTAATTTAAATTAAAATAATTAAATTAATTTAAAATAATTAATTATTTAATTAATAATTTAAATACTTTAATTAATTAGTTTAGTTGGATAACCATGGTTATTTGTGGTTTACTATGGTTGTTCATGGTTGCCCATCATTCTTCATGGTAAACCATGATGGTCCATGGTTGGCTATGGTTAAGCATGGTTATTCAGGGTTGACCATGGTTTATTATGTTTGACCAATGTTGACTATGTTTATTCATGATTAACTATGGTGAATGATGGATGACCATGCTTGACTATGGTTGACCCTATGGCTGACAATGATAGACCCTTTGGTTGAATATTGTTGACTATTATTAGCCAATTGTGATTGATCTTAGTTGAATATCGCTGATTGTGGTTGACCATAGTTGGTTAACCATGGTTATTAATGCCAAGCTATGGTTGTTCATGGTTCACCATGGTTTTTTATGTTGACCAAAGTTGATTATAGTCGACCATGGTTATTCATGGAAGACCATGGTTGACTATCGTTGACTTTGGCTAACCATGGTTGACTTTGGTAGACTTTAGGTTGACCGTGGTTGAATTTGGTTGTGGTCAACCATGAAGAACCATAGTGAATAATGGTCAACCATAGTAAACGATAGTCAACAATAGTCAACCATGGTCAACAAAAGTCGCCCATGGTCAACAAAAGTCACCCATGGTCAACCATAATCAACCAAAGTCAACCATGGTCAACTAATGTCAACCATAGTCAACCATGGTCCACCAAAGTCAACCATCATCAATTTAAGTCAACCATGGTCAACCATAGTCAACTAAAGTCAACCACAGTCAGATGGTCAACCAAAGTCAACCATGGTCAACTAAGGTCAACCAAAGTCAACTAAGGTAAACCAAAGTCAACCATGGTCAACTAAGGTCAACCAAAGTCAACTATGGTCAACTAAGGTCAACCAAAGTTAACTATGGTCTACCAAAGTCAACCATGGTCAACTAATGTCAACCATAGTCAACCATGGTCTACCAAAGTCAATCATCATCAACTTAAGTCAACCATGGTCAACCATAGTCAACTAAAGTCAACCATAGTCAGATGGTCAACCAAAGTCAACCATGGTTAACTAAGGTCTACCAAAGTCAACCATGGTAGACTTTGTATGGTTTACCATGGTTAACTTTGGTTGACCTTAGTTGTTTGGTTGACTTTGGTTGACATTGATTAACATTGGTTGTTTGGGCATGGTTGACTTTGGTTGTTTGGGCATGATTGAATTTGGTTGTTTTGGATGACTTTGGTTGTTTAGGCATGGTTGAATTTGATTGTTTTGAATTTAGTTGTTTTGCATGGTTGAATTTGGTTGTTTTAGTTGACTTTGGTTGTGTAGACATGGTTAACTTCAAATAAATTTGGTTGTTTGGGCATGGTTGACATTGGGTGACTTTGGTTGATCATGACCGACTTTGGTTTTCCATGGTTGACTTTGGATGACCATGGTTGACTTTGCTTGACCATGGTTTACTTTAGTTAACTTTAATTAACCATGGTTAACTTTAGTTGACGTTTTGGTTGACCATGGTTGACTGTTGGCTGACCATGGTCAACTTTAGCTAACCATGGTTGACTGTGAATGACTATGGTTGTCCATGTTTGACTACGGTTGACCCTTTTTTAAATATGGTTAACTCTAGTTGGCTAACCATGGTTCACCATTGTTGACCATATTTATTTATGATTAACCATGTCTATTCTTTGTTGACCTTAGTTGACTATGGTTAACCATGTTTTACCATGGTTGACTTTGGGTAACCATGGTTGACATTGAACCATGGTTGACTTTTAACCATGTTTGACTTCAATCCATAGTTGACTAAAATCCATGCTTGATTTCAATCCATAGTTGACTTTCAATAAATGTTTACTTCAATCCGTAGTTGACTTTTAAGTAAGGTTGACTTTGAACAATGGTTGACTTCAACCCATAGTCGAATTTTAAGCAAGGTTTACTTTGCACCATGGTTGATTTCAATCCAAAGTTGGCTTTTAAGCAAGGTTGACTATGAACCATGGTTAACTTTGGTTGTTTTGACATGGTTAACTTCAAATGAATTTAGTTGTTTGGGCATGGTTGACTTTGGTTGATCATGGCCGATTTTGGTTTTCCATGGTTGACTTTGGATGACCATGGTTGAATTTCGTTGATTATGGTTGGATTTAGTTGATTTTTTTAACCATGGTTGGCTTTAGTTGACGTTTTCATTGACCATGGTTGACTGTGGTTGACTATGGTTGTTCATGTTTGACTATGGTTGACCCTCTGCTTGACTATGGTTAACGAACTATGGTTGACCCTTTTTTAAATATGGTTGACCCTAGTTGGTTAACCATGGTTCATCATTGTTGACCATGTTTATTTATGATTAACCATGTCTATTGTGGTTGACCTTAGTTGACTATGGTTAACCATGTTTTACCATGGTTGACATTGAACCATGCTTGACTTTTAACCATGCTTGACTTCAATCCATAGTTGGCTACAATCCATGGTTGATTTCAATTCATAGTTGACTTTCAAGAAAGGTTTACTTCAATCCTTAGTTGACTTTTAAGTAAGGTTGACTTTGAACAATAGTTGGCTTCAATCCATAGTTGACTTCAACTCATAATTGAATTTTAAGCAACGTTTACTTTGCACCATGGTTGATTTCAATCCAAAGTTGGCTTTTAAGCAGGGTTGACTATGAACCATGGTTAACCATTGTATAGGCATTGTTGACTTTAATCTAAGTTGGACTATAATACACCATGGTCAACCATTCTTTGAGCAAGGTTGACTTTGAGCAAGGTTAAACTTGCTTAAAATATGGATGACCATTGTTTGGGAATAGTTGACTTCAATCCATAATTGACTTGTAAGCAAGGCTGACTCTCTTTAACCTTGGTTAACCACATCTCATGGTCGACTATGGTTAAATATGTTTGACTTTGGTTATCCTTAGTTAACATATGGTTGACCATTTTATGGGCATGTCTAACTTCAATCCGTTGCTGATTTTAAACAAAAGTTGACTTTGAACCATGGTTGACCATTGTTTAGGCATTTTTGACATTAAGCTGATTTTGACTATATTAAAGCATGGTTACCATTGTTTAAGCATGGCTCACTTTAGAGAATCATGGTTGTCATAACATTATTTACTGCATCATGGTTGGCTATGGTTCCATCACATTTATATGGTTGTATTTGGTTAAACATGGTTGACTATATCTAACCATGGTTAAATTTAATCCATAGTTGACATTAAACAAAGGTTACCTTTAAAGAGAGGATGACCATTGTTTTAGGCATCAGTTCCATCAATAATATACTATCATGGTTGATGTTAGTATTATTGTTAATATTAATATAAACTTTAATATTAATATTATTATTAATGTTAATATATGATGCTCATGTTATCAATGATCAATATTATTAACAATAAAATTTTAATATTAATATCGATGTTTAAGTTACTATTATCGTTAATATTAATGTTCACATTAATAATAATAGTAATTATTATTATTAATTTTAATATAAATATGATTAATTTTATTAATAATTAATATCATTGTTTTTTAATATTATCATTGTTATTATTAATATTAATATTATAGTATTTGATTAATATTTATAATTGTATTATATTTTACTTATATATTAATTGAATATTAAAATTTAGTTAAAAATCAATATAGTTTTTTAAAAATTTAATATTAATATCAACTTTAATATTAATATTATTAATAATGTTAAATAAAAATGTTAATATATGATGGTGATGTTATCAATGATCAATATTATTAAAACTCTTTCCATTTGGATTTTTGGACGAACGAGCTCCAAGAAATGCTATATAATAATGGCTGATTTCGGACCTCTTTCAGTATTTCTCTCTGTGACGATTGGAGGTGGTGCAGAGAAGTCAAACTGGACGTCGGTGGGATGGTGTGTCTGTAGGGGAGGGGCCTCTTGCATCCTCCTCTTCAATGCACAATGGTTGATTCGGAAGTGACAAAGGATCGGGCGAAGCAGCAGGAAGGAGTACAGAGCTTGGAGAAGCAGGTAGGGATAGGAGGAGAGGGTCCGGAACCACGGCCTGGGAAGCAGGAAGCGGACAAGGAAGGAATCGTAGGGAGTCCGGGACTCAAGAACAAGGAAAAAGACAGAGGCGACACAGGAATAGGAGCCTATATACCGAAATCCATTCACACTCCGCCTATAACAGTAAACTCCACCAAAGTGAAGGAACGAATTCAGTATATGAAGGACCATGCACTTATTGGAAAGTTCATGGGGATATGGCCTACAGAGAAAGCTCTGACATGGTGGATCAATGCGACCTAGAAACCTAAGGGACACTTTGATATCTTGCTGGGCTCCAATGGCTTCTTCATGGTGGTATTCCTAAATGTGGAGGATAAGGATCGGGTATTTGAAGGAGGGCTATATTTTTACTATTCTACAGGTCTTTTTCTCATAATATGGAAGGATCACTTTAACACTGATAAGAAAGATCTTTCTATTGCTCCGGTCTGGATTCGTCTTTACTCTCTTCCTTCAGAGTACTAGGATCTGGAAATTTTAAAAGCCATCGGTGAAACCCTGGGCCACTTCGTCAAGATATCAGATCAAACCAAACAGGGAAGGTATGTGTCCTATGCCCATATATGTGTTTATATGAATATAGATAAAGTGCTCCCCGGAGGGGATTACTCTAAACTGGGATGACTCAGAATGGTTCCAAACCCTGAATTATGAACACATTCCTTTCCGATGTCGCCGTTGTCATATCCATGGTCACTTGGCTAGGGATTGCCACCTCAACCTCCCTGCTGAAATCCCTGGGAGCAGTACATTTGAGCAGAAAGACAAGGATGGATTTGTCAAAGTGGTCACCCGTAAAAGGTCGGGGAGACGCCATACAGGCCTAGATCTGGGGAAAAAGATTGTTCAAACTAATAGTTTTGCTTCCTTGGAATCTAGTCCAGTGGAAAACCCCCCTCCTGAGAAGGAGAAAGAACACTGCCAGCATGAGGGAGGGCAGCCGGAAGTGGAAGCTGTGAAGGACACACCTTATGGATCCGGGGAAAATAAACAGAAGGAATCTGGGGAAAATAAACGGAAGGAGACTGATTATATGGATGAAGATCTGGATAGTATGGAAGAAGCCTGTAAGAACATCGAGGTCCACTCCATCCCTGACAACCAACTTCAACTGTTGAAGGCAGCCATTCTGAAAATCAAACTGACTCCTAGCCTGGGAATAGGTCCGCTGAAAATCAAGGAAAACAAGAGAAAGCTGAAGGAAGGAAACTCCAAAAGGGGAAGGTGGTCAAACAGAGATAGGATTGGTGAAATTGGAGCAAGATTGGTCGATTCTGGACAATATCCTACCATACAGGAGGCTCTTCTTACTTCCCGATATAGTGCGTGATGAAAATTCTAACTTGGAATATTCGTGGGATCAATGGTCCCCATAAAAGCAAAACCCTAAAGAGTAAGATTGTGAAGGAAAAACCCTCTGTGGTGTTTCTACAAGAAACCAAATGTTCTAGGAATCAATTACAAACTAAGGCTCAAATTCTTTGGAAAAATTGCAAATGTATGGCTCTGGACACAACAGGTCACTCCGGTGGGTTGGTAGTTCTGTGGGATCCAAGGAAAATATCTCTAACAAATTTTCTCTCTACTAAGTTCAGCTTATCTGCTGAATTCCATGTCATTGGGTCTCTGGTTAAAGGAATTCTTACCAACGTCTATGGGCCTTGCAGTTATCTTGAGAAATGAAATTTTCTTGGTAGTTTGTCTAGCCTAAGGAGATTGTTCGATGGCTTCCACTAGATTGTTGGGGGGGATTTTAACATGATCCGGATGCTTGCTGAAAAAAGGGGGGGAGACGCTATCTGACTCCTAAAAATACTTTGTTTGAAGAATTCATTGAGGACAATAGTCTTATTGATGTAGATATCGGAAGCAGGATTTGCACTTGGAACAACAGAAGGGGAGGGGATCATCTGGTAGCAGCAAGATTGGATCACTTTATTCTGTCTGAAAGCATCATGCTTCTAGGGGGAACGTTGACTTCTCGCCCTATTGCCTCTTCGGGCTCTGATCATTGGCCAGTATCCCGTCTTTGGAGTAAGATAGGCTTCAAAATGACCAAGCCTTTTCATTTTGAAAAGTTCTGGTTAACTCACGCTGACTTTGCCTCTCGGGTTGAGGAATGGTGGCCTACCTTAATCCCATCGATAGGGACCAAAATGTATTGCTTTCAACAAAAGTTGAAGATGGTTAAACAAAAGATTAGGAAATGGAATAAAGAGGTCTTTGGAAATATTCAGCTGGGAAAAGCCAATTTGGAGGCAAGAATGGAGCAGATACAGGAGAGGATTATGCAGACTGGCGTGACACCGGAGCTTGTTGAGGAGGAGGCCTGAATTGCTGAGGATATCTTTCAAAGACAAAAACAGGAAGAGATACTATGGAAACAGAAGTATCGCAACCTGTGGCTGAAAGATGGTGACTAGAATACTCAGTTTTTCCACAGGGCCACAATTCAACAGAGACATTATAACCAGATTGTTAATCTAAAGACTGAGGAAGGGGTAGTGCTGGAATCTCATGAAGAAATTGAACATGAGTTGATCGACCATTTTACTAAGGTGGCTACTGAAATTCTGGAGGAGCGCACTGAAGCATGTAGGGTGATCAAATCGGTCATTCCTCGTCTTATTTCTGATGAACAGAATGCAATTTTGATTCGTCCTATTGATTTTGTGGAAGTTGAGACAACCATTTTTCAGATGGAAGACGGGAAGTTCCCTGGACCTGATGGATTCACCATGAATTTATTTCATGCCTTCTGTGACTTAATTAAACAGGAAGTGTGGCAGGTGGTGTAAGAATCCCGACTAATGAGAGGGGTTCTCCCCGCTTTAAACTCTACCTTCCTAACCCTAATCCCTAAATCCCTGATGGCAGAGACCGCTAATATGTTTCGACCTATCTCCCTGTGTAATATCATATATAAAATTATTATGAAGGTCCTTGCAAACCGGCTGAAGCCTCTCCTCCCTTCCTTAATATCCTTAGAATAATCAGGGTTTGTGGAAGGTCGTCAAATTATGGATGGTATTATTCTGGCGCATGAAGTGCTTCACTCACTAAAAAGTACTAAGAAGGATGGTATGATGCTTAAAGTGGACCTGTCTAAAGCCCATGATAAACTAAACTGGACTTACATGAAAGAGATAATGAAAGCCTTTGGCTTCAGTGATATTTGGATCAGATGGATAGCTAATCTCACCTCCTCGGCTTTCTTCTCCATTTTGGTTAACAGTCACCCTTCTAGTGTGGTCAAACCGTCAAAGGGTATTCGGCAAGGGGATCCTCTTTCTCCGTTCCTTTTTGTGCTAATGACAGAAGGTCTTGGGAGACTTATTTCTCATCTTGTGGACTAGGGGAGCATCAAAGGCCTGAAGTTTCCTCCCTATGAGAAGGCGATAACTCATCAGCAGTTTGTGGATGACACTTTACTTATGGGACACTCCTCTGTCTAGGAAGCCCGCCAAATCAAACAGGCTCTGAACATCTTTTTTATATTTTGTGGCCCAATACCATGCCTCCCTTATACTTTGGTAGATGACCTATACCTAACATAATAAATCGAATAGCTTGCACATTTGATTTATGGTTCACATGCCTTGAGGTAGTCACATTTCTCGAGATATTGCACTATTATACATGTCTCATTTATATTGCACATGTAAATAGTTCACACATTTATTTTTAGATGGTTCACATATCTCGAGGCAATTGCAATTCCTAATATAGTTCACAATTCCCTAGGTAGATGATACACTAGATCCTCATAGGGGATCCACCTCTTTGTGATGTTTTACATAGGGATATTATTCACAGACAGACACAGCATAGCATATTCGAGGTTTATCACTATACATGGTCCCTATCTTGAACATGTAGGGTTTTGAGCATTGATGGCCATGCATGGCATAGTTTGAAGGATACTTTCAAAGGGCGTCTTGCATAGATTGATCATTGATGATATCTCCTACACAAGAATTCTCAAGTCCTAATACACCTTGATAATTCAAAGGATATGACAACATGTAGAATTTGGGGCCCACGGATATGAGGATGACATCACACTTGATAGTAGGTCATTGGGTGATTTGGAAAAGGTGTTTGGAATTCAAAGAATATGGGATGATGTATGGCACCTTGATGGTTACTCCGTGATGATCATCCCTCTATTGCACTCACTTGCATGGTATATTTAGACATTGGGATTGCACTCTCCCCACACATGCAGTATTTTTTGGGTCTTGTGGCATATGTTGAGGAACTTACTTGATGACATGGCAAATGAATGGAGGCATGATATCACTTGCTTGTTAGCACACTCATGGTTTAGATGGTTTGATTTACCTTCACAGTCCACTTATAATGGGACACCCTCCTTCTTCACTCGTGCATTGGGCGACTTGTACACATTGCACACATGTTCATGCACCTTGGACACTTGGAATTCACTTCCTATTGAAGCGCTTGGTCTAGAATACCCTTTGGAGGGCCCTATGGTGTACTATGAGGATATTTCCTCCCCGTTTATAACCTCATACCACACATGTGGACTTGTTGAGGCATATTTCTAACATATTATGTTGTTTTATACGGATTCTTGTTGAGACACATTCTCTTTGTGGCCCTATTTCACTTTCACATGTATTGTTTACTATATTCCCCCCTTAGTTGATGGAGATAATAGTATTGTATTGTTAGGGGTTTTTGAGCTACATTATATAAATAGGAGAGCTCCTCCATTTGTAAATTGTTGGATCTTGGTGGAGAAAACTACTCTTTGATTCTTGTCTACTACGTTGTTCTTAGAGTATGTTTGGTTTCATGGAGGTGCCTTGCTTGAGGATATGTGCATGTTTAGGGTTTGGATGATTCAACTAGTATTTGCTACAAGCTTTTGGTGATGGTCTTGTAAGTGTTCATTTTCATCTTTGTTAGAGGTAATATTGGTATAGTTTTGTACGAGGTATTATTCACATGTACTTGGCCTAATATGCTTCTTGCTTGATTGTAGAACCTATAAAACTTAAGTTGTTGTAGGTGGATCCTGGCTTGGTGAAATAGTTGAATCCATTAATTGCCCTAAACCTGTGCAAATGCGTAAATCTACTCCATTGACCTTCAAATTTCTCACTCAAATAATTTTGCAAGCACCTCCTTGACTCCATATCCCAATGAAGGATAGATTAGGCACTAGTCACCTTGATCCATCTATTTTTTTTTAAATTTACCCTAAAATCTTTTCACCTCTTCTTTATATTTATTTTTCATGATTAAAATTTGCTTATTAACTATAAAAAATCCAAAAAAGTATAAGAACCTAAAATAAATGTAATTTCCTAGTAGGGAACCTTGCTTGGAGGCATCTCTTTCTCTCCTAAAATAGTATGGAATGTTTTATTTCTGCATTAATGTACCTACAACCTTTTAGCAAGGATTTACTCTGTCCTTTGGGATGGTTTGACTTCACCACTTTGACTAGGTGAATTTTCCTTTATCTTTCGTTGTTTTAGGGCTTGATTTCTTTGTTGGGTTTTACTCCTATCCTTGTTACCCCCATTTTCTGTATGGTGTCCAAAGGGTATTTTTGTCATGAGATTCTCATGACTAGCTGTGATTGTTTCACAATGCTTAGATCCAACTTTGTTATGATGGTCCTTTGTGCCATATTTTTTAGATAAAATACCATGTTATATGATATGATGTACTGCAAGATTTGTACTCAGTGTACTATCATTCATTTAGATACAGATGTTTTTGTTTCCAATATATGTATGCTATATATGTGATATATGCTTCATTCATTCTATGTGACTATGGGATCATGTGCATTGCTCTGATGTTTAACTTATTATGTTGTGGGCATTAAACTTCCCCCTGTCTCTGATGTGGTATGGTCCAAATCAATTCTAGATCAATGTTTATCGTGTCAATGACCCTTCCTAGATAGATTGAGTAATTACATGCTTCACTACATCTCATGTCTAGCCTTGGTTCTCAATTTCCATGACCCATCTCATATATAATCACCATTCCCCTTCATTGATCAAATGTCAAGGTTATGTCAAAGCAAGGTAAAAGAAAAGGTATCGTAAAAGAAAGTGCTAAATGTTTTTGGAAGCACAGTGCAAAGAAAAGAATAATAGAGCAAAAGAAAAAGAAAAAGAAAGAATAGCCAATGTGGGAAAAAGGTGAAACTAGAAAGAGGTATTGATAAACAAGTGCACTTTTTGTTTTATTTTGTCATTGAGATTACCCTTTTCCACACATGAGGGTTCTATTTGCTCATTGAGAGGGGAGGAATTTGCTTATGTGGTATGATGGCACATATATTGAGGCATTTTGGATAATGTGGCACCTTGGCACACATGTTGAGGCACTATTGAATCTTGATTATCCATTGCACTTGATCTCACTTGTAGATTGGATCTACACCCTTGATTTGACTTCACACATGGACTGCTCCTTTTTCTCTACTACACACCCTTGGATTGATTTGATGGATGAGGGTTGATTTGGATTTGAACAAGACCACTTGCTACTTGTTTCTATTGATGAGGAAGTTGGACATATACTATTATATCATTATTTGACTTGGCATTTGGCATTATTTTATTGTGCGATGGTTTTACCTACTAGTGTGCCTTCTCCAAGAAGGGTGAATTGGCTCATGGCTTGATTATTTCATTATATTGGTAAGATCCACCACTTGTAGATGGGATCTAGGACCATTGGTTTATAACCTCCCCCACTACTTGGATGTTCAATCTCATTATTTCTATTGTAACCTTGATTTGGCATTTTAAACCCTAATTGCACTCTCCTTGTGCTAATAAAAGGAAGGGTTTTAGCAATTAGAGGTGATATTTGGAGATTGGAATACAAGACTGTTGCTTGGATTTACTCGTGAGCTCAATTTTCCTTTGTTATCTCATTGATTTTCATGGAGCTATTGGATTTCCTAGTTTTCTCTCTCTTGCCCCGTTGGTTCTTTGTGCTTGATTTAATATCTATATGATTTGTTTAGCATTGATAAAAAGTACTCTTGTTTGCTAGCAACCACATGGGTATATCTAGGTAAGATTGGTATGTTTAATTGCTATCAACCTCACTTATCTTATTTTTCTTTAGATCTTGTCATTGCTGTTAATCTAACCCTTGTTGTAGGTGCTTTCTTGGCATTGGATTGTTGGAGAACTCCTTTGTTTTGTAGGTTTTCTCAAGGAAATTGAGTAAATACATCATTAAGCTCAAGTATAGCTTGGTACTCTTGAAGAATTTTGGACAAGTAATTGTTAAGGGGTGTTTTAGACTCCCTTGGCCCTCCATCAAGATCTAAAGGTAATGCACTTGGTCCTCTACTTATCTCTTGTAATTTCTCTCTTTATCTCACTCATACATTTTGTCAAACACTTCACATCCATCCTCTCTTCTTCCATCCTCTTACTAGTTTTATTCTAGTTCATGTAATAAGACTTGAGTCAAGTCTTAATATTCTTATTGGGAAAATCTATAAGATTCTCCTTATTTTACTTAATCACAAGATACCTTAAGGAAATCCAAATCACTCACACAACCTAAGGACTAAGAAAACACTAAGTAATAAGTGAATATATAAGTTAATGGTGTGTTTTCTTGGCTTGTCTTTGTTTACATTACTGCCCAAAAGTCATAAGGCTAGTCTTTGGCTTGTAAGCACAAGAAAAATTATTGGATGCAAGTTCCATATCAATTGGGAGTGATTGTAATATTGAACAATTTTACTAAAAAATATCGGCATCACCCAATTGAAGATGATGATAAAATTATGTAAGGCTAGAAATCCAAGTAGGATAGGAAGGCCAAGAGTTTATAAGCTAGAGGGTCAAGATTCATTGGTAAATATTATAGAAGGAACCTTTGCAGTCAAGAAAAAGGTCCTCTTTTGATATTGTAAGCTATCTTCATATGTGGAATAGAGACGTTGTTACCTTGTCTTCTTACGCTTTTCCAAGTTGTGATTTGTTATAGACTATCTTTGCCATTTATAGTTTTCTCGAAGCTTGTAGGGATGGGTGTTCCAATCTCTAGTCTATTCCCATGCTTGTAATGTCTATGTATAATTATCATATGCAACGCTAAAAGATTGATGTAAAGCAGGTATCTATCAGTAACATGTAGGCTATCCTCAATTTCTTAGAGTTGCTTTAGGGTTTGTGTAAGTTGTAGTCGGTGGACTATTCTCCCTGTTGTTTGTATTTCTCTCTTTGTTTCATTTTAACTGGTTCTTAAACACTTATAATCAATATTAGATTAGTTGCATTTATGCATTTGCATTCATAGTTGTTGTTAATGCCTAAAAGTCACACACATGCGACATTTCGACAATTCACCTAGTAAAGTGTCATCAACATAAAGAATGCATCTCACCACAAGCATTCCCAATAGATCCAAAGAACAATATGAGTCCATAAGTTCCAATAAAAAATCACAAAAAAGGGTAGCGTGGGTATTACACAGTTTACCCACGCTATAGCGCAGGTTATCAGAACAATGCCCGTGCTACACCCGCGTGGCCTTTCCTTCGATAGTCACGCTACTATCAAAACAACGGGACCACCTACTCCCAGCGGCACATTGAAGACTCAATCCTCCCCAAGGATCTCAATTAGGTTCCTCATACACTTGGTGGCATTAATCATCCCCCCTTATGTACCTTGGAACCAATTCATGAAGGAGGAGAGTTCAAATTTGGATCTAGTTGTTTGTTAGCCACCTCTTGGCCTATAAAAGAAAGCCATTGGCATGAATTTTGTGGAGAGAAATTAGAGCAAGGCTATGCTACTGGATTTGAGTTGGAGCTTCCTCATAGCCCACCATTTCCTATCATTGTAAGCATTCCCAATCTTTCTTTCCACCTACCATCAAGGGGCAAGTGTTTCTCTCCATTGTTCTTCCATCTACTTAGCATTTAGTTTGGACAAGAAAGGCCTCCCTAAGGGAGATTGTTGGCTTCCCTTGAATCTCTCGCCTCCTAGGTGTTGTATAGCTATTCCATTAGGAAGTACAAGAGTGGTTTATTATAGCTTTGGTTGTTGTTGGAGTTTGCATCCTCCCCCCATCTCTTTCATTTTGTTTTTTTATCAATATTTTCATGTTTGGATGTCAACTCCATTGACAATCGCTTGCAATATCACTTGGAGGAATACCAACCATCAAAAGGGGCGCCAAGGACTGAGGCCTTGAAGCAACCTACAAGGATTATCCCCTTACCAAGTGGAAGAGTGCATTTGTGCAATTTTTTTCCATAACAGTCCTATGTCTATGCCTACCTTGCCTTAAATCTTCCAATTCGTTATCAACTTTAGGTGCTTCATTTTCATTATTAGGTTCTTGACTCTGAATTTGACCATTATTTGCTTCACTTCTCATACTACAAATCTCTTCTGAAACTTCACTTAGATACATTCCATGGTTGATTCTCCTAGCAAGCTCAACAATCCCCTCTTCTTCCTAAGAAGAATCAGTATCTCCCATAACCATAAACACATATTCTGGCTTGGATAAATCCCAAATCCTATCATCATTTTTAACCATCCCATCCTTTTCAGAATTTAAAAGATCATCACCATACATATTTTGTATCCCATGTTCAAAATTTTCTGAGTGTTTGTCAATGAAAGGCTCTCTATTGATTCTAACCAAGGCACCATCTAAGTTAGGGACACAGATATAGGATAAATCCATCATGAGGTATCCACCTAAACCAGCTGCCCACTTCCTAGAGAGTAACATACCATAAGTTGGGGGCAAGTCGATTACAACCACATCCATTATGGTGGAAATGTCTGAGCATGCAAAAAGATCATCCCTTAGGTTCTTAATCAAATCATATGATTGTACACGTATCAAATGAATACCGAAAACATTTCCATATGGCCTGGTGACCTATAAACCCATTTCCTCATGACATGTAAAGGCATAACATTCATGGTGGCTCCATAATCTAACATACAATTGTGAAGAAGCATATCCTGAATATGGAAGGTAAGGTAGAAGGGAGGGTGACCACAATTTTTACGTTCATAACTAATAGTCTAGATGTGGATAGGATGATTGTTTTCAACTTTCCTAATCACATTCCCACTAAGACTCTAGATATGACAAGACTCATAGGCTACTTCAGAGTCATTCTTGTGATGAATACCTTCGAAAAAGCTCTTCTACATGGATTCTTATTGATGGGACTTTCATTAACTCAATGATGGGGATATTGTACATGATCGTACTTAAATCCTTCTTCATATCAATGTTCAAGTTGTAATCACAGGGCTAATTCTTTTCTTCTTCTTTCTTATCAACTTTAGCACTATTACATTTATCAAACCTAAGAAGGTGGCTTGTTATCATGGCTACGTCTTTTATAAATTTGGATTTGAGGTTGTTTGTTTACTTTTAGGAGACTCGTTGCAAAACATGGGGGAGTTTCTTCTTCAAGGATAATTCTCCCAAAATCATCATCGTAAGGTAAAACCTCAATTAGGTTGATGTTTTCGGGTTGGTCATCATGGTTTGGATAACTAGTGTTTCAGGTTCTTCTTCTGGTTCATCACACCAGTTAACATTATTTCTTTCAGAGGACTGGAGGACTATAGGATGACATCTAATATATTCTCCCTCAGGCCTCCTACTATTGTTCCAATAAGTTTTAGAGCCATAAGGATTCCTATATCATTCAAACTCTCTATTCTTTGTTACATCCCTAGTTAGGAGAGTTAATTGTTTCATCATTTCTTGTATACTTTATAAGGTGTCCTTTGGCTCAACTCTAGGCTCTTTGGCTTTCCTAATTTTAGGCTCAGATCTAAAAGTGGTAGGGGTATACTAATCGAACAAAATTTGTTCCCCCATGGATGTTGCAGTAGATTCAACAGTTTTTGCATTCAATTGTGTGGTCTTAAGTTAGCAGGATTCTTATCCTTCAAATGACACCCAAGCCAACCCTCAAATGAATTCAGATAATGAATAAGCATTGCTTGGTCTTTAGGCCTAATGTATTCTGGGATATTAGCTACAATCTTATCGAATCCAAGGTTAAACGCATGGACTATTTCATTCTCCTTTTTCTTAATCTCAAATAGTTGGTGTAGGAGATATTTCCCATCTAATTTGGCTGACTATTCATTGGTTAGCTTCATTAAAAAAAATTCATACCCATCTATTGACGAAGTAGGTAACCTATCAAACCACTTCCGGGCTTCCCCTTCTAAAGATGCTAAGAGACCCCTCATGAATGCATATTCATCATATGCCCCATATGCTTCCATGTGCTCCCATACCCTATCAATATTATCTTCAATGGTAATGGCACGGTCTCTGTTAAATTTGGGGACCTTTTCAAAGTATTTATCTAGCATGTTATGAGGAGCTCCCTGAATTTGGGAAAATTCAAAAAGAGAGGCCCTATCCCATCTTCCAAAAATCCTTGGATTTTGTGGAGTATTGTTTTGGTTGCCACTAGCGTTTGCACCATCCATCAGACTAGATTGAGATGTAGGTGAAGAAGAGGAAGGAGACCCTAAAATGTGACTTGGTGAAGTGGAATGATTAGAAATATTCCAAAAGAGCTAGGATGACTTCTCTTTGAGGTTTCTTCGATTATAATTCCAAGTATAAGTTACAAGGGTTCCTTCAAGAATGGATGAATGATTTAAGAATTTAGGATTGATAGATTGGATTCGTTCCTCAGTAGAGTCGTGGGGTGGAGTCACCAGGTGAACCAAAACTAATTCACCAAATGATTATGCCTTAAGGAGAGGTGAGATGAGTGAGTTATGTTGGTGATTAATTTAATTAATCAATGAAAAATGTAATCACCAATGCAAAAACCGGATGCGATATGATATGAAATAAAGCACAAACACTCACAGAAACCGAAGCTAAGCCTCTACCTCCGTGGCAACGACGCCAAAAATCTTATCATGCAACTTCTAGTCACCCCTACAGGATGATCCTATCAAGGATGGTAGAGGAGCCGAGAAACTAAATAGGTGAATTAAGAGGGACTTGATCCCCAAATGGATAGGTTGTCATGCCAATCGAGGCACTCTTCACTTTATGCCACCAAATCCCAAGGTAGAAAAGGGGGAGAACCTGATCTATCCCGATAGGAGAGATCTGAACCCAATCATCATATCAAACTAATGAAATAGAATACATATGGTGATGGACATATGAATCCCTAGATCTAAAGGATGAATCCATGTTAGGAGTTATGCTTGGGTTGAGAGGTTTAAGAGAGACAAAATATCAACCTGAGACGCATAGTTACAATGACATAGAAGTAAAATATGGATCTAGGATGTAGGTGCTAGCATAAATGATCAAATCTTGCTGCCTTGGGAAACGTGAGCACGCCAAGGTAGTATATCTGGATTAATTAGAGCTTTCTAGCACCTAAGGGATATAGCTTCATGATATATTATTATGACAATGACTCAGTACACAAGCAAAGATTGGACCACAAAATAACCTGAAAGATGGCCAAACCAAGGAGGGCGAATGACATGAAGACTAGTGCCTAGGGAAAAGGGAATATGGAGTCCTCTAAGGGTGATACCCTAGGATACCCACCTTGGGATAGACCTTAATATAAAAACCTAGAAAGGAATCATCAAAATTCTTAGCTATGTGACCCAAAGAATTTTTATAATTAAGGTTTTGTAGCATATTTAAATGTAGACTAATGGAATAGATCATGAAACATAAGAAAATCAATGAGACATACCTCTTATGGCTTGTATATTCCAAGTGAAATGATGATCTAACCCCCTTGAATCAATTCCTAGCCCAACTTGATGAGCTCTAAGGTGAAATTAATTTTCCCAACTTGAGCTAGTGCACCTTCCCTCCTACAAAGACAAGTTGCAATGAGACTTGATTCACAAAATGGAAAGTAAATGGTGCATGATAAATCAAAGATACAATGCAAACTACTCCCTAATTATTGAACTCATCCAATGGATAGATCTGGAGAACCCACACAAAATATTTCCAAGTGAACTCGCCCTCCTGCAGAGCACACACTACTCTAACATATATAACATGCATACATCATCAAATAGAAAGGAAGTCTTAGGGGAATATATCACCCTAGGACTCAACCTTTTACAAATATACAATATAATGATGTAACAATATAAATGATCAACTCATGAAGTGTGCCCCATGGGAGAATTCATTTTGAAGTTGAAGTTCCACTTTACACATAACATGTCTTTCAATTATCCTTGTGCTTGGATAGATTATGGGTTTAAGTCTCTTTTTCCTATTTGGAGTGCTTTTTTTTTGTGGAAAGACAATATTTTGTGATCAAGAATGCTTGGATCAACAGAAGGAAGGCATTTATACAGTCAACAACCTTCTAGTCGAAAATATATTTTTGGTATGGTCACATTAATCACATACAAATCAGTTTATGTATATTCACTTATATGAATATAAAGTTTTTTTTCTTCGAGAAAATAAAAAGTACTATAAGGGAAATGGAAGTAAATGATAAATGTGAATTATGCCCCCTTGAAAAAGCCATGATCCTTATGTCCCAACTTATCAAATCCAAATAAATGGACTTGCTTGCTTTACATATATATATATATAGTACATTTAACATTTACTTCCATTTCCCTTATAGTACTTTAACTCTTTTGACTTTGACTTAGCCACCATACATAGGAATAAAATAGAGACCTTAGAACATGACATAAAATAAGGTAATTGTGAAAGGGAGACATGATGCAAATGGGTGAAATATCTAGTGAAATGACATGGGATGAAAAAGGGCTAGGTAAAATGTTGTGAATGTTATGAAATGAGTCTCACCGTTACTTAAATTCCTAGGGATACACCTAACCCACAAGGCCATATACACTTAATCTAATGAAAAATTATAACCACACCATGATAAATTCTTAGCTATAAAACAACAATCTACGATACATGAGCCATTATAGAGTAACATCATAGAGCCCCCTATGGTCATGTCCACACACAAGAAAACATTTACCGTAATTCAAGTAGATGCCATATGTCATAACATTGATGTACTTGAATGTCCCCAATTGTCTCTGGCACATATCATGGTGGACTAAGCAAGATGAATATGTATGTAGAAAATATCCATGGTCATACCGTATATATCATCTATGGAACTACCGGATGTGATGGGATCACATCAACAATGATCATCAAGCCATCCATACATGTTGAGGGGTGACATGTAGAATTTTTTTTTCTTTTGTGCATGCCGACTTATGATTCAACTACTCCAAGTATATTTTTTGGGGGGGAACAAAACTTGGGCTTGTTTTAGTTTCCACGCGAATTTCAATTTTTTTTTCTTGACAACCACTCATGCCAATTTTTAGGGAGTTCACCTAAAAATCATATGTATGTTTTACTCAAAATATTGCTTTCTAATGTCATTTTTTAGGGAATTCACCTAAGAAATCCAAATTTATTTTTTACTCAACATATTTCTCTCTAAGTTCTTTTAGGTGTACATTCATAATTTTCTCTCTCTCAACTAAAATTTAGTCTCGTCGTGATCAAACCAATCTGGTATTTCCTCTTTGGTCAGTTCCATCTCATTTCTTTAAATTGCAATGTCAAGTCCTAGTCAATTATTTGCAATAAACATTGATCATGGGTTTTCCAATTCTATCAAGAATATTTATAATTTTGTTATTTTAAATGGACACTCGACATCCACCGACGGAGTCACGGGAATTCTTCCCGGTGTGCCAGATGCAGAATTCATAATGTAGTCGTGAAGTTCTTCGTGATTATCAAAAGTATCGGAGGGGATCCTCCGGTGTCTCTTATGAAAAGGACGTGATACCTCGTCAGCTGGCAGACCAACTAAATGATGATACCAGCGGAGAAGTGGATCTCACTCCACGATAACTCCAAATAAACAGAACTCCTCCTAACGGCCAACTATCGATCAAAGAGCACACACCTAAGAAAGCTACAACCAAATGCACACAAACAGGATTGGCTCAAGGGACCTCTCGACACTACAGCCGGTATGTCTCGCGTAGGAGAGGCTTGAGACTCCCAAACTATAACCAGAGGTAACAAAATCAGTTATAAGGGTTCCCAGACTTCATTGCATGCATAGGGTCAAATCCCTATACAACAGGAAACTGTGTTGTCCAACCCCTATCTGACTCAAGATATGTATAATATAACCACTGCAAGCACCCTATACGATACCTAGGTAAATAAACTAAGGTCACCACAATATAACCAATGCTCAAGGGGACAGTCGCAGGTGGGATCCGTCATATGGGCAGGGTAGCTAAGCCCGAAACTCAAGAGGGTAAAATCCCCCAAGAGTCCCCGTACACGAACAAATCCTAGAAATATATCCCACATTCAGCCAGTATTGGAGGGCTATCTCCGCAACCAACCTCCCGTGACCTCGTGCTTAACTATGGTTTGAGTAGAGCTTCCTCAGAACACTGATGTATATCATGGGTTTCACCACTCCCTGTTCAGACACATAATGTTGGTTCAATAGTCTTGGATTGTTAACTCACAATGATCTATTCCAAGACTCTAAACCTAAGCTAGTTGGTGCACCCTATAAAATAAAAATCGTTTCTAATCAATTTTAAGATTAAGCATTGATTTTAATGGTTGTAATTACTCAAAGGATATGGTCGTGAAACTGATGATGTATAAGACTCAATGGTATGCAGATCCGAAAAACACTAGACTCATCTAATCAATAAAAGAGCATGCCACTAATTTGACAATCAATCCAATAGTTCTAAATAAAATGCACTCTCTTTAACGTTTCAATGCACAAGCAAGTTCTAGATGAAATCACAAGCACTCAGATGCAAAATGCAGTACATAAATCAAATATTTTTGTATTTTCACTTATAAATGCATGGAAAATGCAAAACAGTGTTTTTGTATTTTTTCAATAGAATGAAATGAAAAAATACAAGCAAAATCTAAGTATTTAGTAAAGAAATGCAGAGCATATCAAATAGACAACCCAGCAATACCCAAACAATAAGATTTAGCCAAGCTAATGAGCTATAAAACAAGAAATTGTGAAAAATCTAAAAGCTCAAAAACTAAAAGAAAGAGGAGTTTCTGGTCACAAATTGGGCATGGAACAGTCAGGGAACATGCCAACTAAGACTGAGGAACACTCAGAATCAACCCAACAAACACCCAAGTCCAAAAATCAAACAATCTCATATTTGTATGCAACTGTTCAAAGAACAGCTACGGGTAGACGCGGGCTATAGTTCAGATAGAGGCAGGTAGATGCAGTCAAAACAAGGTTGACCCGCGTACAGGGAAAATAAAATGAGCCCAATAAAAGTCAAATAGCCCAAAAAAAGCTAGTTTTCTACTGTAGATCCCGACAGCCAACCAATGACACAGAAGCTCGACAAACAACAATTCAAAATAAGGACAAATGCCTAAAGATCCCCAAAAATGGATGTTCTCCCCAGCGGAGTCGCCATTTCTGTTACGGAGAAAAATTCCTATGGCTTGGGGTAGACCACAACAGACAGCTGACCACCAGAAAATAACTCAATTCCCAATACAATGCTATATAAATGACAATGCTAAGATAGTGGAGAAAAGACCAACCTTCAATCGGATTTTCGAAGTAGATCCCCGTTATGCTTTCAACTTCTACACTTGAACCTACATATTACTCTCAACAACAAGTAAAAGCAAGTGCATATAACATGTGAAAGGCATTAGCATAATCAATAGCACAATCCATGATATTATAAGCAAATATAACCCAGTGTAATTTAACAATATTCACAACATCAATTGGATGAGAAAATGAGTATTTACATTAATGAATAACAAGAAGTACAATATACGACCTCTTGTCGGCAACCAATCTGAACCAAGAACTGGGTCTCCCCACTTGTGCCTCCACCACTTCAATCCCCCATGCAATGGAAAACTCAAACTATGAAAGGAGTTTGGTAGGTGAACATAAGGAGTTCACAACAACAAGGATCAATGAGTGTAGACTCAAGTCACGGCAAAAATCCACTAGAGTTATATTGCTCTCTCTTTCTCCTCCCTTCCATACACCATAAGATCTCAATATATAGCCTTCCAAAGGTATGTGAAAGGTCGAATCGAGTCGTTTCGGGGTATATGGAGGGCCAAAGGTCACCCTAAGACTGCTTTTTGGGAGTAAAAAGTAATTTTCTATTGGTTTTTACCATTTTACTTGGTGTCAGCAGGCTATAGTGGAACAACCTGCGTGTATGCTGGCTATGTGGAACAACTTGCGTATGGGAACAAAAATAGGGATTTGTGTGTTCCTAGAGGGAAAATGATAGATCCGAGTCAGTGAAATAGATCCTAGAGACCAATGAATGTTGATTCTCACAAGGTGGAAAATTACGCTGTAACATGTGGCACCCAGATTATGCAATATTAGCACCTTATATCTACGATTCAAAAAGTTACCACCGGATTTTGGAAAAAATGGTCAGGAAACTAGTTGGAAAAAGGTAAAAAATGTCTAATGTTTAGACTAAGGAAAATTCTAAACTTCAATCTTGAGAAAAATTATATGAACACCAATTTTAAGGTATGCAGTCAAAGCATTTAATACTCACAAATGGACATTTGTCATTATCAGGACACAAGGCTTTCGTGAACAAACATTTCTATGGAAAACCTCCCCAATACAATGAGGATTTATGCAAGATTTCTAACAGTTACAATCGATGTTCTTGCATCATGTTGTGCATGTATGTTATCAGACCATTGTATGGATATTGTCAATTGGTGCTATATTATATGTCGTTCCATGTAACAATAACTTAGATGATTGAAATTTATGTGTTGTAAATTTTATGATAGTTATTAATATGTAATTGGTTGTTTAAGTTGTGGTCAAGCGGTAAATTGTTGGGAGTTTTCCATCACTATTCCCGGTTCAATTTTCAAAGTGATGGTGTCTTTGGTATCTAAAATTGAGAATTCTCAAAGCAATATGTATTGGGAGTGATAATCCATTAAATCCAAATCTCGAAGCCTAATCTCAATAAACACAAACATTTTGGTAGTGAGATAGTTGTGTAATAAGGGGCTCTAGGGGATACTAAGTCCCTGAATTCGATCAAAACATAAGGGACGTCTCTACCCCTAAATAAATCATACATCATATAACTAACTACTAAATTTTACACAACTTTTATCTATGTTCAACACTATTTATCCTCACAAATAAATTAAAATATATTATATTTTTTATTAGCCTACTTTCTAATAAAATGTTTGGGCCTATAGTGTAGATGCACTTAACTGCCAATGAGTGAGTTACTTTTAAAGTAATTTATTGTTCACATTAGTTATGATCCTTTTCTACCAACCAATCAACCCATGATAAAATATTGTGGGATCCATATCTTGTCTATAGCTTAACACATTGCAGATGAACTTACCTATGAACAAACAAGTCACTTTTAAAGTGATTTGTTAGTTGGATTGGTTATGATTCATTGTTACCAACCAACCAACCTATCTTCAAATCTGGTGGCTTATGACTTAACACAATGCTTAGCCTCACAATGTGGAACACAACGCTTATCCCCACAATGTGGATGGACTTCATTTCCAACCAATGATTCACTATTCATATTTGTCATGATCCTCACATGATCCTTCATTACCAATAAACCAACCTATGGCCAAATCTCATGGGCTCCATCGCTTGCCTATGTCTTAACACATTGATTGGTTCCACAAAGTAAATGAACTTAACTATCAACCGACAAGTTGCTTCTAAAGTGAATCACTAATCAAATTGATTATGAATCTTCATAACGAACCAATCAACATAACCCATAAATACAAGACACCCAATTTTACACATTACAAATAAAATAACTTACTTCATAAACAAATAGAAATAAAAAATCATATTAAAGTTTTTCTTACATATGTTTATTTATATTTACTGAAAAAAATTATATTAAAGTTTATATTACATATGTTTATTTATATTTACTGAAAAAAATCATATTAAAATTTATATTACACATATTTATTTTTAATAATAATTATTCTTATTGTTTATTTTTTATTTAAAAACAAATCTCTTCACTTAAAAGCATTCGACAAAGTCAATGCACATCTTGAGGGAGCAACCTAATTTTTGTGGCATATTAATTTAGTGATATGCTCACTCAAAGACTAAATAATTTCAATTCACCAAAGAGTAGATGAGAAATATGAGCTAACCAAATATAATAGTGTATGTGTGTAGTGCTTCTTTGTTTTTTACCTTTTAAAAAAATCGTAATTTTTAAAGAACAAAATTACACTTTTCAAATACTCAATGCATTACCAATCCAGTATACCTAACTAAGATAAGCATTGTGTCCCCAACAAAAGGTAAATTGTAACCTTATCAACTAGCCCACTGGTTCAAAAAGTAAATTGTAACCTTATCAACTAGCCCACTGGTTCAAAAAGGAATGGAGATTAGCTCAAACACAAAGGGTCATGTATCTATAGCATACACCTTTTACAATTGTAAATGAGTTCATATATATGTACTCTTTACAGAGATGTCTGTGTTCACCTGTAGGTGTCTATAGAAAACATGTCAGGATAGATTCTATTGAAAGGACTTGAGAAGTATCCCTTTTAAAGCTTTGAGTCTGAAATATGTTGAGAACTTGTAATTGTAGAAAAAAGAAAAGGAACATGTAGTGTAGCGGTGAATAAATTCCAATATGTAAAGACTTCAAAGCAAGGGAATCTCACATAGGGGGTAGTCAGAGATTGAACCCTCCATGTCTTCCAACACTTTCTAGACTCCTTTTGGTAAAGGAATGCCTTCTTTGGACAAAGCATATATGCTAACATTTTTATTCCCTATAGATATGGCCAAAGGAGAGTGAGTTGAAACTAGAGAATAATCTTTTAATTTCTTCTAGAGTAGGGACTAACAAGTAATTTGAACAAATTTATTCATTTTTAACGCACATGGTGATATTAAGTGAGTCTCCAAAAAATTGGATAATATTGTTGTTCTTTTCCAAAGACAACTAAAGGAGAAATTGGAGAGCCATTAATTCTACAAAACCATTTGTTCCTTCACCCAACCTAATCATAAACCTAAATTAACCTAAATTAGTGATTTTCATGCTTATAGACAACCCCACCTACCCCACAACAACTTGGATTTCATTGGGTAGCTCCATCAAAGTATGACCAAGGCAAAGGCTTGACAATAATTCCTTCTACGATAACTCATGTAAAAATGACACTAGACTATTATGGGAAAGTATTCAAAATACTAAGACCCTAGGAAGCTATCTAAAGAGGAGGCAATCCTTTATCTTCAAAAACACTTTGGTTCCTTGATAACCAAACCCCCACGCTACTACTAGAGGAAGAGCATTAAAATTTCTTAATTTTGATTTTTAACATGACCATGAGCTCAACCCCTCTTTCATTGTAGAACCTTGCTAAGGTAGGTTTATACCTATAATGCTTCTCTTTTCTTCTCCATTTGATCTTAATTAGACACTTGTAAGATCAAATTAATTGGGACTAGGTAATTGTAAGATCAATATAAGAGATCATAAGTATTAGAGAAGCAATAAACTGGGTGTAGAATGAGGAGAAGAGCCAAATGAACCTCTACTTTAATAAGCTATTGAAGAAAAGTGAAGCACATATCAAATGAGATATGAGAGGTAATGATGTTTTAATATTTTGATGATGGTAGAGTATTTGTGTTGATAGGTAGTAGAAAAAAGAGAATAAGTGTGACGAAACCCCTTACAACAAATTAAATGTAAACAAATTCCAGCTAAGGTTACAAGGAAGGAGAATAGTTCCAACAGGTTGGGTAATTGAGCAAAAGTTGCAGAAATGCAAGTTTGGTTAAAGATATGATATGAAAATGTATTTAAACTTTTGTTGTTAAATTCTATACCGTATGTGAGTTTTTGCAGAAGCAAGCAAGGAAACTGGACAACCAAACAAAAGATACCAGTAGCACAAATTGTGGTACTCTGGTGGACAACAAATGGAAGGCCCATGACTAGAAGGCCATGAAACTTTTGTACCCTGGGAGTCTGATGCAAGAGCATCTTACCACCCAAGATCATCATTGAAATCCAAAGCCTTTATAAGGAAAAATATTTGTAAAAGGACACATCCTCATGTAAATGAAATTTAATGTCTAAAAGGTCCACATAGCGGTTAGTTGGCAAATTGGAGTAGACAAGATTTGAATGTCGTGTCATCAAAACAAGATTTATATTTTGGGAATATAGTTGAGCAATTGTAGGAGTTTTTAGGATTATTGTTAGTTTTGGAATTTTCATCTTCTAATGTATTTAGGAAGGCCTATGGGAAAGATCAAGGTGCGGGTAAGGGAAAGAAATGCCCAATTTGCTCGCAAGAATTTTATATAGAACATTTTTTTCCTGAATGTTCGTTTCCTTCCAATTTTGAAAATGTAACAAGTACACTTGACGATGAATTAACTGAAATTGTGTCTCAATTTGACGACCTTTATGAAAGATGTATTTGTTTACAAGAAAATATTCATAAGGAAAAGATTGCACATCATAAATTAAAGGGATCAGACAAAATTTCACTCTTTGTAAATCAAATCTCTGATGAACAATTAAGAGAAGATCAAATCCCTCCACATGAATGTTCATATGTTATATCTTATCAATCTGTCACATCGAAAGACGGGGTGGTAATAATGAATGATTATGATTTTCCCTTGACTGAAGAACCATCACAATCTGTTTATAATCATTTTACATATCACGATCCAATAGAAGCTTTGTTAGAAGATTCATTTCATACAAGATTCCCTGTAAATAATAATTTTCTGATCTTGCGCTTGTTAGAAATAATTCTAGATAGTTTTGATTTCTTTTTTTTGGCATTTTCATTTTTGATTTGCAATGTACATGTGTTTATTGGTTTGAGTTTATATGAGTGGTTACATTGGCAATATGATTTCACTTGATTTTTAGTTCATTTGATCTTTTTGTACATATGTAAATAGGGTTTGATTTTCCTTTTTATTTTTAGTTTGATTTTGTTTTATTTTAAGGGGTCGTGTATATATATAAACTTTGTGGCCTAATTGCAGTTTGTTCATTCATCTAGATTGGTCGTAATGAAGTTTAGTATTTTAAAATTCGCTTAGACTAATTAGACCTTCTCAAATCTAATAGGAACCTACAATAAACTGGTAAATATTTGTATTTATGAGTAGGATTTATCCTCAGTTATTTGTTTGTTTATATTTAAGATAGCTGATGGATTTCCTTTTCAAAACTTTGTACCTGGAAAAATATTTATTAGTCTGCATTATCAGTCATCCTTAAAAGTTTATTTAGCATTTGAGAGGTTTCTAGGTCTCCTCCATGCATAAGTCTTTGTAATAAATTAGATTTTGATTGATGAATAGGAGGTCTCATTATGAGCCGACCTAATCATGATCATTAGCATTGCCAGGGATAACATCATTTCTGATCACCAGGGTGATGGCTCTTGATCGAAAGATCAAGTGATAGGAGGTCTCATCACGAGATGGCTTGTTTATTTTTGGTAGTGCTCGTGAACGATGGTGTCAATATCAGTTTACCACGCTTGGACAGTATTCCTCACTTAAAATCTAATGGAAAATCAATAAATATTTCTTATAATTGGAGTGGATTTTGGAGGCTTTTCAGGGATGTAAATAGATGCATCTTTATACTGATGATGTAGATTATCTTCATCCTGAGTATTTTGTTTTGACAGGGTAATTTTTAGTTCGTCTATGACAAAAATCTTTATCAACAGAAATGCGGATGGTTCTGAAAAATATTTGTAGATATAAACTAGATGTTGGTTATGATTAGATTAAAAATTTATGATCTCTTTAAGTAAATTTCAAGATTATATTTTATACATCTTTTTGAGATGAAATGAATAGAGATAACTAGTTCGCCCAAGTATGTCTCCATTTGTTGGCACCCCAACAAATCCCCTTCATTTTGTAAAATGAAGGGGTCCCCATTAGAATTTTGTATATACTTAGTTTTTAAATTACGTTCGATTTACCTTGCTTGGTTCAACGGATGGTTTGGTTATTCTCTCTCCTTGGATTTTATTTTTTAGTACTTTCCTATAATGTCCCTTGTTAAGGATTTTATTAAAATGGCAATTTTTCACTTTTTCCCCTAGTTAGACCTTTGACTAGTTTTGAGCTCTAGGTCCCAAAATTGCCCCAATTGTTCCCAAATATTCTAAGAAGGTATAAGGATGATGTTAGAACATAAATATGTGTTTCAAGGATGCTTTTGGACCTTTAAAATACTTCTGCAAATCCTCTTTCAATTCTGGCCAATGTAGGGAACTTTACTAGTAATTTCCCTTTGACTAGTATTGGTCTCTAGGTCTCAAATTGACTCCAAATGCCTTCAAATATTCAAGGAAGGTGTATGAATGATATTAGGACTTGAATAATATGTTCAGGGATGATATATGGACACCAAAATACCTCTTCAAACACTCTTAATATTCTGGACCAAGTATGCAATTTTACTAGTAATTTGGGGTTCAAATCCCCCTAGGGTAAGTACTGAAAATGGCTTCCCAAATGCCTCCAAAACCACTCAAATTTCTGAACAGAGATAGGTAATGTATTAAGTATGTTATTAAGGTCTCATGTGCACCATTAATTGATTATTATATCTGTTCCAACCCTCTCCCATTCAGCTGCAAAAATCACCAATTCGACCCTTGGGGAAATGGCACAATTTCTTCTCCCAATGCAATTAAACTGAGTAAAAATACTTCAAATTTTCAAGTACAGTACATGAAAATTGTAAAATACATACATGGCAGTTCATTAATCACAAATGCATCATAGAATCACCCATTCATTTGAAATCATCAGCATTACATTGATTCACAACAAGGTAGTGGGGAAATGACATTGTTCTTTCATTAAAAATGAGATTTATACATTTCTACTTGGAATTTCGACATGAAACTTTCTGGAGATGAAGAACAGAGTATTTAATTCATATTACAAAATAAATGGGGCATTAGAAGCTCCCCCAAAGAGTACAATAGCTCACCAAAAATGCCCTCCCTCAAGGATCAAGAATATGCCATCAAAACTGGAAATGGTTGAAGGAATGAGCTGCAATAGAAGAAACCATGAGATGCCTTATAGCTTACACCTGCAAATAAAGACTCCATTAAAGCTCCAAATGAAAGTTTGGGATGGCCTTTCCAATTACCAACTTGGATGGGAATCTTTCACCCTCGAAATTGGCTAAGGCAAAAAACTAGTCATCCACTAGCTCTCCCTCTACACAAATGCAATTGCAAATTCTACAAATGACCAAAATCTGGTTTCATTATTTGTTATTGAAATTTATAAAGTTCTAATGTCCTCTATGGGCCGAAATCCTTCCAAGAGACTCATGCCAACTCAAGTTGGGAAGAGATTCCAAAGAACGCCACTTGTACAACAATTCCTAGTCTCCCACTTCCACCAAATCACATGTGGAAGCATCTTAGCTGCCCTAACACCCTTGAGCGCCCTCTTGGAGTTTATTTTTAGCCCTGACATGTCATATATGTCATATGTCATCCTTCAGGTCTAATTTGTGTCATAGGTGTCATAGCATCTTCATCATTTTTGTCATAGAGCTAGGGAATCTAGCCCAAGTGTCTCACTAGCTCCAAATTGCCTCTTCCTCTTCCATGGGAGTTACTCTTCCTTTATATTTTGACCTCATTGACTCATGACAAGTATTATTGAACTTATAACTCATGCCAAGAACATTCGGATTCCCATAAATTCGAAATTGCAAGAAGAGGATGCCATGTGGCTTATAAATTCTAGCTTGTGTGGGTCCCATTTCCTCCAAGTGTCTTCATGATCAAATGCCACTTTGATTTTCACTTGTATATATTTATTTATCTCATTTATTAAATATTTATGCCATCCTAATGTTCCAACATCATTTATTATCCCCATTATTCCAAATCCCAAAGCTTCCACCCCAAACCTAGGAAACTAGTAATTTTCCTCCTTGGCAATTATTTGACCTTTAGCATCAATTTGACAAACTCTAATGAATAGGGCCAATTTGCTTAGGCCATTGTGACCCAATGCCAAATTTGGGACATGACATTTCAATTAGATTTTTTGGGCTTATTGTTTGAAATTTGGTGATTTGGATTATGGTCATCAAATGTCCAATTTAATTTATGTCTTAGGAAAACTCATACCCAAGTTTGTTGGCAAGCACATTGTCTTTCATTTAAGCTCATTTGATTACATCATTAAAAATTGCATTACATATATTTGATTTTGGGTCATATCATTTTATTATCATATTATCTATGATCTTAAGTATTAATGTGATCTAATACCAATATAATGTGATTTAATCTTGTGGTGCCTTTTTATATTAATAAGCTTACATGTTTTCTCTCCATAGTTTGGAATCTACAATAACATAAAATTATTATTTGAAATTCCTTATTTAAAAATTCTTCCTTTATAATATTATAACTATGTCGTAGGCGTTTCACCTAGGAGAATCACTACCTCCACGTCATTATATTCCTTGCTCATGGAGTGGTTGGAATCGTGCCACATGGATGGTTGTGCTTCTCCGCCGGGAGCTCCCTCCTACTCCCGCCGCCGACCTCCTCCACCTCCTACTCCCTCCTGCCCTGCTCTCTCCCAACCTGGTCGCCTCCCTCCACCTCCCCTCTGCCTGTACCCTCCTCCCTCCTCCCACCACAACCTCCTCCAGCCGCGAGCTCCTCCCCCTCTCTCTCCCGCGAGCTCACTCCTGCCGCCGCTGCCTGCTGCCTCCTCCCTCCTCCCCTGCTCTCTCCCGCTGGTCGCTGGTCGCTCGTCGCCGAAGCTGCCTCCTGCCCTGCTCTCTCCGGCTAGTCACAGGTCGTCGGCAGGCGCTAAATAAAATTTAACGTACGAGTTCCAATTCAAGTTTTTAGTGTTGACAATAGAATAAATATTAACGAAAACATGAACCAACGTTACCAGCAAATAGTATGAAAATGCGTCAATGGATCGTGAAACGAGGCCAACACAACATCTGAATTTCATATGACATGTTCAGCAATGCTCTCTTTTAGATTACCCATTGTAATATTGAACAACTTACATTTGAAAAACTATTCACAAAGTCATTTTCTGGTTATTGTTCGAACCGTTCCTTGCTTTCTGTATATTTTCTTGTTCTTCGAACACGGTAAATCTATTTTCTTGTTCTTCCAACTCCGTGTATACATATTATGAAGATGATAACCATTGCCAATATTGCTCTTAAAGGGATATTGCCTTACTTTGATTTGTTGAAATCAAAAGTTGTTGAGGTCTGGCTTACCCTGGTAAGAATGAGAGGAGGAATCCCGGCCTCTGAAAAGAGAAAAGCAAGGAACTCTGTCAATGGGTCTTTCCATTTCCACCCCACGTCAAATTGCCTACACTTATCACAGGCACTACCAACCTAGCAACACACATACATTTATTAAATACAGTTTTGTTCGATAAAATAAAAACAATTTACATGGTGTGAGAGAAAAGCAGAGAGAGGGGAGAATGAACGAATACCTTTTGTGCTTGAATAAACCCCAGAGATATAGCTTCTTGTGGGATTCGAGATCAAATGCATAGAGGTAAGATGCTGCTGTTAGAAAAGGCAATAAACAGCGGTGGAGTGAGGATAACGTAGTAATCCGATCGTCTGGTGTGTAGGCAATACGACAACCATCCTCTTCAAATTTTCCATCGCTGGTCCTTGTGACGCTTCATGGAACAATTTAATTTTGGAGCAAATGAACCATGTCTTCTTTAGTCGTAGTCTATTTGTGGAAAACTTTGATAGAGTAATACTTCTTGCTTTATGTTTAACCATAATTGTGGCTGTATGCATGCCATTCAAATAGTCGCCATGGCATTTGCATGCTAAGAATTTGACAGTTTGCATATAATCGATATGTGGGAGCAACCATTTGATTTCTGCCGAGGCTGGTAACTAATACTAACATACACGTGTCTTGCTAATGCTGTAATGTGGATCCCCACCTGCAATGGCATGACTTGGTACTGGATTAGTAAGTTTGGACGTTTTTGGAATTTTTTTGCGACATTGATTTTATGATCTTAGGTAGTAATTCATGTTTGACAAGCATTTCAAGTTGGTTTTGTTGAATCTCGGTTGCTTTCAATGCAAAAATTTAAATCACAATGTTGATTGCTTCTACACCTTACCTTACAATGGTTTAATGATACTTTAGTTTTAATATTAGCTTAAACCTTTTCAATGTAAAAAGTTGCATAAAAGTAAAGTAAAATGGAAAGATACGCACAAAGCTGCACAACTCTTCGCAATTTGCAGTTGATGATTTTTAATTGGTGCATATAAACTTTAAATATTGAGTGTTGGGTCAACAACAATATTTCAATTGGAAAGAATATAATCTTAACGCTAGGTCTACTTTAAGATATACATAAAAATAGTCTTAGTCTTATTCCTTTTGCATAATTCAATTAACTGCTAGAGTTAATATCTAAATAATATTCGTCAATTCAGTGGGTAAATCAAGGTTGCTGAAAAGCTTAATATCCAACAGGTTTGGCTTCTTTACTTTTTGAACATAACTTTTATTGCTGGCCTAAGGAAGTTCTTGATCATAAATTGTTACCCGCCTTTGTTTCATGGAGCAAGAAATGACTTTTTATTTGAACACAAAAAGTTAAACCTTGAAGAAAATTTTAAGATGATTATTAGTCTCTATAAAGATTATAGTGTTAAGAAAACTTCACATAAATATATGCATCAGATGGTTAATCTATTTGTAGACATGAATGCAGTGGGTTACTTTGATAAGGCTGTACAAAATGGAAGATGTGTTGCAGATGTCATTCTTAAATTGAATGCTAACTATGGAAAACGCAGAAGGAATGGCAAATAGAATTAAGAAGAGAAGCATTCTCATAATAGACCAAAGAAGAGAAGGAACATAACATAATCTCCTCCTTAAAAGTGGTTTGTGAAATTGAACAAACAGGATGTCTGAGAAATCCATGCTGGTTGGAGTATATATACACATAGTAGTAGCCTACATTCACCATTGGTGGTGTGATTTTTGCAATAGAATATGGAAGTGGAAGAGTCGAGTCTACAAATGTTGGACAATGAAGTCATGAGTGGTCAATTAAAATATTAAATGAAATTGAATATGGCGGCATAGACAACATGTTGGAGACTCAAAATTTGGAATCTCACAGAGGGTATGTCCATCATTGTCCACAAATCGCAAAAAAAATCTTATTTCAACTGGATTTTCTCTTAATTAAATGAGTCATGTGTGTCATTTAATGTCTTCCTAAAACCAATGTAAATGCAGGTACTGGGATCTCAACTGGAGTGAACCAGGACGTCCACTGCTATCAGATTCATGAGTTTGCAGTATTGAACCAAAATTGTGATATTGCATAAGCTCCCCGGTTCTGGAAATGGTGATTAGAACTTCAAAAATCTATGATTGCGGGGTTGAAAAAAGCGAATTTAGTGTTATGGTAGAGACAGAGGACCAGGTTGAAGTACCATTCGTTCGAAATTGGGACCCTCCATTGCATCGTACAACACAAATTCCCATGAATATAGACCTACGGTAAGTAAAATTATTTAAGATTCAGCTTGGGGGTTGCATTTTTGAATTTACTGTCCCTTGGTGTGTTAGTTCTATTTGGGGGTTGATTTTTTTTTAATTGACTGTACTAAGTGCCTCAAAATTTCTCTACCAAAATAGTTATTTAACATTTCTTGGCTTAAGCGATGCTATCAGAATCTTCTGAACATTGATATATATATATAGAAGCGTGAATCCTGAGCTGATCCGCTTATAAAAATTATGATGCTTTTACATTATTTTAGATCCTGAAAAACGTGGTCTTTAGAGCCCTACTCTCTGTAAAAATGTAATATATATTGAAGCATGAATATTCTGAGGAAATTATTCTGATTTTGATCCGCTTTTAACTATTGATGCTTATATATATAGGTAGATCTGAAACATTGAGAACATAGTTAACTGAAGCGTCTATGAGCTCGATTCGTTTTTAAAACTATTGATGCTTATATATATTTATTGTAGATCTGAAATGTTGAGAATAGAGTTGGATGAAGCCTGAATTCTGATGAATTCATTCTAAAGTTGATCCATTTTTAAATTATTGAGTAGATCTGAAATGTTGAGAACAGAGTTGCTTGTTGAAGCGTGAATTCTGTTTATTCCAATTATTATTACTATTTATTAGAGATTGGTCTCCGTAAAACGTTTTGAAGAATGCATAGGATACTCGAACTTACCCTGGTTGCAGACGGTATTGAATCTAAAACTTAACGTTCTCTTCTGCTATAGTTAAGCTTACGGGTTGTCTCTATTGGATCGAATAATTGCATGTTGCATTCATAATTGAATTGTATTTTTTTTTTTAACTGTAACTTTCTCTTCTGTAGGTGAACGGCCTGACTCTTTTAGAGAATAATAGATCCAGCGATAAATCTGTTAAATTAATTGATCCGTCCAACTATGAAGTTGTGTTGTTTCCTCTATCCAGCTGAGAGAAGAGGTCTCTCCCGTTCGCTATCTCCACTGCCAGAGCTGAGATGAATCCGAGCATGGCCAGTCTCCCATTTATGGTCTCTGGCGATGGCCCATCTAAAGAAAACACATCGCCAAACTGTGTGCTGCCACAGCAAAACAATCGGCAGGATTTGGCGAAATCGTTGCGAAATCGCCGGCCGTCGATTGGCGATTTTAGCTCATTTCCAGCGAAACGGTCTGCAATATTTGGCGAGATCGCAGCGAAAATTTCCAGGAAACGGTCAGCAATATTTGGCGAGATCACAGCGAAATGGGTTGGCGATCGGTAAAGTTTTGTTAATTTTTGGGCGAAGTGGTCGCTAAAATTTTGCCTAAGTTTTGTTTTTTTTGCGCGAAACGGTGGCGGAAACAGTATCGCGATCGGCGATAGGAGGATAGACAAGGTCACTCATGGGTTCTGTAGCTACAATTTTGCAATGTAGTGTAATGTGTAATCTGTAATGGTGTAGACAAAAAATGGCTATAACGTAAAGTCCAAACCACAGGAGAATACCGAGCCATTAAACCTTTAAAAGTCTGCATCGAGTCAAGCATGGAATGTCGTGGGAATACATAATTTTTTTCATGTCATTTATTGATTTGAAGATAACTCTTTGTTTATGTTGATCTTTTGCAGTTTTCATAGCTGTAATTATATTCCAGTGAAGATCGAACCGAGCAATGTGAATTTGAGTATTTATGCTAGCCACGTAAATTAATCCCCTATATCTCTTACACTGATGATCTGCATTTACATTTCTTTGATTGAATTTTGGTGGAATTATGAAGAAGAGATTTTGCAATTATGAAGCAGAGATTTCTGTTGGTTTTGTAGACTGAATTTCACCTATGAAACAACACAAATAGCCCACAAGAAATGTGATTATGTCACGTGACATATATATCTTTGACTTAAATAAATTGCTTTAAAATTTGTGATTTTAAGGATATACATTGAACTTCTGAAAAAAAATTAATCTCTAAATATATGTCATGTCAAGTCATATAAATATAGATTATTTAAAATCATTTTTATAATTGCAAATTTGTACACTTGGGTATGTTTTTTTTTCTATATTTCCTCACCGAAATGGAAAAAACTCATAAATTGGTGTAGGAAACTTGCACGACATATATATATTTTATTTTTATGAATATAGATTATTTAAAATCATTTTTATAATTGCAAATTTGTACACTTGGGTATGTTTTTGTTTTCTATATTTCCTCACCCAAATGGAAAATACGAGGTTGCACACTCCACCACAAATACGATGGCCCTATGTAGCAATCTTGGACTCCATAATGTCATTGAACCCAAGTTCATGACATAATCAAAATCAATCTGCAATACATTAATACAACCTATGAATTGTAGCCCATTAATTACATTTCTTAAAATCAAATCCACTATAGATGAAGAATAGGATAGAGGGTGCAGTTCAACATAAGGAGCGTTTGAACCTAGACCTACTCATCCATCATGTATTTTCTTGGTACACTTGTCATTACTTTGAATATGAATGGAATGTAATTGCAATAGGGGTTTCAAAATTGGAATTTGTCTCATGGTGATTCTCATAGCATCAATAAAACCTTGGGGGCAACCCCATTTTCCATATATTACCCCTTCGATAAGCTCAATGCCAAGTTTTTCATACCATCTACCCTATGATTGTTTCAAGGACAAACGTGGAGCAGTTGAAACAAATCTAGGGAGTCTAGCATACTTAGAATTTGAAGCTCCATTCTTCCAAGCATTGTGTCATGTCTTGATGAAGATTTCTCGCAAGTCCTATGATCAAGGAGGATACTCCAAATATGAGTATGGACTTGATGTTTCTAGAGATTAAGAGAGATATACTGGTGAAGAGGGTGTGAATCTCTTAGTCAATCTTCTAAACCCACATGCAAAGTTGATTTCTTCATTACCTTCAAGATCAAGGATGTTGCCCCCTTAACTATTTATAACAATACATTAGTAAAAATTCAACATGTCACTTACTGGAATTGAACTTAGGTGTGAAGGATAAAAACCACTCCTTCTAATTAACATAATAAAGAACTATACTCATCATAATTACAAAAATATATTTAATTAATCAATAAAATAATTAATTATTAATAAATACTTACATTATAGATAATAATAAATTTAAAATGCATATTTACATTTGGAGTTAATAAATAATGTAAATGATATATACTTATGAATTATAAATTTTATTAAAAATGTTTATTAGTGTTGTTATAATGTAAATTCATAATTTTGTCCAACAAAATTGTAAAATTAATAATTTGAAAATATTTATATTATTTTATTAAAAAAAATCATTTTCAATTTATAAATTTATTTTGCATTTTCACTATTTTCATAAAAATAATCGATAGAGAAGAATGTTTGTTGCTTCGACGTGTGGATGCTAATATAAGAGAGTAATGAATAATTGACATGATCGAATTTTATTCTATCATTCATAAACATATAAGATTAAGTGTTCATGGGTGTGTGCAAGAAGATGAGAGTCACTTTAGATGCAATGATACTTTTTCAAAACTCGTTCCTGATACATAAAACATAACGCGTTTATGATATTTATCACCTGCCATGGTAAGACCCGAGCCTAACATGTCATTGGACATGTAGGATAGGTAACCATAACACTTACGCGTTATATAACTACAAAACGCGTACGCGTTATTTAAATCTAAAATCAATTTAAATACACAGTCCCGATGATTCCCGACCACCCGCGGCACTCACGCATCAGAAACGCCAAATAGACCTTGGACGAGGACGGTTTGTGGCCCACTCAAGTATCGGTGTTGCTCGATTTAGCTGGAGGGGAGACAAATTCACCGGTGGACTGTCATCTAATCAGGTAATTCATTCACCCATACCATTTTTTTGTCATTTCTTAACCTAAATTACTATTTTTTTATTGTTTAAAACAACCTAGTTTTGTAATATTGATAAAATTGGGAATAACCCAATCTCTAATTAAATTCACATCTCCCTCAACCAAGATGAATGAATAATTAAAATGAATCCCTTTTCAAAAACTCAAAAATTCATAATCCAACCAAAAATTGAAAAAAATAGAACTCCCCCCTTTCTACAATGTATCCATCTAAGTCACCCGACACGAGGACACGGGGCACGAGTGTCCCCACCAGGCTTCAAATTTGAAGCCTTCAGGGCCCTTAAGAGGTCATTTTACACGTCATAGAAGGCCACTTCAAATTTTACCATGCAAAAAAAATTTAATTTCATGGTAAGCCCTTCAATAATTAAATTAACCACTACTGTTTAAAATTGCAACAGAAGGGTAGCTTCAAATTTCACCCATCAACAGTTTTTAGTGGGAAATTGGGAATGCGGCTACTAGCTAGGCGACTTGGGAGTGGGACTCGGTTACTCTCCAATATCCACGTGTTCGATCATCCATGGATCATGGACCATTGGGCCTCTAATAATATCATTGAGCAACTTACGTGGACGGGCTTACACTGAGCAGCCCATGGCTTGAACGCTTCGAAGTTCTCGTGTTTGTAGCGAGCGCTTACGTGTTTAACACATTTAATGGCATCAACAAAATTATTAAACCTGGTAGGTGGCTCATACGTGTTGTTGCTAGCGGGCTTACCAAGTTACAAGTTATCACATATCAATTCGTGAATGCTGACTCCATGAGTTAATTGAGTATTCAATGTATAATATATTATGTTAATGTGCCCCCGCAAATTTGGCATTTTAGACAAAATCCACAATCCATAAACTTCTTGTAATGTTGCAGGTTGTTGCTCCTGCCCGTGGCCTCGACCTATAGCCCTGTTTTTT
Source organism: Larix kaempferi (assembly GCA_027924585.1). Taxonomy (NCBI): domain Eukaryota; kingdom Viridiplantae; phylum Streptophyta; class Pinopsida; order Pinales; family Pinaceae; genus Larix; species Larix kaempferi. The sequence continues at coordinate 2,968,510 of BSBM01000313.1, forward strand.
CTTTGTTGTATCAAGTTAATCCTACCGTCTACGGCTCCCAGCCTCACACCCTGTGTTTTCTTTGTTGTATCAAGTCAATCCTGCAGCTCCCGAGTTCCACCTTTTGTTTTCTTTGTTGTATCAAGTCAATGCTCGAATTCCATGCTTCCATGGCTCCGACCATCAATATATAATATTGCATGAATAGAAACAAGCTTTTTCTTATACCCCTATTCCACTGTGGTTGAGCTACTTCCAAGTTTCCCTTATCGGTTGGTTTGGAAAAAAACATGAACTTCAACCATATAACAAGAACTTCAACCATCTATGCATCTCCTCTCTACTTGGTCTACCTACGTTTTACTTATCCTTCACAACCCATCCTCTACTCCATCATACCACGGATTTAGTATGTATAACGGGATCTAGTGGGGGGGGCTGTAAAGAAGAAGCATACAGGGTCCATAATTAACTATTGAGAACAAAAGTTGGCTGGAGTCAGATAGTTCTCTTTGCTCAATTTGGGAAACTGCTAAGATGGCAAAGGTGGCATAGTGGCCTAGAGACTGAGCCACTAGATCGGGGCGAAATATGGTTGTGTTATATGACATATATAATGTTCAGTGCTGCTATATCCACTGAAAAATAAAGCCTCTCAACTTTACTACGTCAGTAAACATTGAAATTTTGATGTACTATTACATTTTCAAATGAAAAGAATAACTTATTTTTACATGGCAGCATTGAAGGGTTCAATATCTCATAGCCTTCATAGTGAAATGGGACCCCACCCTTCAAATTTGATCCCTGGTCCCCACTAGACACGGTGACCCCCGGAATTAGGACACGTAGGACACGGTAACCCCCGGAATTAATATATTTTTAAAATATATTAAAATTTAAAAATATAGGTCCATATAGATCCAATAAAATTTAACATTTACAATTACAAATATTCAATAGAAATTACATTTACAGTTACAAATATGAAATATTCAATAGAAATTAGATCATTCACAAATCACAACACATTTGTCATTCACAATCACAAATCACAATGAGACATTGAGACACATAGATGCATGTCAGAGACTCGGAACCATATTTCTCATTAAGTCATCAAAATCAAAATGTATTACATAGATGTCGGAATGCCACTGGGCACTGGCAAAAGCCAAATAGACTAATAGACTAATAGTCTAATAGTCTAATAGTAAATACAAAAAAGGAGTGGATCAAGATGGAAGAATCCCATCTGTCAATGACTCAATAGTCCTCCTCCATGCTTGAATCAACAAACTCATCACTGCCCTGATCCTCCTCTTCCTCCTCCTCCTCCTCTCTGCCAATATGACTAACTTACTTTTTAATTGTTAAATGTTTAATTTTAAGTTTTAAATGTATGTAAGTGAATGCCATTAAATTGCTTACTTGAGTTTGATTTAATACATTTTCAATTTTGAAGAGACGTCATTATATACCATGTATATGTTTCTAATGATTTTCGTATTAATGTCTTTATTGCAGTTGCGGCTATGGACACCAATGCCGAGATATTGATTGAGCTTGCCCACTTGAGGGACATAAGTGCAGCTTTTAGTGGTGGTGACAGGATTCGCCGTTCGCTTGCATCAACCTTGGATGCAATTGTTGACACCATTTCACAATATACCAATGTACTATATGATATTGCATCATATAGAGAAAGAAAAAGACAACAATATGCTGATGGGCTAGACTACAATGCAATAAAAAAGTTGAAAATATCCAAAGAGCTCATATTTGCATTGTTTAGGGACCCTCGGACGGGAGAAATCCCAAATGCAAACAGGCCGCATATCTCCATTGAGTGGTGCACGTTTCAACCATTTGTTGATAACTGGATGGACAGATGGTACATGGTTTTTGATATGCCACCACACAACAACAGGGAAATTCCCTTATATTTCCTTCAAAAGATGTACGCAGAGTTCGTGTTGCATAAACACGTTAACTATTTTGACATCTTGCAGTTTCAGGGGATCGGTGGGGGGATGCCCCAAAACCGACCCAATACTAGGCTTCGAGACCAGGATCGCCCTATCCTTCCACCTCGCAGGCAATTGCCTGGGCCAGATGTCCCACCTGCACATCGTATTATTCCGCAGACACGGGATGCATTTTTGAGTTTGGCACAGGCGGTTGTTCGCCATGGCACTATGGTTCAACATATGGGTGAGGAAGGGACATCTGTCCCTGGTGTGGTACATACACCAACTCATCACCATGCAGGACCATCAACTAGTGCAGGACCATCAAGACCATCCACTAGTGCAGGACCATCGACACATCCCCATCCTAGTACTGATCCTCACGAGTGCAGATCATGTGGTCGTCCCTGCTATGGTATTGCCTCAGATGATGCCTTCAGTGGGTTTTTGAGAGAGGTATGTTGATGGTTAATTGTAATAAATTCTTCATTTATTTTCATCTTTGTACACATATATATAGTTTGAGCTAATATATTAATTTTGTGAACTTGCAGTTGATGCTTTATGCCGGCAGCGACGCCCCAGAGCCGGATGTTCCAGACTCTATAGGGGGGCATGATGCTACCCATTTGGTAGGCCCATCTTCTATAGCACCTATTGCTGTATCTCACACCGAGGTAAACATTTTAAAATTTCAGTTTTTTAATACTTGTTAATTTGTTAATTTCCACATACTTTACATTTTAGTTCATTACTGCTATCTACGGTCTAATATTTACAATTATTAAACTTGCAGATGGCAGATCCTTCACTGGGGCAAGTTAATGTGGAGGTAGCACCCATGGTCATACCATCCCATGAAACATCTGGGCTCCAGGTAAACAATTAAAAATGACATTTTTTAAATACATGTTTGTTTGTTGAATCATGCATGTCTAACGACATGAACACTTGCTGACTATAGGCACCATCCGAGACATCTGGACCATTGCCTGGATTTGTATCTCCCTCCAGGCCATTTGTGAACAAGGGTCATGTGTATGTGAGGCGTTCTACTCCTAGAAAGACTCTAGCTTCCCATGACCATGGGCTTACTCACACCATGGTAATGTATATCCTTCGATGATATTTGTTGTTTAACTTGAAATCCAGTGCATAAATCGTTTTTGTTAATGTTTGAATTGCATGTTTACTGCATCAGGAACCCGAGTTGTCTACTAAAAACCTCGCATCAATGGTTGATGCAGCAGTTAGTGCCGCATCTGCAATGGCAACTGATCACACACAGGTATGTAACTATTTCAACATTATCTTTACATAGTTTATTATTGTTGTCTATTGTTTATTCATGCATTTCTAACTATTTCAACATTTTTTCATTGTAGCCACCACCAGCAGGAGCAGTTCCTGGCCCCCCTGGTTCGACCATTCTGGATGTTCAACCAATGGCTCCATCTGCTACACAAGCAACGCAATCTCCTTTGTCAGTTGAGGTGAGATGTCCTTCAGTGACCAAGTGTTTCATGCACTTTCCATGCACCAGTTGATAATTGTTGAGCTAATGTATTAGTGTACATAGTTAGTTGAATTTAACAATTGATATTTAATTTGCAGGATCCAGAGACGCACATTGATCCTAAAGATGTGCCTAGAGGATCAACTTCGGGAAAGAACAAGAGGAAGCTTGAGTTTTGATGTGTCTTATGGGATATATGTACATTTGGATACATGTACATGTGGCTTTGATAGTTTTGGACACATGTGCTTTTGGATACTTTTGTATATATATGTACTTTTCGATACATTCAGTTTTGGAGACATGTACATCGACTTTATTGTGTGTGTACTTTTGGAGACATGTACATTGACTTCATTGGATACATGTACTTTTGGATACTTTTGGATATACATGTACTTTTGGAGACATGCACTTTTGGATACTTTTGGATATATATTTACTTTTGGATACATGTACTTTTGGAGACATGCACATTGACATTTCACTTATATAAATGAATGATACATTTCACTTTGTATTTGTTGTTCGGTTTCCACGTGTTCTTGTGTCAATCTAATGTGTTGATTTGTGTGGATTATCTATTACTCATGAATGCACTATGTCAAAAGAACAAACTATTATATTCAAAGGTTTCAATGAATTCACTACATGCATGCACTAATTGGTATCTAATTAAAATTTGTGATTTTGGATGATCATGTCAAGTTATGTCAAAGTTCTTGCTCGTGTAATTTAATCAAACTAAATGCAATACAATGTTTTTCAAGGTTTCAACGAACTCACTCATGCACACCCATTGCACATTCTAGGGCAATTGCTAGTTAATGCAAATATTCCCATAAATAAATTCCTAGAACAATTAATGCAAACATTGTGTGTTCCCTCTTTATTGACATCTAAGGAGAAAGGTTATTGTTTATAACAAAAAATAACCAAACTGAATAAATGGATCTAATCTCTTTAAATGGATTGATGCCATCAACTACCAATGAAAGTCTAACATTATGAGGTTCTTCTTTAAAAATGGGTAATATTTCCTTGATGATCGTAAATTGAGAACCATTTGTAGCCACTCATATAATACCATCTTCACTTATCTTTGTACATGATAATCCATAAAATGTGCTATGTTTTTTAACCTAAACAATCATCAAAAACCTAGAATTATAGGGATATGACAAAGAACCTTATGGGGCACCTTATATATTACCTAATTAGTTCAATATCTATTGATCCCACATTCATGGCATTTTAAATTTGTTGCATGCTGTCCATAATATATCATTTGATCATAATTAGGACATGCATCAATTGTTTGATACTCCTTTCTTGTATCTTTCATAAGGGCACACAATTCTCAATATGTGCAAGGTAAAGTGTTTGATGGTTATAGGAAAATATTACATAACAATCTATAAGAAAAAAACAATTTATGTACTAAATAGTGGATATCGCAATGTAGTTATTACAATCACAAAAAATATTAAAAACTTATATTTATATATAGAGTTATTGTGTATACATTAGGATCTTTGTCATACCATTGTTTGAAATGTCATTCAATACCTTCAATTTTATCAACATCAAATTAGTAGTCAAAGTGACTCATCTTTGATCTCTTGTATAGGCCTTTGTGTGCCTTATCAATAAGATGTACATCATGAATATTATCATAGGTCTCATACATAGGTGCATCCTCATCCATGCAAACAAAGGTGTCATGGATCAACCTATTATCCCTTTATTCTCAATAATATTAGTATCATTATCTTCCATATGATCAAATTCAACTCCATCACCCCCATTATTGCTACTCTAAATTGCAGCCTTAGGAGTTTTGATCATGTGTTTTTGTCTCTTTAGGAGTTTTGAAATATTCTACTCTTTCAAAAATAATATGGAAGTTCAAATATTTAAAAGTGGCTTAAATTATAAAATGGGCGGAAATTCACCAAGTGTCCCTGAATGGCATTTTCATGCGACTTGCAACCTGACATAACTCGGAAACCGGACGTCGGACCGATGAACCATCGACTCCGTTGGTCTCCTGGCGTGCGATTACTTCTAGGGGGCCCTCTCCCTCATCTCCCCATGGCCCAGTGGCTTCATTGTGCATTCATTTCGTAAACTAGGGTTTTGCTCAGTTTAATTGCATGCAATCTCGCAATGGTGGGTCAACTCTGCAAAAACCTCCCCCGAGCCAGTGTTGGCAGTGCTCCCACGTCGGCATTGCCCACACACACTTGCAGCAGCCAACGACACGCAATCTTCCTGCTCCGTTTTCTTTTTGGCCCCCGGACGGAAATTCACCAAGTGTCCCTGAACGACATTTTCATGCGACTTGCAACTCGACATAACTCGGAAACCGGACGTCGGACAGACGAACCGTCGACTCCGTTGGTCTCCTGGTGTGCGATTACCTCTAGGGGGCCCTCTCCCTCATCTCCCCATGGCCCAGTGGCTTCATTGTGCATTCATTTCGTAAACTAGGGTTTTGCTCAGTTTAATTGCATGCAATCTCGCATTGGTGGGTCAACTCTGCAAAAACCTCCCCCGAGCCAGTGTTGGCAATGTTCCCACATCGGCATTTCCCACACACACTTGCAGGAGCCAATGGCATGCAATCTTCCTGCTCCGTTTGTTTTTTGGCTCCCAGACGGAAATTCACCAAGTGTCCCTGAATGGCATTTTCATGCGACTTGCAACTCGACATAACTCGGAAACCGGACGTCGGACCGACAAACCATCGACTCCGTTGGTCTCCTAGCGTGCGATTACCTCTAGGGGGCCCTCTCCCTCGTCTCCCCATGGCCCAGTGGCTTCATTGTACATTCATTTCGCAAACTAGGGTTTTGCTCAGTGTGGGAGTGTGCAATTTTTGCACACGGTGGTCAACTATGGAAAATCATCCACCGGGAAAGTATGGCTAGTGTTCCTAGCCCAAACCTGTCTAGACACACCTGCAGGACTCCCTGGAACCCGGTTTTGTTGCACGGTTGGAGTTCTATGCCCCCGGTAGGTATCCAACAGGTGTCCCTGAAGGCCTTCTGGCAGTGAGACCGGACGAGCCATAGAATGAAGACCGTGGCTCGGATCGACGAACCGTCGACTCCGTTGGATTCAGCACATCGGGATAGTTCCAGGGGTGCCCCTCCCCTCCTACCCGGTGGCCCATGTGTCACCTTACAGGTCCATCTTGGAAACTAGGGTTTTGCTCAGTGTGGGAGTGTGCAATTTTTGCACACAGGGGTCAACTTTGGAAAATCATCCACCGGGCGGGTATGGCTAGTGTTCCCAGCCCGAACCTGCCTAGACACTTTGGAAACTAGGGTTTTGCAGGTCCATGATGATGATGATGGTCATGAAGATGATGATGATGAAGAATATGATGCTGATGGAGAATATGATGCTCACAACTCCCTCTAGTCTCTCTCTCCCCAACCATCAATCTCTCTCTCTCTCTCTCTCTCTCAAACACACACACATACACACACATTATGTCACTTTCCATTCTCAAACCCATCCCCCCTCCATCCATATATATCTCCACCTTTCTCCCTCCATCCCTCACCCTACCTTCTCTCCCTCCCTCTCTCATCGCCTGTCTCTCACCTTCTATCCCTCCCTCATGTTATCTTTCCCTCAACCTATCACAATCTCTTCGTCACTCCCTCTCTCTCACACGTTATGTCCCTTCCCCCTCCTCTCATATTCTCTCTCTCTCTCTCTCTCTCTCTCTCTCTCTCTCCATCGCCACCACTCCCTGCATGTCTCCCACCAACACTTTCTGTCCCTCCCTTCCTATCTCTTATTTCATTCTATCCCCATCTATCTCTCACTCCCTCCAAATCCATTCCTCCCCATTGTCCCTCTCCCTCCCTCGCTCTATGTCTCCCCCCCCCCCCTTGTATTCTTTATTTCTCTCTCACATCCCCCTTGCCTCCATCCATTCCCCCTTGTCACTCAAGTCCCACTTTCAACTTCTAACCCTATACCTCTTCAGAACCTATTCTAATCCTAATAGTGCTCTCAAGCTCCACTTCCCTTCACCCCCTGTAGCCCATCATGTTCTCATTCCCTTCATCTCTCCCCACTCAAGCTTCCAACATCCTTCTAAGCCCTTGACCCTTTCCCACCCCTATTAAATATTAACCATAGATTCCCTTGACCCTTCCCCACCCTTATTAAATATTAACCATAGATTCCCTTGACCCTTCCCCACCCCTTCTCAAATATTAAACAAAAATTCCCTTGAGTCTTCCACACCCCCTCTTTCTCAAGTATTAAACATGTATTTTATGATTTGAATAACACGAGCGCGTTTTTTAACTATATAACGCGTACGTGTTATGTAGTTATATAACGCATACGCGTTAAGTGGTTATATAACACGCACACGTTATGTATTTATATAACGCGTACGCGTTATGTACATCTAAAAGCGTGGCAATATTTTTGAATTTAAACAGGCCGAGTCACATGCTCACATGTCAACAATAATCCTATGTGTATGCTTTGGAGTTTGCTTCGGTAATTCCAAACCTGTGCTATGTTAATGAAAAACCAAAGCTAATTGGGTATTTCTTCCAATTTCTGGAGAAGCCTGTGCTTAGCCACTCGTTACAATATGCTACACAGAGTCATTTTTGACGAAATCTTAGACACAAATAGCATTTTTTCTGCAGATTCCAAATATGTAACTTTTATTTTGAAATATTAATCTTTCCTATTTTCTTTCAATTTCTTTTATGTCCTACCTCCTTAACTCGTGAAACACACTGTTAGTGTTTCTTCCATAACTTTTTCCATTCTCAATCATTTCAAAAAAAAATTGTATGGTGCACAAGAGGACACTAACCTCCACGTTCTATGAAAAACCCATTTCAAGATTTTTGCATTAAGACCTTCAAAGGCTCTACCCACAAAAGAGGTACTATTTTCAAGGTTTGATCACTTAGACAATTATAAAAAAATTATAAAATTACTAATTTAATTTTCGAAAAATAATGGCGCACAAGTGCTATGTGTTCTCTACATGCATGCCGATTTTTGTAGCTTGATTCCATCATTTAGGCCCTCAAAGGCTCTACCCACAAAAACATATACCTTATCATTTGCCTGAAAAATAAAAAGTGTCTGTTAGAAAAAATGAAACTTGACATAGCTATGCAAATTTTCAATACATAAAAGTTATATATTCAGAAACGTGATTCAATTTCCTACATTTCATCTTTTTTACTCAATGCAAGATATTTTGTGTAAGTAGCTCAAAAAATCCAAGTAAGTTGAGGGATGCCTGCTTTTTCAGTTTTCTATTGCATCTAACGCGCCAAAAGTGACCCTCATTAGCTTGCACTGACCCTCATCTATTTGAGTTACTATGTTTAATTTCTATTCCAAATCCATAATGTTAGATGCAAAGTTGGCAAAATATGCAATAGTATCCAATCATACTGATATAAATATATTTACATACTCTAAGGTAGGAAATCAACTGCAAATGTTTGTATCATTGATTATTTGTTGTTAATGATGGTTGATTATCTTAGTCATGATGTTCATGAAATTGTAAAATGTTATATAGGAAAAAATAAGTTTGAAAGAAATACTTTTGCTCTGCAATTGATTACGAATGTTAATGTTATTGATTAAGGATAAGATTCATTTTCAAAATTATATATAACATGTAGTTAAATTAAAAAAGTATTTATATTAAAAATAACATAAATTTAAAAAAAATATTATATTTAAAGATATTTTTATTATAAATCATTTCTAATTTATAAATTTATTTTCAATTTAACAATATTTATAAAAATAAACAAAACCAATATTTATAAAAATAAACAAAACTTAAGGCAAAATTTTGGCAACCGCTTCGCCCAAAAATTAACAAAATTTTACCGATCGCCAACCCATTTCGTTGCGATCTCGCCAAATATTGCCGACCGTTTCGCTGGAAATGAGCTAAAATCGCCGATCGATGGCCGATGGTTTCGCAACGATTTAGCCAAATCCTGTCGTCTGCGAAAGTTTTTTTGGCAATAATGTGAGCAGGTTTAAGCACAGTGCAACAGACGCTAACCCGGGAGGCGGCTGTGACGTTTTTTGGCAACCCCAAATTTAAATTCTATAAACATTGGACTACACCACGCATTATGTATCTATATGATATATCGCTATTCTATAAAATAAGAGAGGTCACCACAACTCTGTTAAATACCAAACCCTATATATATAGATACAGAGAAGGTAAAAAGACTCTGTAAATAGCCTGAGCTTAAAAAGTATGTACGTTTAGGCCATCCGAGGGCAGAGAAGCGGAGTCAACCGTTGAATCCGCTTCTCTGCCCTCCGATGGCCTGAACGTACATTCTTGATAAGGATGGCCCTATAAACAAGGCGTTGCATGATAAAAATGGCAGTGATACTAAGATCGTTGAGTTTGATCCATAAAAAATTCAAATCATAAAATACATCAGTGATGAACAACAAATGAACTACCTCCGACCTCCGACCCTGCTCTCTCCCGCGAACAGGTCGCCTCCCTCCACCTCCCCTCTGCCTGCAGCCTCCTCACCACCGCCTCGACCTCCTCCGCTGGTCGCTGGCCTACTGCCGCCGACCTCCTCCGCCTCCGATGTCCTCCCTCCACCTCCGACCGCTAACCTCCCTCCGCCTCCGACCTCCTCCGCTGTTAACAGTTGTTTGTGTATACACAGCTTTTTAGGGTATCAAAAGATGTGTCTATCTTAAAATCATAGAAATTATGAGTACCCAACACTGATATCAGTGTCTATCTTCTGAAAATTTGTTTGGGAAAAATGATAGGGTTGAGCCATTGCATAAACCTAGACAGTCCTCTCGAAAGACTCCTAATCGGACTCGGCATTATGGAACTATCCCCGTCATGCATGGATCCCAAGATTAGTTTTATGAGGAGGTACATCGATCTTGTATTTGGCAGTCGACTGGTAGTTCAATGCCATTTTTTAAAATTTAATTTGAGTTTGTCTATAATTGAAGTTTATTTGTCAGAGAGCATAGCGCATGTTTACATTTCGTTTCTCTTTTTAGAATGGCAAAATTAAGTAATATTTCTTGGTTCTCACTGCTTTCCTTCAAACGTTCATTTCTGTAGGAGGATAGTTTTAAAATGCAATTTTATTGTTTTTAAATAAATAAAGAAACGCTTAGTCTGGGTTTCAAATGCAGCTACTCAGTTTTCAAATCAAGATCACAATACAGCCATCTTTGGGATCAAGATAATAATAAGCCAACTTATTTTACAAGATAAGGCCCAAAGAATGTTTTTAAATCCACGCTCTCCTCCACAGTGTGTGCGTGAAAGAATGTTTCTTTCATCATCATCCTAGCCGGGGTTTCTTTCACATCGACCAGTTCCTCTTACATTTTGAGAAGTCTCTTATATTTCAACGGCCAGTTCCTCTTCCATTTTGAAAAGTCTCTTGCATTTCAGGCTATTTTCTTCAATAAAAAAAATTTAGTTTCCAACTTTAGTTTCCAGCGGTGATTAAAATACTGACTGCCACACTTTACAGTCGAGATAAAATTAATCGAAAATCATTCGTTTCGTGAAATTTTCAATATGGAAGGATTGAATCTTTGGGACTTCGGATCATGAATCCAAGTCACAGGTTTTTAAAGTATTAAATGCCGCAGTTGATAAAATTAAAAGAGAAATATTGAATTAATAGTTTTCATGGTTACATTCACTGTCTATGGCGTCGCTACCTGATTCCTTCGGACATGATTATCCTGACGCTTCTTCTACTATCAGAGATAAGGCTCTTTCTCGTATACTATGTCCAGCAATTCGATTTCCTGAACTAACGTTACCTGCAAATAGTTTGAAAATGCTTCATTACAACGACGTGATTCTGTAAATTCTCCGCATGTCAGATCAGTTATATTAAACAAGCAGGTCGTTGCTATTTGCTTGAGCACGTCATTCTGTCAGCGAGACTCCTCCCCTATGTGTCGCTGCATGCTAGTTGCCGGTTGCTGGTTTTGAGGTTCCCATCGCCGAGCTCCAACCACCACTCTCCGACTGCCGAGTTCCGACCTCCGACCCATTGTCGAGCTCCGACGGACGACTAGACGTCGCTACTCTCTGTCGAGAAATCTCGCAGCTTTTGATCGACACAAACTCGTCGGTCGGAGCTTCTGTTTATTATACCTTATCTACCATGCCGAGAATTTATAGAATCAGGTCGTAGTAAGGAAGCATTTTCACACCATTTGCAAGTAACGTTAGTTCAGGAAACCGTACTATTTGCCTACACCCGGATATGGCATTCTCCTCCTCCTCTGCGAGGAGGCTTTCATCGCAATCCCCACGCCCGATATCCTCCCTTTCTGCCCATCTGTGTTGTCCGATGTTCAATAATCCTTTGGTCGCCATCTCCCATGGAGTCGTCTTGGCGCTCAAGGTTACAGTGAGCTAGCATTTTATTATGGTAACAGTCTTATAATAAAATACAAGGGAAAGTTACCATCTTTTTGTATGCATAAATGTATCATTCCTATGTCGAAGGTATTTCAAATATTTATCTTTACACTGTAATGGCATTATAAAAAATAAATGAATCCATTTATGCGTCACTCGCATGCAAACGCCCATTCAGTTATATATTTTTTGCTTCTCTGTTTTTGCATTTTGAAAAGCAAAATGAGTCAATATATCTATTATGATTAATCCACCCACTAAATTTCATAGAGTGTATTATAATATGTAATCTGTTTTAGGCCCTCCTCTCCTACCCTATTATATATTTACTCGCATTTTATTCTAATTGGAAACCTATTTAAAACTATTAGACTTCCACCCTGAAGGATTGGACTCTGGTTGGATGAGCTATCCGACTAGGCTATATTTCCCTTAATATTTATGGCAAGATATCGAAAAATGGTCTGTCTTGCTACATGTTCATGTTAAAAATTTACCCCTCTTGTGAATATAGGGTTGGTTGTTGAATTGTGCTACAGCTTTTACTCTCATATATATATATATATAAATATAAAGAACGTTTCAAATTAAAAGAATATAAAAGCTTTAGTGCTTTACACTTCATATCAAATAAAGAAAACATTATTCAAACATCATGTGAAAGGATATGGACAACAAAAATCAGGAACTAGTAAAGCTTAAATCATTGATCATTAGGAAAAGAGCTGCAGAACGGCAAGTGGTAACGTTTTTTATTTTAATGCTTCTTCCGAAGCTGGAAGTGTTCAGATTGAGTTCCCAGAATGTCAATAGCTGTGGAAATTTAAGCCAGATATAATTTTGTGCCAGGATTTGAATTCTGGAATTAAAAATAAGTGGAATTGTGTTCAGATTTGACAAACCTGTGATATCTTTAGCTGATACATACCATAATTAAAATAGATAAATTCATTTTAATATAAATTTATTGAAATTTAAATGTATTTCATAATTAAGTTTACTTTAATGAATATGATATTAATGAGGTGAAGAATTATATAATCATATAATAATTAAAATAGATAAATTCATTTTAATATAAATTTATTAAAATTTAAATGTATTTCATAAGTAAGTTTACTTTAATAAATATGATATTAATGAGGTGAAGAATTATATAATCATATAAAACAAATTTCAAATAAATTTATTCAAAATTTGAAGAATTAAAAAAAAATATCCTATTTACATTATTATTATATTTTTTTATTAATGTTATTTAATATTAGAAATTAAAAATAATTAGAAAAAACTAAAAATAATTAGCAATGCCCTCTGGTTGGTTATGCTAACTAAGGTATAGGCTCACCATCTTGATTCAATTTTTCTTTTTATATTATTTATGTATATCCTTTTGTGTTGGAAATAATATAAAAGTGTAAAGTTTAAATATTGAAAGTTTTGAAAATATTGATTTATATTTTAAATCTAAATTTATTAAACAATGTAAGATCTAAACAACAAATAGGATGTAAATTTCTAAATATTTAAAAAGATTTTATGATTTATATTAACTATATTTTATCTTTTTCCATATTTGAACTCATAATCTTTTAAGAAGAAACACATGATTTTTAATTGTGAGGTCTAACTTGTAAACATACAGAGATTTTAAAAAAAATTATTTAACTCTCATTAAATTTATTATATATGTTTTTAATTATTAAGCCTAATTTGTACAAATACAAAGATTTATAAAATATATTATTTAACTTTCATTAATTTTATTATTAAAATAAATATGATTAACTTTATATTTGCAAATATTTGTACAAAGATTTATAAAATATATTATTTAATTCTCATTAATTTTATTATTAAAATGAACATGATTGACTTTATATTTGCAAATATGATGATAATAAACATTGAGATCCTTATCTTTGTCAAGGTAAGGGTAGGTGGTGCAAATAAAAAAACCGTTATGCTACTTGTACCACTCTTTTATATTTATCTCTTTTGACATAAGAAGCATTTAATGAAGTTATTTAAAATTATAAAGAAAAGTAAGTACCACTCCTCTGACAAAACATAAGAATCATTTGATAAAGTTATTTAAAATTATATAGAAAAGTAAATTTATATAGAAAACGTATTTATATTATAAAAAACAATTAATAATCCTTATATTAATAAAAGGCATCACCTCTTTATGATTGTCTCTATTAACATAAAAATTATTGGCGAAGTTACTTAATATTATATGAGAGAGTAATTTTTATATAGAAAACTATTTTAAACTAAGAAAACGGAAGATATTTAAAAAAAATAAAATATGAAACAAATTCACATTATAGACCATTAACCAATATTAAAAAGAAACATTTTTTTAATTGTAAAATCTTTCTTTAAATATATAATTGTTTAATATATAAAAGTTATACAATATTATGTATTTAAATTAAAATACATTTATATTAATGTTGACAGTTATTAATAAGATAAAATAGATTGAAAAAAATTTATATTATTGATAAAATTAAATAAATTTATAGTTATTTTTAAAATAAAAATATTATATTTATTTTATTAATATTAGGTATATATGTTTAGAGATTTGTTGGTTATTTTTAAATGGTAATATTGTAAATAACACATAAAGTGTCAAATTAATTACTTAATGTTGTTATTATGTTATTTACATCAAAGACCATGTTCAATTTTGTTAGTGTTTTATTTTAATCCATTAACATTATTCATAATATTAAATTTTTATTTTTATTTAAAAATTATAAATATTAAAAAATTATATGATAATCACTATTTCATAAGTTTTGTGTTTTTGGTAATATCAATTTTATTAAACAAATTTAATTTAAGTAAATATTGAAAAATAGTTAATAAAACTCTATAACATATTTTCAACTTTAAATTTTATTATTATTAAAATTTTGAACAAATTAAGTATCCAAATATAATTCTTAAGCTTCAAACTTTATTTTAATATATTTAAGCATAATTTTAATATAAAAAATTAAATTTTATTTAATATTTTTTAAACAAAATAATAAATATTGTTGTTTATACATATAATCTAACATAAATAGCATTTATTATTTTGAAATAAAGTTGGATACATAATATTTATATTAAGATGATTACATAAATTAAGATATGAAATTTAATGACAATTGTAGTATGTATGTACATTGCGTAACATAACATGAATATCTATGTAATTGATGTTTGAAAGTTTAAAAAAACTAAAAATAAAATATCCCAAGTTTCTAAATATCTTGCATTGTATTATTTATGTGAACATATTTTTTTTTAAATTTAAATTAATATAATTTTACATAATTTAAATCAATTTTATTTAATATTTCTCATTAAATCTTTTCATTTAAATTTATTACAAATTAATTTTAGTAATAATAATAAAGTTTATTATAGTTAATTTGTTAATTTGTTAATATATTAAATCTTTTTATTTAAATTTATTAAAAATAATTTTTAATAATGACAAAGTTTATTATAAGTTATTTGTTAATATATATTGAAAACAATTTAAACAAAATCATGTCATTTGAAATGCTATGTAGTGGTTTGTAAATGAGTATTTTCATTCTTTTTAAATATTTTGGATTAAATAAAGTTTTAATCAATTAAAAATATAGTTAAAAATATAGTTAGTAAAAATAGTTTTAAATCTTATTCTAAAATCAATTTCAATTTTATATAATATCTCAAATTACCAAACATGAGATAGTATATTATGTCTAACTAAGATTCAATTTGTTAAAATATTACAACTTTAACTTAAAACTAGCATAAATCCATCTTAAAAGGGGATCTAACCAATACCAAAAATTTAACCAAAAACTACCGTAAATCCATCTTAAAAGGGATCTACCCAATACCAAACACCTTGAGAGATAGGGCCGATTAAACTTCACAATCATTTAACATTTATTTAAAACATTTTATATAAATAAAATCCAAGTTATTCACATAACTCTACTTAGCTACATCCTTGAGAGATAGGGCCAATTAAACTTCACAATCATTTAACATTTATTTAAAACATTTTATATAAATAAAATCCAAGTTATTCACATAACTCTACTTAGCTACATCCGAATTGTAGTTGGTTCACTGTTACAAATTTTTCTCTTTTCCTACGAGTATCCTTCCCTACCTGTGCCTATATTTTTGTTCCTTCTAACTTTCCTCTTTTCCTACCGGCATTCATTTTTGCCCCTCAAGAGGCAAATGCTAATTAATAATTATATTAATTGGCTACCTTTTGAAAGACACATTCTTGTAAAACTATCCTATTTAAGTGTCTTTGAAAAACGTAGTATTACTTCACATTAATATTATTATAATGGAGAGAACTTTTATTTGATAACAATAATTGATTTTATATGAATTATGGAGACTAAGGTAATCATGCTTTCTTTTGCTTAAAAGGTTGGACTACAAATTCCGATTTCAGTCTTTGATATATGGTTATTCTAATTTCCAATACCACAAGTTTGCCTTTATAATTTATCTTTTTCACGAGCCATGTTATCACCAGGAATGTATTTTATATTAAAATTTGTTTAAAGGATGCGGCATCTCCAAATGGATTGCACGCTTTTAAGTATAGCATGAAAATCATGTAAATGCCACATTTAAAACCCGAGATAGCATTTGGAGAAAAGGAAGATCAACGTATTATAGGCCAACGCTTACTTAAGATAAGGTTGCCACGTTTCTTCACCTTGCAAAAGCTGATCCGCAAAGAACGGTATGAGACTGGAGACTTTGAAGGCCATTTCCCTTCAGCTATATATCATTTTTTTTCACAAACATGTAGACACATGCAGGTGCCACAGAGTGGTCACACCAGTTCCCCCAACTTGAAGAGTATCTTTATCTTTTTTATGAATGAATGGCCATCATGGCTGAAATCTGGAAAGTCAAATTTAATATAAATGTAAAGGCTTCTCCTATGCCTTTTGAAAAGTTTTGTTACAAGATGGTTTCAATAAGAAAGTGATATAGGTTGGTCTGATCACATCCCTCATGCTACCCAACAATCCACTTGTCCCAAACACCGTCTATGGAGCTGTTACTTTCAATCATACTATAACAACACATTGTTTCAATAGCAAAACTCTACTATTGAGGATCATCATATTATCTATCTAACAACATATTGTTTTAATAGCAAAACTCTACTTTTGAGGATCATCATATTATCTATCTCATGCATCCAATGTGACCTTTCTTTTCCGTTTAATGCATCCACTTTGTAATGCAAAGCATTGAGTTCTATGTTCCTACACCCCATGAATTTTTTCTCGGTAAAAGTCTTCATGGCTCGTCAATTGTACAGTTATGAGAATATTAAATTTTATTTTTGTAAATTGTACAGTTATGAGAATATTAAATTTTATTTTTGTAGTTATTGGATAAGTAGATCTTGGCAAGCTAAATAAGCTTTGCCTCTTGTTTTCAAGAACTAATAGTATAATTCTTGATTATTATACTATTAGTAATTCAGTCCCAAAACATTAAATGGAAAGATCGTTTGAAAAAAAAAAAGATGCTCTTAGTCTGATCACATCCCATACAATCCCTTTTTCCATACTGCCAAATCACCCACTTATCCCCAAACATAGTCGATTTTCAACAGAGAGGAGCTAAAAGAGAATATTGTACTCAACTGTAATAAAGAGAATATTATATTCAACCGTAAGAGTCTCAAAACATCATTGTAACCTTGCAATGCCACATCACAGTGCCTATTATATAATAATTGTGTCCGGAAATGTTTTATTTTTCTGCATATTTTCTTTGACGACAGTGCCCGGAACATTGCTGCAGGAAA
Source organism: Larix kaempferi (assembly GCA_027924585.1). Lineage (NCBI taxonomy): Eukaryota > Viridiplantae > Streptophyta > Pinopsida > Pinales > Pinaceae > Larix > Larix kaempferi. Next base: position 2,986,308 of record BSBM01000313.1, read on the forward strand.
GCATGCAGCCCTGCATACTGTTTTGGTAAAGAACCATTTGGCTACAAATACGATTTGATGGTTTTGTATGAAGGGTCCAATTTTTTTTAATGTTAATCTTAGCTTTCACTGTCTACAGGTGGCACTTATGTTCGATCGGAGGGAGCAGATTTTGCCCTTGAAAGTATTTCCACTACTTTCAACATTAGAGAATCTCTGCCTGAGATATGGGAAGAAGATGATGCAGAGAGCTCCAAAAATGTTGAGCATTCAGGAAGAGCAGTCACAGCTATTGAAACTGTTGTCACTGCATAAGCCATGAGCTCATTGAACAATGTAATGGAGAACTACTTTGGCATCTTGGACTGAAATTTGCATCTCCATAGTTGTGTATCCATTAACCGTAACCCCATTGATCAATGGGGAGACAGGCAGGCGTGTATGGAGTAAAAACAAGTAATTTAATGGTCGTTGAAGTGAGGCCAAGTGTCATTGGAGTGTAATAGTGGTGGTTGAAGAAAGTAGTATGTTGGACTCTCTCTAATTTGAGGTGTGAATGTGAATGGTTTTGAATTTTTTTTTCACATTTAGTTTAAGATTATATATTATTATATTAATCTTAATTATTAATAGTAAATATGAATGTTTTAATTTTTATAAATTATTTAATTTCATATTTAATTTTAGATTTACTTATTAGATCATATATTATTATATTAATTTTGATTTTTAGTAAATATGAATTTTTAACTTTTATCAAATATTTAATTTCATACAGGTAGACTAAAAATTAGATGTATACTATATTAATCACATTATAGTGAATTTAGATAAAAATAAATAAACTTTAAACATTAGTAATAATTTAAGTATTAGTAACATACGATCTACCTAAATTTGAGGATGCTGAATAATTTCGAGGTAGCAGTGAATTAGGATAAAATAATTAAACTTTAAGCATTAATAATATAGGATCTACCTGAATTTGAGGATGTTGAATAATTTTGAACTAATAGTGAATTTGGATAAAATAATTAAGCTTTAAGCATTAGTAACAAAGAATCTACCTAAAATTGAGGATGTTGAATAATTTTGATCTACATATTACTAGTTATACTTGAAAATTTATCTCTTTTTCACATTTCTTTTAATTCAATTAGATTATATACTATTGTACTAATTTTAATTATTAGTAAATACGAATGTTTTATTTTTATGAATTATTTGATCTCATACTTAATTTTAGATGTATGGAATTATAACATATATTATTGTGCTATTGATTAGTAAATATGAATTTTTAAATTTTTATGAATGATTTAATCTCATACTTGATTTTAGATGTAAATGAGATTAATCACATTGTAGTGAATTTGGATAAAATAAATAAGCTTTTCGACTTTGGCAACATAGGATCTATGTAAATAATTTTGATGTAGATGAGATTAAGACTATTGGGAACATCACATTATAGTGAATTTAAATAAAATAAATAAGCTTTAAGCATTAGCAACATAGGATCTACTTAAATTTGAGGAGGTCGAATAATAGTTAAGATTTGAAAATTTATATACAATTTTGTAAATTATTTTTTCTTAGCCTTATTTATTAAAGGCATCAAGGATATACCAAAAAAAAAAAAAAATTAAGGCACTCCACATTATCCTGAACACATGGGAATTGAGCGTATAAAGTGCATTGTTACTACTGAATTTTGCATTGCAACAAGGTTTGTGTGCATTTACTAGTGCCTAAAAATAGAGGTGTCAGTAGTTATAAAATAAGTGGAGAATGGTTGATGACTTTTACCTATCACGATAGCTTGATGATAACTTTACCATTGTTAATATTTGGCAAAACATATAGTGCATGATGATACTTATTATATAGAATATGTACATATATCTAAAATCCTTTATGCATTCATTATGTTCCTCGGCAGTGAATGCTGCATTACCTTCTTAAGGGATTGGCCATCACCATTTTTCAAGAAATATGAAAAATATTTTTCTGGATGATAGTAGTTTTCATAAGTTGACTTCTGGTCATTTGATTTTACCATATGGTCAATAATATCTTTGCTTTGCTCAAGGTCCTTTTGTGCTTCATCTCCAATTGGTGGTCTACCTAAAAATTGTTAAAGTTGCCCAATCGTGCTCTCTTAATGTCTTGTATTTCAGAAACATCCTTGAACATTAATAACCAATTCTTTCATCAAACTCACTCCAAGCCATGATGTATTCACAATAGTTGACACATGGATATGGATATACATCGATCATACATTAGTCTAGCAATGCATTAAAATTAGATAGCAACTACGATTGTTTTTTGTATTTTTCTTCTTTTCCTCTCGACGTTCCTTTTGTCCCTCTTGAGACAATTGCTAGTTACACCCCAATGAATGACATTGATGGAAGGTAACGTCTTCAAAATATAACACATAAAAAATAGCACCAGAAATATCCTATCATCAAATTCATAAACCGCGAACAAAATGGTGACAATAATCTAAAATGTTTTAAATGCCGAGATAGGCATAGATCACTCAAATATGGTAAATTCTTATTACAATTTAATATATCGTTCATTTTTTATATTTTTATAATGACAAAATAATAATTATTTAGCGTTAGAACAGATTTTAGCCCTAACATGGCTACCATGCGGGAATGAACTACCGGCCACCCGCGGCAGTTACCAAAGTCAATACACATGATTTTTGCAGATTTTCGCAAACTTTTCGTGAATGTCTCCACTTGATTTCTTTAGCATAAGAGGATGCCAACTTCAATCGATAGACAGGTTTTTGAGATTACCATTATTTTTTTAACAATAATCTTTTTCTTTTTTTTTTGTGAGTGGGAGATATATAATGTGAGTAATAGAGATGTGCAGACCGCCGCCACCGCCCACAGTAGGAAACGAATGCAAACCCGAAAAGGAGAGTGAACCTAGAGACCAGCATGAACAACAACAGAAGCCCTGACCCCACCATTCCAAAATAAATCAGAAAAACTCGTCAACAAAACATCAAGAAATCCAAGCCAGCTAGCCACGTCCGAAAACAGTCGCATTCAGCCATGTCAACCGACCATACCTCCGCCCATACCATCTCAAGAACAGGAGGGCAAGGAAGAACCGACTATACCGAGTCCCGACCATACCTCCGCCCATACCATCTCAAGAACAGGAGGGCAAGGAAGAACCTCCGCCCATACCGCGGTGAGAACAGGACGGCGATGAAGAACCGACCATACCTCCGCCTGGGAGAACAGTAACGAAGACACCTGATGGAAGGCCCACAAGAGACAACGGCCACATCGATCAGAAGCTTCCGCAGCACGCAACACCACATCCGTTGAAAAAGCACACAGCAGAACCGGGGAAGGCCCACAGCCGTCACACTGCATCACGGAAGATCCACACGCCTTTTTTTTCCCTGCAACACGGCGGGAGCGAGCGCGGCTGAATGTATATTTATTTATGTACATCGCCGAGAGCAGAGCTCAAAGCTCTAAAGGACGTATCGCCGAGAGAGAGAGAAATGACTGTTAAAGTTGTTCTTCTTCTGATGATGACTATGCTGCTGCTGCTTGTGTGCTTGGCCATTGAAATAACTTCTTCTCAATCTCATTCTGTTTCTGGAGATGTTGTTGGAGATGTTGTTTTGAATAGACGTAATATGATGGTGGAAGGCCATCGATTTCCACTGAGTATGGAAGGTCATCAATCTAACAAGGAGATCAAAGATCCATCGGGAAAGCTGTCTAATTGGACAGCTCAGAACTCGGAGAAGGCATGTTCCTGGTATGGTATTACCTGCGGACAACACACTCCCAGGGTCGTTGCCGTAATCCTTCCTGGATTGAATTTAACAGGTACCCTTTCGCCTTCTATTGGCAGCCTCTCGGTATTACATACTTTGAATCTTTCTTATAATTGGTTGAGAGGGGAAATTCCACAAGAAATTGGGCAGCTTAGAGCGCTACAAGTCCTTGACCTCACGGAATCTAGTCCAGAAGAATGGGGTTCGCAGGCACTGGTCACGAGGTCGAGGACTATAAGGATAGCTAAATATATGGAGGATCATCAAATGCCACAAACCTTCAATATATCCGCTTTGCATGGAACAACTTCATAGGTTCCATATCAATAGAGATTGAATTAAGTAATCAGAGAGCAACAAAGCATGCACAGCAGACTATAGACTGAAGGTGAGACTACACTCAATACAGCTTAATTATTCATAGATAATAGTTACAGATATATAGGCTTAGAGAGCCTCCAACAAACTCCTACAATAGTGGATCTGGAACTACACGTACACTAACAGCATAACAATATACTAACATAAGTATTTCTCCATTATTATTCTAACATTCCACCTTAGTGGAGAAATGGACTTTTAGCAAATATGCTTGCATGATTTGTAGCTCCCCCTCTGAATGGTGGAACTCCTTCTTTGAATCGTGCAGATAACCATGATAAAAAAATATTCTCAATTGAGAACAATTGTTTGTGATTGGAATCAACAGGTTTGATCAGCAAACATCGGTCAGAAGAAATCTTCTTAATCATTTCAATTGATTTGTCCACACCAACAGTAAACAAATAAACACTAGCAGAAATTCTTTCATGAGGTATCTTGTCACTTGTGTTGGCCACTTTTCTAATGGACAAATCATTCACACAAGAATCACCATGTATGCATTTAACTCATAATGCCAAACCTTGTCATCAAAGGTTGATTGATCATTAAGCCTGGAAATTCCAACAGTGCCATTAGCAGGTACACTAGTCGATGTATTCTGAAAATCTGGCGCTTCAGCGAATGTAATAGTGGAGACCCAGGGGACAATATCAATGGGCATCTCATCCAAGGCAGTTACATTCTCCATATCTCCAATAATCTGCTTTTGCTCCAATGGAATCTCCACATCTTCTTCTTCATCTGCAAAGATGCTTTCAAAAACAAGTCTCATGAGGAAGTCCATCTTCAATAGAATAATTACCTTCAACGCTGACAATCACAGCAACAAAACCTTCAATTTTCAAAACACCTTGATGGCCAGCACCCCCGCAGTAGTTTCGGGCACGAAGAACGTGTACACCCTGATGGCCAACACCCCTGCAGTAGTTTCGAGCACGAAGAACGCAAAGAACGCATACACCCTGATGGCCAACACCCCTGCAGTAGTTTCGGGCACGAAGAAATCGTAGTTTTGGGCACAAAGAATGCGTAAGTCCAGTACTGAGGGACCGAGCCCTAGCAGACTCACAGCTCGCAGTAGTGCAGGGGTACCGTGCCTTAGCAGGCTTTCAGCTTGCGGTAGTGCAGAATTGCCTGAAGTGCCGCGCCCAGTACTAAAGTACCGCGCCCTAGCAGGCTTGCGTCTCGCGGTACTACGCTATTACCGCGCCTTCTTTGCCAGCTCGCAACTCGACCTCCTGAGCAGCCAACTCCCTCAGCAGCAGCGCCGGTCAATACGTGAAAGAAAAAAAAATGGTTCTCACCAATAATTTATCCACCGTCTTCAACAATCTCACCAATCAGCATTTATCAATGATGTGTGCAGCTATGATGTCAACGGTGATGGCTACAATTTGAATCTATTGGGAAGCTCTCAACTTGAGCAGCGATTGCACTGTCTCAGGAATAGACAGCGATTTACCTCAGCACTCTCAGCTCAACATACACATCTGTTTGTGCAGCATTATCCAACTTACAGCCAGCACTCCCTTCAAGGATTCAATGATGACAATTAAACTTCAACAATTTTATTCTTCACTATGGGATAATTTCAACAACGGCTCGCACAACAGGCCACTCGGCCTCCTCACTCCAATAGGCCACTATGGGCTCTGATACCAAATTAAGTAATCAGAGAGCAACAAAGCATGCACAGCAGACTATAGACTAAAGGTGAGACTACACTCAACACAGCTTAATTATTCATGGATAACAGTTATAGATATATAGGCTTAGAGAGCCTCCAACAGACTCCTACAATAGTGGATTTGGAACTACATGTACACTAGCAGCATAGCAATATACTAACATAAATATTTCTCCATTATTATTCTAACAGATTGGTCATCTAGTCAAGTTAGAACAGCTCGACTTGTCAAGCAGTTATTTGAGTGGAAGCATCCCTCTATCTCTCAGCAATTGTACTAAGTTATCGACCCTCTCCCTTGGTGGTAACTACTTCAAAGGTGCCATACCGACAGCGATGTTTGTACATCTAGTCGAGTTGGAAAAGATTGACTTGAATTCGAATGCTTTGAGTGGCCACATTCTTCCAACTCTCACCAATTGTACTAAGCTATCTATGCTCGACCTTTCTGATAACAACTTCAGAGGTACCATACCAACAAAGTTTGGCCATCTAGTCAGGTTGGAACAGCTTCGTTTGAGTGGCAATTTTTTTAGTGGCCGCATCCCTCGAATTCTCAGCAATTGTAGTAAGCTGTCTACAATCGATCTTTCTTTTAACGAATTTACTGGTACCATACCAACAGAGTTTGTTCGTCTAGTCGAGCTGGAAGATCTCTCCTTGGAATACAACTTATTAAGTGGTCGCATCCCTCTATTTCTCGCCAATTGTACTAAGCTATCGACCCTCTCCCTTGGTGATAACTACTTCACAGGCACCTTACCGACAGAGTTGGTCGTTTAATCAAGTTGACATATCTTGACCTGTCACACAGCAGCTCACTACATGGTCGCATCCCTCCAATTTTTGGAAATTGTACTGAGCTATAGTTACTCGATTTGAGCTTCAACGGATTTTCTGGTGGAATTCCTCCAAGTCTCGGCAATTGTACTAAGCTACAGTACCTCTACCTCCAAAATAACATCATCACCAGTACCATACCAAGAGAGTTTGGTCATCTAGTTAAGATGGATTCTCTTGACTTGTCATACAACTCAGTAAGTGGTCACCTTCCTTCAACTCTCGGCAATCTAGTTAAGATGGATTCTCTTGACTTGTCACACAACTCAGTAAGTGGTCACCTTCCTTCAACTCTCGGCAATTGTAGTAAGCTAACTCGACTCTTTTTGCATTGCAACCGATTCTCAGGCAGTATTCAGTTTCCAATTTCTATGGAAATCTTCACTGCACATTCTAATCATTTTTCTGGATCTCTGCCTTCATCTCTGGCCAATTGCAGTGAACTCCGTTTACTGGATTTAAGGAAAAACAGATTTACAAGTGAACTTCCCAAATATATCTCATCTTTGCACCATTTACAAGTTTTAAGCATTGGTTATAATAAACTTCATGGTGGTATTACTAGTGGGATCACAAATCTCACTAAATTGTTTATATTGGATTTATCCAATAATGAATTGAGTGGAAGGATACCATCCGGACTTCAGAGCCTTCGAGGATTTGCAAAAAATGTATCTTGGCAAAACAACATTTTGTTGACCTATTTTTCAGTATTTATGGGTAATGGTGAAATGGGGATTGACATAAAAGGAAAGGATTATAATCTATCTTATTTGATTCCTACCAACACGATATTTGATTTGTCAAGAAATAATCTTATAGGTGAAATACCTGCAAGTATAGGAAGTTTAAGTGCTTTGAGATTATTGAATTTATCTTGGAACCAATTGGAAGGAGAAATTCCTGCCTCTCGTGGTAACATATTTATTTATATTGGAGCAGTTGGACTTGGCCAAAAATAATTTGAGTGGAGAGATTTATGGGAATCTTTCTAAATTAACAATGTTGGGGGTAGTGAACTTTTCCTCCAATAACCTATGCGGGCCAATTCAGATAGGGACTCAATTTTCCACTTTCAATGTAACTTAATTTCAAAGGAATAAGTGTTTGTGTGGGTATCCTATGCAAGCAGGAAATAAGACAAGTTCAATGGAAGGTGTTGGTAGGCAAAGTGATGTTAAAGTAGGATTGTTGAGTCGAGTGGATGAATATATGTCATTAATAGCATTATGTATAGGAGTAGTAATTGGATATGGGGGAGTAGTTATTGTTTTCATAGCTTGGGAGAGAGCAAGGAATTGGGTGTTGTCCCCCAAAAAACCAAAACCCTTTTATGGGATGTATGGATTCCCTAAATAGTGTAACATGGGGAAGTTCCATTTTCTATATAAGTTCACTGAAATATTAGTATGTGATTGAATCACTGATGTATATGATACTATTATGCATATAAAGTTTGAAATTTATAATAGCTTTTTTCATTTAAATATGTGTGAACTAAGATTTATTTAAATGTTTGATCATTGCCATTCACAAGTTGTTATTCATTTAATTCATTATGTAACTTTATGTTTTAATGCAATATGTTTCTTTAGCTAATTCTAATGTAATATGTAATTATTGTATTTTTATTATTTTAATTTAAATAACAATACTATATTTTTTTAAATGACAATACCAAATTATTCATCTTATTAATTTTTAAAATTACATTAAAAATATTATTATAACTTATCTCTTGGCATAAACATGTAGACTCTCACCCTGCCACCACCTATTCTTTCACAAGGTGAGGGTGTGCATGCACGTGCTTTGGGTGATGGAGAGTGAAGGCCTATATGTGCTTGAAAAATACGAGCATTCACATTATCAACCCTCACCACTCAAAGTAACATTTTTAGTCATTGTCGTAGGGAGAGACTATATGTTCCGCCTTTTACAATTAGTTTGAAATCAATTCATTAGAAAACATCAGATTTATTAAGGTTGACTCAAATAATATTATTTTTTTATTTTTCTTTAATACCTTTTTTCTTAATGTTTATTGGACTAGAGCTTTTCATTAGACATTTTTTTATCATTGGACGCACACTAAAAATTTAAAAATAAAAATAAAATACCATCTGCATAGTATTACTTACCAAATGTGTAGAAATATTTATGTGCTAGTGAATTTTCATTCCGTCAGAATTTTAGAGACCTGACAATGTGTTATCATTTAGTATTTTCTTAAACAGGAAGTTATCTCAGAATTCAGATCATGCCATTTGATGTCATTAAATATTTTCTTAATCTCATCAATTTGATGCTTCCAAAAATTGTCTAGTTAATTTGGGGTTCAGCATCGTGAAGCCAAGAAATCAAATGTCAATATGTAAGGCTTCTTATTGTCAAGTACAACATTAACATGCAATATTTTGCTCCAGATGTTCTGCACACTCATTGTTTGCTTCAACTTTTGCAAGCAAAGAGCTCCATCCGCAGAAGGTTACACATGTCCTTCATGCACATCAAAGGTAAATTTATCTCCATCTTTTTCAGGACATATAACACTATTTATGGTTTTCATGTGTGAGCCTGTTGCAAAAGCCTTGAGTATACATGTTAAATTTGACTCTTGCTGGTATTTGTATCCTTCAGGGATATTTTCATCTGTAGCTTGAATTTATTATAATGAACCATTCTTAAATTGATAAGTAAAGCATTCCGAGCTCTAGATAAATTTGTTCATCAATTTGGGCGTTTCCCTTGTGCTGCTTCCGAGGAAGATGCCAGTAGATTCATTGATATAGCAAGGGCTTTAAATGATAGTGACACCTGCCTGATTAAGTTGGATACCAGTGTCATTGATGAAAATGTAAATGTACTCAAGCATTTAGCAAGTGGTTCCCGTGTAGTGTTGAATCCCATGGAAGCTATGTTTGGTGGAATCGTTGGGCGGGAGGTTGTGAAAGTCTGTTCTAGCAAGTTTCATCCAATTTTCCAGGTTTTATTTCTTTCTCACCATAGCCTGTTAATGTTTTTCATAATCCGTCTTAAATAATGGAATTGCCCCTTCATTATTTAGTTTTTTTATGGGCAACTAAATTCGTGCATTTTTCTATAACCTCATAGAAAACTTTCAACATCCTCACTTATGTTTGCTTTGTGCAGAGACTGATACTAAAAACCAAGAGCATGGAGTTCATGCCCTTCAATTTATCACTGTTCACTTTTCTCTACAGTTTTTTTTGGTTGGCCTATGGTGCTATGAGAAAAGACATCGTGGTTATGGTAGGTGTTACAATAACTATAGAATAGACAGATATCCATGCAATGGAGTATCAAGTTTAGCTTTATGCATACTATCAACTAACATGTAAATTATTCAATTCTTCATTCTTTATTCACTCTTTATTACATTGTTTTTTCACAAATAAACTTATTTATGTTTTTTTTGTTACTCTGCAGGCTCCTAATTTTTTGGATTGCCATTATCATCAGCTCAAATGATACTCTACGGTATTTACTGCAACAACAAGGGAAAGCAATCCCTAACTAAAAACTTTGATGCAGGAGATAAGGAAGTTGCGATGGAGATAAGTCCTATAGAGGAAGTATCTCAAAATATGAGGAAATGAATTCAACCACTGTCTACGACATCGAAATGCAGTTGAAATAGAGCTAGATCCATGACCTCTAGCTATATATTTGGACTTCGTTCTTATTTTCCTCCTAAACTATTATAATTGGTTAAAAATATGGCATTTAGTATAGTAGAAGTTTTTCTGTACATATTAACTCCTTTGTCACTAGTCTTGGTAGTCCTTTCAGAATCTTTGGTTAGGATCACACTGTATCAGCAAATATCTGGCCTCTTCTATTTTGCAATTTTGCTTAATTACTTTAATTGATATATTGATGGCAAAATTATACTGTGTGTCGTGGGTGCAAATGTTTTTTATTACGACTATATAGTTTTAGTATATTATGTTGAATTAGTAAACCAGTGTAATCTATTTCCAATTTTAAGATTGCTTTGTGCGCGCACTATACACAACCAAAGCAACCGCAATTCTCTGTCGATAGTGAAAGCTATAATGGTGCTTGCTATAGAGTGGACATTCATTTTCATCTGAATTAAAAATAACCCACATTAGTATTAGAGAAAGCTATAAGTGTGACTGATTAGTGTGGACATCAATTTTCAACTGGATTAAAAACCTTCTGAATAACCTGTTATAGAAAACTGCAATGAATTCATATATTGCTGTGTAGTTCTTCTATTTCGACTCACTCGAATCTCTTCCTGTAGAATCCCTTGGGCCATAGGACGTGGCGCCTTTGAATTGTCGTTATGATGCCCAAATTTCTGTGTTTGGAAAAGAGATGCAGAAAATGTTGCAAGATGGGAAATTATTTGTTGTGGGGGCTGGTGCTCTGGGATGTGAGCTTCTAAAGAACTTAGCCCTCATGGGAGCCTCCTGTGGAAGTCAGGGAAAGTTGACTATAACGGATGATGACGTTGTTGAGAAGAGTAATCTTAATAGACAAATCCTCTTTCGGGATTGGAATATTGGTCAGGAAAATTCAAGTGTGGCAGCAACAGCCGCCACCGTAATCAACCCATATTTGCAGGTTGAAGCATTGCAAAATCATGTGAGCCCAGATACCCAACATGTGTTTGACGATTCCTTCTGTAGCAGTGAGGTTGATGTTGTTTTAAATGCTCTAGACAATGTCAATGCCAGGTTGTATGTAGATTCAAGGTGTGTTTACTTCTGACAGCCATTGCTAGAGTCTGGAACTCTGGGAACCAAGTGCAACACCCAAATGGTTATCCCTCACTTAACTGAGAACTATGGAGCATCACGAGATCCTCCTCAAAAGCAGGCGCCCATGTGCACGCTTCACTAGTTTCCACATAATATTCACCGCTATCTCACATGAGCAAGGTCCGAATTTGAAGGTCTCTTAGACAAAACTCCGGCTGAAGCAAATGCTTTTCTTTCCAAACCACAAGAATACATAGAGGCAATCAAGTATGCAGGGGATGCTTAGGCCCAACAAATTCTGGAGTTTGTTGTCTATCGTTTGGTTTCACAGATATGTCTAACATTTGAAGATTGTTATGTAGCATTTAGATAAATTTGTGATGAGGTTAATATACATAGGAGTCTAGTAGGCGTTCAGTTCTGTAATGGACGCTAAAATAATTACTATGTTCGAGTTATATGTTGGAGATGTGTCTGGACTTATGTTTGCGTTTATATGTACAGACGTTTAGGATTTAAATTCGTATGGGTAGATTGACAAGTTCAAAATATATGTAGAAATTTCAGCAGTTCATTTGGATAACAACCGTTACCATTCCATGCTGCAATCGTACAACTTGACTTAATAGTCAGATCGACTGAACATTGTATATTGCATACTATTTACTAACTGTCTGGCAATGAGGTTTTGCATACAAAGATTGTTCTCTTATTTTCTAATTAATAATGGATGTCGATTTGGTCGACACTGTTTGCATGGAAAAGAAAATCACAAAAGTAGCTTTAATGTTCTTTGAAATGTCAAAAAGTCATTTAATCATTTTTGTCAACGGGTTTTTTTAAGACACAATTAGACACGTGGTAAAAATAATAAGAAAATATTATTTGATTTTTTAATTTATGAAGTTGTTTAATTTTTTTAATTTGTTTACTTATTAAATTACTATTTTTTATTATTTTTATAATATTATTTCTATTATAAAATCTAAATAATATCTTTTATTTCAAAATCTTCAAATTTTATTTAATAAATTACTCATTTTACGTGTATGGTCATTAGTTCAAAACTCTGTAGGTACTAGCTTAACAACAACAACAACAAATACAACAAAATAGGTTGTAGGCGTGGGTCTGGTCAAATTACAATTGAAGTATGAATCTTTCACTTTGTTAAGGTGTGGGTCTAGTCAAATTACAATTGAAATATGAATCTTTGATTAACTAATAGAAGCACACCAAAATGAGATGTAAAACACAATAATTAAATTCCAAAACGAGACCATCTACGACCCTACTGGGCATAGTAGTAACTAAGTAGAGGGGGAGGAGGACACTTCTCTTCACTAAATGTATGCCTTGCAAAATAAAATGCAACAAGGTCTTTATATTGAGAATATATGATCAATTAAATCAGAATTCACCTTGTGGTAATTTAAAATTATATTTTTGTTATAAAAGTGTATTTTTTTACTAGAATGTAGAATTACAGAGAACGAATGGATAAGCACTTAAGTTAGGTGCCTCTATTGTAGATTCTCATAAGAATATTGAATGAAACATTTTAAATTTTTAACAATGTTTTGAGATTTATTGATGATTGGTATTACGGTTAATGTGTATTTGTCCATACATATGAGCGCACTACGTATTTGCAAAAAATGCAATGAAGATTAATATTGGTTTATATGTAACATGTTGTGTGAATTGATGCAATGTCGTTATGGCCATGTTGTGTGAACGGAAAATGGCCATTGCAGTTATGTCATTTATTTGTTTTGTATTTTTCAATTTATAATAAGAGTCAACATTTTTGGTTGGAAATATGAGACACTTTACCTTTCCACAACTACTAAATTTAAAAATAAATCTCTTGAATAAGCTTAAAATAGATATCTAAGTCGCAAACTAAGGATAACCTTGGCCTATTGCAAACATAATGATTTTGCAATATGTTGTAATGATTATTGTGAGGATCTTAGCATTAAAACATTAAGGAATATAGAGGAATTTATGATTGTTAATTTAGTGGGTTATTTTAATAATAATTAAGTCTTTTTTTTTAAATTAATTGAAGTTTTTTATTTTATCTCAGGATTGAGAAAAATATTTTTTTTATAATAAAAAAAATATAGATGTTAATGGAATACACTTTATATGGTAAAAGAAAGAGTTACCATTTAAGTGAAGTAATTACCTATAATGTTTTTTACATAAAGATATATATTTTTTCTTTTTAAAATTAATTTTACATTTTCTTCTAAAAGCAAAAAAATCTATATTTATTATATTATTTTTTACATAATATATGTAAATACTCGAAGGACATCTAAATTTATGTAATACCCCAATTTTGACCCTTGTGAAATATTGGCTTTTAATGTAAATATTGTATACATGCGATGTATGTTTCCCTAGCGTGGAGCTCAAGGCTAAGGCCCCGCTAGTGTATGCTCGGATTTTATTTAAATGGACAAGTAGTTGATATTTTGATATCCATGTGCTATTAAGCCATGGAATATTGTAATTGATGTAAATATTTGATATTGCAATAAAATACCAAAACTGGCTATGGAAGCAACGAATAAAAAGAGGCCATGTGTATCCACTAGGGAGAGGTGAGGGCGTTGTGGGGATGAACCATATGCTGCCAAATGTCATCTTGTGAACCCATTTGACTTCCTTTGCTGACATTTAATTCTGTTGTAAGGAAGTGGTTGAAGAATTCAGTCCATGGCTTCAATGGAGCATGGGCAGCCCAGAAATTCGTATTGCAGGAATGGGCTCTGTTTTTCTTGTACCACAAGTCACTCTACCTCATGGAAATGGGTTCTTCCTCATTCCTATTCTATTATTGAACATCCCAACATCAATTTTCATCCAAAAATGAATTCCGAGCAGTGAGCAAAACCATAAATCGCAACTTTGCAATAACCCACGTTTTAAAGTGCCATAAACACCCAGAATTACTATTGGATAGTAAAATCCAATGGGGGATCCATAGATATGAACCTTGGGGCGAGTTTGAGAGTATTAGATAGCCCAAAATCCATTGTAAAACCCAGTTTTTATAGCCCAAAAATCAAGTGATGGGATTGAGTTATTTGATGACAGAAGTTTGAGAAATCCAAGTGTGAATGACTAAACAAAGGTTGGGTTTGCTTGATAAACCCAGTGAAGGCTGAATTCTCAAGGAATTAGCAACTGGACCTTTTTATGCCCACCATAAATAGCACTAGAGGGAAGGGACGCCTGAGGGACTATGTAGCAGAGAAGGGGACCTTCCTTGTGCTAGATGAGGTAGGTATTGTGGGTGCCATACTATTGAATTCATTCGAGATGCCTGTAGCTCTGTGGCTGAGCTCACTGGCTTAACATTGCCCTCCCTTGTCTTTTGTATGCTTGATACACCCAACTATGTGTTGGCTTAGCATAGCTATTGAGTGAAACCATGGCTTTGAGTGAGCCTGTTTAGTTCCTCCTTAGTGGATACACAACCTAGCTCAGTGGTGATCTCCCAGCTGAAAGAATACAGGCTGAACAGAGATCTATGGTTGGGTGGAACGTTGCTCTCACATAGCCAGTTGTTGGATAGCTTCATCTCAAAGATAAGTGTTCTCTGTATTTTAAATTGTATGCATTTGGTGTTCTATAATGTGTTAATTTGGAATGGTAATTATTCATGTTAATGGAATTGATATGAAGCCTATGCATAACATTGGAATGGAATTGAATCTCTGAATGTTGAATCATCCTCTACTGCTGATAGATATGTTGATGCATTATTGTTTGTGTGTGTGCAATTGTGTTTTAATTCCGTTGTGTTTATATTGAGTATGAGTTTGCACACATAGGTTTTTATTTATTCAAGCATTTCTTAGTATTGTATGGGTTGAGATATCCAAATAAGCCCGGTAAGATTGGTCATGTTTCCTTCCATGGTTTGGAATGATGGAAGGAGATGTGATAGAGTGGTATCAGAGCCCATGTTGCAGCATTGGGGCTACTTGGGCCAAACTCTGAGTTACAGACAAGTAACATAATGTTTTAACGTGGTATTGGTAAAGTTTGGGGCATCATTTTGATATGAAAAAATGGCAGGATCAGAGTTCTTAAATGTAGTAGAGGATCACACCATTGCATAGATCTTTCCAACGATACCAAACTTGCCTTATTTGGTTAACGGACAAGGGAGATATGATCCCCGCAAGTGCACAGATTGCGCGGAGGTTGCACACAGATTGCGCGCAGGTTGTGCGTAGATTACGCACAGATTGCGCGCAGGTTGCGCACAGATTGTGCACAAGATGTGAGCAGGTTGCGCGCAGGTTGTGCACAGGTTGCGCATAGATTGTGCGCAGGGGGCGCACAGGTTGCGCATAGGTTGTGCACAGATAGTGCACAGGTTGTGCGCAGGGGGCGCACAGGTTGCGCACAGGTTGTGCGTAGGTGGTGCGTAGGTTGCGCACAGGTGGTCCGCAGGTGGTGCACAGGTTGTGCATAGGTTGCGCAGGTGGCGTACAGGTTGTGCACATGTTGCGAAGGTGGCACACAGGTTGTGCACAGGTTGCAGAGGGGTTAATACAAAAAAAAATGAAAAGTAGTCAAACCCAGAAATTCATAAAAGATGGATGGCGCATCAGAACAAAGATCCATAAGTTACTGAGTGTTCCTTGTTATATGGACTAACTTCTCCCGGTAGAAAATTTTTCCTGATTTCTTCTGGATTTACTTCTATAGGTCGTTGAAGTTGGTCTTCCATGATGTTTTACAACTGTGTAAAAGTGCAAAATTTTGGTGAAAATTGTCATTTTTGAAGTAATGTAACTTCCACACCCGATGTCGCAATGGAGCGCAAGGATAGGAATTGGAAAGCTTATCCAGTAGGGAACAATGGTGCATAGTTATAATTCAAATGAGGTTGTCATACCCCATAGATATTTAGAGCAGAAAAATGTCAACGACTATTTTGTCAAATTGTTGACAATATGGACAATTTCCAGAATTACATGAATGGGCAAAAGAAATGAATGCATAACAGCTATGTGAATTATTCCATGAGTTAATTTTGTTAAAATATTGATTTTTTATGTTTCTATAAGCATTCCTAAGATGTCTAACAAATATTTTCATAATGCACAATGCTTGCAGCTCATAATATTTAATAGTTGTAGCAGAAGCAACATACAGGAAAAATGGTGACCATAAATGATGCTCAAGATCCTTATGATCATGATGAAGATGTGCTAGGAGAAAATGTGCAAGAAGGGAATGCTGAGACTGAATCTAATGGGAGAAGGGAGCAAATAACTCCTCAAAATTTGGTTGAAACCATGGTGAGCTTCAATGAAAGATTCTGCAACTAGGGTTTTGCTAAGTGAGGGACTGTGCAATTTTTGCACACGGGGGTCAACTTTGCAAAATTGTCCACCGAGGACTTCTGGCTAGCGTTTCCAGCCGGAACCTACCTAGACACACCTACAGGAATCCTCGGAACCTGGTTTTGCTGCACGGTTGGAGTTCTATGCCCCCGGCAGGTATCCAGCAAGTGTCCTTGAAGGCCTTTTGGATGCGAGATGGAACGAGCCATAGAATGACTGCCGTGGCTCCAATCGACAAACCGTCGACTCCATTGGATTCAGGACATCGAGACAGTGCTAGGGGTTCCCCTCTCCATCGGTCCCATGGCCCACGTGTCATCTTGTAGGTGCATTCTGCAAACTTGGGTTTTGCTCAGTGAGGGACTGTGCAATTTTTGCACACGGGGGTCAACTTTGCAAAATCGTCCACCGAGCACTTCTAGCTAGCATTCCCAGCCAGAACCTACCTAGACACACCTATAGGACTTCCCAAAACCCGGTTTTGCTACATGGTTGGAGTTCTATGCCCCTGGTAGGTATCCAACAAGTGTCCCTGAAGGCCTTTTGGATGCGAGATGAAACGAGCCATAGAATGATGGTCGTGGCTCCGATTGATGAACTGTCGACTCTATTGGATTCAGGACGTCGATACAGTGCTAGGGGTGCCTCTCTCCGCCAGTCCCATGGCTCACATGTCATCTTGTAGGTGCATTCTGCAAACTAGGGTTTTGCTGAGCAAGGGACTGTGCAATTTTTGCCCACGGGGGTCAACTTTGCAAAATCATCCACCGGGCACTTCTGGCTAGTGTTCCCAGCTGGAACCGTCCTAGACACACCTGTATGTCTCGTCGAAACCTTTTTTGTTGCATGGTTGGGATTCTATGGCCCCGGTAGGCATCCGCCAGGTGTCCCTAAAGGCCTTTTGGATGTCGGACATAACAAGCCATAGAATGAAGACCGTGGCTCTGATCGATGAACCGTCGACTCCGCTGGATTCAGGACATGGGGACAATGCTATGGATGCCCCTCTCCACCAATCCCATGGCTCATGTGTCATCTTGTAGGTGCATTTTGCAAACTAGGTTTTTGCTCAGTGAGGGAGTCCACGAGGGTCAACTTTGCAAAATTATCCACTAGGCAATTGTGGCTAGTGTTCCCAGCTGGAACCGTCCTAAACACACCTGCATGTCTCCCCAGAACCCAGTTTTGTTGCATGTTTGGGATTCTATGGCCCCGGTAGGCATCTGACAGGTGTCCCTAAATGCCTTTTAGATGTCGGACGGAATGAGCCATAGAATGACGACCATCGCTCTGATCGATGAACCATCGACTCCATTGGATTTAGGACGTCGAGACATTGCTAAGGGTGCCCCTCTCTGCCAGTCCAATGGCCCACGTGCCATCGTGTAGGTGCATTCTGCAAACTAGGGTTTTGCTCAGTGAGGGAGTGTGCAATTTTTTCCCATGGGGGTCAACTTTGCAAAATCATCCACTAGGCACATATGGCTAGCGTTCCCAACTGGAACCATCCTAAACGCACCTGCATGTCTCCCCGGAACCCAGTTTTGTTGCATGGTTGGGATTCTATGGCCTCGGTAGGCATCTGGCAGGTGTCCTTGAAGGCCTTTTGGATGCTGGACGAAACGAGCCATAGAATGAAGACCGTCGCTCCAATTGACGAACCATCTACTCCGTTGGATTCAGGACATGGGGACAGTGCTAGGGGTGCCCCTCTCCATCGGTCCCCTGGCCCACCTATTATATTGTAGGCCCATCTTGGAAACTAGGGTTTTGATCAGTGAGGGAGTGTGCAATTTTTGCACATGGGGGGTCAACTTTGCAAAATCGTCCGCCAGGCACTTGTGGCTAGCATTTCCCTTCTTATGGTGAAAAATGGGATGGTGATGGTGACAACATGGGTAGGAAGAGCACGGTGAGGATGATGATGATGATGATGATTAGGGTGAGGGTGAGGATGATGAGGATGAGGGTGATGATGATGATTACGAAACTTGTGCAATTTATCAAAACAATCATAAGACCATGAAGATGTTGATGTTGATGATGATGATGATGATGAATATGATGGTGGCGGTGGCGATGGTGATGAAGATGATGATGGTGGTGATGGTGATGATGAGGGTGAGGATGAGGATGAGGATGAGGGTGATGAGGATGATGATCATGATTATGGTGAGGATGTGGATGAGGGTGAGGATGATGAGGATGATGATCATGATGGTGGTGGTGATGATGATGAAGATGTTGATGATGAGGGTGATGAGAATGATGATCGTGATTATGAATATGTTGTTGATGATGATGATGATGATAATGGTTTACTGTGATGATGATGAGGATGAGGATGAGAATGAGGGTGAGGATGATGATGATGATGATGGTGGTGGTGGTGGTGGTGGTGGTGAAGATGATGATGATGATGATTATGATGATGGTGGTGGTGATGAAGATGATGATCATGATGAAGATGATGATGATTAGGGTGAGGATGATGATGATGAGGGTGAGGATGATGAGGATGAGGGTGATTATGATGATCACAAACTTCTGCAATTTATCAAAACAAACATAGGACCATGAAGATGTTGATGTTGATGATGATGATGATGATGATGAATATGATGGTGGTGGTGGTGGTGGTGATGAAGATGATGATCATGATGAAGATGATGATGATGGCGATGGTGATGATGATGATGAGGGTGAGGAGGATGAGAATGGGGATGAGGATGATGGTGATGAGGATGATGATCATGATGATGGTGAGGATGTGGATGAGGGTGAGGATGATGAGGATGATGATCATGATGGTGGTGGTGATTATGATGAAGATGTTGATGATGAGGGTGATGAGCATGATAATCGTGATGATGAATATGTTGACGATGATGATGATGATGAAGATGAGGATGATGAGGATGAGGGTGATGATGATGATTACGAAAATTCTGCAATTTATCAAAACAAACATAGGACCATGAACATATCATTTTTGTTCGTCAATACAACATTATCAAGGAATATCATTAAAGTAGTTAGGTATTTCATTTTCCATGGATTCTGGATGATTACTTTTGCATTATGATAGGTGGAAAATGGACATATGAAAGAGGTAAAGCACAAACTAGTGTCTTACATACTAGGGTTTAGTAAGGATAGGGTTTATATCTTCAACGATATTATGAGAGTGAATTCATAACCAACTATTGGTTAGCATACTTTAACAAACTAGGGTATATTTGTTACATATATTTGACCATATGTACATGAAGGCCCAATGAATTTTATTACACTTTTGTTATGCATTCCTTACCATTCAATCAAACTACATAGATGCTCATGTACGTATAGTTTGATGAAATACAGTACCATTGATGAAATGTGTAGCATCTATTGGACTTCCTCGTACTGTCTGAAAATGTCATAGGATTACATTGATGGTATGCGTAGCATGTTACTATTATGACAGAGGTTTTTTCCTTGCAACATATTTTCCTTGCAACCATAATCATGATCAATGGGTATGAACCCTTGGAGTTGACAAAAAACACAATTTTAAATTAGATATCAAATTAGCATGCATGTGATAAGTTCATTGAACTGTTGAAAGATATTATTAGTTTTTTCCATTCAGATAATGTTTCATAACACAATGGTGAGATGTTACATGATCAATGCAATAAACGTAAGAGAATAAATATTGCTTGAAATGTAATTTTATAAATTTCAATAGCATAATTTATCAATGTGTGGAAGAGATGAATCATCACAAGCACAAGTCGAAACTCAAGAGAAAATATGGAATATATTGATAGTCGAATGTTTGTAATACAAAATATGGGAAAGTAGCCAGCCCTCAAATGGCCTGTCAATGTACATGTATCTCTAAGTACAACAATGTGTACATGTATGTCAAAATACATCTATCCAAGACTATGCAACATCAAAAATCAATCTCTCTCTTGTTTTTCCCTGACTTTCCTCTATCAACCATCTCCATGGGATTGCTCGGGATCTCAGAAGTCTGCAAAAAAAATCATTATTTCTATCAAATAACTGTACTAATACCCTACCATCAACAAACTTAAAAAATTAACTTATGGCCAAATTATTTATGACAAACACTCACCAAGTCCTCATGGGGTATAGATGTGAGCGGTGTGCTCATGGAAGGCATCTCTATAGTTTTGCTTTGCAAATAAAAGATCATATCTCAATTAATTCAACAATTCAACATTGATCAACGTGTTTGGGTAAATTGAATAAAAAAACTTGGTCATTAATGAACATCTTACCGCAAGAGGAGACCTGGTCAGAACAATGGATTGAGCAGAGGGGTCAGGCACTTTTGTCGCTAATGGCTACAATCACCAAATGGAGAAATAGTTAGACATGCATGAATAAACAATATAGTAACATGGTTAAATACTATGCATTGTGATTGTCCAAATAGTTACCTCCGTATGACTCGTGGCTATTGTAGATGCGGCACTGAGTGCAGCATCAATGATCTTTGTTAGGTCAGGGGTAGATGGATCTCTCATGTGTCTGCTATAGAGGACATCCACATTCTTTCCAGGAGTGGAGCCTCTCTTGTACACTTGTCCCTCTTGCACGTTGGGACTACGGGGAGTTCGAACTACTGACAGTCTCGAACGTATATCTGCTGGTGGCTATAACCAAAAATATTGACGTAGTTAGAAATGCATTGGTCAATGGAATAGCATGTATTAACAAACTGAAAATGATGAAATACATACCGATGTACTGTATACGTCAATCAATTCTAAGAAACGATCTGTCGTCCATTGTGTCTCCGCGGGCACACTATCAATTGTATTCCCACCGGGGGGGATGTTGATGTATATGTAACTTCGGAATGTATTTCACATATATGTATATTGTATTCCTATAGAGATGGTATTATTCCTCTATAAGGAAGTGTTGTCATTTATATTGTAAGTGTCGTAACTTATACTTGATGGGTTATTAGACCACCTTATTTGGGGTCGGCCCTGTATAAGTCATGTGGGTCAAAGGGTTATTAGACCACCCTATTGGGGGTCGGCCATGTGGGTCAAAGGGTTATTAGACCACCCTATTCGGGGTCATCCCACTCAGCATTATGTTATGTGGTAAAGTTCGAGCCTACATGAGTTAGGTAAAAAAGGCAAGTCAAGTCAAGTATAAATAGAGTGCGGGAGGCACTCTATTTACTCACTCACTTCTCTCACATGCTCTCAAGGAGGAGAGGCGCACTTATGGAGGAGGAGGATCTGCTGCTAGGTTATGGCTATCTCTCTTGGTTGGTTGTATCATTGCTCTATCTATCTCTGAGGAAGTTATTGGGGTTTTTCACCTTTATGGTTTTCCCCAAGTAAATCTTTGTGTCTCTTGTGTGCTTGCATTATTGTCTCCATGATTGATATGCTGTAGATATGCTGTACATGTTGTTCTCTCAGTTAAGATCCTAGATCATATTGAAGTAAATTCAGAAAATTTAACATGGTATCAGAGCTAGCCTGAAAGAAGGCATGATATGGCATGTATGACACTTGTTGCACTTACGATGCTAGGGCTTGATATAGCAAAAACCAGTCATCGTAGCACTTTCACTATAAATCCGTTTTGGCGAATTTTTCGGATCTGAAATTGTTACAGGCCGAAGCAAAGATCTCCAGGTATCTTGTGTCCAAAGGAAAACCTCTAATTCGTTGTACTTTGTGATTTATGATCTGTACAATATAGGGTTTCTGCCTCTTCCAGATCTGAGTCAAATTCAGGTGACCTTGGGAAAAAGGTCATATCTTGGGCTAGGAAGCTCCAAATGAAATTTAGTAAAAAGTGACAGGTAGTACACAGTCTTTACTATCTCAGAAAACTTTTTCAGAGGCCGAAGTTAAAACAGTGACACGTGGCACGCCGTACAAGTTCGCTCTCCTGTATTATCCCATAAACAGGTCACGTTGCGACATTTGGCATAACTCTCTCTCAGAGAGTCCAATTGAGGTCATACCTGTCAGGATGGAAAGGTAACAGGCCGAGATATCTCAGAAAACGTTTTCAGAGGCCGAAGTTAAAACAGTGACACGTGTCACGCCGTACAAGTTCGCTCTCCTGTTTTATCCCAAAACAGGTCACGTTGCGACATTTGGCATAACTCTCTCTCAGAGAATCCAATTGAGGTCAGACCTGTCACGATGGAAAGATAATAGGTCAGGCTATCTCAGGAAACTTTTTCAGACCCTGTGGATAAAAAATTTCGGAGTTACACCAGAAACAATCAGGTACATATTTCTGTCAAAACAGAATTATTTTTTGGTACCTTCATTCATGGCTTCCGGAATTTAGGGCTTTGAAGAAAGTTGGAATTTTTGTAATCGGAGACCACGGCTGGATGCTACTCATCAAAATAGAAATTTAGAGACCAAGATCAGAATTTTTGGTTGGGCAGAAGGCCGGGCTTGATTAGACCCTAGTTCGGGACTTTGATCAGAAAAGTGGAAAATTAGGGCTTCTGTAAAAATGGGAATTTTTGAAATCTGTGACCACGGCTGGAAGCTCCTCAGAAAAATAGAAGCTTAGAGCTTTGGATCAAACATTTTGATTGGGGATAAGAGTGGGCTTTATCAAACCCCAGTTCAGGGTCACGTCCAGTGAATCCGAAAGTTTCAAAGGCAAAATTGAGGAGTGAAACTTTGCAATCTTCAAATTTTGAATATACCAGCTTGATCAGCTCATCAAGACACATATTTCTATCCTGTCAGAAGGTTGAAATTCAAAGTTTGAATTTTTGGGGTTTCTCTGACAAACCCATATCTAGCTCCAGGTCCAGTTCTTGCAAATCAAGTGGATTGGGTTAATCCCAGAAGAAGATGGATTGATCATCTGCATGAGTGAAGAAGTTCCTGTTTCAGAGGGAGATGAGGCTAAGGCCTTACATAAGAAGATTACAAGCGATCTCAAAAGGTATGACTCATCGAGGTATGTTTCGATATTTGTCCATGATTAAGTTTATGATATGTTTGTCTTCATGTTATTACGGTTAGTACAATTTTGATTTTAGATTTGTCGTATCACCTTAACAAAATTATGAATGCATGATAGAAGATATTCATTGGTTAGGGTGTTGACACTTATGATTGTACTAATGCATTATGGTGTTGTATGAGGTTTATGATGTCTACTAACATGAAAGGTACACCAAGAAAGACAAATCATGTTCTGGTCCAAGAACATATGATCATGATAACATGAGGACAAAGATTCATCCATTGTCATGGATCTCATAGAAGATCCATTTACGAGGTATGTATAACTTGGTTTTGTAATAGTTAACCTATGAGATATACAGGTTACTAGCACAAGTCATTGAAGAAGAACAAGAAGACATCATGTGAGTATGTTAGACATAAATAGCTAGCATGCTAATCCAGGTATGTTTTTCCTATATCAAGATAGAATCTTACCTTGTGTTAGGATCTTATAATGTTGTTGATAATGATTATTCATGAAGTCATAAGTTTGAATAATCATGATTGTATGCATATTATGTTTCTTACCATAATTGATGATATGACTAACCAGAAGAATCATGATGGTATAGGTTTGAATAATCACATGTTTTATGCATTTTATATCTCTTATCTTGATTGATGATTCAACTAACCTAAACAATCATATGTTTGAGTTATTATAGGTTTAGACATGTTATGCTTCTTATGATTTGACTAACCATAAGAATCCTTGAATGCTAATGCTTATTATTTCTGTTTGAAATGATCATGACTATACATGCTTGAGATTATTGTGTTTTAATAGTATATTAATGAATGTATGATTTTATATGAGATCACAAGGATAACACATTCGTGATACTAATAAGCATGCATAGGGACCAAGGATGAATATGAGATTCAAGAACAGGTAATCCAGGAAGCAAAGATCAAGAGGGAGAACACTCCAGTAGTTTCTGCAAGGATGCAGATATTCAGAGGGAGTTGACCATCTTTCCACAACAGAAAGGTGTAGAAGAAGCTACTTCAGATTAGGACTCTAGCAGCTCCTGTAAGGAAGCAAAGACTCAGAGGGAGTCCACCCAACGAACAAACAAAGATA
Organism: Larix kaempferi; assembly: GCA_027924585.1. Taxonomy (NCBI): domain Eukaryota; kingdom Viridiplantae; phylum Streptophyta; class Pinopsida; order Pinales; family Pinaceae; genus Larix; species Larix kaempferi. The sequence goes on from BSBM01000313.1 coordinate 3,011,277, forward strand.
AGTATTTTAACTTCTTGCATATTTGTCTGTTTAAATAAAATTGTTCAATGATGTATATGTTCATGTTCATAGACTTAGGATATGTATTGTGCATATTAGAATAGTTGCATTGATGAATAGTATGCTACTAATATACATGGGTAAGTGGCCTATGGCACTGTACAACATTCCATTGCTACTTATCTAGAATGAAACCTCTTTGCTGACATGTTGGGAGTTGTGCACACTCTTAACAATGTTCTGGTAGAGATTGGAAGGCATCTAGAAAGTTACGGAATATGGATAAATGTTGTATTGAAGCATTGGCTAAGATAATTGCATGACTGTATAGCATATTTCTTTATGTGGAAGAATTTGTTCTGAAAATTATGAGATGTTTTCTAATCATGCAATTTAACTTGTTGTGTAGGAAAGATCGTATGCCATCTCCTACAAAAGAAGAACTACAACATTTTGTTCCAGCAACAAAGATATCTATTGAAGATATTGAAGATATTGAAGTTCCCAGGATCTGGGATGAAGAAATGAAATGCCATGATCCGTCGATCATGAAGAATGATGTTTGGGATGTAATCCCAAAACATGAAGGGAAGTTTGCTATGACTTCCAAATGGAACTATCAGATCAAGCATGTTGCAGATGGCAGCATTGAGAAATATAAAAGTGATGAAATAGAAGATACACCAGATGGATTCAAGACAGCTTCCTTGAATGGTGTAATTGAAGAAGAAGTGTATGTAGAGCAGCCACTTGGTTCTAAGACACATGATAGGAAATCATATATGTGCAGAACTTGGTATGGTGAAGATAGATTGATTGCCAACACGCAGCAGAAGCTTGCTGCCAAGTTCGAGATGAAAGATTTGGGAATGATGCACTATTTCCTAGGTATGGAGGTGTGGCAGAGTGCAGGTGGGATCTTCCTTGGTCAAGGGAAGTACACAGTAGATATCCTGAAGATATTTGGGATGATGGATTGCAAGGCCATGGCCACACCGATGGCATCGAATCTGAAGCTTCTATGTGATGCTTCATCTGAGCCGGTTGATGTCTCTTTGTATCGTCAGATGATTGGGTCCTTGATGTACCTGACGAACACGAGACCGGATATTTGCTTTGCTGTGAACACATTAAGCCAGTTTCTGACGGATCCGAGGAGTGTTCACCTGGTTGCTGTAAAGCACGTTCTGAGGTACCTGAAGGGTACAGTGGATTATGGGCTCAAATATGAAGCAAATCAAAAGTTTAACCTACAGGGTTATGTTGATTCAGATTGGGCTGGCAGTGCTGCAGATAGGAAGAGCACATCTGGATGCTGCTTCAGTATGGGATCAGGTGTGATCTCTTGGTTTAGCAGGAAGCAGTCCTGCGTAGCACTGAGTATAGCTGAGGCAGAGTATGTTGCAGCCTGTTCAGCTAGTTGTGAAGCAGTATGGCTACGGAAGCTACTGTCTGAGTTATTTGATCTCCCGTTGGAGGCTACTGGTATCTTCTGTGATAACCAGAGTTGTGTGAAGCTGTCCGAGAACCCAGTGTTTCATGACAGGTCGAAACACATAGAGATCAAATATCACTATATCAGGGATATGGTGCAGAGAGGAGCTGTGAAGCTCCTGTATGTTGCGACGGACGAGCAGATTGCAGATGTGCTGACGAAGCCACTAGCTAGGGTGAAGTTCGAGTACTTCAGAGAGAAGATTGGCGTGCTTCAGGTCAAGGACACTTCGAGGAAGAAGTGATGAACACATTTGCTGAAGCCATTCCAAACATGTTGGAAGGGGGATCCTTCACATGGCTGTGGATGTAAGCGCTGGATGATGAACATCAGGAGGATGTTCTGGTTTCTGCTTAGATATGATCAGTTGGATCATGTATATGTATTTTGTTTATGCATCATGTTGGATGCTGGATATGATCAGTTGGATCATTATATGTATGTATGTATGCATCATGTTGGATGCTGGATATGATCGGTTGGATCATGTGTCTGTATTTTGTATATGCATCATGTTGGATGCTGGATATGATCGGATGGATCATGTGTATGTATTTTTGTATGAACGCATCATGTTGGATGCTGATGGATACATTGTGTGGATCATGTATCCTTGTATGATCAGGTAGATCATGTATGCTGATGGATACATTGTGTGGATCATGTATCTTTCTATGATCAGGTAGATCATGTATACTGATGGATACATTGAGTGGATCATGTATCGTTGTATGATCAGGTAGATCATGTATGCTGATGGATACATTGTGTGGATCATGTATCTTGGTATGATCAGGTAGATCATGTATGCTGATGGATACATTGTGTGGATCATGTATCTATGTATGTATTAGGTGGATACTTGGATGATCGTGGATGACGAGCTTCTCCATATGACATGCAGCAGGACGTTGCAGTGATGATGATCAGGATGATCATGTGTACATCAGGATGATGTTTGATGAGTATCAGATGATACTTTATGGCCGTGGATCAGGTTGTGCAGGAAAGCATGTAATTTGTGCCCTGGGAGATTTGCAGATGGTCTTTCGAGGTTTTGCCTATGGCATGTAATTCGGTGCCCTGGTACATCTGACAAATGCTCTTGCGAGGTTTTGCTTGAGAGGACATGTAATTTGTGCCCTGGGAGATTTCAGGTCGGAGTTGTGTACCCGTAACATCCTGAGATGCTCTTGCGAGGTTTTGTCCTATGGCATGTAATTTGCTCCTGGGAGATCTGGACAGGATGAAAAAGGCCTCAGATGCTTCAGCCAGGTTTTGCCATGACCACATGTAATTTGCTCCTGGGAGATCTGGACAGGATGAAAAAGGCCTCAGATGCTTCAGCCAGGTTTTGTGGTGGACCACATGTAATGTGCTCCTGGGAGATCCGACAGGTAGAGCTGTGTGCTCGTAACAGCCTGGGATGCTTCAGCCAGGTTTTGTGGTGAGATCACATGTAATGTGCTCCTGGGAGATCCGACAGGTAGAGCCGCGTGCTCGTAACAGCCTGGGATGCTTCAGCCAGGTTTTGTGATGGGTCACATGTAATGTGCTCCTGGGAGATCCTACAGGTAGAGCTGTGTGCTCGTAATAGCCTAGGATGCTGCAGCCAGGTTTTGTGACGCACGTAATATGTCCTGAGGATTCCACAGTATGGCCAGTGATGATGAAGACCTGCAGGTGGTGGGCCTACATCCAGTATGAAAAAGGACTGGCTCTGTAGAACTTCCTATGACGAGTAGATTCAGAGATTGATTGAGATAGCAGCAGCAGTGACGATGATGATGACTCGATGACGATTATCCAGTGACGATGATCCAGAGAAGATGACTTGTGCTAGAAGATCTGTGCTGAGAAATACCTTCCTAGTTAAGAGGGAGTGTTGATGTATATGTAACTTCGGAATGTATTTCACATATATGTATATTGTATTCCTATAGAGATGGTATTATTCCTCTATAAGGAAGTGTTGTCATTTATATTGTAAGTGTCGTAACTTATACTTGATGGGTTATTAGACCACCTTATTTGGGGTCGGCCCTGTATAAGTCATGTGGGTCAAAGGGTTATTAGACCACCCTATTGGGGGTCGGCCATGTGGGTCAAAGGGTTATTAGACCACCCTATTGGGGGTCGGCCCACTCAGCATTATGTTATGTGGTAAAGTTCGAGCCTACATGAGTTAGGTAAAAAAGGCAAGTCAAGTCAAGTATAAATAGAGTGCGGGAGGAACTCTATTTACTCACTCACTTCTCTCACATGCTCTCAAGGAGGAGAGGCGCACTTATGGAGGAGGAGGATCTGCTGCTAGGTTATGGCTATCTCTCTTGGTTGGTTGTATCATTGCTCTATCTATCTCTGAGGAAGTTATTGGGGTTTTTCACCTTTATGGTTTTCCCCAAGTAAATCTTTGTGTCTCTTGTGTGCTTGCATTATTGTCTCCATGATTGATATGCTGTAGATATGCTGTACATGTTGTTCTCTCAGTTAAGATCCTAGATCATATTGAAGTAAATTCAGAAAATTTAACAGGGGAGCTCACTAGATGAAATCATTTCCATCTGATGGGGATCTACAACCTACAATTTAGAAAATTGTACATATTAGATCGTGTAGCATTGATTAAGTAACATGTGATAAAAAAAATAAGATGTGTTGAAATAATGCCATGTTGAGATAGTTACCTCAGCATGAGATGTTGTCGCTGAAGGTATGACAACATCGTGTAACTCAGAAGGTTCTACTGCATGAGCCTCTTGGCCCTCATGCCCTTCTTGTGGCAACTACAAGTTTTAAAATCATTAAAAATATTAACAATCTATATATGTGTATAGTAAGGAAAAATAATTTACAAATGACACTAAATTGTTAACTCGATCTACTCATGTATTAAAATAATGTCATGTTGAAATAGTTACCTCATTGTGAGTTGTTGTCACTGAAAGTATGGCAACATCATCATCATCATCATGTGGTGCTGGTGCATGAGCCTCTAGACTATGCTCTGCATCATCAGTGCAAAGGTCTTCAACCCCGTGCCCTTCTTGTAGTAACTACAAGTTTTAAAACCATTAAAAATATTAGCAATCTATATATATGTGTATAGTAAGGAAATATAATTTAAAAATGACACTAAATTGTTAACCACTTACTTACCTATGTGAAATGCCCAGTAAAGGTATCATCTGTTCGGACAGGACCAAAGCAAGGATGGCCGCATACTGTGCATGGGTGGGGTTGATGGATGTGCTCATGCTGTGTAGGTACAGTGCCACTACTAGATGCTCCTCGACCACTTGAAGGTGGTGGCTCTACCCCACCAGGAGGTGGTTGATCTACCCCATCGACAGGTGTTGGCTCTACTCCACCCATAGATGGTGGCTCTGATGGGTCTACCTAGTGCGTACCATGAAGATACGTGGTATGGCGAACAACCGCATGTGCCAACATTAGGAAGAAATCTTGCGTCTCTAGCACCAATTGATGCACAGGCGACACATCTGGCTTGGGTAGCCTCCTACGAGGTGGAGCTACGGGGCGATTGGGATCTATGTGCCTCGCATTGGGACGCTGCTGAGGCATCCCCATCCCAACACCCTGGTACTCCAAGATATCAAAATATTTAACATGCTTCCTTAGCACAAACTCTGCGTACATCTTTCTCAGAAAATACAAAGGCATTTCCCTGTTGTTGTGTGGTGGTGCATCAAACACCATGTACCATCGGTCCATCCAATTATCTATGAATGGTTGATATGTACACCACTCGATAGAAATGTGCCTTTTGTTTGCATTAGGGACTTCACCATCTCATGGATTTCTAAACAAGGAAAAGATTTGTTCTTTTGAGATTTTCAACTTCTTGACTTCGCTGTAGCTAAGTCCATCCGCATATTGTTGCCTCTTTCTTTCTCTGAATGTGGCAATATCTTGCGAAGCACCATTAGACCTACTAAAGGTCTCTATCATTGCATCCAAATTAGATGCAAGCATAACATGCCTGTCATCAACAATAGTAATTGAGGCTCGAATTTCTCTAAGTCTCTGAATTTCTCTTTGGATGTCAGAGTGGGAATCCATGATCGTCACCGCAAACAAAAATTAAAAATAAAAATCATTAGAAATATATATATGTGCTATAATGACATCTCTCAAAAATGAAAAATGTACAAACTTTGTGCAAGAATGAATACATTACAAACATAAATATCATCTCAGGCATACATTACAAACATAAATATCATTTCATATGACCATTGCAGGCATACATTATGGGTCATTGAGGGCATAAGGGTGGAGATCATGCGGGCATAAAGACCATGATGATGTGGCAAAGATATGTATTTTTATTGGTTAAACTGAGGCAGCCTATTGATGGACAGAATGAAGACATGTTGGTAGAATGATGAAGAGATGACTAATGATATGGGCATAATGTTGTGATGTGCATATGGACAGTGTAAAGTGTATGAATGGAGATATGGCAGTAGATTGATATGACATGAATAATGATGACATAATGAATATGTGATCTAATTGGTGATATTTGCTGATGGACAGAATGGAGTTATATTGAATAATGAGTGCTTGATGAGAATGATGAAGTGCTTTGGAAACAAACAAGGGCTTCTGGTTGATGATGTATGTAATCTGCAGACTTAAGAAGAGTCTAAAATATCATTTGTAAATCTATGGTTGTTGGGGTGTTGGTGCATCCCAGTGAGTTGCAGTTGACAGAATTATCTTGTGAATAGGATTGTCATTGATGACAACATTAATGACAAAGGTGTAAATGGCATGACGACAAGCAAACAAGGTGACTTGACAAGGACTTGGAAAAGACAAGACAAAAGACAAAGTGATGGGAATTGGCACACCTAATGAGCCAAATGACCCATACTGTGGTCATTTGGAGTTGGTCCTAATACCCTAGACAAGGATGACATTGAAATAACATGTTACATGAACAAAGAAGCTTGAAGTTGACACTTGGAAAGGATATTGTGGGCATCCCTTATGACATCCGCGAGCATCCAAAAATGAAGCTGATGGACATGTGGGCATGTGGACAAGGTGACATGCGGGCATCTTGAAGATGCATATGCGGGCATGTTTGTGGAAGCTGCGGGCATCCTGGAGGCATGACAAAGACCCCCATGTGGGCAATTGAAGAAGGTGTAGTTGCAGGCATGTTCAAAGGCATAAATATGGCCCTTGCGGGCATGAGTTACAAGCTAGTGTGGGCATGTTGGAAGCAAAATAAAATGGTGATGATGTGGGTATGAAGACCACGTTTAGGTGGGAAAAAGAAAGTCTAAATAAATATATACATGTATATATTTATAATTTATGAGGTGTTTATGGAGCAACAGTAGAAATTAGAGTTTAACCTTTATCTTTGGATTAATTGGGGCTACAGTATGTTGATGTGCTGCTGGTGTACAAACTAGGATGCTGATGATATGTATAGACAGAATGAATTCATGATTATTCGGGCTACATACGATGAACAAAATGTTGATTTAGGGCAGCATGAAACAGGGACATAATGCTTGCTTGGGTTATGACAATTAATGATAATCAGAATGATGTTATAGACATATATGTTGGGTGACAATGATGATTGATGTGATCAGTGAGCCATTGTGTCTAACAGGGTGGATGTAAAATTCATTAAAATTTTAAAATTTTAAGTTTTGGCATTTCATTTACAAATATTTTTAGGTGACAATGATGATTGATATGATCAGTGAGCCATTGTGTCTAATAGGATGGAGGTAAAATTCATTAAAATTTTAAAATTTTAAGTTTTGGCATTTTATTTAAAAATATTTTTAGATTAGGGCAACATAACAATTTATAAACTTAATGACGAGATGAGGCAACGATTTAGATGCTTACCTTTCCAATCATCCTTGCAAGATGAATTTGGGATTGTTGAGCCTCCAAATCTCCTCGGTTGAGCTTCTCCAATGCGTTTTGGGAAGGAGAAATTGCTCAAGCGTTCGTGCTTGGGTAAAACAGTGAGTAAAATAGTGCCACGGTCCGCGGCACTGTTTTTTTTGTTATATTAACCATAACGCTCGAGCGTTTTGTAATCCTATCCTACATGTTAAATGACATGGCAGGTTCGAGGCCCACCATTCCTAGTTTTACATAACGCACAAGCGTTGTGGATTTACACAATTCTCGCGCGTTTCGCATTTACCCAATTGCATCTAAAAGGTCCCTCAACTTCATGCGAGGGCCCATATATTTGGTGGAATGCAATAATAGCCACTTTAATTGTTTTTTTTTTTCTTTAAGTTTACAATAAAAGAGAGCTTAAGGGATATGTATTAAATGTAGGAGGAGTTAATGTAGTGAACACAATTTAACAAAATTTGAAGTATTTTGAGGAGGATGTTTGGTCTCTCCAATGTTAATGACTAATTTACCCCTTCTCTAGTATATACATGAATGGTCCCAAGCCACCATAATGAAAATAAATTGATAATGTAGTACTTGACCAATAAGAAAGTAGTATTGAATTGGCTGTGGTCAAAATTTAGCATCGAAATCTTGTATAGGTACTTGGTTGTTTTGTGGAAGGGGGGAAACGATTGCTTGTTTATGAGTATGAAAGGCTAGACACCTTCCTCTTCAGTGAGAAATCATGAGTTTTTTTTCAAATATGTTATTTATGTTGATGATATATTTTTAAATGACTATTCAAGCTTTGGTGAGAAAGAATGACATTTGGAGGGTGGCTTGCTTACATACTTAGAAAGCCAAAATGTTTTTGATTAGCAAAAATGCAACAACATTCACTAAAACGTATTGTTCATAACAAATACAAGGTTGGAACACATTTTGAATCCTTGAAAAAAAATATAATAGCATGTGAATTCTATCTAAACAAATAAGACCAAGAAAAATGTGATAAGCTGGAACTTGAAATTTGTTATATTCACAACAAGTGACACAGTACAACCATATACTTATTAATTACATAAGATTTGGACATATTCATTAATGGAATAGGGATGTACAGCCAAATATGTATGAATTGTTAAATGATATGAACTATATTTACATTGAAACATAATATTATGTTAATTGATATTCATACACTTGATGTTAAAATATTAATACAAAATATATGAATTACAAAACCTATAATTATATATTAATTAAATATAATAATATATTAATTAAAAGGTGCCCACAGGATCTCGTCCCAACATCACCAAAATCATTGTTCCAATGACTGCCCATGAGATCTCATCCAGAAGAATGGGGTTCGCTAACACTGGTCACGGGGATAGCTAGGATAGCTAAATATATGAAGGATCACGGGATCTCGTCTAGAAGAATTGGGTTTGCAGGGATTGGTCATAGGGTCGAGCACTACGATTAGGATAGCTCAAATGCTCACAGGATCTATTCCAAAGTCACTGTCCAATTGCACAAGACTTCAATTAGGATAGCTCAAATGCTCACGGGATCTATTCCAAAGTCATTGTTCAATTGTTTTTTTTCTTTCTCAAACCCTTGATCGAGCCATAGCTCAATCGAGGGTTTAAACAAGCCCTCGATCCAGGGTTTAACCTAGCCCTCGATCGAGCTATTTAAATACTCTCGATCAAGGTATTTTCAAGCCCTCGATCAAGGTATTTTAAAAGAATTTTTTTCGCTCCTGTGCACCAAAAATGGTGAACCACCTTCGTGGAATCACCCATACGAATGCAATAATCAGTAGTAATATGTCATATTGCATTTGTGGCCATAAGCCTAATAAACACTATGCACCCAGAATGATATTTTAAAATGGGGAATTTGTAACTATATTTATATAATTGATTATTGTGATGGTTTCTATACTAATTAGTATTCCATGATTAAGAGTTTCTCTTTTATTGTCATTGTACTTACATTTTGAAGGGCTATTCATAACCGTTTAATAATGTTTTAACTCAGGATACTAATCATGTCGATACAAATCTTTTTTTTCTTTGATCAATAAATGCATTATATAAATACAATTTTTACTTTTAAGCGGTTCCCAGTATCCAATCTATTTCCAAGGTTATTATTTGAAGTCTGAATATAACCGTAATAACTCTGTATAAAACTTTACATATAATAATCTTCTGCAATCATTCGTTATAGACATGATTTGCATATGTTAGAATAACGGTTTACAGAAGCTCAAATCTAATTCTACTTGCAATCACTCTAAGTATACTTTACTTGAAGCTACATCATAATTTCCATTGTGAATGAACCTCAACCTCAATAATTCTTCTCCCATGGAAGGAATTACGACGACAACCCATTCATATTGGTAGATGAAATGGAGTAAAAACAAGTAATTTAAGGGTCGTTGAAGTGAGGCCAAGTGTCATTGGAGTGTAATAGTGGTGGTTGAAGAAAGTAGTATGTTGGACTCTCTCTAATTTGAGGTGTGAATGTGAATGTGAATGTGAATGGTATGTGTTATACTTTTAATTTTTTTTCACATTTAGTTTAAGATTATATATTATTATATTAATCTTGATTATTAATAGTAAATATGAATGTTTTAATTTTTATAAATTATTTAATTTCATACTTAATTTTATATCTATTTAGTAGATTATATATTATTATATTAATTTTGATTTTTTTTAGTAAATATGAATTTTTAACTTTTATCAAATATTTAATCTTATACTTCATACTTAATATTAGATGTAGATTAAATATTACTAGATTAATCATATTATAGTGAATTTAGATAAAATAAATAAGCTTTAAATATTAGTAATAATTTAAGTATTAGTAACATAAGATGTATTTAAATTTGAGGATGTTGAATAATTTTGAAGTAGCAATGAATTAAGATAAAATAATTAAACTTTAAGCATTAGTAATATAGAATCTACTTGAATTTGTTGAATTTGAGGGTGTTGAATAATTTTGAATTAATAGTGAATTTGGATCAAATAATTAAGCTTTAAGCATTAGTAACAAAGAATCTACCTAAAATTGAGGATGTTGAATAATTTTGATCTACATGTTACTCGTTATATTGATAATTTATCTCTTTTTCACATTTCTTTTAATTCAATTAAATTATATACTATTGTACTAATTTTAATTATTAGTAAATATGAATATTTTATTTTTTATGAATTATTTGATCTCATACTTAATTTTAGATGTATTGAATTATAACATATATTATTGTACTATTGATTAGTAAATATAAATTTTTTAATTTTTTATGATTGATTTAATTTCATACTTGATTTTAGATGTAGATGAGATTAGTCACATTGTAGTGAATTTGGATAAAATAAATAAGCTTTTCAGCATTAGCAACATAGTATCTATGCAAATAATTTTGACGTAGATGAGATTAAGACTATTGGGGACATCACATTGTAGTGAATTTAAATAAAATAAATAAGTTTTAAGCATTAGCAACATAGAATCTACTTGAATTTGAGGATGTTGAATAATTGTTAAGATTTGAAAATTTATATACAATTTTGTAAATTATTTTTTCTTTGCCTTATTTATTAAAGGTATCAAGGATATACAAAAATAAGCTTAAGGCACTCTACATTATCATGAACACATGGGAATTGAGAGTATAAAGTGCATTGTTACTACTGAATTTTGCATTGCAACAAGGTTTGTGTGCATTTACCATATGGTAAACAATATCTTTGCTTTGCTCATCGTCTTTTTGTGCTTCATCTCCAATTGGTGGTCTAGGTAAAAAATGTTAAAGTTGCCCAATCGTGCTCTCTTAATGTCTTGTATTCTAGAAACATCTTTGAACATTAATGACCAATTCTTTGATCAAAACGTAATCCAAGTCATGATGTATTCACAATAGTTAACACATGGATATGGATACATATCGATCATACATTAGTCTAACAAATACACTGGAATTAGATAACAAGTACAATTATTTTTTGTAACTTTCCTCTGGGCATTCCTTTTACCCCTCTTGAAACAATTGCTAGTTACACCCAAATGACATTGATGGAAGGTAACGTCTTCAAAATATAATACATAGAAAATAGCAAAAAAAAATGTCCTACCATCAAATTCATGAACCGCGAACAATATGGTAACAATAATCTAAAATGTTTTAAATGCCGATAGGCATAGATCACGCAAATATTCATTTTTTATATTTTTATAATAACAAATAATAATTATTTAGCGTTAGAACAGATTTGAGCCCTAACATGGCTACCATGCCGGGAATGAACCACGGGCCACCCGCGGCAGTTACCAAAGTCAATACTTTTCCTGAATGTCTCCACTTGATTTCTTTAGCATAAGAGGATGCCAATGCCAACTTCAATTGATAGACAGGTTTTTGAGATTACCATTATTTTTTAATAATAATCTTTCTTATTTTTTTGGTAGGAGTGGGAGATATATAATGTTAGTTACTATTTTGAGCACTTTTAGTTTTAAATTTTAGTATTTTTATTCTGAGAATCTAACCACATTAATAATGAAAAACTCACACCAATTTACAACTTTGACCGCAACTTAACCAAAAAACAACTGCTACATACAACTCTTTTTATAAATGTCATTCTCTGGATAGACTCAAAGTCTGCGGATTCCGTTCGGAGTCGGTGAAACGTTGCTCTCTGACTTGTCTTTATTTTGACTCTTTCCCACTAACTGCCGCCACCGCGGCACCGCCCACAGTAGGAAACGAATGCAAACGCGAAAAGAAAAGTGAAACCCAGAGACCAGCATGAGCATGAACAACAGAAGCCCTGACCCCACCATTCCAAAATAAATCAAAAGAACCCGTTGACAGATAGATAGCCACCATAACATCAAGAAATCCAAGCCAGCTGGCCACGTCCGAAAACAGTCGCATTCAACCATGTCAGCCGACCATACCTCCGCCCATACCAACAAGAACAAGAAACGAACAGGACGGCGAGAAAAAACCGACCATACCCCGCCCATACCATCTCAAAAACATGACGGCGAGGAAGAACCGACCATACCATGTCAAGAACAGGACGGCGATGAAGAACCGACCATACCTCCGCCTCCGCCCATACCCTCTCAAGAACAGGACGGCGAGGAAGAACAGTAACGAAGACACCTGATAGAAGGCCCACAAGAGACCACGACCACATCGAAAGCCCAAAACATCCGTTGAAACAGCAGAACAGAGGGTCCATCACGGAAAATCCACACTGCAGAAAATCCTCATATCGCTCAAATCTCATATCCAACAAACTTTACAGTTTATACACCGCAACACGCCTTTTTTTTTCCCTGCAACACGGCGGGAGCGAGCGCGGCTGAATGTATATTTATTTATGTACATCGCTGAGAGCAGAGCTCAAAGCTCTAAAGGACGTATTGCCGAGAGAGAGAGAAATGGCTGTTAAAGTTGTTCTTCTTCTGATGATGACGATGCTGCTGCTGCTGGTGTGCTTGGCCATTGAAATAACTTCTTTTCAATCTCATTCTGTTTCTGAAGATGTTGTTTTGAATAGACGTAATATGCTGGTGGAAGGTCATAAATTTCCACTGAGTATGGACGTGAAGGCTCTTTTATCTTTTAAAAAGAAGATCAAAGATCCATCTGGAAAGCTGTCTAATTGGACAACTCAGAACTCGGAGAAATAATTTTATAGGTGAAATACCTGCAAGTATTGAAAGTTTGACTGCTTTGCTAATATTCAATTTATCTTGGAATTCGAAGGGGAAATTCCTGCCTCTTTTGTTAATATATTTATATTGGAGGAGTTGGACGTGGCCAAAAATAATTTGAATGGAAAGATTTCTAGAAATCTTTCCAAATTAACAATGTTGGGGGTAGTGAACCTTTCCTCCAATAACCTATGCGAGCCAATTCCAATAGGGACTCAGTTTTCCACTTTCAGTGTAGCTTTATTTCAAAGGAATAAGTGTTTGTGGAGGTATACTATGCAAGCATGCAATAAGATAAGTTTAGTGGAAGGTGTTGGTAGGCAAAGTGATGTTAAAGTAGGATTGTTGAGTTGAGTGGATGAATATATGTCATTAATAGCATTATGTATAGAAGTAGTAATTGGATTTGGGGGACTAGTTATTGTTTACATAGCTTAGGAGAGAGCAAGAAATTGGGTGTTGTCCCCCAACAAACCAAAACCCTTTTATGGGGTGTATCGATTCCCTAAATAGTGTAACATGGGGAAGTTCCATTTTCTATATAAGTTCACTAAAATATTAACTTATGTGATTGAATCACTGATCTATATAATACTATTATGCATATAAAATTTGAAATTTATAATAGCTTCTTTCTTTTAAATATGTGTGAATTAAAATTTATTTAAATGTAACTTTATGTTTTAATGCAATATGTTTCTTTAGTTAATTTTAATGTAATATGTAATTATTGTATTATATTTTTATTATTTTATTTTTAGCAATATACAATTATTGTATTTTTATTATTTTAATTTAAATAACAATACTATATTTTTTTTAAATGACAATACTAAATTATTCATTTTATTAATTTTTAAAATTACATTAAAAATATTATTATAACTTATCTCTTGGCATAAACATGTAGACTCTCACCCTGCCACCACCTATTCTTTCACAAGGTGAGGGTGTTCATGCACATGCTTTGGGTGATGGAGAGTGAAGGCCTATATGTGCTTGAAAAATACTAACATTTACATTATCAACCCTTGCCACTCAAAGTAACATTTTTTAAATATATCTTCCCTTAACAGTTTTGAAGAATATATTTGATTATTAAATTCTTTCATGTGTCTTAGGTACTTTAATTTAAATAATTAAAACATGTAAAAAATTAAAATGATTAAAGCATATAAAATTTAATTCACTTTTAATTAAATTGCGTTATAAATATGAAACAATTTTTAAGGTCTTATCAAAGTGCACTTAGTTAAAGATCTCACAAACAAAATGGTTGGAGATATTTCACTTAGACTCTTTATTTGAACAAGAACTTCAAGTAGTCTAGATTGAGAGTATTCTTTGCCACTCGTTTCAGGCAAGTTCAATAACTACCATCAAGTTTGATGGATTGTTCAAATATAAGTCAAAGTGCTTATGTATCTATCTAGAGGGTGAGGAACTTGGCCCTTTTTCAGAGTATAGGGACTGACTTTCATAAACTTTAGGTGTTGGCTATTTGCATAAAGTTAGTTTTTATGATCAAAAATATTTTACTATGGAAAGGGGTGTGTTTTCTTAGAGCTTACCAATACTGTACTTGAATCTTATCATTTCCCATAAATTTGGTTAGTTTTTGGGCACACATTTCTACTTCCAATTGCTATCATTTCCCATAAATTTGGTTAGTTTTTAGGCACATATTTCTACTTCCAATTGCTAATTTGGTTGATGATTCCAAATTTATTTTCCAAGGTAGCGAGTTGTTTGTCTATTTTTTATTATTTAGTGTTTAGGCTTTTGAATGCTATCTATGGTTGGTTTCATGTTTAGGCTTTTGAATTCCATGGTTGGTAAGCTCTATTCCTATTAAGACTTTGCAATGTGGCATTTGCGGCTTTAATCCAGTATTTTCTATCATGTTTATTTTGTTTGGTGAAAAATTCCTTCACAATTAATGGAAATATACAATAGATACCTATTGTAGGACAAGATGCTTTAGGTCTAGTTACCCACACTTATTTCAAGTCTTCTTTGCACCCAGACATTTAGAACACCATACTGCCACATGAAATTCCAAAACTGCTAACAAATAATGGGAAAGATGATGTGCAATTACACATTTCTAAGTTTGTTATTATATGTCAATACTGGTACAAAACATGAACAAATATTAGTATAAATGTATAACTTTTTATTCATAAATATAGTGGACAAATCCCTAAGCAATGTCTTTATACCATGAAAACTTTCAATTGAGAACAGTGTTAAAGATTTGATGATATTCCAACTTATATGAAAAATTGAATGCTAGCACAAGCACACTGATTTACTATTGGTGTAGATCCAAGTATAATATTCATATAATGTTCTCTAAATGATCAACACATCACTTTCCTCATAGTTATGTTAATCATGGAATCTTGAGAGGCAAAATTAAATAAGGAAATGAATGAAATAATATAAAATGTAAACTTTATCAATTCAAAGCTCCTCATATGCATATTGCGGACTATCTCTTATTAGTAGCTTTTCCACTAGAGCCTTAGTGTTACATTTTTATGTGTCTTGGGAAACTGTCAAGGTAAGCTCAAAGATGCAGAAGTATGGTTGAATATACAACTAGGCACGTAGCATAGAGTGTTTCAATTTAATGGTATTTCCAAACCATGGTTCCTAGGATCTAGTATTGGAATTTTGTCTTTTTCAATAAATCTCTTCTTCTCACAGGTTACAGTCTCAAAAAAATACAAATATAGCTAATGTTAACATTGCAGTTTGTATAATTACGTAGTGTTGGAAGAGTTATAAGCTACATCCATACCCGTGGCTCACAGGGTTGATGTCCAAAATACAAAGAGATGTTTCATCTTCATATAATTGATAATAGACCTTTCATAATTGATTTTCACCCTTATACATGCTATGATAGAATCCCAACAAGCCCAAAACTAAAACTAGCCATCACTTGTTCCTCCTCACAACCTTGGTGCCCTTAAGATGTCTATTTCTACCATAGAGGCACCTCCACAATAGTATTGTCCTATAACTCCCAAGGTTCCACTTCTATTGTCCCACCACAAGCCAACTTCTCTTTATAGCCTATGTTTTAGTAACATCCACAACATAATCCTACAGTTATAACTTCATCATCTCAATAGTCACCACCATATTACCATGTCATTACTAGGAATGTATCAACTCTTATAGCTCTTGTATTATCTATCACACTACCTTTTGGAGAGATGCCTGTTGTAGGACAAGATGCTTTAGGTCTAGTTACCCACACTTATTTCAAAGTCTCCTTTGCACCCAAACATTTAGAACACCAAACTGCCACATGAAATTCCAAAACTGCTAAAAATTTGAAGGGTTGGTCTTAATTTCATATTGAAGGTTATATATTCATGTTGCCCTTCGACGATGAATGGTTTACAAAAATCTAATATTTCAAATGAAAATATTAAATTGATTGCACACTTCATAAAAAAAAATGTAATAAAAATATATTGCATTTCAATTAAATTTAAGGCACTAAAAAATCAATCACACAAAATTGTTGCAACGACAACCAATGTAACTACAGTCAGCATAACGCCAAAAATACTAGTTTTGTGATTTAACAAAGTGAGATTTTACAATTAACATAATGGAAAAAATATTGTTTTTGTGATTGTTAACTTCCCAAAACTATGCACTCCCAATCTTTATTTCAAAAATTCCAATGAAATGAATACAATGCAAAAACTACACTGTAAAACAATTTAAACCAGAGATTTATACTTCCCCCAATTATATCTACATTTCGACTCATAAAATTAGCTTTCACTCTTTCCCAAAATAGCATCAAAGCAACAAGGCAAAGTGAAAAAATGATGCCCACTTTTATTGCAAAATTTAACACACTGGTCGAGCATTTCAATGGTGTTGACATATAATAAACTTGAATATAGATTTTAGTCTCTTTTTAAGAAGCTAATGTCTCAGTCTACCCCTCATTAAGCACAGAAATCAATAAGTAAAGTTATTCATGAAGGGGTCTGTATTACCCACGGCTATGTCATACCTTCCTTGGAGAAAAGCACCATTCCAAAGGCATAAAATTGCACATATCATAAGGGCGTAGACTAGTGACGGCATAATCGTTTCTCTGAAAATCATTCTACTCTCCTCGAGAATGAGGGGTTTGGCGGCACATTCTCCACCAACCCTAGCTTGTGGTTTCTCATACGCTCAACAATCTGACCCTTGACATAAGTATGAGAAGGGTTGTCAATCAAAATCCTGATCTAATAAGATGTTACTTTCAAGTTCAATATGCTATGCTGGGCCAATTGGACAAGCCTATTGCGATGACTAATTTTCTTGTCCTATTGGGATGACTAATTTTCTTGAAGGAAAAATAAAAACATACAGGAGGTTTCATCCATCTAGAGAGCACTCTCAGCCAATGTATAAAAAAATCAATAATTTTAATGGCTGCTACAACAAAGTGTCAGGGTGTCAAAACTTTAACGGTTAGGGTGTCAATAATTTTAATGGCTACTACAACAGAGTGTTAGGGTGTCAATAATTTTAATGGCTACTACAACAGAGTGTATTAAGTAGTGATATTTGGATGCCTATAATGTGTATAATAACCATTGCAGAGAAAAAAAATCTCAACCGCCTTTGTATGCCTTCAAAGTCTATCTCGAATGACTACTTCTTTGTTCGTTTGTTTGTTTAACATTTCACTGAAACAACTGAGTCATTGAAACTATTATCCCCCGAACTATGCCTTTAAAAACATAAGAAAAAAAATAAAATTTTTCGTTTTGTGTATGTTTTATGTTTTTATTTGAGGTTCTGAGTATGTCTAATCTTAAATGTAAATTTATGTTTCACGTGTCCGAACCTTTCTAACTTTTTTCAAACCACCACCCTCCTAATTTCCATACACAGCATATTCACCAAAATCAGAGGGATAATAACAGACGAAAGCAATTTCTAATTTACCATACACCAGCAATTGAATTTACTGAATTGTTAAATCTCAGTAGACTCAGGAGACGATTAATCTCTCACAACGCCCATCAAATTGCTGTCTTTCCATTTTCCCCAGCTGTCCTCTGCCTCTAGCAACATGATTTGTTCCATTTTTTATTAAGTCAGCAGATAAGACGGTGACAAACTAAGCATCAACCACCCAGACGTGCAGATTTAATTTGCTCACTCATTAAAGGAAAAGAACGCCCAAAATGACTTACCAATCCAAACCTACCAACTTACCAAGCATTTTGAACCTTGTATTATGGTATATACGCACATGATGCTGTGGTAATACTTAATTGCAAGAAAATCTCATGAGGTTAAGAACAGCTGAGAATAGAATGGAGTGGAGTTTAGAAAGTCCCTACCCAAATTCTAGATGAAAAACATGACCATAGGCAACTAACAGTTCACTAGATTGATCTGTTGCATTGGATGGTAGGTAAATATCTGGTTCATTTATTTAGGGTATTTTGCTTTTAGATTTGCTTCATCTAATATTAAAGCAGAGCAATAAAGTCGTCTTCCTCCCTCTGTTGGATTTGGAAACATCTTTTGCTTTGGATATACACAGAATATTAGTCAACTATTTTCTTCTAATCATGGACAGAGGCCTTCACTGCTACTAGTAGTAATTTGTTACTCGGTGTCGACAGGAAAGGATATTTTGGTATTTATTCAAGAAACAAAATACTACTGTGCAGTAATTACTGAATCCTAAGGATAGATTAATAATTGTAGGCTGGTGGTCTCGAGTAATTTTATCAAAGAGGCTTACATTAAGTGGAATTATGTCTGCAGATATTCGATGGACAAAATGGGGCAGCAGCAGCCATATATTCCAGAGATAACTTGCTCAGTCATGTAATGCGTGCGATTCCGCTGGGCCTTGGCAGAGAAGAATGGCTGCAAGCACCCTGTCCTCTGTTAGACGCGGACATGAGCTCCACCATCCCACAACCTTATTTTGTTCGCATGCCAGTGTTGCTCTGGTTCATGATTATGGCTAGAAATGATTTGTTGTTGTTTACCACTGAGTGACGCGCTTAGGGATGTTGAATCAAAATTATAATCTTAGCTCATGAAGCAACGCTTTTGTTTGGAATTTTCTACTTTACAAATCGTATTTGAAATATCATTAATAGAAAATTTATAAGTTTAATGTGTAACAATTTTTTAAAATTATAAACTTGGTCTCGATTTTGAAAAAAAATTAATAAATTGTCAAACTGTTCTTTTGTATCGTATATTTCAATTGTGTCTTTTCAAATGAAATAACTTTGAACTTATTGCTTTTGTCTTTCCAAACAAAATAATTTTGAAAATTGCTTAAAACTGAAACCCTTCATTTTAAAAAAGATAAATTTGGCAACCCTTATATTTTTTCTGTACTTAACCCTCTTCAGAACTGTGCGATTCCGCTGGGCCTCGAGCGTTAGTAGCAGGATTTGTTAAAACTGAATAGGAATTCCAGAGGAAGGGTATGTTTTATTTTCATGCTTGTTTCAAAAGTTCCATGCATTTCAAATTCTTTTCGGTGAAATGTCTTACCCCGACCAATCTCAGAAACATGTCTTTGGTCAGATTTGGGGTGAAAAAGTTATCTGGGTTTTATAAAAGAGCTACATCTTAATTTGTCCAGGTGTTTAGTTCTAAAAGAGCTTCCAGATGTATTTCATTTAAATCAATGCAATTATGCAAGAGCCTTGAATAACTCTGCACAGACTTCGTTGGCCTTTCATCGAGGAAAAAATAATTACAAATATATATAAAAAAAAATCATTACAAATTTGAATAAGGTAGGCTATCCAATTCGAGGTTCTATGGGAGAAATTTCTCAAACAATGAAGGAAATTAGGAATTATTCGACATTCTATTGGAACAATGCACTTTCTCAAACAATGAAGGAAATTAGGAATTATTCGACATTCTATTGGAACAATGCACTGGTAGCAGCCTGTAGGTACATACTTGAATTCCAATCCTTTTCCCAATTTAGTGCAACAATGCTTTGATGGAAGATTCAGAG
This sequence comes from Larix kaempferi, assembly GCA_027924585.1. NCBI lineage: Eukaryota > Viridiplantae > Streptophyta > Pinopsida > Pinales > Pinaceae > Larix > Larix kaempferi. The sequence continues at coordinate 3,031,493 of BSBM01000313.1, forward strand.
AATTGCCCACTTTCTGACTTCTGAGAATGAAGCCACGGGTTACTGGGTTACAGCCTACAGGTTACAGGACAACACTAAATCCTCCAAATTTCAATAATTGCCAAGGCCAGTCGATGGCGGTGCTTTCCATCATAATCATCAAGAAGATTATTCACAACTATTTATATTTTCCCAAGGTTGTTTGCTTGCTCACAATGTGTTGGTGGATCATAGCCGAAGTAATCAGCGTTGTATTATTCGGCTGTTGTTGGATAAGCCAGCGGAAACAGATATGGAAACGGAGCAATTTGAGTGTAAAGACTATTCACAGTTCGGCTACTGTAATTTTGGCGGAGCCGTTCAGAAAACTTTATTTTCCAGCTGGAGATGCGTTTCTCAAGGAACTTTGAAGGAAGCATTGAATTCATTTTTGAAAATTGAGAGTGAACTGTGAACTTTGGTGGCCAGGGGCCAGGGCTGCGGGCTTGGTAAAGTTGGTAGGTGGCAAGTTAGTTGGTATTGATAACATGGTATTTAATACGACATTGAAAGAATTTATGTTGCAGCTGAACACTTCAACCATTAACCTGAACCATATGATTTGTGAACCATATGATTCTCACGAGTCACGGTACTCACTACTGCCCAGTGCCCACAGCCACGATCCACCTAGTATAGCCTATAGGTATAACATTACCTATTACCGTATGAGGTTGACAACTTGATCCCTTTGACGGGATATGACGACTCGAAATTTGATCCCTATGTGCAATTACACATTTCTAAGTTTGTTATTATATGTCAAGACTTGAGATCATGGTTGAACGTTATGTCTAAATTCTTTCCATGCACTCTTATTGAGATAATATTTGAGTGGTTCCAAACCTTGATAAGAACTCTATAGAGACCTTTGATCAACTTTATGATAAGTTCCTAAGGATGTATGCTCTTAGGCCAATTGATGTGTTTTAGGTATATAGCCTGACCTATATAAAACAAGGTAAAATGGAGGTTGTCACCTCTCCCATACATCAGTTTTAGTTTTCTTTGGCTACACGTGAGATCATGTTTCCCGCCGATGGTCTTAGGAAGACCTTTGTAGAGAAATTAAGGCAAGACTTGTAAATAGAGTGTGCAGAAAGCAAACTAGTCACCTTGCCCTCCTACCGTCGAGCAAGCAATAAATTCCTTTGATGATGCTATCAATAAGGTCCTTCACTTATAAGTAGTGAACATTAGACATCATATTAGAGAATATGACCCTCCAATTTCAACCAATGAGACATCATCCCTATTAGGTGACCCACAATCTAGAGTGACAAATATAAAGGGAATAAGAAAAAAAACAGAAAAATAGAAATGAGTATTGTTTGTATTAATAAAAGTGCTTTAGTCGCACTGTAATACAAAATAGGATCATTTGTTTCAGGTTCCTATCCTTTCCTTAAACAACCAATTTCCAAAATTATTGCATATGCTTTTCGTTGATATTCTACCTTCCTTCGCAGAGGAAATGTTATTTAACTTACTAGTAAAGACTAACCAAAAGACTCCAAGATATAAAGAGGTTTTACAAAACATAACAAACTGTAAAATGTTTTAGAGTGGCCCATTTTTGCTGCTTCCTCCCTCCTATTCAACATGGACTTGTTTGTCCTCAATGTTATCCATGCCATCCCATTCCATTTTAGTCTCCACTGTATCTTGAACTCTTGGATTATTTTCTACTATCTATTGTTGGTGCTATTGGATGGTTTAGTAAAGCATTCCCTTGGATGAGGAAATCTCATGTGCTTATACTTGCTTTGTGGATAAAGCTTCTATTGTGAAATGGTTTTGAGATATCGATGAGGTAAGTTTCTTCTCCTTTGTACTATGATTGTCATTGGAAATCTTATATTGTTGCATGTTTCTCTATGTTTGGTTGTATGCACTTGTAGGTCATTCATGATAAGCATTCTTTGATGACCATTTGAGTTTATCTCTTTTAGTAATCTCCTTGGATAAATTTTTGAAGTAGAGGTAATAACAAAGGGGTTAAAAAAGCTTGAATCTTTCATCCATATTCATCCTTTCCACTCATTGACCAAGTACCATCACTCGAACCTTAATAACCCATATGCCCAATGCTATTTACCTAGGCACTAGTCCTACTTCTAGCCACCAAAAAGATTATGTTTTAATTCATGTTTATGTTGTTTTACAGATCTGGAAATTACAGTCAATTAGTTTACATTAATCCAGCCCTCAAATCCCTAAAATACTTGGTAGAATGTGTTTCCCCACAGCCCGTGGGTAACCAAAGGATATTTTTCGTCATGAGTTTTTCATGACTGTGATTTTAGTCACGATGATTAGATTAGCTTTGCCATGATGATACTTTTGTGCCTTATTTCTCAGTTCAGGATGCCATGTTGTATTATCTTATGCAGGATATCTGCTCAAAATGCTCATGATTCATTCAATTACATATGATTCATGTCGGTTTCAGTGTGTTATGGATGTGATAGATGCTTCATTCACCTTATGTGGCTATGTTTTTATGTTGATTGATCGAATGTGTATCTTAGTATGTTATGGTAATTAACTCTCCCTTTTCCCTTATGTGGTATGATCCAAACAATTTTAGGTCAATGTCTATTGTGACAATGCTCCTTCCCTAATAGCTTGAGTGATTAGATGTTCCATTGCATTCCATGTCTACCCTTGGTTCCTAGTTTCCATGATCCATTCGTATGTCACTTTTCCCCTTCATTGATTAGCTATTAAGGTATGCCAAAGCAAGGTAAAAGAAAAGGTATGTAAAAAGCCAAAATGTAAAAAGCAAAGTACAAAATAAAAAGAGAAATATGCAAAGAAAATGTAAAGAGCAAAGTACAAAAAGAAAAGTAAAGAGCAAGTGCAAGAGATAAAGGCAAAAATAACTAATTTGTGAAAAAGACAAACCCAGAAAGAGGTACTAGTTAAAGTACCTAAGAGAAAAAAGGATGTTGTGCATAGCTAATGCTTAGTCAATAGGTTTTTTTAATTGTTCTCTTGTTGACTATTAATGAAGGAGCTAGTTGATGAGCCACCCTAGCAGAACCTACATACCTTGTCCCTGCAGTAGCCTTACAGATTAAGAGGGACCAAATAACAGGATTGCCTTGTGGCCCAGAGATCAATAACTCATCATGGAACTCCCTATATATATTATTTGGAAAACACTTTGGGTATCTTATACTTGTAAACATTTCCAAGATGACAAAATCATGAAGAACACTCCCCTTCCTTCTGCATAGGGTAAATCTCAAAATTCCAAAGAGAGACCTTTGACTTACACAGGGGTCTAGGATTTTGTGGCCCAATACCATGCCTCCCTTATCCTTTGGTAGATGACCTATACCTAACATAATAAATTGAATAGATTGCACATTTTATTTATGGTTCACATGCCTTGAGGTAGTCACATTTCACGAGATATTGCACTATTATACATGTCTCATTTATATTGCACATGTAAATAGTTCACACATTGATTTTTAGATGGTTCACATTTCTCGAGGCAATTGCAGTTCCTAATATAGTTCACAATTCACTAGGTAGATGATACACTAGATCCTCATAGGGGCTCCACCTCTTTGTGATGTTTTACATAGGGATATTATTCACAGACAGGCACAGCATAGCATATTCAACGTTTATCACTATACATGGTCCATATCTTGAATATGTAGGGTTTTGAGCATTGATGACCATGCATGGCATAGTTTGAAGGCTACTTTCAAAGGGCATCCTACATAGATTGATCATTGATTTGACCCTTGATTTGACTTCACACGTGGACTGCTCCTTTTTCTCTACTACACACCCTTGGATTGATTTGATGGATCAGGGTTGATTTGGATGGAACAAGACAACTTGCTACTTGTTTCTATTGATGAGGAAGTTGGACATATACTATTATATCATTATTTGACTTGGCATTTGGCATTATTTTATTGTGTGATGGTTTTACCCACTAGTGTGCCTTCTCCAAGAAGGGTGAATTGGCTCATGGCTTGATTATTTCATTATATTGGTAAGATCCACCACTTGTAGATGGGATCTAGGACCATTGGTATATAACCTCCCCCACTACTTGGATGTTCGATCTCATTATTTCTATTGTAACCTTGATTTGGCATTTTAAACCCTAATTGCACTCTCCTTGTGCTAATAAAAGGAAGGGTTTTAGCAATTAGAGGTGAGATTTGGAGATTGGAATACAAGACTTTTGCTTGGATTTACTTGTGAGCTCGATATTCCTTTGTTATCTCATTGATTTTCATGGAGCTATTGGATTTCCTAGTTTTCTCTCTCTTTCCCCTTTGGTTCTTTGTGCTTGATTTAATATCTATATGATTTGTTTAGCATTGATAAAAACTACTCTTGTTTGCTAGCAACCACACGGGTATATCTAGGTAAGATTGGTATGTTTAATTGCTAGCAACCTCACTAATATTATTTTTCTTTAGATCTTGTCATTGCTATTAATCTAACCCTTGTTGTAGGTGCTTTCTTGGCATTGGATTGTTGGAGAACTCCTTTGTTTTGTAGGTTTTCTCAAGGAAATTGAGTAAATATATCATTAAGCTCAAGTATAGCTTGGTGCTCTTGAATACTTTTGGACAAGTAATTGTTAAGGGGTGTTTTAGACTCCCTTGGCCCTCCATCAAGATCTGAAGGCAATGCACTTGGTCCTCTACTTATCTCTTGTAATTTCTCTCTTTATCTCACTCAAACATTTTGTCAAACACTTCACATTCATCCTCTCTTCTTCCATCCTCTTACTAGTTTTCTTCTAGTTCATGTAATAAGGCTTGAGTCAAGGCTTAATATTCTTCTTGGGAAAATCTATAAGCTTCCCCTTATTTTACTTAATCACAAGATACCTTAAGGAAAGCCAAATCACTCACACAACCTAATAAGGACTAAGAAAACACTAAGTAATAAGTGAATATATAAGTTAATGGTGTGTTTTCTTGCCTTGTCTTTGTTTACATTACTGCCCAAAAGTCATAAGGCTAGTCTTTGGCTTGTAAGTGCAAGAAAAATTATTGGGTGCAAGTGCCACATCAATTGGGAGTGATTGTAATATTGAACAATTTTATTAAAAAATATTGGCATCACCCAATTGAAGATGATGGCAAAATTATTTAAGGCTAGAAATCCAAGTAGGACAGGAAGGCCAAGAGTTTATAAGCTAGAAGGTCAACATTCATTGGTAAATATTATAGAATGAACCTTTGTAGTCAAGAAAAAGGTCCTCTTTTGATATTGTAAGCTATCTTCATATGTGGAATAGAGACGTTGTTACCTTGTCTTCTTACACTTTTGCAAGTTGTGATTTGTTATAGACTATCTTTGCCATTTATAGTTTTCTCGAAGCTTGTAGGGATGGGTGTTGCAACCTCTAGTCTATTCCCATGCTTGTAATTTCTATGTTTACTTATCATATGCAATGCTAAAAAATTGATGTAAAGCAGGTATCTGTTAGCAACATGTAGGCTATCCTCAATTTATTAGAGTTTATTTAGGGTTTGTTCAAGTTGTAGTCCATGGACTATTCTCCCTATTGTTTGCATTTCTCCCTTTGTTTCATGTTAATTGGTTCTTAAACACTTATAATCAATATTAGATTAGTTGCATTTCTGCATTTGCATTCATAGTTGTTGTTAATGCCTAAAAGTCACACACATGTGACATTTCGACAATTCACCTAGTAAAGTGTCATCAATATAAAGAATGCATCTCACCACAAGCATCCCCAATAGATCCAAAGCACAATATGAGTCCATAAGTGCCAAGAAACAATCACAACAAAGGATAGCATGGGTATTACACAGTTAACCCACACTATAGCGTAGGTTACCAGAACAATGCCCGTGCTACACCCGCATAGCCTTTCCTTCGATAGTCGCACTACTATCAAAACGACGAGACCACTTACTCCCAGCGGCACATTGAAGAATCAATCCTCCCCAAGGATCCCAATTCGGCTCTCCACACACTTGGTGGCATTAATCAGCCCCCTTATGTACCTTGGAACCAGTTCATGAAGGAGGAGAGTTCACATTTGGATCTAGTTGTTTGTTGGCCACCTCTTGCCTATAAAATAAATCCATTGGCATGCATTTTGTAGAGAGAAATTAGAGCAAAGTTATGCTACTAGATTTGAGTTTGAGCTTCCTCATAGCCCACCATTTCCTACCATTGTGAGCATCCCCAAGCTTTATTTCCACCTACCATCAAGGGGCAAGTGTTTGTGTGGTTTCTCTCCATTGTTCTTCCATCTACTTAGCATTTAGTTTGGACAAGAAAGGCCTCCCTAAGGGAGATTGTTGGATTCCCTTGAATCTCTCACCTCCTATGTGTTGTACAGTTATTCCATTGGGAAATACAAGAGTGGTTTAGTATATATTTGGTTGTTGTTGGAGTTTGCATCCTCCCCCCATCTCTTTCATTTTTTTTTAATCAATATTATCATGTTTGGATGTGAACTACACTGACGATATCTTGCAAGATCACTTGGAGGAATACCAACCATCAAAAGGGGGCTCCAAGGATTGAGGCCTTGTAGCAACCTACAAGGATTAGCCCCTCACCAAGGGGAAGAGTGCACTTGTGCAATTTTTTTCCATAATAGTCCTATGTCTATGCCTACCTTGCCTTAAATCTTCCAATTCATTATCAACTTCAAGTGCTTCATTTTCATTATTAGGTTCTTGACTCTGAAGTTGACCATTATTTGCTTCACTTCTCATACTACAAATCTCTTCAGAAACTTCACTTATATACATTTCATGGTTGATTCTCCTAGCAAGCTCAACAATCCCCTCTTCTTCCTAAGAAGAATCAGTATCTCCCATAACCATAAACACATCTTCTGGCTCGGATAAATCCCAAATCCTATCATCATTTTTAACCATCCCAACTTTTTCCAAATTTAAAAGATCATCACCATACATATTTTTTATCCCATGTTCAAAAGTTTCTGAGTGTTTTTCAATGAAAGGCTCTCTATTGATTCTAACCAAGGAACCATCTAAGTTAGGGACACAGATATAAGATAAATTCATCATAAGGTATCCACCTAAACCGGCTGCCCACTTCCTAGAGAGTAACATACCATAAGTTGGGGGCAAGTCGATTAGAACCACATCCATTATGGTGGAAATTTCTGAGCATGCAAAAAGATCATCCCTTAGGTTCTTAATCAAACCATATGATTGTACAAGTCTCAAATCAATACCGAAAACATTTCCATATGGCCTCGTGACCTATAAACCCATTTCCTTCATGACATGTAAAGGCATAACATTCATGGTGGCTCCAGAATCTAACATACAATTGTGAAGAAGCATATCCTGAATATGCAAAGTAAGGTAGAAGGGAGGGTAACCACAATTTTTACGTTCATAAATAACAGACTAGATGTGCATAGGATAATTCTTTTCAACTTTCCTAATCACATTCCCACTAAGACTCTGGATATGATATCACCTATCACCTATGAACCAGCAACCAAAAGACTGTAGAATGTAAATAAGGCCAAAGGAGAGTCAAAGGAGGAGGAAACTCAACTCCTCACAAACCCTAACACTAGAATGATAGGAATAACATATTAAGGGCTTGAAATTACCAATGCATTAATATCCTCGAAGCCACAACATTCCCAAAGAGGTTAAGACATAACCCATAATTCCTAGAACAACACTAGGACTAGATTTCCCTCAACAAGACACACATCGGTGCATTTTTTTCATCACACTATGAATTATCCCACTAGTATCATAAACACCCATCACATATGCCATAAAAATACCCCTATGCCCAAATGTAATCTTGGTGTACGAGGTACATGAAGGTTTTTAATGCCCTAGCCTTGAAAGGATCCATTTTTCATCACCATAACTCATCTTACCAAGCATTAAATTCAAGGAATTACACAAGGGGTTGTCGCCCCGCCCCGCCACACCCCCAAAACAACACCTCCCATTTTACACTAACATTCTCATTTCCATGTTTGTTGCCAAAGGAATTAGACAAGGGGTTGTTTCCCTGCCCCACCCCACCCCAAACAACACCTCCCATTTTACACTAACATTCCCCTTTCCATGTTTGTTGCCAAGTTAGTCATACTATTAGTTTGAGAATCATGGCCTTTAAGAATATGATCAAATATGATGGCTGAGCTTATATAGCAGACTGAACAAGCCAGTTGAACAGGTGGGTCCCCCAGTGTTCACTAAGCCCCCTCACAGCATTTTCCCTCGCCGTTTACTCCAATCCCTTTTCAGTTCGCCAGCGTTTCTCAAGGCCCGTTGTGATTACGTACACAAGGTTAAGTTCATGTGGATGGCTTTGACGTAGCCTTGAGCCACGAGATGCGAATGTCTGTGGCATGGCCCCAAAAGGTCTCATCAGGCAATTGATTCAAATTTGAATTTTCAAATGCCCGCCCTCCATGACAGGCCTTTTGATCGCCATTGGCCACTCTCTTCAATCGACCGACACCATGTTTTCATTCTGCCCTTGTTCACTCTACCAACGCAATGCAGAGAACAGGGGAGAACGGGCTACTTGACGGGTTTTTCTGGAATTACGTTCCTGCGAGTCAATGTGTGGTGTTTGCATATTGCTCGCCCAAGAGAACAGCGGTGATATCAGACTTATTCCAACTTGATCACAGCTTCGAAATATCGCGTGAAGGGCATGAAAATCAAGAATGAGGACTCTAAAACTAATGCAATATTAATCTCTCATCGTCTACATCTACAGAGTAGAACAACACATTGCTTCACGTGCAGCTCTGTATATGTATTCATTTGGCCCGAGCCACTTGCCTTGCTCTCACAGAAGCTTTTCGGACTGATATGTTGCATTTCATTTGGAGGCATCTGGTTGCTGCAAGCCTGGTAATCAGAGAGATGTCTCATGGCTTCAGAAAACATTGTAAATATAGCCAAAGCAGTAGTCACTCAGGCAACTTGTGCAGTGATTTAGACGTTGCAAAATATTATTCTGATACTAATTATCATAGTAAATCAGATGACCCGTCTGATGAAGTTGCAAGGATCCAAAAAATCTATGATACCGTGGATGAAAATGGAGATGGGAAGGTCACGATTGAGGAAATCGGTGGCTTGCATGCAAATTTCGGATAAAGATGTGGAATTTATTGTTCGTTCTCTCTCCAACAGTGAGGGACGTAGTAGTCTCAAATTCGAGCAATTTATAAAATACTGAATGAGTACTGAATCGTCGGATGATCTGTTGGAAGTGTTCATTGTTAGATAAAAACAATGATGGGTATATTTCTTGTGTGGAGATGCAACAGATTCTTCAAAGCCTCGGATTGGGTGCGCGTAGAGATTTGGTGAACTGCGAAAAATTTATTTGCAATTTTGATTTGGACTCCAGTGAGATTTTGGACTTCTTTGGGTTTAAGAATATGATGAAGATGTACAATTAACCGAACAGGTAATCCATTATGGGTAAGGCCGGCAGATAGTTCAAAGGCGTTGTTGTTCAATGGAGATTTTGTATAAATCTCCCTTCTCTTTTATTCTCACGATCTATGCAAAAATCTCCCTTCTCTTTTATTCTCGCGATCTATTTCAGTTTGATTGAATTTTCAATTGGAATGGTTATTTTTTTCATGTATTTTCTCGGTAGCCAATAAGCTTGCTGAGAAACAAGCAATATTTTAATAGATAAAGTTGTGGAGATGGCAAAGTTATTCATGGATGCGAGTCTGAGATTTTGTGGTTTAATGGATTTAAAATAGGATAAATCATTGTTTGATTTAGAAAAAAAATCATATTTGAAAAAACAACCTCATTGTTTGTTTGAGGTTGATTTAAGTTTTTATGTAATATATATTTTTATAGAATATTATTTGAATTAATATATTTTTATGAAAAACAATTTCTATCTTATTAAAAACAAATCATTTTTTTTCAAAAGCTCAAAACATGATATAAAAGGTGTATGACATTATAAAAAAAATATGTATAATTTATCACTTGTCGTACCACCCACCGCTGTCTTACTAAAAATACCTCTTACTAAGTTGGATATTTTAAAATTTATTTTCTTTTTTTGTAATTAATGTACAAATTAATTTGCTTGATCTTATTAACCTTTGCATCATACCCATGAATGATGAACAATATTACTTTTTGTACATTCATCCTCTTCCTCTACTTGGAAATCCTTCAAGAAATAATTGCTTCATTTTTCCTAGCTTCAAACCCTAACTAAAACATCAAAAGAGAAGTCTAATAAGAATGATTTATAAAATGCATAGTGTCAAATACCCCTTACCAACGAACTGAAGAGGGAGAGCGAATGGCTTTTTAGAAGTAAATGATTGAGAAAAACATATGAGAAAGGGCGAATTATTAGCATTGTTGAGGAGGAGCAAATTGTATGTGTAGGTTTATTTTTGGATTAGTAACATTAACACTAAAAATATTTTGAGTCTTCTTTTCTTATCTTTAGATTTCCTACAAACGTCATTTTGTCTTCTTTTCTTATCTCTAAATTTCTTATGGAGCTTATTCTTTTTTTCCAAAAAAAAAGAAAGCAATTCATTCATAAGATAAATCACCTATTAAGTAGACTATGAGGTCTTAACCAGTCAAATAATGTTCAAAAATTGAGCACATAATAAAGTATATCATTCATGAGGTCATGTCTTTGCATATGATAGAAACATTTGCAATTAGTCCAAAATATACAAAATATAACAACCTAACACTTTAGGTTTCATCATCATTTCCATATATAAAATGAAACTGATAATCATGTGAATCCATTGCTCATATAAGCCAATGGAGTGTTCTAAGACAAAAAAAATTAGGGATGATCTCAACTGTCAACCAAGATGGGTTCTTGGATCATGTTCCGTCAAGGTGTCCTTGTCCATTTCCTTGAGGAGCCAATATCCTCCTCTTTCCAGTAATTATCCTTCCTTAGAGAAGCGACCTGCGAAGCCATTTCTTTCCCTATATTTGTGGTGATAGGATTCTCTACCATAGGTAGGTACTAATAATAATGTGATTACAGTTCCAAAGTAGCACCTACAAATGGGAATGTTACAAATTAGGGCCTAATTTCACAATAAACAATGAACCAAAAAATCTAATGTGTTAAAGATTTTGCTTGGTATAAACATGAGAATGCCCTTTCACATAAGGTTGCAATTGGTAATTTTAAATACCATTGATGAAAATGGATGACTTAATGTCGACCATAGTGGAACGAATTAAGATAGTTTTTTGTTTTGTGTGAACATTCTCAAGAGTGGGAGATAAGCAAAGCCTATTATCTTTGCAAATATTGCTCGGGTGTTTTCCACCTATGTTGTTCATTTTGCTTATGAGTCAAGTTATATTCCTAGATTTGCTTTGTTGTCAAGTCTTTTACACTATGGTCATGCTTGTCTCCAATTAAACTAGGCCTTGGAATTCCATAAATATATTTGAGTGTTTCTAATTCTACAAAACTAGATATTGTGGTTTCATAGGTTTTTTCTTTCCAAAGAAGTACACAACTATGGATATGCAAGGAATGGGTATGTTCAATCTCACACCTTTCCTTTTTTCCCCAAAAAAGTGTGTTTCATTTTAAGACTTGAATACTTGGAGGATCGAAGAAAAATGTTTGGTATAAATTGTTTGGAGCAATGATAGATTATTTATTCAACCTTCACACTCTAACTACAATCATGAACCTTTTGTGCATGTGCTTTGTCCCAATTTGGGTGAGGATTTCAAATTTTACTTTCCCAACATTGGGTTCGTTGTTTTTGGAAATACCATTGAGAAATTTATCTTGGAAGAGTATCGAAGGATAGAGGACATGGATACAAAACTAAGATGTCTATTGAATCTCTTACCACCTTAACAATGGCTCAATACATGTATTCATGAGTAAATTTTCCAAGTAGGGATTAATCAATCAACTCTAATTGAGAAGGAGATTAAATATTGTAAGCTAAGCTACTATCATGTTTTTGAATGATGTTTTGACCTTAGAAAACATTGTTCTGAAAATTTACATCACACCTAAAAATCGTTCATTCAATTGTGCTATGTGATGCTTGTAGAAATGGAGTAAAAATGAGAGGATTATTTAACTAAAAAACAAACTTAATAATCTTGATTGGGAGATTTTGAAAAAAATTGTTGATCATTCATTCATATGGTTTTGACATAATTCCACGTGGTATCATTCCCAGACCAAATAGACCTATAAACTTTTAGCAAAACCATGAGGACTTCATGGCTTGTGTTCCAACCTTATTTGACCATGCATGTTGTGTTAAGAAAATAATGAAAGACAAGAATCATTGGTGAAATATGAGATTTTTTAGAAATTGGAACTACACAAAAGTGGATGGATATAGGTTAGGGGTCATAGAGACAAGCAAATATTTTATTACCTTTTGCAAAGAATACACCCCAAACCTAATATATAGTGAATGGAGAGTCGGATGATAATAAGAGGTTGAGATACTTACTTTGATATTGATATCAAGCATTTTAAAAATAATTTTTCCTTCTCCATAAAAAAGAGTCCAAAATATAAGTATATATCATCAAAATAAGGTGAAAAACAACATGAGCATAAGAATACATTAAGCCAGAGAATTACATGCATCCTTATTTCCATTTTAGGTTTAGGACCTCAAATAAGAATGTAGCAAAGTTAATTGTTGACTTTTCTCTATAGTCATAGGATCTCTCACACAAATCTACCTATCAAGATGTTGTTTTAGGGGATTCATTCATGAGGTCATGGATTCCTGTTACATGGGTCTTTTGGTCCTATGCAAAGCAAATACGTAAGAAAAAATTCATGAACATAAACCATGGTCATGTGTTCATTTATCGAGTTTAGATGTACATAACCCAGAACATTTATAGGCTTATTTAATTTTGGGCCTGAGGATCATTTGTCTTAACTTTGAGGGGTCAAAATGCACCATAGTGGAAGAAAAATGCAAGTGTAGTTTTCAAAGAAACTCTTTCCTTTCATATTTGCACTAGGATGAGTGGTTGTTTTGGCAGGCCAATAATTTCTTGACCATAGACTTTTTTTCAAAACTGATCCAATGGTAAAGTGCATAAATCATCCACCTACAAGATGATGCTTTCAGAAAATTTTATCCCTCACAGGTGAGAAATGGTGGGCATTTTCATAAGGCCATTTAGGCCAGTTCTAGGTGCAAAACAGGAAGAGTAGTTGTTTTGGCAGGCCAATAATTTCTTGACCATAGAATGTTTTTCAAAACTGAGCCAATGGTCAAGTGCATAAATCATTCATCTGCAAGCTGATGCTTTCAGAAATTTTTTATCCCTCACAAGTGAGAAATGGTGGGCATAAATCATCCACCTCCAAGCTGATGCTTTCAGAAATTTTTTATTCCTCACAGGTGAGAAATGGTGGGCATTTTCCTAAGGCCATTTAGGCTAGTTCTAGGTGCAAAACAGGATGAGTGGTTGTTTTGGCAAGCCAATATTTTCTTGACCATAGATTTTTTTTCAAAACTGAGCCAACGATCAAGTCTCTCGTCAAGGAGATCTTTTCCGGCCAAAACATCCATTCAACCTATTTTTCACCTTGCCAGAAAAATGCTTGCCATTGGCAAAATTAGCGAAGTATTGAAAAACAGGCTTAAGTAGGCTTGGGAAAATGCCCACCATTTCTCACCTGTGAGGGATAATTTTTTTCTGAAAGCATTAACTTATAGGTGGATGACGAATGCACCTTAATATAGTCTTAGTCTTGGAAAAAAAATTATGGTAAAGAAAATATTGGCTTGCCAAAACAGCCACTCAGCCTGTTTTGCACTTAAAACTGGCCTTAGGAAAATGCCCGCCTGTTCTCATCAGTGAGGGATTAAATTTTTCTGACAACACAAGATTTCAGGTGGAGGATTTACACACTTGACCATTGAATCATTCGCGATAAAAGGTCTATGTCCAAGAAGATATGGCCTGCCAAAAAAACCAATCAACCTTTTTTGCACCCTCCCATATTATGCCCCCCTTTGGCCAAAATGGCTAAGTACTGAAAATATGGCTAAAGTGGCTTTGGGAAAATGACCGCCATTTCCTAACAAAGAGAGATAAAACTATTATGAGGGCACCATCTTATAGGTGGATGACTAATGCACCTGGATATAGTCTCAGTCTTGGAAAAAAATCTCCTTTTCCTTGACCCATTAACCCTAGATGTAATTTTCTAGTGCTTTGTTTTGATTTCTCCTTTTTTTTGCCCTTCATTTATCTCTATGCTTGTGGCTTAGTTTTTTTTTTGTTTTTTCTTTGGTATCTTACTGTGCTCTTTTGAAGAGAAAGTATGGAAACATTGGGAGTGTTTTGGGGCACCAAACCCTAATTCCAGTCCCGCATTCGGGCATGCTTGAAAATGGATGCACATTGCTACAAGAGGAACAGAGGAAGAATTTAATATATATAATATATATTACATTTAAATTTTCTTGTTATTATATATTTGTTATATTTATTATTATTCATTTCTTTCCTTTTTATTTAATTCTCAAAAACCTATGCGTCTCATGCTTATGAATTGATGAATTAATAAGCAATTAATGCTTATGAATTAAGGGTGCACAACAATTAATGCTTATGAATTCTTCCTATATGAAATTTTCTCCTTGCAAATAAAACAACAAAAACAAATAAACATGATATGTGTTTTACAGTGAAGGTGATATATGCAGGTCTGTTTGACCTTGGCTGCGAGGTGCTTATTGCACGCCCTTGAAGACAATTAGGTTGAAACAAGTTTCTGGAAGGTTGACCATCACATTTCATAAAATGGGGTGAGTCAAGATGCCTCAAATTGACTCTGCAGTGGCGCACTGGATTAGTATATCGCAATGGTAACTCCAATCATGCAACATAACCTTTGAATGTGATATGATTGCTAAGTCCATGGCATTTGGATTGTGCCCATTTCTACTCACCTGACAAAGAACACTTCAAAGTTCAATGAAAAAAAAGATAATATATCATATTGTGAGATTCTAACCTTTTCCAAGTGGTCCATGTACAAGAGAAAGTCAACTGAAGTAATATTTTGCACATTTATTTTTCTATTGTAGGGTAGTTGGCCTGACATCGTCTGCTTTTTTCCATATTGTATTCCTTCTTTAGTCCATCAATAGATGATCCCAACGATATCATGCTTAGTTTTAATCTACTTTAGAAGAATGCATCTCTCTACACTACAGTTCTAATCTAATTTATAAGAATGTGCCTCTTTCCACTAATGTATTTAAAGTGTATGCCTGGAATTTTTTAGAATATCCATGGTACTAATGCTTTTAAAGTGTATACTTGGAATTTATTAAAAGATCCATGGTAATATGAGAGAATTACTATTGTGCATACATTGCTCAAACTTACACGGTGGTCCTTACATTAGGCCCTTTAACTTAAGGGTGTCTTTGTTTAAGAGCATATTGTAATTGCCAGGATTTTCATGAAGAAATTAGGTTATTGCTTTCTAATTTCTATTTTTTAATTGAATCAATTGAACTTGAATAGAAATGATAATTATTATTTTTCCACTCACCCAAGCTATAATAGAAATGATAATTATTATTTTTCCACTCACCCAAGCTATAATGAATGAATTTTACTATTAAATTGTATGAGGAAATAATATATCTCCAAAACAAAAAAATCAAATTTCACTTTAAACTTCGATCTATTGCTTCATTTATGTAAGTTGTTTATTTTCTACATAACTTATTTTCATTTATTGTCTTTGTATAGTCTTAGGGTCGTTATATTGTTTCTTTGTGATGAATGTATTTAAATGAAACATTTTTATGACGTGATATTTGAGATCTTAGTCATATTATTTGATTTGATCATTGATTTCTATTTCTATCTCAATTTTAACTTTAATATCTATAAAAAAACAAAAAAACAAAAGTTTACTCTATTGTAAAGTGACTGGCACACTATGATATACATTTTATATTACCATATGCATTCTACATTATCAAAGTACAACCTTCACACATACATAAGTAAATTACTAAGAACTCAAAGTCAAACTAAATAGAGAACTACTATTATAGACTAAATGGTTAATATTAGTATTGACAACCTTTGCACATGCCACAAATCATAAAAAAAGAAAAATGATGTCCAATTAGATCCAAGGTCTTCGCAAAATCTCTTGAAATGTTTGAATAATAAACTCTTGAGGTGAAGTTATTGTCAACTTTTGTGAAGCGATTGTGTTGACACCCCATTTTCTTGTTTGCTAAGTTAATATCTCATTCCACTTATCTAAAAGCATTGACTATCTACAATTAACAAGATACTTCAGCTTAGTTTAGGTGGAAACTTCGAGGACATTACCACCTCATAGCTCTAATTTATTTATATATATTATAAACATCAAATTTTGTGTGTCATAAGAAATACTAGTTTTTCACTTTCAAACAAGATGCATTGGAAAGATCATATTAGATGTAATTGCTAAAGTTTTTAATTATATTGTATCTCCTACTCTTATGTAGAATATGTAAAATTAAAATATATGTTATCAAATATTTAAGTAAAAATTGTTAAAAACTAACCAATTGTTAAAACAAAGTTGTTAGAAAAAGGTATGTTATAGCTTTTAATGTTGATATTTTAAAATGGAATAAATTTTTAAAATATTTAAAATTGATTTTGCTTTTGCTTTTGCTTTTATTTTTTATTATTATAAATTCTTATTACTATATTAAATTGGTTTTAGAATTTAAAAAATGTCCAAAGATTAATATATTGAATTTTATAATTTTACAACATATTAAAGTAAGTATAATGATGGTTATCATTAAAGTTGTGGTTACTTATAAAATTAGGAAGGTCACGATTATAACAAATATTTTTCAACTTGCACTTTAATGTGGATGTGCATAAAACATTTCATGAGAAAATCAATTTTATGTTCAATTTTTTTGGTATCATAAAAATGACAAATTCCTTTATCCCATGGCATTTTAAGAATTCTCCAATATCTTATTTCATCATGAAACAAGTAAGAGTTTGTTCTTATTTTAGCAATGTTGTGAGTTATAATAACAATGCATAATAAATAGTTGTATAAAAATGTATACGAAGGTTTAGACACATAGTAATAAAATCAAAAGGAAAGTTTCTCATACATAAAACAATTTATTAATAAATTAAAAGTGATTAAAACAAGATTATTTGAAAAAAAAACAGTATTTGTTATAAATTTTAGTGTGAATATTATAAGGTAATATATATTGATTTACACATTTCACAAAGTATAAGTTTGTGATGGAAGTGTATACTTTTGAAGAATCACAAAATGTTTGAAGTGTTTGAAGACATTGTATAAGGCCACATAATTGTTTTTTATAACGAAGGAGGGTATAGGATTTATATTAAACAAGCTGAGGTAAACCATAACAGTCAAGAAAACTGTCACATCCCCAAATTTCATAATAATTTAAATCTTTTTTTGATATAGCATTAAATGTTGAAATTACCAATGCAGAAATAATAATTGCTAAACAAAACAACATTAAATACTCAAATTACTATTACTGCTATGAATATTATATATATGTTAATTAAAGTTATTAATTATTAAGTGAAAGGGTGTAACCCTTCACTATACACGCTCAAGCTTATAAAAGCGAGCCTCATTGTAAATCTTTATATCATCCTTTATCAATTATATAATATTATTTTATCAAATGGAGTTATTTTCCATTGGAGGATTATTCGCTTGAATAATCACTGAATATATCCGGACACGGATATAGCAATTACGGAAAATAAAATAATTACTGAATTTCTTAACTAATAACAGTTTAACGAAAGCGACACATCAACTTCTTTAAAAACAAATATAACATTAGTTTTACTTGTGTTATCTGTAAACAAATTTTCTTGCGATAAATATTATCTAGACATAGTACTGACAGTGTGCTTTTGAATGATGATGAAGGGGGTCCTACGAGGTACCCTAAGGTTTACTTAGCTAGGTTAGCTAAAGCATTTGAACCTATCCTTCTTGCGCATAAACGCAGGTAAGAACATTACGACAATTCAAGTGTTAAGAGTAATTATGTTTTTCAAATTAGTCGTCAATGTATTTTGAAAACTCTAAGCACTACCAAACATGAGAACTAAAAGGGTATGGATCTCTGTCTGAAATATATAAGTGTTACTTTGGCCATGCTTATAAGTCACAGAATCTTGTCATCAATTCTCCCTTTTGCATAGAGTGATAAAATTATTACATGAACGTTTCAATTTATGTATTGTTCTACACTATAGAAACCTGAATCAAATATTATTTCAATACATGGACTTAACTTGAAATTACCAAAATAACTATAGTAGCTCCTATAATTTTTCATTTATAAATGCCTATAGAATTATACTAATATAGCAATGTCTCTTATGATATTACCATCATATTCCTATTTTTAAATTGCTACACCTTTCTAATTTAATATTTATGCATTATGATATACTATGCAACTTTGTGAAAAGATATGGTACTATAAACAAACATTACAATGTACAAAATGATACAATGGTCTCATTGTTAACATAATTAGTAATCTCAATATTAATTAATGCTTACATCTTGCTTAGGGGATGAGCAGGCTTCAAATTTGAAGCCTTTAGGGCCCTTCAGAGGCCATTTTACACGTCATAGAAGGCAACTTCAAATTTTACCATGCAAAAAAAAATTGATCTCATGATAAGCCCTTCAATAATTGAATTAACCACTACTGTTTAAAATTGCAACAGAAGGGTAGCTTCAAATTTCACCCATCGACAATTTTCAGTGGGAAATTGGGAATGTGGCTACTAGCTAGGTGACTTGGGAGTGGGACTCTATTACTCTCCAATATCCACGTGTTCGGTCATCCATGGATCATGGACCATTATTCCTCTAATAATATAATTGACCAACTTATGTGGACGGGCTTACACTAAGTAGCCCATGGCTTGAACGCTTCTAAGTTCTCGTGTTTGTAGCGAGTGCTTACATGTTTAACACATTTAATGGAAGCAACAAATTTATTAAACCTGGTTGGTGGCTCATACGTGTTGCTGGCAGTGGGCTTACCAAGTTACCATTTATCACATACCAATTCATGAATTCTGACTCAGTGAGTTAATTGAGTATTCAATGTATAATATATTATGTTAATGTGCCATGAATTTGGCATTTCATACAAAATCCACATTCCAGAAACTTCTTGTAATGTTGCAGGCTGTAGCTCTTGCCCATGGCCCCTACCCACAGCCCCGTGTTTTCTTTGTGGTATCAAGTTAATCCTACCGTCTACGGCTCCCGGCCTCACACCCTATGTTTTCTTTGTTGTATCAAGTCAATCTCGTGGCTCCCGAGTCCCCCCTTGTGTTTTCTTTGTTGTATCAAGTCAATGCTCGAATTCCATGCTTCCATGGCTCCGACCATCAATATATAATATTACAGGAATACAAACAAGTTTTTTCTTATACCCCTACTCCACTATGGTTGAGCTACTTCCAATTTCCACCTACCCTATCTCCTCCAGTCCTCCAGGAGAGTTTGCGGAGCGAAGCTGCCAATGCCAGCCTGCTTGAAACATACATAAAGAAATTCGTTTTCTTTGAGGAGCTCAACTTCAAGGCCGACTAGATTGCCGACATCCTATGAATTTACAGGTATGTACATCATTTTATCCATTCATGATCCCATCAATTATTTAAAAAAAAATTTATTTGATTAAAATTCTATAACTTCAAAGTTCAAACACAAAATTATTATTTGACTGAAATTTTGTTACTTCAAATGGGCCTTGAAGGCTTCAAATTTGAAGCCTGGACCCGAGAGTGGGTTTGTCACAAATATCTGTCAAAGGCTGTTTAGAATGACATTTATCAATTCCCAACTGTAGCAACAGGAACAACTGATTCTTTCTTCCGCATGTCCTGTGTATACGCATATGATTCCATGTGCTCCTTTCCTTGCCCTATTTTCCATTGTCGCACGATCGAAGCTCTTGAGAATTTAGCTGCCCTTTAACTTTTCTGAAATGGAGGGGACAAGGAAGACCATTTTTTTCACTTTGAAACCGTGTTCTTCCCCATTCAGCTTCCACTGGCCACGGTTGCATCCCTATGGGAAACAGGTGTGCGCAGTGCACCCCCCAGCTTTACCAAAAATCATGGGGATTTGGGGAAGTTCCCACTCTACCAACCTCCATGAATCTAGTTAATGAGTTAGATCAAGAATCCAAACTTTGTATCTAAAACTGTATTGCATGAGCTATTTTCCCCAATTTCTCAATCGTCGAATCGACACCTTCCTCTAGTACACGGTTTAAGATTCTTGGTCTTTATTAATATGAAGACCACCGATGCTACTACACTTACAATATGCACTCGACTGTACGAACTGTGAAAAAATGTTTTTGTAATCTTGATTTTTACAACAACGGTGCTACTTTACCTTTTGATTTTGTTTCCCTTATCAGCTGGTTTGGAATAAAACAAGAAATTCAACCATCTATGCATCTCCTCTCTACTTGGTCTACCTACGTTTTACTTATGCTTCACAAGTTACAACCCATCCTCTACTCCATCATACCATAGATTTGGTATGTATAACGAGATCTAGGGGGAGGGCTATAGAGAAGAAGCATCCAGGTTCCTTAATCAGCTATTGAGAACAAAATTTTCTTGGAGTCGGATAGTTCTCTTTGCTCAAACCATAACATAGCATGTAACATGTAGGGAGTGCTTAAACTTATTCTATCCCAAGTATGTGTGGCATTCATAATGTTGAAAGAAAAAATAAAACATATATTGTTGTCATTGCCATTCAATTCTGCCGTAGGGTGCACAATTAGAGTGACAAAGAGACTTGCTATTAGTTTTCAATCCAATCCAATTTCTTTATTGAACTGTTCTCTCTAATATACTTGCATGAAGGAGGATTATAAATGGAAACGTAGTTGTTTGATAGAGGTGCATGAAAGTGAATTATGGTCCTCAATTCAACAAAGTAAAAAAAGTTACCATTCAGATTCTTTCCCTTCACCTTTTTTACTGCCTTTTTGCATACATCTCTATTGTTCACTAATTTAGTAACATATACAGACCAAACTCAATGTCCAATGTTTTTGGCTTATGAAACAGTTTCTTCCTTTTTTTTCTTACATTATCATTTTTTCCATTGTTAAGTAGGCTAGAATTTATATTAGTTTGAAGAACGCTAGTGATTTATAAAGATTAAACTTTTCCAAGAATAAGCATCACGTTGCTTTTAGAAGAGTTGAAGAACCCAATTCTTCATCGAGCTTGTAGTGTTTGAAGCAGCCTAGGAACCCATTTTAAGAGGTATTAAATAGTATTATACTGGTTAAAAGTTGGATTGGAATTGGGCCAGCAAGCTAACTGTAGCTAATGCAGAAAAAAAGATCTATAAATTTAGTTATGGCAATTCACACTGAACATCTGGAAAGTGGATTTTCTATGTGTCTCCTAAGTTATGTTTCACTAATAAATTCCTCATGTTCAAGCAGATCATGAAAGAGTAAAATAGTATTAATTTTGGCTGTAAGGCTGAAATTTGGATTGGAATGGGGTTAGCAAGTTAACTATATTATTATACTGGTTAAAAGTTTAAGAGGCGAGATCAATTTGGGAAACTACTAAAATGGCAAAGGTGGCATAATGGCCTAGAGACTGAGCCGCTAGATCGGGGCTAAATATGGTTGTGTTATATGACATATATAACGTTCAATGCTGCTATATCCACTTCAAAATAAAGCCTGTCAACTTTACTACATAAATAAACATTAAAATTTTGATGTACTAGTACATTTTCAAATGAAAAGAAGGACTTATTTTTACATGGCAGCATTGAAGGGTTCAATATCTCATAGCCCTTCAAAGTGAAATGGGACCCCACCCTTCAAATTTGATCCCTGCTCACGACCTGTCGAGATTACGTACACAGGGTTAAGTTCATGTGGATGGATTTGACTTAACCTCAAGCCGCAAGCCTCAAACCTCTGTGGCATGGGCCCCAAAAGGTCTCATCGGGCAATTGATTCAAATTTGAATTTTCAAATGCCCGCCCTCCATGACAGACCTTTTGATCGCCATTCACCACTCTCTTCAATTGTCTAACACCTCGTTTTCATTCTTCCCTTGTTCACTCGACCAACACAAGGCAAAGAACATGGGAGAAGAGGCTACTTGATAGGTTTTTTCTGGCATTATGTTCCTGCGAGTCAATGTGTTATGTTCCTGCGAGTCAATGTGTGGTGGTTGCATATTGCTCGCCCAAGAGAACAGCGATGATAGCAGACTTCTTCCAACTTGATCAGAGCTCGAAAAGCTCACGTGAAGGGCATGACAATCAAGAATGAGGACACCACTGAAACTAATGCAATATAAGGTGCTGGCATGCTGCCCACCTTTATCCAATTAGGTTTAGCTTTTAACACATGCTTGCCTTCCATTTGAATCCACATTCACATGGCTTTGTTAGGTTTTCTCAATAATGCGTTCTAACAGTCTCTATTTGATGTTAAAGTATCCAAATTTATTATTATTAAAACCTAAATGAATGCCATTTTTAATTTAAATATATTAATTTCCATTTGAGGATATTAAATTAGTCCATGGTGGAATATGTGACAACCAATTCACCACAATTATGGTTAATGTAGTTTTCTCCAACTAATTGTTGTTGAATTGTTGAAAACAATAATAAGATGTATTTTTTTTTTATGTAATTGTGGGAGGAATGATTTAAATACGTAGCTAATAAAGAAAGATTTTGAGTCAAAATTGTGCAATACCCCAAAATATGGATTCTCTTGTTTCGTAGATATTTGGGTTTTGCCAGTTAAATAATGTGCCTTTCAAGTGTGATTGTTATGATTACCGTTGACACTTTATTCCTTGTTTTAAATTGAAATCTTACTTTACACACATAAAATGTAATTTACTTTAATTTCATCATATTATTTTGATTCCTTGTTTTAAATTAAAATCTTACTTTACACACATAAAATGTAATGTACTTTAATTTCATCATATTATTTTGATTCCTTGTTTTAAATTAAAATCTTACTTTACACACATAAAATGTAAATTACTTTAATTTCATCATATTATTTTAATTCCATGATATTAATTGATTTTAAATTAACCAATTAAAAATTTAAATTTCTTTGTCTTTGTATATTTTGAGACTTGTTTTGACATAGGATTATGTTTTATATTCATTCCAAGTGTCAATTGGTATCTATTTTAGATGAATATTTAGATATAAATTTTTTGTGTGAAATAAAACTATTTTTCAAAGGATCAAGTCTTATAATTTATATATTTTAAATTTTCCATAGTGTTGAATTTATACATCTTCATATAATTTTTTATTATTTTTTATTTATTAATGTTCTAATAATTATGTGGCCTTATTTCGACCCTCGAGGATAAAAGAAATGATCAAAGTTATATCATAACTTGGTTGCACCACTAACAACTATGCTTTAAGATCTATGCTTTATATTCTAGATCATAAATTGTATTGATAATGGCAATTTCTCAATTAATGGTATTTGAAGACTTATTATTGGTAATCAAAGTGCTATGTAACGGATTTCTCAATTTCAAATGATTCAAAATCGAATTATCTCTATAGTGGAGTGAAATATGTCATGAATCGACAACTTATCATTCTAGTATATTTGTCAAAGTAACAACAATGGCACTAATAAATTGGCCAATGAAGTTTCTCTCTTAGACAAAAGAGTTATCAAGATCAATAATGGTCCACCTCAACGCAAGTGGATACCCTAGTGTATGGAAAAAATATGAATCAAGCCCCTTATTATTATTTGTTTTGCAAATGGGGCGAAACATAACAAATCAATTAACATTTGATAGTTTGGAAAAGGGTGCGATCATGGGGTGTGAGAGGCACGTGGAAGAGCATATGCTCGGCTTCTCGCACTATCATCACCATTTAATTCACATCCGTGTGGACTTATTTCTGAGTATGATCTCGTATTTTCGTCTATTGTAAAATTTGCGTAACATGAAGGATGTAATTGTTCGCATGAAGGATGATGGGATAAATCTTGTCTCTAGGATGTAATTGTTCATTGTCAAAATGGACTTCCTGTAATCAAATTGTGACTTTCTTTGGTGTTGAGGTGCATGACACAAGGAGGTTTTTGGTGGGAAACTTGTAGTAGGAGCGAGACTAAATTTGAAGATGGTGATTTTTGAAAATGAGGGTGTGGCCTTCTATTCTAATTGTGTAAGGCAGAAAACAAGCATGATCGGACAGTTGGATAGTAATACTAAGAAATTCTTCGCGAGAGATAGCAACATTGGGGCTCTCATCTTTGAGATGTAAAATAATATGGAGAGTGGTTGTGGAAGGGTGAATGGCATGCAAAGTGCATTGGAGGGGATTTGCATCTTGAAGAAGATTGTCTGATGCATTGCACGACAATTGGACCGAATTGAGCAAATAATGCAATGATTAACCTTCTATGTCGAGTTAGAGGAGAAAATTCAGGAAATTCTAGATAGACATGTTGTTGAGTAGGGAGAACAATTGATATAACTAGTTTTAGATAGAGACCACCATTAGGCGTGCATTTAAGAGTTGCTCGTGGAAGGCACTCAAGGGATAGTGATTTCTCACATTCAAACGTAATGGTGATGGACATCGTCTAGTGGACGACCTTGATCAGGTTTGAATATTCTTGCTTCTCTACATAGAAGGATTAGGCAGACACTTGAAATGTTTGAGATCCTATGTGTCTATTAGTTCTATGTTTTTTCTATGTACTATTGTTATAAGTTGTTATTAGGACAATTTATTAGATGTTGTAGAAGTAAGTTATGTTGGCAAACACAATGTTTTGTTTGGATATTCATGATTGAAGTTAATTTAAAGCTCTTGAACTTTTGAAGGGAAATTTGTAATAGCTATATACTAATGTTTTTGTAACATCCCTCAAATTCAACGCTTATTAATATTATTTTTGTAAATTATGTATATAGTCCTGGTGAAGAGCTCAAGGCCAAGGCCCCACCAGTAAAACTTGGGAGTATTGTTAGGCTACTTCCTAAATGTTACTAGGAACACGACAGGAAAATAAATGCACTGGATTAGATATATCGACAAAGACCTATGTCAACTTGGTACCCATAAGTAATTAGGGTAAGTAAAAACAAATGATGATCACTCATCAAAAGAAAACACAAAAGAAAAACTCTAAGAATACCCCACCTAAGTAACCTAAAAGTAACCTAAGTAAAGACAAACATAAACTCGACAACTAAATGGATATTATACTTGTACCTCATATATATATTTATCAAAGTGGATAAATAGACTTCTGGCGAGGAATAGTTATTTATATCGATAGCATACTTAAAGTTATGTTAAATAGATAAAAGGGTCATATTCCACTTTCAAGCTATATTAGAAAGATAAACAATTTATGTAGTAAGATAAACCAGTAAAACAAAACGTCATACTACCAATGAAGTAATATGATGACAAGTATTATTTATATAGGTAACCTGTAGAAAATCGTATTTTTAGTTAACCATAAAAATTCCAACTCATTTTTTATATGATGAAAGAAGACATTAAAATTATTATATAAACAAGTAAGGAATTTTGATTGTAATACTAAACTATATAGACCATGCGAACGATAAAGCGATAATAAGTATTTTATAAGAGAAAGATAATTTCATTATGAGCAGATACAACAATCGTGTTGATTAAACGGTTGGGAGCAAGTGGAAGACCACGAGAGATCATGCTCCCTTGTTGAAAGGATCTCCAATCTGTTCTTTAAGAGGAAAAAACATGATTGGTAGAACATAACCCTAACTGGAGATATACTCTGTCCTTCGGGTTATTTATACTGCTGAGAATACTGAGCATGATAGATCCTATTGTTAGGATAGCGTGAGTCTAGAACAAGTGGTTAAAAACTTGGGTTTATTAGTGTTACGACAGAGTTAGCTTCCTTTGATAGGATATTGCGAAGCTACGAACACTTGATTAAAAACTTGGGTTTATAATTTTTAAGTAAGAGTTTGACTTCTACTTAAGTCGAGTTTGAAAAGTGCAGGTACCTACTAGATAGGTATTTATGTTGATGTTAAAGATAAGTGTCTGGAACGCTCTCTACTAGAGAAGCGTGGGAAATTAGAAGCTTGTAACAACTAAATGGAACTCTTTTTCTTATATAATAATTGACGACCCCTTTTTGTGGAAGTAACCCATGGTATGGGTGAACCACTAGTATATCTTGTTCCTCTTATTTGTGTGATAATGTTGAATGGTTTGTCTCCTTCACATGTGTCTTGGTTAAATTAGATGTATTTTATTCACATTCCAATGAATATGCAAAAAGATAGTTATAGCATTTGATTAAAGATTTTTTTATACATGGGACTTTGTTATGTAGTTATAAAGTTCTCTGTAATAAGTATAGGTTATAGAGATAAAGGCTTCTTGAATTATCGATGCTGTAATAAATAAAAATATAAATTGTTGATTAAGGGTTGCGTTGGATTTTATTAATGTACATGTGGAATTTATGCCATTAGGGAAACTCTATTGTTAGTAATACACACATTGTATGATAAGTTTTAATCCATGAAAAGCGATGCTAGATTATGATAATGGCTGGTTAAATTTATGCTTGTTTTTATTTTATAATGTTTTCATGTTATATTCGTTAGTAAGTTTGACATGAAGAAGGACCAGATAATAATGTTGTTTTCAAGAGTAAGTGTGTCATTTTATGAGATAAAGTAACTAATTACAAGTGTTTGACATGGGAAAATTAGAATGGTAAGTTATATGGTGCTAAATCTTTATTATGTGAACCATACATGGTGAAGCAAAGGATCAAGTATCGCTTAAACAATTAGGCATTGAGTCATGTAACATGGGTTATGTAGTAAATTTGGTAGTCACCTCATCAACTCGTGAGAAACGTCAAAGAATTGAGAAGGGATTGGAGTAAACGGCGAGGGCAAACGCCGTGAAGGGACTCGCTGAACACTGGGGACCCACTTGTCCAGCTAGCTTATCCAGCCTCAACATACAGGCTAGATAAGCTCAACCAAATATGATATGTTCAAAGAAAATAGTTAAATCCTTTTAATGCAAGATATATACTTTGTGAAGAAAGTACACAAAACAAATGGATATTGTTTTCATTGCCATGGTCTTCAATATCATTAAGCCTTTATACATTAGCAAAAAAAGTTCTTAGTTATTCATCATCACTCTTAGACCATTTATTTTTCTCAATCAATGTTTAAAAAATACACTTTCACCCTTTCTTCTTTCATACTTCAAAATTTAAATAGTTCATACTTATTATCTTGAAAGATAAATTTTACAATGAAATGACTTATTAGTGCAGGTTTAATAATGATTAAATAATTTGAAACAACTATTGTAAAAATTATTCAAGTTCAAATCCTAAAGAATATACTCTTTACTTAAATATATACTCTTGATTTAAATATGAGGTTTATTAAAAATAGTTATTAATTTTTAGTAATATATTTTTTAAGCAAATTATTAAATCACAATGTTAAAAAAGTAGATAGTATTTTTTATTCAACATTGGATAGACATGATGGCTAATGGCTATCATTCTGAACTCTACTAATCAATATAGTGTAAGCCCATGTTTCTATTTTCCATATAACTTAGATTTAAGGTAGATATTTGTTAGAACTTTTGTCTCCACAAATCAAATCAAGCATTGATATTTCCTACTCAATCAAAAACTTTGGGCCTCATATTAAGGTGCCTTATCAATGGGTTTTTCCTATTGCATTGTTATCAACATTTATCAAGTGGATTGATGCTATGGTTGAGTTAGCATTAGTTTAGTTTATATAGCTAAGTTTGGATACCGTCTTCACCGCCACCACCTTCATAGTCATACCTCCTCCTATGTTAAATTCACTGATATCACTTCACCGCCACTACCTTCACAACCGTCCCACCGCCTTCGTCCCTCCTCCATCACTCACCGCCACTGCCTTCACTGCCATCCCACCACCTTCATCCCTCCGCCATTACTACACCGCCACTGCCTTCACCGCCATCCCACCGTCTTCGGCCCTCCTCCATCACTACACCGCCAGTGCATTGACAATCGTCCCACTGCCTTAGCCGCCTTCAATGACTTTCACATACTCTTCATAGTAGCGTGAACTATTTTGATGATGGACGCTAAAAGGTTTAGGTGCAACAATATCACTATGGGAGCTCAATTATGCAACTGTAAGTGATTAATTGTGTTCTATAATTTGTGCTTAGTGCTTGCTTGGTAGTAGCAATGAATCAAGAAAAAAACACAGTGAATAATAGTCACGATCCGTAACAAAGGAAGTAGAGCAATACGCGAGAGCTTCTCACACATTTTAGATGACTCATGGGACGTCCCACCCCTTCAGAAAACGTGTTCAATACTGCTATCTCTTGAAAGAAAGCATTAGGAAAGTTACTCACCTCGACATGTCTGGTTCACCCCTTCGGCTGTTGTGCCTCACTTCCTCGAATTCCTCCATCGTGCTCTCTGTGATATCATATATGTTTGAGATGCACTACGTGATTCAGATTAGGGAAATAAAGCCACAAATGAGGAGTTGTGGAGAAGCCGGTGAAGACTTGCAAATCTGGTTATTGAATGAGGAGAGGAGAAGATTTCTAATTAATAAGATCGAGCCCTTAATTAAGATATTCCCAAACCAAATAAATATGCTAAATTACTCCCTACAGATTGGGGTGCTCTGATTCATACATTACTCGTCAAACTGTCCGTCTTATTTTCCCATCAATAGCTATCATAGGAGTCGTTGTCGTCGGATTTTGCACCTGGTTAACGCACCAAAAATCTTACTATTGTTCGGTGCGTCCTTGGGGGGCAAGTCTCGAGTCAAGGTTGTCACCTGATCTTGACTTCTCTGTTTAGGCCAACTCCTAACTGAAGCCAAGGGGACTAGTCCATACATAATGTTTCTAAGGTTATTAAAAGGGTTTAGAAAGTTAATTATGGATGTTTTTAGGAGTTTAAATGATATGATCACACTATCCAAGTTTGTTGCAAGTAATTAAGAGATGCTTTCAACAGTAGATAACAAACAATCACCAGCATATAAAGATTAAACAACAATTTATTATACCGATATTAAGCAAATGTAAAATACTTGTTGTTTTTTGAAAGCAGTGCCAATGAAATCAATATAGAGATGTTGTTGAAAGGGAAAGGTTTTGCAAATGTATATTGGTCAATTTTAGATTATTAAAACCAAAACTTAGTTATGAGAAAAAAGGGAAACTCCAGATATACCGTGAGGTACAAGGAGCAATGTCTGGAAATTAAGTGAAGGTGACTCCTCACGAAGATGTGTCGGCTGGAATGGAGTCTCGAGGGTGGGGTTCAACACTACACCAACAAGGGTGTATCCTAACTGTGCCCTAAGGTCACATCCCAGTGGTTCCCGCTTCTCTTGAGGAATTTCCCCACGCAAAACTTAATGTTCTAAGTGTTGTATTTTCACTATGTTTAGGGTTTCTTACTTTTGTTATGATGAGTTTTTAATTAAATCTTGCGAATTGATAAGTTGCTACAAATCTTTCTGATTTCCCCAAGACCAGGAAAATGCCCGCAAGGGGAAAGAGCATACTTTGAGCAATTGAAAAACGTATGTTCCAATTTAAACTTGAAAGATAAGAATGCTAAAGA
The DNA here is from genome assembly GCA_027924585.1 of Larix kaempferi. Taxonomy (NCBI): domain Eukaryota; kingdom Viridiplantae; phylum Streptophyta; class Pinopsida; order Pinales; family Pinaceae; genus Larix; species Larix kaempferi. The sequence continues at coordinate 3,061,350 of BSBM01000313.1, forward strand.
AATGCAGAAAGATAGATCACAAAATCTATGTGTCACTTTCTGATCAACCACCACTAATCGATAATGCCTTTATGTGGTGGTGAGAGCATACTTCATGGCAACGAGGTCGGTGTTATTTCTAGTTCACTTTGCGAAATGAAATGGAAAATTATAAAAAAAAATCAAGTATACGATCCTGCAGTAAACGTGGTTTGTGTGCTTGTGTTTGTTAGAAAAAATTATATCACAAAAATGGACACTGCCAATCCCCCCAAGGGGGATGGGATGTGGGCGCTATGTATCCCACTTGCTCTCATTTAATAAGTTTTACAATACTTGCTCAAATAAGTGTGTCTTATTCCTTTTAAACTTGGATCTAAGGGCTTACAATTTCAGAAAATGAAGTACCAGTAAAAGTGGGTCCTTGGAATGTATTTTTGGCACTTTCTGGCGAAAATTGGCTAGAGCTTCCTTCTTTGTTTTCCTTGGACCTGCTAAAAACCAACAAGTTAATTTGTTAGAATTTGATGGGAAACATGAAACAAAAAAAAAATTGAAAAAATTTGTACTTAGAAAAATTTGGAAAAATGCTAAGTGTAAGTACAATATTTTAGCTTAGTTCTAGTGAGAGATAGGAGCTTTTAAAGTAATTAGATCTAACTATTCAAGCATGCTAAAGTAAGATAGATCTAGATAATGAACATGAATAAAGTGGATCTACTTCTCAAGCATTTGACAAAACAAAGAATTTTAAAGAGAGAGGAAGAAATTCTTTGATTGAGAAGATGGATGAATCTCTCAAGCCAAAGCTTGATCTTTGGTATTGTTCTTGGAATCCCCTACAAGTGAAGTGTTATCAAAAGAAGAAGTGACCAAAGAGGAGAAGATACAACCGAGTTCCAATCCTCCTTTGAGCTCTGTGATCTGTAACTTATGAGACAACTCGCAACAAAAGATATTAGATCTAGTGTGTTAGAATGAAAAGAAAAAAAAAGAGCCTAAATATAACTTAATATTGTCGGCTACTTCTAGACCTCTTTAAATCAAAGCATAAGTAAACAAGTTGGAAACTGTAAATGTTTACTCTACATCAAATCAGCTAGATCATGCATATAATTGAAAACAAGAGAAACATAAGCCACAATATCACCTCATGAGATGATTATCCAACACAATTGCACAAGATGGACCTCCAAATCCTTTCAACATGTATTCAAATCTTATCAAGTTACAAAATGGTAGAGGTTCTATGCATCCATCATCCCCAATGGAGAAAGAGATACATCACTTAAATAGATCAAGAGAGAGGGGGGGCGCATCCATGAGGAGGAGGGCACATCCCATGAGGTAAGGAGTGATATATGCCTTCAGTGAATGCTTGAATTAAGGGATTGGCAGTGAGGTGTCTTCCACATAAGGAACTTGGTGTCCCCACTCTCGCATTATCAAATCCATCCATAACTTAAAGTCTACCATGTGATAGAGAAGTTGCCCAAGTAGAGAGAGCGCAACCTCCTCATGATGACAAATCACATCCATGAAATATTGGCTCAATTCTACCCAACTTTTATTTAGATTTTCCTTGGATATGATCGCCCTTATTTAGAGACAACTTTTCCACCTCATCCAACAAATTTAAAACGTGTTTTTTTCAATTTTCACAATTTGTCCTTTGGTACATTTTGTGTCATCTTTTGCATTTATTTTGTCATTTTGTCGCCTCTTCCGGAAAAAATGCTCCGAGTGATGATTTAATCACTCAAAACATAGGAGAAGTGGGTCCTAGGGTAAAGAGGACACCTGAGCATGAACACAAGCATCCCCGCACCAAATTCCGCCTCCGGACCATACTTTTATTACAATTTGAAAATTTTCAATTAAACCATTAAAAATGGTCTATTTTTACAGGAAAAATTTATTTTTGTGGGAATGAACTCAAAATAATAGGGGACCTAGTCCATGTCCATATGACTCATTATTTATGGCTATCATGTAAAAATACATAGAAACTTAAGCTTTAATGACATCCTAACATTCGACTACCATGGAAAATACTCCAACTTTGGAGGTGTGAGTGAAAAACTCAGGAATTATATGCCACTGAAGCACAACACATAATTTCTAAGGAAAATACACTCTAGAGTATCCCCTTGATAGCTAAACCTAAGTTAGGCCAAGCTTTTTACAAAAATACAGTGCTTAGACCAACTTATTACAATTCCCCCAAGGGGGTCTTGACATGCAAATATAACAAAGGGCCAAGAATTTGGCCTAATGAACTTCTGAACTCTAGCAATGAACAACGTGAGTTGTTCAAGTCTTCTGAGGTTCACAAGGAGTCCACCTAAGTACAACTTAGGTGGCAACATTTTGCTCCAACTGCGGGACGTGTGCTTGATCTGACCTTCACGCAAGGAGAGGATGCGAGAACACGAGAATCTCTTATTTCTATAACCTGTAAAAACATCTCAGCTTGACAAGAAAGACCCTTAGTAGCACATGTTTTATGAAAACTCCAATGAACCACCAATTGAATTTTATTTAAAAAAATGAAACTAAGAAAAATTCCTAAGAACATAAAGGAAAATACTAAAAATGAATGAAGAAAGTAAAAATGCTCACTATGAGGAGCTTATTTTCCTACTCTAAACATAATATAATAAAATGCTAAGTAAAATGAAAATTCCAATGTAACCATCTTAACATTTCATCAATTTTAGGGTTTTTGACCTCGCGTTTGGTTACCAGCCAAAGCAAGGAAAGTTTATTCAAGAAATGCAAAACTGCGTAAAATTTATGGATGGGAGGGCTAGATGGGAGATCATAGGTATGTAATGCATTGTTGAACTGATTCCCAAACTGGAAAGTCCTCCCGTAGGCTTCTTCTATCCATGGATGGATAGGACTGATAAAAAATTCTGAATGACAAGCCAGATTAACCACTTCATCATATTGTTCATGTTAGTTTTTCAGCATTTAATTCAATCTGATCTAGGATCTTAACTGAGAGAACAACATGTACATCATATCAAACACAAGAGATAAGAGACACAAAGCATTTCACCAGGGAAAACCAAGAAGGTGAAAAACCCCGCAACTTCCTCAGAGATAGAATGAGCACCAATACAAAGATCACAAAGATCAAACCCCAAAACAAGAGATAGTCTCCTAGCAGCAACTCCTCCTCTAATTGTGCGCACTCCTCCTCTCTCTCACTAATGCGAAGTGAGTGAGTGTGTGAATGAATAGAATGAGAGACACACACTCTCTATTTATACAATAACTTGACTTTCCTTTAATCCTAACTGGGCTAACTTCCTAAGGAAGCCTAATAACCCATCCACGTGTCACTGGGCTGACCCCACTAGGTTGGTCTAATAACCCTTTAACCCACATTGGGAAGACCCCTCTAAGGTGGTCTAATAACCCATCAATTATAAGTTGCGACACTTACAATAATACTTGCGACACTTGCAAATACAAATGATGACACTTCCAATCAGAGGAATAATACATCTCTGTCGAGGATACAAATAAAGTACAAGTGTAATACATACAATATACAAGTGAATATCTTCCGAAGTTACAAATACATCAACATTCCCTCTTAACTAGGAGGATATTCTCTTGACACAAGTCATCAATACATATAGGCACAAGTCTTCAATACTGGAGCTGAATCATCGTCATTGTATCACTAGAGAATCATTGTCACTGCTGCTATACTTGTCATCTCGATCACTGGTGCTAACTCTCAATTCTTCTCGTCATAGGAAGTTCTACAGAGCCAGCCCTTTTTCATGCTAGTTGTAGGCCTAGCCTCCTATAGGTATTCATCATATATGGCCATCTTGTGGAATCCTCAAGGCTGATTACGTGCATCAACAAAACCTTGAAAGAGCATCCCAGGAATTTTACGAGCTTATTGCTCAACTTATCGTATCTCCCAAGATCTTTTACATGTGACCTTCACAAAACCTTAAAAGAGTGTCTTGCGACCTACAATATCTCTAAAGAGCATCCAAGGATCTTTTATGTGCCTAGCACAACCTGTCCGGATCTCCGTGACTGATTACATGTGAACTCGCAAAACCTTAAAAGAGTGTATTGCAACCTGCAAAATCTCTAAAGAGCATCCCAGGATCTTTTACATGCCTATCACAACCTGTCCGGATCTACAGGACTGATTACATGCGATTCTTGCAAAACCTTAAAAGAGTGTCTTGCAACCTGCAAGATCTCTAAAGAGCATCCCAGGATCTTTTACGTGCCTAGCACAACCTTTCCGTATCTCCAGGATTGATTACATGCACCTGCACAACCTGTCCATGGCCATGGAGTATCATCCTGATACTCATGATCATATTGATCATCATCATATAGTACATCATCCTGATGCACATCATCACATCACATGATCGTCCTGATCATCATCATAGCATCGTCCTGGTCATCATCATAGCGTCATCCTGATGCATATCATCACATGATCATCTTGATCATCATCATAGCATCGTTCTGATGCATATCATCGTCACATGATCATCCTGATCATCATCATAGCATCGTCCTGATGCATATCATCATCACATGATCATCCTGATCATCATCATAGCATCATCCTAATGCATATCATCTGGAGCATCGTCCTGATGCTCATCACACATGATCATCCTGATCATCATCATACATAGCATCATCCGGAGCATCGTCCTGATCCTCATCACACAGTGATTACATCCACATCCATGGGAAGGATCCTCCTACCACCATGCTTGGAATGGCTCTTGCAAATGTGTCCCATCACTTCCTCCTCGAAGTATCTTCTATCTGAAGAACACCAAGCCTCTCTCTGAAGTACTCGAACTTTACTCTGGCTAGTGGTTTGGTCAACACATCTGCAATTTTCTCATCTGTCGCAACATACAGGAGTTTCACTACTCCTCTCTACACCATATCCCTGATATAGTGATATTTGATCGCGATGTGCTTCGACTTGTCATGGAACACTGGGTTCTCTGACAACTTCACACAACTCTGGTTGTCACAATAGATATAAGTAACATCCAACTAGAAATCAAATAAATCAGACACTAGCTTCCTTAGCCATACTGCCTCACAACTAGCCGAACAAGCTGCGACATACTCTGCTTTGACTGTACTCAGTGCTATGCAGGATTGCTTCCTACTAAACCAAGAGATCACACCTAATCCCATACTGAAGCAGCACCCCTAAGTGCTCTTCCTATCTACAGCACTGCCTTCCCAATCTAAATCAACATAACCCTTCGGGTTAAACTTTTGATTCGCATCATACTTGAGCCCATAATCAACTCTATCCTTCAGGTACCTCAGAATATGCTTTACAGCAATCAGGTGAACATGTCTATGATCCGTCGGGAACTGGCTCAAGGTGTTCACCGCAAAGAAAATATCTGGTCTCGTATTCGTTAGGTACATCAAAGACCCAATCATCTGATGATACATCATGGAATCAACCAACTCTAATGAAGCATCACTCAATAGATTCAGGTTCGATGGAATCAACCAACTCTAATGAAGCATCACTGGATTTCCCTCCTCAACCTTGCAGTAAAGGTTGGAATCCGCTTTACTCTTGGTAAATCCCAAACTAGATGGGAAGCTATCAATCCTGTCGTACCATGTCCTAGGTGCTTGTTTCAAACCGTATAATGCTTTCTTCAATTTGCACACATGTGACTCCTTGTCATGTGTCTCAAATCCAAGTGGCTGCTCCACATACACTTCCTCTTCAACTACACCATTCAAGAAAGTTGTCTTGACATCCATCTGGTGTATCTTCCGTTTCATCACTCCATCCAGAGCAAGTACTGTTCTGATGGAAGTGTATCTAGCTACTGGCGCAAAAGTCTCTTCATAATCTATCCCTTCTTTTTGGGAGAAGCCATGAGCCACAAACCTTGCCATGTATTTCTCTATGCTACCATCTGCAGCATGCTTGATCTCACTTGGAAGTTACAACAAACTTCCCTTCTAGTCTTGGGAACACATCCCAAACATCATTCTTCATGATCGACTGGTATTCTTCGATCATGGCATCCTTCCATTACTATATCCCGAATCCTGGGAAATTCAAATTCTTCAATATCTTCAATAGGTAGTTTTCTTGAATTTCATTGTTGAAACAAATGTCGCTATCCTTCTTTTGCAGGTGATTGTACACGATCTTTCTTACAAATCAAATTCAGTTACATGATTAGAAACTTCTCATAGTTTTTAGAACAAAATTTTACACATAAGGACATATGTCATACAATCATGCAATTATCTTAGCCAATGTTTCAATATAACATTCATCCATATCCCGTATTCATACAGTAACTTTCTAGATGCCTTCCATCTCTACTAGAACATTGTTAAAAGTGTGCACAACTCCCAACATGTCAGCAAAGAGGTTTCATTTTAGATAAGTAGCAATGGAATGTTGTACAATACCATAAGCCACTTACCCATTACTTGCATATTAGTAGTATCTTGTTCATTAATGCAACTTGTCTAATATGCATAATATACATCATAAATCTAGGAACATAAGTATGTACATGATTGAACAACATTATTTAAGTAATCATATATATAATAAATTACAATTCAAATACTTATCTTTGTTTGGTTCTTGGGTGGACTCCCTCTCAATCTTTGCTTCCTTGCAGAAACTACTGGAGTGTGCTCCCTCTTGATCTTTTCTTCTTGGATTATCTATCCTTGAACTTATATCTATACTGGACCACTATGCATGCTTAAGTGTGCGCTAGTGTCATCATTGTGTCATCCTCAAGATCTCATACCGATTCATCATACATTCATTAGTATAATCTCAATACTATCAAAACATTATGATTCTAAATAATCTTAAACATGTATGCTCATGGTCATTTCATACACAGGTAATTTATCACAAGCGTTAGTATTTAAGGTTTCAGGGAGGACTTCTTTTACTCATGCATCTTCTTATTTGACCATAGGACTCTTCTGGTTTATCATATCATCAATCAAAGTAAGAAGCATAATATGCATAAACCCATCATTACTGAAACTTATAACTTCATGAATAATCATTATCAATCATACAAAAAATATACTTATATAAGATCCTAACACAAGGTAGGATTCTAACTTGATATAGGAAAAACATACCTAGATTATCATGTTTGCTAGTTATGTCTAACATACCCAAACAATGTCTTCTTTGTTTTCTTAGAGACCTTGTGCTAGCAACCTGCATATCTCATAAGTTAATCATTGTAGAACCAAGTTATACAACCTCGTAAGTAGAGATTCTATGTGATCCATGACTATGGATGAGTCTTTGTCTTCATGTCACCGTGGTCATATGTTCTTGATCTAAAACTTGATTTGTCTTTCTTGATGTACCTTTCATGTTAGTGGACAACATCATCCTCATACAACACCACAGTGCATTAGTACAATCATAAGTGCCATAACCCTAATCAATGAATGTCTTATATCATTCACATGCATTCATACTTTTACTAAGGTGATAAGACAATTCTAAAATTAAAACAATATTGTACTTTAACCTCAATAATATGAAGACAAACATATCATAATCTTAATCATGAACAGATTTCAAAACATACCTGTATCTTCTAGAGTCATACTTGTCGAGATTGCTTGTAGTCTTCTTATGTAAGGCCTTAGCCTCATCTCCCTCTGGAACTGGAACCTATTCACTTATGTAGGTGTCAAATTCATTCTCTTCTAGGATTAACCCAATCCACTTGACTTGCAGAATCTGGATCTGGAGCTGGCTAGGGTTTGTCAGAGAAACCCTAAAAATCCAATCTTGAAATTTCAAACTTAAATCTGGATAGGGAGATGCAAATGGCCGAGGAGAGCAAGTTGGTGTGCTCAAAGTTAGAAAAATCCAAAAATTGACCCCTCAAATTGACCTACGAGTTTCGAATCTGCAGCTTCTGTCAAATTCTGGTTTTTCTAGTTTTCTGGTCAAAATACCGAACTAGGGTTTGATAGAGCCCGGGGTTCTACCCAGCCAAAAAATTCGATCTTGGTCTCTAAATTTTGATTTTGATGAGGAGCATCCAGCCGTGGTCCCAGATTCAAAAATTCTAACTTTTGTAGAAACCCTAATTTCCCACAACAGTGACAAACCAAAAATGAAAGTGCTCAGAATCCAATTATGTTTTGACAAAAATATATGCCATTTTGTTTCTGGTGTATATTTGAAATTTCGGATCTTTAGGGTCTGAAACTTCAGTCTATGGTATACGGACTTGTCATCTTTCCAACCCCACAGATCTGACCTCAAATGGATTCTCTATGAGATAGATATGCTAAGTGTCGCAACATGACATGTTTATGGGATGAAACAGCATAGTGAACTTGTACCGCGTGCCACGTGTCACTGTTTCAACTTTGGCCTCTGAAACCCGGACTTGTGAAACTAAAGCCCATTCCCTAACTTCCTCTTTTTATGGAATTCCATTTGGAGCTTCCTATCCCGAGATATGACCTTTGTACCTAGGTCACCTGTTTAGGGATGAATTCTGGAAGAGGCAGAAACCCTAACTTGTACGGATCATATATCACAAAGTACAATGAATCTAAGGCTAGTCTTATGATACAAGGTACATGAACATTTCATCTTCGGCCTATAAAATTTTCAGATCTTGAAACTTTACCAAAACTGATTTATAGCGAAAGTTCCATGATGACTAGTTTTTACTATATCAAGCCCTAGCTTCCAATTTGTCGCAAGTGCAACAAATGTCGTAAATGCCATACAATGCCTTCCTTCAGGCTAGCTCTAACCCCATGTTAGTTTTTCAGCATTTAATTCAATATGATCTAGGATCTTAACTGAGAGAACAATATGTACAGTATATCAAACACAAGAGACAAGAGACACAAAGCATTTCACTGGGGAAAACCAAGAAGGTGAAAAACCCCGCAACTTCCTCAGTGATAGAAAAGGGTGATTCCATGAATATGGGTAACTCTTTTTGGCCAAATATGATGGTGAAAAATGGAAATTTTATCGATGTATTAAATTGAAGCCGTTGAAACTCATATTTTCCAAATGAATTTTGATATGCGATTGAAAAACGAAATGTAGAGAATTATGTTGGCTTTCCAGTGATATTTTTTTCGAAATATTCCAATGTCATTTATCATGTCGAATTTTCATTTAATGAAACGTGTGTACTTAAAAATTTGAAGAGCAATTAACAAGTAGTTTGTGTTCGTGCACGATAATTTAATGTTAAAGTAATAATTAAAAAAAATGAAATATGTGAACATGATCTAGACAAAATGCACTAGGGCTTACATTTTTTTTTTCTCGAAAAAATATATTTATTATTATTTTTCGAAAATGACCAATGAATATTTCAGTCGCATTTTGCACACATGTGTGTTCATGCACCAAATCTTTTAATTTTTTATATAATTTGAAAAAATAAAAATACCCTTTTGAAGAGGACACGTTTATCTAGGGCGTGTGTATTTTTTCAAATTTTTTGGATGTGTATTTTGAATTTTATGGATTTATCTTTGAGCTCAATCGAAGTTGTCGGCATGGTATTTTAGGGTAAGTTTTAGTAGAAATTTAAAAACAAAGGACATATAAAAATAAAAATTCTTAAATTTTATCTATTTGGACAGAGGACTCGTTGACGAATCCAATGGTATCAAGTCCGCTCATTAATGAGCATTTAATGACATCGTTTAACTCTGTGGAAGGCAGACAAAAAAACCATTTTGTAGGGAAAAGGGCTCTCGGCCTGTATTTTATGCCCTCGATCGAGTTATTTCCTCGATCGAGCTTTTTTAAATACCTCGATCGAGGGCTTAATAGACCCTCGATCAAGGTTATAACAATACATCGATTGAGGGTTTAACAAGACCTCGATCGAGGTTTTGTTACACCCTCGATCGAGGTATTGCTCAATCGAGTGTCTGTAAAAAAGGCTCAATCGAGGGTTGGTGTGTGTAAAAAAATATATATAAACCAACTGAGGCGAAACCGCGAAAGGAGTTGGCAACAATTAATGTTGCCAACTACCCTTCCCTCATAAAACCATGAATGAACATGTATATAACCAACAAACAACAATTCACAAACAACAATTTACTTCATTGTTATTTTTTTCACTATTAGAGCTTTGTCAATTTGAGCTTGTTGAATTAGAGATTTGTAATTTTCTTATTGCTAAATTAGATCTCATTAGACATGTAAGATTTCTTTGTAGGCATAATTCAAGATTTCATACTAACATTTTGTTGTTTGTTATAACAATTTGAAAAAAAAATTGTTTGTTTTCATTATAAATTGATTCATGTAAGATTTCTTTGTAGGCATATTTGAAGATTTCATACTAACATATTGTTGTTTGTTATAACATTTTGAAAAAAAATTGTTTGTTTTCATTGTAGATTGATGGGGAATAAAAAAAAAAGACAAAGAAAACATGCTAGACAACAAAATGCCAATGAAGAATGTGAGAAGAGTAGAGAACGAATGAGACAACAAAGAGCAAGGTTGAGAGAAGAAGAAGATGCACATTTGGTGCAACAAATTCCAATGGAGCACAACCAAGGTAGATTATTGAATTATATGGTATCATAATTTAAATATCATGCTACATAATTTACAAAATTAGTAACAATTTTCCAATAAATTTAACTAAATTTCATAATTTAATTTGTTTCATATTTATTTGTAATGATATTCTTATTTATTTCATCAATTTGTTATTTAAATTTTAAAGTTTGCAACAATTTTTATGTTAAATGAACAATTTTCAAGTGGCTTTAAACAAATGTTAAATTAGAACAATTTTCAAATGAAATGAAACATGTAAATTTAGATTCTACTTTCATGTTAAGATATAAACATATTTTTAACTATTTTCAAATTATTTCAAAGTTGCTAACAATTTTCAAATTATGCTTCAAAGTTGCTTTAACAATTTTCAAATTATTTCAAAGTTGCTAACAAATTTGAATTTTATTGTCCAACAATTTTCAAATGAAATTTGTACACAAGTAGATTCTATTTTCAAGTTAAAATATATGTACATATTTACTATTTTCAAATTTATAAACTTTACTAACAATTTTCAATGTTATTAGAATAATTTTCAAATTAAATGTACACTTGGCCATTATTTTCAAGTTAAATTGTACAAATTTAACTAATTACAATTTTTTAAGTTACTAACAATTTCAAGTTAAATGTAATTTCAATTCTTATTTTGTTAGAAAATTCAATTTCAAAACAAATGAATGAATATTTTGAAATGAACATGTTGTGATAGTTATGTATTAGTTAGAATTTATTCAATTTGAAAACAAATGAATGAATATTTTTATAGTTATGGTGGTTGGCAATATTTTCATAGTAATGAATATTTCAATACAAATGAATGTTCAAAGAGCTATTTAATTATAATGTTTACTTTAAAAAAATTCCATCAATCACATATACTTTTATTTACATATAACATGACATATCACCATGATAAGATTAATGATTAGAATCATATATTTTGTTATGACAAATTGGAAATAATTATTTGCAATGTTTGCAACCTTGCATTGATATGTGAAACATTATTGATAAAAAAATCATTAAATTGCAACTTATGATAAAAATTACAATTTCCGTAATTGTTGATTGTTGAGATTGCAAAATTATCAACTATTGAAATTCTAGGGTAGAAGTGTTGTAATCATTTATTCTTTGTGGTGATTTGCAACTTGTATTTTAAATATTTATTTGTTTATTTTATACTATAAAGTTAAAAAACATTTTTCTTGTAATGTATTTAAGTAAAATAGACATAAATTGCATAAAGAAAATTTGTCCACAATTATGTAATGTGATGATTATAAATGATATTAATTTTTATGCCCACAATAATTTTTATCAAGTTATTAATAATTATCTTGAGTTAAATATATATACCCAATTTTCAAACTTTACTAGTAATTATCAAACTAAATGTATAATTTCAAGTTGCATGTACATATTTAGTTGTTTTAAAATTAAGTTGTACAAACAATTTTCTTGTTTTAATGTATTTTCAATACTTGTACATTTTTCTCAAGTCACTAGCAATTTTCAATTTGTTAATTTACATGTACAACAAATTTCAAGTTACTAGCAATTTTAAAGTTAAATGTACAACTTATATTTAACATGACATATCACCATGATAAGATTAATGATTAGAATCGTATATTTTGTTAGGACAGATTGGAAATAATTAAATTTGCAATGTTTGCAACCTTACATTGATATGTGAAGCATTATTGATAAAAAATCCTTAAATTGCAATTTATGATAAAATTACAATTTCCATTTAATTGTCTATTGTTGAAATTGCAAAATCATCAACTAATGAAAATGTTATTTTGCATTAAAAATTATGAATTTCTCCTCAATCATATCACTATGTAATGTTTTTAATTAAATATCGTATTCATCTCTAAATCAATGTTTTTTTCCCTACATTTAGAGTATAATAGTTATGTTATCATGGATAGAAAATCAATCTTAAATTTTTATTTCATGTATATACAACATGGGATGCATAATGTTGTTCTTGAAATTCTAAGGTAGAAGTGTTGTAATCATTTATTCTATGCATGGTGATTCGCAACTTGTATTTTAAATATTTATTTATTTATAAATTATACCATAAAGTTAAAATAACATTTTTCTTGTAATGTAAAAGTAAAATGGACATAAATTGCATAAAGAAAATTTGCTCACAATTATATAATGTAATGATTGTAAATTATATTAATTTGTATGCCCACAATAATTTTTATCAAGTTATTAATAATTATCTTGACTTAAATATATATAGTTGATTTTCAAGTTACTAGCAATTTTAAAGTTAAATGTACAAGTTACTACCAATTCCAAGTTATAGGCAATTTCAAATTTTACTAGGAATTTCAAACTTTATTTCTGGAACAATTCTCAAGTTTAATTAAGTTAGCAATTGCAAGCATTTGTAGCAAGTTCATATCTGGGAATAATCCATGTCCACTTAACTGTGGGAAGTACTTGGGCATAAGCCCTAAAATTCATTGTGAGTAGTACCACAGGAACCCCAAAGTAGCTGACGCATTGAGAGGACCTGCTAGCGAAAAGGGCAACGACCCCTACCTAATTGACTAGTTTTTCTCCGTGAGGTAAACCAAGAACTGTCGTTTGTGGCCAAGCAGTTATCAGTTTTACCTGAGCCATGGAGTGAGGGGTACTGCCCCAATATGCAAGCCGTCAGACAACATTGGTGGCCGAGTGAAACACCTGAACTTTTAGGAAGCCGAACATACCTGGGGTTCATATCTATTTTCAGTTGAACTGTTGTCGATCACTTCCGTGTCATTTCACTAACACCTCGGGGTTTTGGTGTAACGATTCGTATCACTTGAGCAATTTCAAATTTCAAGTTACTAGCAATTTCAAGTTACTCAAGAGCAATTTCAAATATCAAGTTACCATCAATTTCAATTTTTACTTAGAACGATTCTCAAGCTAAATGTATTAATTGGAAAATTCAATTCACATGCAATTTTCAATTTTTCAATTTCCACATCAAATTTCAAGTTACTAGAAATTTTAAAGTTCAATGCACAACTATCAAGTAACCAATTTTCAATTTGTTAATTTACATGTTATGTAGGGAGAGATTATGGTCAGACATCACATCATGGTGATCAAGAATCGCATGACCCTGTGCCCTATCATGATCCTGATCAGCAATCATATGACACATTTCCCTCTCACATTAAAAATATAATTGGGAGTTGCAGTGGGGTTGGAAGGGGTGGAAATTTTCTAGAGGATTGTGCAGTTGTTTCTGCACAAGAAGAGATTGGGAACTCGATCCTTGGTCGGAGAGTTAGAGAGCATGTCAATAACATAATCAAGTCATATTTTGAACAACATTCAACGATGTCACAAGCTTAAATCCTACATGGGTTGATAAAACACAAAAAAATGAAACGTGCCACAAAGTTGTTGAGTTTTCAAGATGTTAAAACAAAAAAGACATGCCAGAATGCAATAGAAAATGTAAGAACTGCATTATCTTCATTTGAAAAATCAAGAAACAATGATACCCGAGTTGCTCGTAAGGAAATGACAACGGCTGTTGTGGCACAAAGCACCTCAAGAAATCGAATGGTATCAACAATGGCATCATTGCTCAATGTTTCAAAAAGAACATTGCTCAAATATACTAAATTCAGGGTCCGGATAGATGAAAGTGATGAAGCTGCTTGTTGGGCTCTTATTTGTAGGGAACCCTATCGAGATAGGATGATAGCAGGCATTAGAGAGAAGGTGATAGAGTTTTGGGATAGTCATTCTCGTGCTATTCCAGATCGAAAACATGTCCTGTGACAACGTTTATCCAGAGGCATTTATCAGGAGCACGGTAAGCATGTGATGGAAATGACGGGAGTTTCACTTTACGAGAAACTCCAAGAAACCAATCCTGGTGTTCAAATATCATTTAGCATGTTCAACAAATTGAAACCATGGTGTATTAGGCCGAATACGATTCGTGACACTTGTTGCTGTTGGTACCACGTTGAATTTCAACTATACTATGACACATTTCTGGATTTTTGCAAAAGGCACTGGAACGATGTACTAGCTCCTCACACAGTGCGAGATTTTATTTGTATGACACTATGCAACAGGAATCCTGAACACGTGTTTTTCAATAAGAGGTGTGTAAGTGGGATAAAATTCCATGAATGCGGTGATTTGGCATTGTTCCATAGGAACTTTCCTATCGATCCAACACACCATGGATTGTCACATATCACCGTTAGGTGGAAGACGTACGAGTATGTCACCATGAATCCAACATCTTATTCATATATGCCATCCAAGAGGATCGACTTGCTCGATGATGAGATTCCTGTTTCAGATTCATGGAGAAGTTTCAAAGTCAGATTTATAAATACATAAAGCACTCCCATAGGTCCAAGTGGCAAGCTTCAGAATTCAAACATTCCTGTGAGGTATTTGAGTTGGGCACAATCTTATCAGTGGTAGACTTTGCGGAGAACTACACCTTTGCTCCTCAGAGAGAGATACAGAGTGAGTACTATCACTCCGACCATGTGTCTATCTTCATACATGTATTGTACAGACATGCTCAGGAAAACATTGATGGTAGGGATAGCACTCCTCAGTCACGTGAAGTGATCAAGGAGTACCATTTTTATGTTATTGATGATCGTGAGTATGACACATTGTTCGTTCAACACTGCTTTGGGTTGATTTATGATTCATTCAGACAGATAGGCATATCATTTACTGAACACTGGATTTGGTTAGATGGGTGTGTAGGGCAATTCAAATCGACATGCTCATTTTATTGGTTGAGTCGCCTTCACAAAGAGACAGGAATCCGACACACCTGGAGCTTTTTGGAGACAGGGCATGGAAAGGGTGAACATGATGGCGTAAGTGCATGTGTGAAACGAGCACTTCGGAGGTACCAGATGAGTCATGGTGCAACCCGACTCAAATGCTCCAGTGAAGTAGTTGATTGGTGCACACGTCATTTGGGACATCAAGGTCACGAACAAGCAAGGCCGATGTGTAGGTAATAAACTCCAAACTCAATTAATAACTAATAACATTCAATATCATCATTTCCAAAAGAACACATGTACTCAATAGGAATTTACATATAACAAACTGGATTCCATGCAGGTTCTTCTGGGATGTTTCCATTGGAGATGTTAATAGATCCATGCCATGGTATTGTGACACCATCCCTAGTATGAGGGAATTGCATTCTATTCAAAGTAAAGATATGGGGGGCCTATTTTCCATTGAAACGAGGGAGTATGCTTGCTTTTGTGATTTTTGCATTGATGCAAATGGATGCGGGCTTGATCACTGTGAAAATGATTTATATGTCAAACCATGGAAATATGTATCTCTTAATCCAAAGGGCCCACATCCAATTCCAACATGGCAAGAGATGCACACTGAAGAGGCAATGGTCTCATTAGAGCATGATCGAGTTTTCGATATGGTTAGGGAAGGTACAAGAGTCTTCATTAAGTTAATTAGTTCATTATATCTTACACATATACAAATGTTGTAGAAATTTGCACGTAGGACATTTGAATAATATTTGTAATATATCTTGCAGGTGATGTATTCGTTGTCATTGCACCCCTCCACAACCAAGAAAATGTTGCATACTATTTGATGCGGTGCACGCAAATAAAGAGTAGGTTGGTGTGACCCTACCAAGATGGGGACTTCACATACTAGACTGTAGACATGGTTCTAATGGGACGCTTTTTTGAAAAAGTGAAAAAACAAGGTGCTCACATTATTTAAAGAGATTTTATGCCTGAATATATATCATGTCAATACAGTCATTTGGTGGTTGCAGCTCGGATACCTCTAATAGAAATCAAGGCGAAGAGAGGTGATCCAAAGAGATGGAAGATGACAGAAGCTGACCATGATCGTATTATGGAGACTTGAATTCCTATAACCCATTGGCCAGATGAATGAGTTACATTTATGCCACTTGTATCATTGGCATAGTTTTCATGTTGTCTTGTGTAATATTTTTTTGGAGATTTTTGTGGAGGTTGTTTTATAAATGTATTTTTGTAGATGCTTTAATGTCAAGAATACAAATACTAGATGGGAGGCTTTTGTGAAATTTGGGTCATGGTGCTCCAATGTGAATACACTTAAACATGTACATGTTCTAATTTTAAATTTTGATTTCAAATACAATTGTAATGTAATTGAGAATTTAAAATACATCTATACAATGTGGAATTGTAAAATTTAAATTTTGAAGAATTGTACAATGTATTCTAATTTTAAATTTTGATTCCAAACTTGCAAAATTGTATACATTATAATCCAGGTTAAACCAAAATCATTAAACTTATGTATTTTAGGTTTTAGGTCACTAAATAATTCCTTCAACTAAGTAAAATTCATGATGGCCAAAACTTAATTTGTATTTTCATATTTATAAGTATGGAAATCATTTGAAATGAGTTCGGGTACCTTGAAAACACATAAGTATCATAATTTAGAGTGATATATCAAATTCCATACAAACGGTTTAGGTGTTGTAGAATGCTATATATAAATCCATATACAATCTTTAATATATAACTTAAGTCACTACTTTATTGGTGCTTGGATGCCCACTTAATTCAATTTAGGAGTATGATGATTAAGGAATAAATTGTTTAAGCAATTTAGAGTCCCCACACCTTCAGGGAAATTTATATGGCTCTAGACTTGATCCTTAAACCTCTAGACTCTTCTATGTCCCTTATATTAATATGTGACAATGCTCTATATAATAGATACTCAATGTTGTCACCTACCTTGAACTTGAATTTGGTGACCGATTACCATTTTGTGCAACATTCTTTAATATATGAATTTAGAAAATTTTGGGCATTATAATTATTGTTTGGACCACACATTCTTGTATTGATAACCTAGAATTTTTACTATTTAGGACTATTGTTTTTCCCTTGATTGGTCATAGTCTATCATTGAAGCTTCAACCAGAGGTCTCATACATACCCATGTGTGGTATATATGTGACTCTTCCTTGGCTATATTTTTTGGGAAGTGACCCCAATCAATCCATAGTTTTGAATTTTGCTTACTAAGGGAAATGAAGGGCACCCAACACTCCTTCAATTTGATTTCCTTCGAAAGCAATTGATTAATAATTAGATTGACCTTGCTAGTAGAATTTTTACATTCGTGGTTGACATTTAGTTATGGTGATTTGGTGGTTGAAAATCCCTTTGCTTGACACTTGTATGGCATCCACATAATTCTTGACTTCATTTGTTATAATCTTGTATCATGGTGAACTATGTCCTTGATGGCATCAAGTGCAAGCCCTGATGAGATGAGGATTACATCATCCATATCATCAAACGATTTGTAAGGTTTTGTCATAAGTAGTTGGGAAGCATAGTCCAACAAAACATTATTTTGTTTGTTGATGTAAGCATTCATTAACTTTACATACTTGCATTCAATAAAATGTTATTGTGTATGTTGATGTGAACATTCATTACTTTACATGCTTGCTTTTAATAAACATTTCATTACTTTTGTTGACTAAGTATTTATTTTGTGAGACATATAAATTGCAATAATGGTTTATCTTACCTTTCTTCGTATAAATCAAAGTATATGAACTTCACATTTTGTATAATCAAAGTATAGGAACTTCACATTTTGGATTACATGCATAAAAAACACATTGAATTTTCAATTGAAATTACACATTAAATTTGAGATTTTAATCTTAAATTGTAATTGAATTGAAATGTGTAAATTGTAACTGAATTGTGATGTGTAGACAACATAATGTAATTGCAATTTCAATTTTTAATTTCAAATGTATTCTAATTTTACATTTTGATTTCATTTATGCAATTGTAATGTAGTTGAAAAAGAGCTTTCAAATTGTAATTGATTTGGAATTGAAATTACACATTAAATTTGAAATTTTACATTGTAACTGAATTGGAATTGTAATTTCAATCTTAAAACGTAATGTATGTATTCAATTCTAAATTTTCAAAGATGTTCTGTAACGTAGTCAAAATTTGCATTTTAAATTGAACTAAATTGTAACTACACATTAAATCTGCATTTGAAAAGACAAAACATAAATTTGTAACTGTAATAACTATATCCATATCTAATATAAAAAAACAATCGATTTCAAATCAGATACAAAATACACATCAAGACATCAATATGATAAAATATACAAAATATCCAAAAGTCCATATATGATAAAATTCCATGTATAAACAATAGAAATCCATATCCAAAACATGAAAACGTATACATAGATCAGCCAAACACATGAAAATATATAAAATATGAAAATATCCAAAACATGGAAATGTATAGATCATCAACTCATCGGCCACCACCCCCATGAGGCATGTGATCATCCCTCCGACTGCCCTCGTGTGCAGTAGCCCACTGTTATCTCTGAGACTCTAAACCCTCAAGGAATTTCGCCATATCCATCGTTTCAATGGTGATATCCGGGATCTGGGTAGGAATACGGGTAGATGGCCCTTCATTAGGACCATGTACTCGAGCTACATCCCAACCATGTGTGAAATCCAATGCAGCATTGACACCCACCTGTTGCGATGCCTGTGTAATATGCCATTACATGTAATAAGTTAGATTTATTAAAAATTAAAACTAAATTTAACATAATTTAAAAGCTATCCGTAAAAAATTGAAACAGAAAGTACAAAAATCAATTACTAAATGTGACTAAATAACATGAATTGGAACATAAATTAAAACTCACATGTGTCTCTGAACCCGGCTCGTCAGGACCTTCGCGGTCCTCATGTCCATAATTAGGATCTACCTCCTTTCCGTTACCCTGTACAATTTGAAATTCATTTGAAGTTAAGATCTACAACATAAAATCTTGAAAATTAAGAAATAAAACACAAATTATTTAAACTGAGAAATAATGTTCAAACACAAATTAAATTGGAACATAAATTATAACTTACCCCAACTGGCGGACCAACCGATGGCTCGCTACCAAAGAGTTGATCCATGAATGGGGTCCCCTGCATGGATCAATAGAATACAACTCCCTTAAGTATTATTGACCATTCAATTTGCGACATTGATATGATGTAACATGAAGAACATATATACATAATTGTACAAAAGTATACATGTCCTGTAGTGACGCATCTATGATATAACTGAAAGTATACATCTCGCGCTGACTCAACATACCGTAGTAGGGTCTCGCCATCGAAACTCCTGAGTATGTCACTAGATACATACTGTATCTTTGGCTCTGCAGGTGGAGGGGGTGGTCTAGATGCCTCTCCATGCGCAACAACAACAACACCGCCAATGGCAGTGAACAATGAGTCTGCAAGGGCATCTCTAGCCTCTGCAGCAAGCTGGGATGATTGTGCCACATCCCCCAACCTGATAACCTCCCTGTCTGGAAGCGGTACCAACCTCGGAGCGGGTGGCACAAAGGCATGGTCTCTCTGAGTTCCATGACGTTGGTAGGAGCATCCCCTACCATCCCCATATAACTGGGACACTATGCTAGTGTAATCTGGGTGCATGTATAAACATGTTTTGCAAAGTATAATGGGACCTGGTCATGGTGGGGGAACATGCCCCACGCTCCCATGAATCTATCATATATATGTGGTGCAGCGACTTCCAACTTAAACTCCCTGAGTCTAAGCGGTTGACCAAGGGCGCGGTCACGAGGGATGTCGAATAAAGCACCCTTGATGTCATGCCCTCTTATGGCGACTTTGACATCCTCCCATTTGTGGATCCCAATGACACCCTGTCTCCTCCTCTGGCATGAATGTCACCAAATGTCACTGAGAGGTCCTACCCTCCTGTAGAGGGCCAACATCTCATCAACTGCTGATAACATCATCGACAAATATCGTCGTGTGGGAGAATCCTCCCTCAAAGTTCCCACACATGAGCTCACCCACTCTCGCTAGTAAATGATGTCAGCGAGAGTGATCTGTGCGACCTCAACATCGTACGATCCCCTTGATGGGGCACCTGTGATCCAAACCAAAACAAAAATGTTACTAAAAATATATATTATAACTTGCAGCTGAAATTCAATGCATTATATACTAAAAATTTACTGAAAATGTGCTAACAAAAAATACGCACATGATGCACTCGTGTCTTGTTGCACATCCTCCTCTTGGGGATCCACATCTATGTCATCGGGACGAACCAACACACTATCTCTCCTGTTGCCGCCAACAATGGCAGCCAACCCCGGCCTGACAATACTCCTCGGTGAACGGGAGCATTGCCGATGGCCGCCCTATCGAGCGATGTCAGATCCTCTTGTGCTTCGCGGAGCACAAAGCACTGAATCTCTCTCTTTAGGACTATCTGCATCACATTTCAATTTCTAATTCTAATTTTCTTTCAAATTATATTCCAAATTTTACATTTCAATTTCAAATTTTCTCATTTCAATTTCAAATTCTATTCCAAATTTCAAATTCAAATTCAATTCAAATTTCAAATTCTATTTCAAATTTCACATTTCAAATTCAAATCCAAATCCAATTCAAATTCAAATTCAAATTCAAATTCAAATTTCAATTTCAATTTCAATTTCAAATTTCAAATTTCAAATTCAATTCCAAATTCAATTTCAATTCCAATTCAAATTCAAGGCCACCACTAGACTAGAGTTTGCTCCTAGTGATCCTCAACCATCGAGTGAGAGGAAGGTTCCTACAATCATTGTTTTAGATTTTTGGATTCAATTTTGCAAGATTTATTTTTTCAAAAACTAAAAATCCACATGGTTATATATGCAATTTAAATACATTAAATTACAAGTTACCACAAATTAATTGGAAAACAAAAAACACTCATTATTCATCATTATTCATCACTATAGTGAGACAATATATGTAATGTAATACATTTAACTTAGTTATTTATTTCTTTTGACATTAACATAAACTATTTATATAGGAGTGAGTTTTAAAGTTGGGTTAAAAATCTTATTCGCAAAATTTTATGATCAAATTCCTCATCAATCATGTTAAACTGTAATTTCTTTTGAAATCCTTATCACATTTGGAAAATAATTTCAATGGAAAAATAATTGAATTTATTCACCTTTTTACCTACTCCATTTTCATAAACCTAAGAATAAACCACTAAGACAACTCTCATAATTGGGACATCCCATATTGATGTGAAGTGACACCCAATACTTTATTATTCTAAAAAAGTTTTTGACCTCTTACTCAATTCGTAACTTCAAATAATATGAATTATTAACATTTGGAGAATA
Source organism: Larix kaempferi (assembly GCA_027924585.1). Lineage (NCBI taxonomy): Eukaryota > Viridiplantae > Streptophyta > Pinopsida > Pinales > Pinaceae > Larix > Larix kaempferi. The sequence continues at coordinate 3,083,279 of BSBM01000313.1, forward strand.
ATTTTAATGGAGAAATGATTGAATTTGTTCACCTTTTTACCACTCCATTTTCATAAACTTAAGAACAAGATCTACTAATACAACTCTCATAATGGGACATCCCATATTGATATGAAGTGACATCCAATACTTTTTTATTATAAAAAAAAAAAGTTTGACCTCTTACTTAATTCATAACTTTAAATAATAAAAATTGTTAATATTTTCAAAATTAATCATATTATATGGAAATACAAACTCTGCTTTAATGTAAAATTTAAAGCTAAGTTGTATTTTGATCATTTGAACAAATACAAATTGATCTTATAACTCCGAATCAAACCAATAAGCATAATATATTAAAGAGGGGAATCTATATATGTTATCTTGATGTAGTATTATTTTATATAGAGAGGAATCTACATATGTTATTTTGATGTAGTATTATTGTACATAGAGAGTAATAAAGTTGGTTTTTTCATGGGGAAATTTGTGAGTTGTATTGATTCAGTCATGGTGATATTATGTATGTGGTTTATATAACATATGTTTACTAAGGTGGAGGTGGCAAAAAAATAAAATTCAAATTATTTTTGCAATTGAATAGTTGAATTGAAAATTTTTTAAATACATTATTATATATATGCAATTTAAATATATTAAATTACAAATTAAAAAAAAAAACATTTTTTATGACTGTAATAAGATATATGTAATGAAACATAATTGAGTTATTTATTTTCATTGATATTGACATAAATTATTTATATAAAATTTAGTTTCAAAATTGAGCTAAAACTTTTCAATTATATTAAACTATAACTTCTCTTGAAATTCTCACCAATTTAAATCACTAATCTTGATTATGTTGAGAACAAAATGAAAAAGCATGGTATTACAATGCATATAACATAGTGTTCAACACAATATGTAGTGAAAACTATATTCTATCAATGTTAAAAAATAATGCATTGTGTATAGCAATACAATGTGTTATAATGGTGGTGGCTTACCTCTTAAAAGAGATGTGGAGATGTGGTGATTACACTTATTCTTAAAATTTTCATAATAATATATTGAAAGTATGTCTTTATAGTGATACCAACAAATCCTATGAGAGAAAAACCCTAAGATGCAATAACCTAACCCTAACATGAAGAGAGGATTGAGGCCACATTCAAAGCTTGATGTTCAACTGATCTTTTCCCAAAAAAAAGGGATCCTTATCAAGACCATAACATTTTGTTTGTTGCTCAGTTTTAGAATTTTTAGCTCATTTGAAAGGGACTTTTCACACAGGTTTAAATGTTTTTCCTTTATGTGTCACAATTATCACAAAAAAAAGGGAATCAACCCTAAAAAGCACGCCAAAAATTCAGGCCCAAAAATTGTGAAAAGATGTGAGAAAGAAATGATAGTTTTTTATATGAACTTAGACAATATCAAATCTCTATTATTTATTAAAATAAACAATTGATCAATTTTAAATATCAATTATTTTAAATTAGATCCCTTTTATACATTTGTTTTGTTTATATTCATATATCAATGAAAGAGTGAATATGGTTGAAACAACTACTTTTAGATTAACCAAATGATCCTATGGTCTTACAATACAATAGTCAAAGTTGATCTCTAAAAAAAAACCAAAATTTCACAAAAGAATCAAACACATACACAATATCATCTTGTGAGTATGAAAGTGGTTGCAAAAGAATTGTGGATATGTGAAGTACAAGATATAAATGTGCATGGACAACTTTTTTAAACTTTTTATCATTGGAGAATTAGAGGAAGAGATCCACATGATTTATTTGAAATCAATTTATTTGAAATCAAATGTGAAGTCAATAAAATAAAATTTGATTTGTAGGTTGTGGAAGGATTCATATGTTAAATGAAACATTCATCCAAAAATTTGTATAATCAGATTTATAGATATATAAAATTTTGGATTTTTTTAGAATTTGGATGTGCATCCATGTGTCTACATCAAGAATGAATGCATGTGACTTTTGTTTGCATTTTAGCATTGTATGTAGATGATCCTGGAGAGTCAAATGAATTAATAGGTACATTGAAGAGGTTTGAAATTAGTGAATGCAAACTAATTGTGACCTCAATGGAAGTGGAGTATTCTAATGACATGTGTTGAAGGGAAGAGGGAAAAATGGAATCTATGAAGAAACTGTCATAATGAATGTGGTTCACAACTTTCCATTTACCATGGTGTGTATATAGTATATTAGACATTGCTTCTTATGTTGTTAGTTTGGTGAGAGAGTACAAGCATGTAATTTGGGGCAACAAGAAAAGGGTGTAGTGAAGAGAATAATCATATATTTGAAGGTTAAGACAGTGGATATGTGTATTACATAATATTCATTATTTTAATTTTTTATATTATATTATTAATATTAAATATTATTTTTTTTAAATAAATTAAGTAAAAATTAATAAATAATATATGATAATATATTATTAATATTCATTTTTTAATTTTTTATATTATAATATTAATATTAATACATGATTTTTTTTCAATCTTCTTGGTGTTCTCCGAGGATTGAAACAAAATTGGCAGCATTTCTGCTTGTAAAAACACATTTTAAAATAAAACCGGTAGCATTTATGCGGTGAAATGCTACCGGTTGATATATAAACAAATTTACATACCAAATAATTTTTAAACAAATAAATGCAACATAAATTTAAAATCCTAAACCTATTTCAAATTTCAAATAGTTTTGGTTTTTGTTTTGAAATGGTTTTTTGTCTTAGGTTCAAATGGTTTTTTTTTCAATCCTCTTGGCATTCTCAGAGGATTGAAAAAAAATGGGCAGCATTTCTGCTTGTAAAAACACATTTTAAAATAAAACCGGTAGCATTTATGCGGTGAAATACTACCGGTTGATATATAAACAAAAATAAATCAAATAATTTAAACAAATAACTGCAAAATATCTAAATCCCTAAATCTATTTCAAATTTCAAATGGTTTTGGTTTGAAATGGGTTTTTGTTTTAGTTAAATCAAATGGTTTTTTTTTTCAATTAGTTTGGTTTCAATGGTGGTTTTCAGTTTCAATCTTGGTTTAGTTTAAATGCCTACATCCTAACCATTTCTAGAAAACCAAATTAAAACCAGATTTGATCAAAAACACAAATTTATACAACAAATAGAAAATATATATATATATATATTTTTAAATAACAAAAAAATGGTGGAATTCTACCCACCTGGTGGAATAGATGACATGATGGCGTCCGTGTGGCGAGGTGGCGTCGGGCGAGTGCTCGGTTGAGGTCATGGGTCGCTGCTATTCTGTCTCTGTTAAGACACTGCACAAAACAGGGCCGGTCGGGCCGGCCAAGCCCTGTTTTGTTTTTTTTCCCTGTCGCATTCCCTCGATCGACCGTTTAGAACCTCGATCGAGGGTTTGTCAAGCCACTGCACAAAACATGGTCGGCCGGGCGCTATTTTTTTTTTCCCTGTCGCATTCCCTCAATCGAGAGTTTGCTTGGTCGAGGGTGTGTTAAGCCACTGCACAACTGGTCGGGCACTGTTTTGTTTTTTTTCCCTCCGGATCAAACAAACCATCGATCGAGGGTCTAACCAAACCCTCGATCAAGGGTTTGGTTAGACCCTCGATCAAGGTATGTTAAAGCCCTCGATCGAGGTATTTTTAAACCCTCGATCGAGCATTTAAAACCTCGATCGAGGGCTTTAAAATACCTCGATCGAGGGTCTAAAAAATGAATTTTTCCCATGCGATCCGCCAAAAATGGTGAACCACATTCGTGGATTCACTCTATTCAATTGATTGTATCGGGTCTAACTCTTAATTGTACTGCTTCTCCAAGTCTTCATTGCTGATACTCATGCAAGGATCTGACCGCTCATATGAATAAACATCATGCTCTTCTTCCATGTCCACATGTTTCAAAGTCTCAAAATCCATGCTCCCTTCTCTTGATATATCAAAAGTGGGACTTCCAATTACTTATGAATGAACACTACCATCCCTGGAGATATCATAAATGGGATTTTCAATGAAACCACCAAAATGACTAGACTCAACATCCTCGTCAATGTCATAGATGGGATTTTCCATGAATGTCCAATAATCATCAACAATTTCTTGGTCAGATATAAGGGAGTTGAAGTGTAAAAACTTCTGAACACCCACATATATTCGAAAACAACATTTTGATAATAAATAATATATTGATTGATAGTTAATAAGACGACTTTTACATTTACAAGCATTGACCATTTATAGGTCAATTGGGTATCGTTTCAATGGAACGATGTACCCCATCGAATTTTACTACTTTAAATAATTAATCCTATTTTGTAATTTAACTAATATTTTAAATATTTAGATACATAGCATTTCCTTCCCCTTAAGGGAATATTTTTCCTCAAAGCTTTGTTTAGTGAAGGACTTATCGGTTATTTTTGTTCACAACATCTTCTCATGGTCTCTCTGAACTTGTAACCCCGACACTTGACGAAACATGGTGATATAATTTTCGAATTCTTGAACTGAGTTGTCCCATTTCCTAAGAAGTGATCCATCCGAGATTTACCTCCATCGGAGTTGTTTTCTGGTTTGTTGGAATATAATTTCTTGTTTTTTTCTCCCAAGCAATTTGGTAATTTTGTCTTTTCTCTCCTTCAAGGTATTTAGTTTGTTTATAGGAGTAATGTTTATTTTTGTCTTGATTTTGTCGAATTTTATGATTCGTATATCAATAGAGTATCTTTGTAACACTACTTTTCTTGTTAATGTGCATAGTGTCTTCTTGCTTCGATTCTTGTGCATGTCCTTCCTTAAATGGAATAACATCTTGTGTTGTGACTTGAACCGAGTTTGTAAATGTGCCTTTTAACTTGTCCTCTAATATTTTATTATCATTATGTATCTTTTTAATCATTTCTTCATGTAATTTCTTTTCATCTTCGAACCTCTTAAGTTGTTCTATTAAATGTAAATTTTCTTCCTCTTTATCCAGTAATTCTCCTTTAGTATCTTCATTTGCTTGCTCTACCCTCTTAGTACCTTTTAACTTCCGTATTTTTCCAATTAATTTCTTTTTATGGTTTCTTAACCGATATATTTCTTCAATGTTATTTCATAACGTGCTTTTGATTGTTTTAATCACCAACTTGTGTGCTTTTTAGGGTCGTCCTCTTCCTACTATAGTTCTTTAATCTGTTTCTAAAGGCAGAATTTCTCTTCTTCTAGGAATCTTAATTTTGTTTGAATTTGATTCTAAAGGTCTTTGACCTCCCTATGAGTATACTCCTCGGCAACCAAGCCATGCTCTGCTCTACTTCACTTCCCTTTCATCATAGATCCAAGTTGCTCCCATTTCATGTCCAAGCAACCATATTCCATCTTCACGGTCCTCTTCCCTCAAACCATTTCTCCTCCATCCCTTCACGCCATCCGATCTTCTTATCCCCTATGTGCCCCAGCATTCATCCCTCCTCCCTATCTATGCGTGCCTCGTTGCACGCCCCACAAGGCTAGCCTCCCTCGTCCTCCCAGTATCCCTCCCTCATCACCCATCTTCCTCTTCCTTCTACACACGTGTTCTACCTCTTCCCCACACTCCTCTTCTACATCTTTATGCTCCCCTCTCCCCCCCCCACCTCTTCTGCCTCCCACCACTGCTCTCCAGCATTCCTCCACCTCCGAGCGACTTTTGCCCCCTTTTATCTCCTTTCTACCAACTCTTGCGCCCTCCTTCCTTTGCACTCACCCTGTTGCATCCTCCACGCAACTCTCCTCATCCTCTTTCCATCCCCACTTCCACACTCCACCACCGCACCACCACCACTTCACTCATTCAACGAGTGCGCCAATCCACTCTAGGATCGAAAACCTAGTTTTTTCAAATATATATATATATATAATTTTTGTTATTAATAATAATCATTATTATATATATACCAAAAACAACTATATATATAATAATATTAGTATTATAATAGTTAATTTTAATTATTTGAAAAAAATATTATTATTTTTTAATAATAATAATTACTTAATAATTGTCATTACAATTATTATTTAATACAAAAAGGTAAAGAAGAAAAAAAAGTCAAAGAAGATTTAATTTTTCCAAGGAACAGACGAAAGAAATAGAAGACGAAGTTGAAGAAAAGTTGTAATTGCAAAACGATGGCAAACACATATTCAGTAATGAAGTCAAAGCTACAAGCAACATTGGATAAGTTAGAGCATTATAAAGAAACCAATGATCGTCTACAATTGAATATTACGGAGTAGGATATTTCTAAAGGATTAATAGAGCGGGATAATCATTACCTAAAACTTTTGAACACCAATGAAGTGTAAAAACTTCTAAACACCCACAAATTTCTAAAACGCCCACATATATTTGAAAACCCACATTTTGATAATAAATAATATATTGATTGATATATAATAAGATGACTTTTACATTTACAAGCATTGACCATTTATAGGTCAATTGGGTATCATTTCAATGGAACGATGTACCCCATAGAATTTTACTACTTTAAATAATTAATCTTGATTTGTAATTTAACTAATATTTTAAAAATTTAATACATAACACGAGTCTTCATCACTTGTACTAATCTCCTGGCTATGCTTTTCCTCTTCATGCTCATAGTCATCCTCAGAAAAAAGGTCACAAGGAAGTAAAACTTCCAAGCCTTCAACATCACATACATTATAAACTTCATCGTGGATTTTTATATGGGCTTCTGTAATGGTTTCTTGTGAAGGAAAATAAAGAGTACAAATGTTCTCATCCTCACTAAAATAAACTTGAGAAAACTCCCAATATTCAATGTCTTATGTTGTGGTGGCATGAGGAGGGTATTCAATAATATATTCATTGAATGGTTCCTCGTGCTCATCCTCAATGGGCTCAACATGAATCTTTGAAAAAGGAGTGCCATACATCATGTTGACATTAAGTAGCGCAAGCTCTTCAATAGGTTTATTGTGAATCTCTTTAATATGGTCATGATGTGCTTGATGGAAAGAGAAATGATATTTTTTAATAAGCTGGCCAAACTTCCCTTCACAGACATAACTCAGAGGCGGATCCCAATATTTTTTCGTTTTCAACTATAATGGGGCGAGGAGCACTAGGGTCATCCTCATGATATTCTATCCAAGGAAATAATATGGGAAATAAATTATCAAGGATATTGTCCAAATATTCCATACCAAATCCTCCATTATGCCACTGCCTCAAAAATATTCTAAAGAAGCTCGGAAGAGAAGTAACACATTTATCTGGGAGACCATTGTACCACCAATAACAAGCATTTCCCCACAAAGTATTGACAAGCATTTACATCATGTTATCTTCATATAAAACTTTGAAGTCGGCTAGGACCTTAAAAAGGATATGACATGTTGGGTCTTTGAATCACCATTTCCCCAAAAGATGAGCAAATGATCAAATATATCTCTACCAGTATGATAATTAGGGAAACCTGGGATGTTTGAGAAGTCAATAGGAGGATATTCATTTGAAAACTCATCACTTGACTCTTCATCATCCATACTCAGCGATCAAAAGCATATATTTGAAATGACCATCGAAAGTGTATGCTACTGCATTAGGAGGGATGTTAAATAATGAGCTTTAAAAAATTTATGTGTCGCATGGGATCATCTACACACAAGAAGTATCAACAAATTTATGAGAAACAATGGTTTTATCCCTTCAGCAGAGTTTCCATGTGAGAATAAAAATATACATTTTAAAACACTCACAAAAAGTTCTATTTTTTACTTTGAAATTTTATAAAAAAGAAAAAAGGTTAGTGGAGTCACCGGATGAAAAAAATAAAGATTAGATCTAAGGATTCATCAAACAAAGCAAAAGACAAAAAAGGTAAAAAAAAAAAAATCATAGCTAGGGATAGAAATATTTATGTCCGGCAACGGTGCCAAAGAACGTTGTCGCTTAATTGCGCCCCTGGTAATGCAGCAGAAATCTTGCTACTGCTCGGTGTGCTCTTGGAGGCAAGTCTCGAGTCAACGTTGTCATCTGATCTTGACTCCTTTGTTTAGGCCAAATCCTAATCGAAGCCAAGGGGGATAGTCCCTATGGAATTTTTCTAAGGTTATTAAAAGGTTTTATAAAGTTAATTATGGATGTTTTTAGGAGCTTAAATGATATGATCACACTGTCCAAGTTTGTTGCAAGTAATTAAGAGATGCTTTCAACAGTAGATAAAAAAAATCACCAACATATACAGATTAAACAACAATTTACTGGACTGATATTAAGCAAATGTAAAATACTTGTTGTTGTTGGAAACCAGTGCCAATGGAGTCAATATAGAGATGCTACTGAAAGGGAAAGGTTTTGCAAGTGTATCTTGGTTAGTTTTAGATTATTAAAAATGGAACTTAGATACGGGAAAAAAGGGAAACTCCAGATATACCGTGAGGTATGAGGAGAAATATATGGAAATTAAGTGAAGGTGGTTCCTCACGAAGACATGTGGGTTGGAATGGAGTCTCAAGGGTGGTGTTCAACACTACACCAACAAGGGTGTAGCCTAATTGTTCCCTGAGGTCGCCTCCCAGTGGTTCCTACATCTCTTGAGGAATTTCCCCACGCAAAACGTAATGTTCTAAGTGCCATATTATAACTATGTTTGCGGTTGTTACTTTTATTATGATGAGTTTTTAATTAAATCTTGAGAATTGATAAGTTGCTACAACTCTTTATGATTTCCCCAGGACCAGGAAAATGCCTACAAAGGGAAAAAGCATACTTTGAGTGATAGAAAAATGTATGTTCCAATTTAAAATTGAAAGATAAGAATGCTAAAGAAATGCAAAAAGATAGATCACCATATCTATGTGTCACTTTCTGTTCGACCACCACTAATCGGAAATGCCTTTATGTGGTGGTGAGACCATACTTCATGACAACAAAATCAATGTTATTTCTAATTCACTTTGCGAAATAAAATAGAAAATTATAAAACAAATCAAGTATATGATCCTGTAGTAAACGTGGTTTGTGTGCTTGTGTTTGTTAGAAAAAATTATATCACAAAAATGGACACTGCCAATCCTCCCAATGGGGGTGAGGCGTGGGTGTTGTGTATCCCACTTGCTCTCATTTAATAAGGTTTACAATACTTGCTCAAAGAAGTACCTCTTAGTCCTTTTAAACTTAGATATAAGGGCTTACAATTTCAGAAAATGAAGTATTGGTAAAAGAGGGTCCTTGGAATTTATTTTTGGCACTTTCTCACGAAAATTGGCCAGAGCTTCCTTCTCTTTTTCCTTGGACCTTCTAAAAAACAACAAGTTAATTTGTTAGAATTTAATGGGAAACATGAAACAAAAAATAAATAAAATTGAAAAAAATTGTAATTAGAAAAATTTGGAAAATATGCTAAGTGTAAGTACAATATTTTATCCTATATCTAGTGAGAGATAAGACCTTTTGAAGTACTTAGATCTAACTATTCAAACATGCTAAAGTAAGATAGATCTAGATAATGAACATGAATAAAGCGGATCTACTTCTCAAGCTTTTGACAAAACAAAGAATTTTAAAGAGAGAGGAAGAAATTTTTTGATTGAGAAGATGGATGAATCTTGATATTTATATTAATGCTGCATTGTGCCTTCCTCATATTGCATATTGGGTGGCAGTGTTACCCACAAACCGTGCCAAACATAAATAACAAACCTCGTCGAGCTGACAGATAGGCAGCGACACAGCGGGTCGATCCGCTTCCATGATACACACCTACAAGGCACTGGAAGACACCACTCCAACATGGCCAAAAGAGAACCTCGCGGCAATTCCTAGATGCTTGAACGACCTGAGTGGGACACCGCCGCACCTCCTCCAGGAGCCACCGTCGAATTGACCCCGAACGCCACTCTCTGGGATCCAACGTCGAACTGCCCCCAGCTGCCGCACCTCCTCAACACCCCCGGTCGGCACATTTTTTAGATGACAAACATGAAAGTTCATGTGTATATCCAACAAAATATAAATCATACTTTTGTATGATATGAGCAAGGTCAATAAACAAACTAGCTATCCAAACCAAAATTGAGCTATAGCTCCCATTTTTAGTCACATATTTATTGAAAATGTAAAAAACCTTCAAAAAGTTAGACAAAACAAGTCTCGAGAGAAACCTGTTACGTCCCCTTTCGAGTCATCTTCTTCATAGAAAGAAAGAAAAACTTCTTAGGAAAATTTTTTCATAGTTATCTGAGATTCATAAATTTTGGATACAACATCACCTTATATCACAAAATGGATCATGAAAGTAATCATTTATTATAGAATTCGCAATCTCTAAAATGTGTCAATTACCTTCCTGCATGAGAGTACCAGCTTTCGCAAGTTCATATGCTTTTAAGTTGCATTCTTGGTACACATGATTTATACTCACTATTCCCATCATTTCCTTTAGTCTTAATGCCTCTTCCAAAAGAGGTACCAAGTGAATAGTATGGATTTCGTGCTGCCCATTTATCCATCTAACTATGAGTTGTGAGTCACCAAAGATATGAAGGTCCTTTACACCTTGTTCTACTGCCATCCACAACAAAAGTTTGAGTACACTCAATAAGTTCGCAAAATTATCCGTTCCTTTCCTAAGGACAGGTTTGAAGCTAAACCGATGTTTCCTAGATAGATAGAATAGTCCCCTTGCACCACATCTCTAAACATCCTGCATGGCACCACCATAAAAATAATCCCATGGAGTATATTTGTCAATAACTTCCTCAACCACCTATTTAATCTTTAATTCCACTTTCTCTTCTGTAAAAAAACTTTGATGCGCACACTAGAAAGCAATAATAAATATGTCCTCAAAGCAACTAGCATTCCTTGCTAGTCATATTCCCTAGGACACAATAAGAGGACATGATCTGTAATTAGAAAAAGTTCCATTTTAATTCCACCTCTTAAGACAATTTTCAATCAAATCTCCTTTCCAAGTATTAACCAGCTTTAACCACTTATTAATCTCATTCCAGACAGTCTTTGCATAGGAACAATCTACTACTATATGAAAGTTTGATTCCTCCACGCTTTTGTATAAGTAACATCTACCTGGTCCCTCTCTGTTTTTTCTTTGTAACACATCCCAAGTAAGAGCTTTATTAGAAAAGAGAAACAACATGAAGATCTTCAATTTCAAGGGACAGTTGTAATGCCAAATAGAACATCACCACCATAATTGCTTAGATATCACCTATCCTAGATCAAATAGCTATACCCCCGTGGTAGAATGCATCCATACCAGTGAATCATTGTTTTCTTTTATCCTTACATTACTATTGGTTAAACTTGAAATATAACCATTCTAGGTTTCGATATCATTTCCATGAAATCCCACAGCATCTGCCTTTATCCAAGCATGACCCCTAAAAGAAGAAGAAGCATGATCTGCAATACTATTCAAAGTTAGATAACCATTATTCCTAAGTATATCAATCACATGTCCTGGAAGAGTATCTTTGTGATTACAATCGACCCATGGATCAACTCCCAAACGAACAGAGGTCCCATTCTGTATCTTCCATGTTAAGCCTAATCCTATAATGTCAAAAGCATGGATGACTGCTTTCCAACAAATAGAAACATTTTGGATGGATTTATTTGGTCTTTGAATCCAATCAACAATATTAGAAGGATAAATATACTTGCAAATAACAACCTATACCCACAAATCCGATCCATTGATCAATCTCCAAACATTTTTTACAGCCAAAGCATTAGAAAAAAGAACAGGTATCTTGAATCCCAACAACCATATTTCTTCAGAAGCGCCAACGCTTTCATTTTAATCCAAATCATTTATTGATTTTCTCAACCGACTAACCATAAGAAACGATAACAAAGTTTCCTCAATTTTTCAATTACACCTACTGGAATCCAAAAGTTCATCCAAAAGACAGGTATTGATTCCAGAATAGACTTTATCAAAACCAATTTTCCCCATTTTGATAGCCATCTATGACTCCAGTTTGAAATTCTAAATTCACATTTTGGAATCAACTAGTCCCAATCATTTATTACATAGGACGATGGCTTCAATATGAAACCTGAGTACTTCAATCCTACATCCAAAGGAGAAATTGTATATGGGAACAGTCTGATATTTATTACCTCTTGATCATCCAGACCAGACACTAACATCGAATATTGTCCAGAGTTTACCTTCATGCCAGTAGCCATACACAACATCTCTAATATATCATGAATTTTTTCCAAGTCCTATACTGATCCATTAGAAAATAACATAATGTCGTTAATGAATAGTATATGCGTAAGACATATATTTCCCCCAAATGATATTTCTTTTAAATATCCATTTCTCCTTGTTTCAAGAACAACCCTGCCAAAACCTTCAACAATGATAAGAAATAAGAGCGGGGAAAGTGTGCATCCTTGACTGATACCCCAACTAGGCCTGAAAAAATACGAAGTAGAACCATTTATTAAAATAGAGAAAGATACAGAAGTCAGGCATCCCATCACCCACGAAATAAAAGGAACATCAAAACCAATTTGAGAAAGCGCCACACTTAAAAACGTCCAGTTTACTCTGTCATAGGCCTTTGACAAGTCTAATTTTAACACAATTGCCTTTTAGGTTCTTACTTTTAATAGTGTGTAGTACCTCTTGGGCTACACCTATAGATTCATGTATCTGCCTACCTGGAAGGAATCCAAACTGCTCTCCATATATATATTCACTCAATACTCTCTTTATCATGCTAGATATAAATTTAGATATAATCTTGTGGATACAATTACAAAGCAATATGGTTCTAAATTCCTCAAAACATGTCAAAGAATCCATTTTAGGAATTAGAGCTAAAAAGGTTGTGTTCAAAACAACTGGAACTTTGCCACAGGATTTTGATTCTTCAATAAGCTTAATTAGATCATATGCCAAATCATCAAAAAGACCAATATAGAATTCAACTGGAAACGCCTTTAGACCCGTACTTTTATCCTTTTTAAACTGAGACAAAATATCTTTAATTCATTCAAGGAAACCTCTTCCATCAGCATGTTATTATCATCATCATTCACAAATGAAGGAAAAAACTAAACAATCTTCACTATATTTGATAGGGGGACATTTCCTTCATATAAAAAAAGAGTCTCAAAATGTTTAATACCTGCATGAGACATCTCTTCAAAACTTTCAACTTCTTCTCCCAAGTCCGCTGAAATTTTCCAGATAGAGTTTATATTTTTCCTGTGATTTACATAATGGTGGAAAATTTTGGAATTATCATCACCACTGGCCAGCCAAATCACCCTACTTTTCCTTCTCAAATCAAATTCCTGGACTAGTAATAATTTCCTTCTACGGACTTCTAATGATGCAATGTACTCTTTTAATTCTTCATATATGTAACCAAAACCAATTTCATTGTATTTTTCCACCAACCCCCATTCTATTTTCTTTAGCTGACTATCCTCTTGTTCTTTCTTATTTTTCGAACATTTTATAGATATCTCTTTTTCCTTTTTTAAATATTTTGCAAAATGAGAAGAGGTTGACTCTTCAGAAGCCTCATCATACACATCCCATCCCTCAAATAAAATCTTGATAAACCCTTCATCATCTAGCCAGTTTGAATTAAACTTAAAGGAATAGATCAGTTTCTTACTTCCACCAATAAATTCAAGAAAAATAGGTAATTGATCAGAGTCACCACCATTTCCCACCCATTTCCTAAGTTGAATCTGCTTCTCCATCAGATCTTCAGAAACAAGAAATGTCACCTACCCAAATTTCAGAAATTATTATTTTATTTGCAAAATACTTTATGTTAAATTTAATTACAAAGTTTTGTAATTATGATCAGTTTTGATCAAGGATGAATGTAATTATTGATTATTATTATTTAAATAAATTAATTAGGAGAGAAACACCCAAGGGGACTGTTAAATGAGTGTTCACTGACCCACTAGGAGGAATGGAAGTTGTTGGAAGGTATGGGATAGATGGCAGCAATTGCATCACACCACTAGCTATTGGTTATGGGACAACTACCCCTAAAAATGTGGCATTATCCCCCAGGTGGTGGGAGTGGGCAGGAAGCTCATTTAATGACCAAGTAACAATTGAAAAGGCCTAGGTAGCCTACATAAGGCAAATTCGAATTGAGCAGGCAGCTCTTACACAATATTTTCTGCAGAAATATTTCCTCATGTGCATGAGGTGATCGCTAAGAGATTCGAATAGGGAGGCTAGTTGTGAGTGCATTTATAAGTCTGCAAAGTATTGGTGAAGGAGAACCAGAGGTGCTGGAGCAGGTCCTTTGGACTGCTAGCTCTTGAAGATTTAACAAGTTATTTTCTACTGCAAGAAGAGATCCTAAATTCCTAAGTTTCTTCCTCCTGGTGGTTCAGTGAACAGGCTCGGGGGTCCTAAGGCAAGTACTTCACTGTCTTTGGGAATTGGTTGGGTGGAACAGTCTTCTTGGGTTGTTTGTTTCCTTACAGAACTATTCCAGGTTTCATTGTCTCCTATTTTAAATTCATTTATTAATCTCTGCTTTGAAGAAGAAATGCTTTCTGATTCTGTTTGAAAGTTTGCATGTTGAAGTTTCAATGATGATTTGAATTGATAAACCAATATCTACATTTTTCCACATGTTGTTTTATGCATTGTAATCTAGTGTAGATACACAAATTAAGAATAGATGAAAAGATAGGCAATTTGCCATTGATTCAACAGATAAATATAGTAATTTATATGTTTATCTGTTTCTGTCCTATAATTAATAATAGTAGAATGTTCTGTATAATACCTAATTATTATAGAATATTCCTTTGTTTCATTACAAACAAACATTGTTTTATTTCTGTATATCATATTTAGAAATAACTATTATTGCTGCAAATAAATAAGAGTGCTAGCTATGATCATAAGCTAGAAATTACAGTCAACATACTTCTCACTCACACACTGTATTTTCTTTCACAAATCTACTGATGGATTAATTTCCTATAATCATATCAGTATTATCAGAACTGTAAACAAAGGAAGTGTAAAACCTTTATTGCCTACACTTATCATTTCTCATTGCAATTTGCATGTATTATTCAATCTGAGTGTTGTAATTTCTATTATATTACAAACTGTAGATAGTACTAAAACATAGAATCATACCAACTGTAAAAACTCTAGAACACATTTTCCAGATTTCCTTTATCATTATCAATAGTAACATGAACGTGATTTTTACATCTACTTTTAAATTAAAATACAAACCCTAGTTCAACACAAGGCTTATTTTAGAATTACATAAATAATATTTTTTTGTTTCAAAGACAAGACTCGAACTAGGGTATGGACCTGTTCGTTTCCATTACAAACGAAAGGAAAACCATTCAAAATCACATTTTACAGAGTTATCATTTACAACAAAATTTTGGACTCTGACCTAGCTCAAAAGTGACGATATCAATCTACAAAATTCAAACGTATAAACAGACGAATAGCACAGAACGAAATAGTATATTTATTTTCATTACCAAGAAAAAAACATTGTAGCACAGTAGACGAGCCTCAGCTCTGTATCTCTTTTCTCATAATATAAACCAACTGGTCGTGCTCCAAGTGTAAACCAATACAAATCCCAACTCTAAGTTTAAGCCAGTGTTCCCAGAAATAAAAACATTACATTATGTTTCCAAATGAAATCGCATAGGGTTTTTCCCAAACTTTAAACATTTCAAAACAAGTCCAAAAACCCTCAGTACTGACGAGTAACGAAACTCCCAGTTCGACGAGATAGACATCAAGGTTTTATACAAACAAATGAAGGGCACAACCCTGTACAAACAACGTTTGAATAAACAAAAGGATCTTCAACATTTTTCATCTGACAGACATTGCCAAAGCTTGGTGAAAGACTGGTTATTCATCCTCACGAAACCACATCAACCAAAGTCGAAAGGCACCTACGAGTGTTTGAGACCCGGAGCTTACCAGGAATGGAAGCACGTAGTTCCTTTCCAAACCCTTGCTCAAGTCGATCTTCGAACCCTACAACTGATGAAAACCAAATCTTAGAATTTGACAACATTAATATTTTATTTTAAAAAAAAACTGAAAATCGAAACTTCAATAAAAGAATCATTATTCCTTCCGAGAAAGCTTACCTTCTCTTCCAGCGGCCAAAGTTATTTGCATTCACCAGAAAAATGATGAGATCTCTGTTGTAAACGAGACGAGGGTACTTTTATCATTTTACATCTTGGTGTGTTTCATACAAACTCAAAAACGAAGAGCTTAAAACCATCGACTCAATAACAACTCAAACCAGAGACCCAATATTTTAATACAATGCCATTACAAAGAGAAAGAACCTGCAACTTCAACCATCATCTACAGGACTCGAGGTCGAAACCTCTTATAAACCTTCTAACCCTAGAATTCGGCAACATGTCAGCCACACAGACCAGAACAATAGAACAATAAACAACATTCAAATCTCATAAACCAAAACGAAGACAATGGTTAGGGTTGTATCGGACGGTCCAAACTCATCACCATCAACGATCATAATAGTGAAAGCGAAATGGCATTGGGATGAACAACTTCTGGAATTAATGCCCCATCCATCGATACAAGCATGGCAATGCCACTTTGGCACACGGAGGATTGATCAATAGCCAGTTCGGAGGTATTTCAAACGCATAACCATTACACAATGACAGTCGCAAATATTATTACATAAGTATCATACTACGTGGATCGTTGGCAATCCTTGTCAGTTGGAGTTTCGACTCAAGCTTTTAATGCAGGATCGAGACATGATCTCCACGATAGCTCGACACTCATGTCATTTTAATGACTGTCAACTCGCCACCCTGTTGACATAAATGCATGTCAACACTCTTTTTCCAATGATATGATTTCAAACGTTTGATATATAACAACATAACATTATGTGTTATGTTAATTCGAATCCAAATGGTTACAGACATGAAAAGTTTCAAATATATCAACTATGAAATAGTCCCAGGGAAAGAAAGCAAAAAAATACAATTGGTGACATCTCAGGTATGCATTTATATCTATAAAATTATGTTGTAACGGTTACATTTCAATCCTTACTTACAACAAAAAACTGACATTGAGATCATTTTGTGTCACCAGGTACAAGTTAGTGACTTCATCGAGGAATTTATTGAAAAGACATCAATATGTTCAGCATGTCCACGTGGCACGATGGCAGGATGAGAAGTTTAGAATATGTAGAGATACATTTCCCCTTGGTACTATACTTTTAGTTGTTGATTTTGCCGAGAACTACACTCTGCAACCTCAAAATGAGATCCAAAGTCAGTATTATCACTCTGAGCAGGTTTCCTTGATGGTCCATATCACATATAGGCATGGCCCAAATAGCACTGAAGAGCAAAGAGAAATTTTGAAGGAATATCACTTCTACATAAGTGATGATAGGTGCCACGACTTCCACTATGTACGTCATTGCTTCATCATGTTCTATGATCACTTGAAGG